>CM021735.1:10687128-10990803 GCA_011075105.1 Heteronetta atricapilla
TTTTTTTTTTTTTTTTTTTTTTTTTTTTTTTTTTTTTTTCCCTTAATCAGAAGCAGCAGAAAATGATCTTTTCTGGTCAAGCCCAACATGGTGAAAGTGTCTCTGTTCAGTGGGGCAAAGCTTAAGATGTTTTTTGTCCCACTGGGAAATATCAGAGAAGGATCTCCTCTGGGTAAAGGATAAAAGGAATCAAGGTCAACACAAGATACACTGTGAAGACAATAGCCAGGTAAGGGTACAAGATATGAAACAACAGTGAGAATTTTTTGCAAAGCCCATGAGAGGATGGTTATGAGAGAGCGTAGAAATGTTTCCCTTCATCATCACAACTAGACAAGACTACTGTCAGCATGTAATTCTGGTTTCTTTCACCTGAAAGCATATCACTAATGCTGGTTTGGTGAACAGTATGGAGCAAAAAGCTGTATTGTGCTTCAGAATCTCAGTAGCTTATTGTACCACACAAAACAAAACAATGCATGTTTGCAAAATCTTTAACCATCAGATGTAGTCCTGGAACTGTCCTTCGTGTCTGCTGTGCCTGAATGAGTCCACACTAGTTCACTGATGGTCTTGTATTAAGTCAATCATATTTTTTAAATCCTTAAAACCTCTTAATGACATTTCACAGATGTTAAAGAAGGAAACTAGACTAATCTCAATGGGATTCCAAAAGCAAGGTTTTAAAAGTACTAGAAAAAACTCATGGACCAGAAAGACAAGCATTATCATTATATTTGATTTTAGTTCACAGGTGAAAACATGTCTAGTTTTTCCCAAGTAAGCCACCTCCTGGCCCCAAAAATTAGTGGAAAAGCTCTTCCCTTTCCTCTTCACGCTCCCACTACTGATTTTAGTCATTCTCAAAGAGTACAACTGGTTTTCACCAACCTTGGCCATGAAGAATAAACAAATAACACAGATTTGACCTTTCTCCTGCAATCTTTCCCTTGAAAAATTGGTAATTATGCAACGCATAACTTTTTTACAAAGTATTGCAAAATTCTTTCTATAAACCTACTAAGAACTTGTTCTCAGTAGGTAATATGGTAATAAGACAACAAAAACATTAACTACTGAAATGGCATACAGCTCCTGGAACTGAGTTTTTTTACTTCAAGTCTCACACAGGCTCAGTTTTGGAGCCTCAGGAATGCCTAGTCAGTATCTGTTCTCATCAACTTGCAAAGGTGACTGTGGTACCCTAAATTCACCACAAATGGTTGACTAGTGTCACATAATGTTTTTATGTACATAGAAGTCAGTCTAGAACTGACTGGAGTCAAGGCACTCACAATCAAAATAAACAATACTATTCATCAGTACCAAAAACAAACAAACAAAAAGTCCTTAGTTTGAATGAACAGGCTAATTATTTCTCAGTTCAGATCCAGACAACTTGACCATGGCTGTGCATTTCAATGGAAGAGAGATGCATATAATTCACACTTGTATTCAGTATTCTGGGTCTACAGGAGGCCAATACAGCCAATAACTGCTCTGAAATTGTTGTAACTACTGTTGTTCCTCCATAAGACACCTTTAGCAAACATTGCCACAATGGTACACACAGTAAGTTGGTAACTGCTTATTACAAAACACACAATGATTATTCCCAAATGTGAAGATGTTTGGTCTATGCATCTCACCTGAAGCTTATGATAATCTTTTATTTTATTTTAAAAGTTTAATACTATGATTTATTGAGATTTATCTTTCCTTATCCTTAGAAACTGCCTTTTTTTTTTTTTTTTTTACTTTTACAAAGAAGCTTCAAGATAACATGCATTGTATCATAATATACTTTTACTACATTTTGAGTCCTATGGATAAATATTTCAGGGTTGCTAGAAAGAGATTTCCTTTTCCCTAAGAAAACATACTTTTAAAAAAAATAAATCATAAAGTAAATATAGAATATTTTACAGTACTTTGTGAAGAATGTCTCTCTGAAATATTAAGTTATGTTTAATGACATTCTTTCCTTTACTAAAGCAATTGTTTACACCATGGACAGTCTGAATTAAAATAATCCATCAATGCATCATAGTTTGGTTGCAGGCAGTAACACAAAGAAGAATGCCATGGCAACAAACCAACATAACTACAGAAGTTCACAGAATCATAGAATCATAGAACATTCAAAGTTGGAAGGGACCCATAAGGATCATCAAGTCCAACTCCTTGCATCGCACAGGTCTACTCAAAAGTTTAGACCATGTGACTTAGTGCACAGTCCAAATGTTTCTTAAATTCATACAGGCTTGGTGCAGTGACTACTTCACTGGGGAGCCTGTTCCAGTGTGCAACCACCCTCTCAGTAAAAAATCTCCTCCTGATATCTAGCCTGAACTTCCTCTGCCTCAGCTTCACCCCATTCCTGCAGGTCCTATCACTGGTGTTTATGGAGAATAGGTCACCCACCTCTCCACACCCCCTCGCGAGAAAGTTGTAGACTGCGATGAGGTCCCCCCTCAGCCTCCTCTTCTTCAGGTTGAACAGGCCCAGTGACCTCAGCCACTTTTCATATGTCGTCCCCTCCAGGCCCTTCATCATCTTCATCACCCTCCTCTGGATACTCTCCAACAGTTGAATGTCCTTTTTGTACTGTGGTGCCCAGAACTGCACACAGTACTCAAGGTGAGGCCGCACCAGCGCAGAGCAGAGCGGGACAATCACTTCACTTGCCCTACTGGCGATGCCGTGCTTGATGCACCCCAGGATATGGTTGGCCCTCCTGGCTGCCAGGGCACACTGCTGGCTCATATTCAACTTGCTGTCAACCACAACCCCCAGATCCCTCTCTGCGGGGTTGCACTCCAGCATCTCGTCACCCAGTCTGTATGTATGGCCAGGGTTGCCTCATTCCAGGTGCAGGACCCGGCTCTTGCTTTTGTTAAACTTCATGCGGTTGGTGATCAACCAGTTCTCCAACCTGTCCAGATCTCTCTGCAAGGCCTTTCCACCCTCATCTGAGTCTACAACTCCTCCAAGTTTGGTGTCATCGGCAAATTTGCTCAAAACACCCTCCAGTCCTACATCCAAATTGTTTATAAAGATGCTGAAGAGGACTGGCCCTAAGATAGAGCCTTGAGGGACCCCACTAGAGACCTTCTGCCCCATGATGTGGCCCCATTTACCACAACCCTTTGAGCCCTTCCCATCAGCCAATTGCTCACCCACTGTATGATGTTTTAATTAAGCTGTATGCTGGACATTTTGTCCAGTAGGATCCTATGGGAAACCATGTCAAAAGCCTTGCTGAAGTCCAAAAAGATCACATCAGCTGTTTTCCCTTGGTCGACTAGACGGGTGATCTTATCGTAAAAGGAAATCAAATTTGTTAAGCAGGACCTGCCCCTCACAAACCCACGTTGGCTGGGACCTATGACTGCATTGTCCCCCAGGTGCACTTCAATAGCCTCAAGAATCATCTTCTCCATAATTTTACCAGGCACTGATGTGAGACTGAGAGGCCTGTAGTTGCCAGAGTCTTCTTTCTGACCCTTCTTGAAAACTGGCACATTTGCCAGCTTCCAGTCTACCGGGACCTCTCCAGATTCCCAAGATCGTTGAAAAATAATTGAGAGAGGTTCCGCGATGACGTCCGCCAGCTCTTTCAGCACCCGGGGATGAATCCCATCTGGACCCATGGACTTGTAGGGATCCAGGTGGAGTAGCAAATCCTGCACATGTTGAGGGTTGGTTGGGAGTTTGTTATTCCCACCATCACTGTCCTCCAGCACAGGGCACCCAGGGTCCTGAAGCCCATCGTCAGCGTTGAAGACAGAGGCAAAGAAGGCATTAAACGTCTCTGCTTTGCCTACGTCATTGTGAGTTAATCTTCCCCATCAAGCAGCGGACCTATGTTTTCTTTGGTTCTCCTTTTTCTGTTCACATATCTGAAAAAAACTTTTTTATTGTCTCCCAAAGACATGGCCAGCTTCAACTCTAGTTGGGCTTTGGCTACACAAATTTTCTGCCTACAAACACAAACAGCATCCCTGTATTCCTTCCTCATTGCCCGACCTTCCTTCCAGCAGCCGTACACTTTCTTTTTTTGCCTAAGCTCCAGTAGAAGATCCCTGGTCAGCCAGGCCGGCCTGCTTCCCTGTCTGCCTGACTTCCAATATTTTGGAATTGCCTGATCTTGTGCTTTTAAGAGGCAGTGCTTAAAGACTGACCAGCAGTGATGGACACCAATGCCTTCAAATGTAGCTTTCCAGGGGACCTTGCTGACTAGTTCCCTGAGCAGCCTGAAGTCTACTCTCACCATATCCAGGGCTGAAGTTTTGGTGGCAGTTTTTCTTCTGTCACCATAAATTCTAAATTCAACCACTTCATGGTCACTATGACCGAGACGGCCACCAATTGCCACGTCTCCCACAAGACCCTCTCTATTTTCTAGCAACAGATCTAAGAGGGCACTGTTCCTAGTTGGCTCCCTTAGCACCTGCACCAGGAAGTTATCATCAAGGTGTTTTATGAACCTCCTGGACTTGCTCGTGTCAGCTGTGTGGTGATCCCTGCCGACGTCTGGTAGGTTGAAGTCCCCCATAAGGACAAGGGGAATTGATCTCAAGGCATCTCTCAGTTCTGCAAAGTTTCATAGTTTCAACAGAAACAGGGAGTCTCAGTTAGATGTCTTTCTGGGAGAGGAAGCTGCACAGATTTGTATGAAAAGTTACTTTTAGAAATGATGATCAGAAAGATTTTTAGTGGGACACAGGACACTTTTGATTTAGAGATTTTGAAGAAGAGTGGTGATAGTTGGTCACAGCTATTGAAGCTCCACTGGAAAAAAAACAGTGTTGCTGTAAAGTTCTTATATCTTGACCAGACAGTCTAGGCAATATAGCTACAATTGTTCACAATGAACAAATTATATTCCTTCTCCCCTTTATACTAGCAGAGAAGATATTATCAGTACACAAATGATTTCCTAGGGAAATTCTACATTACAGGACACTGGATTTCATTCTTTTCAGAGTTACCTTTCTAAAAGGTAATGCTACATTCCAACAAAGAACTTTAAACAAGTGATTACTAACTTAAAGTTAAGAATTTCAGGCTTTTTGTAGTTTGGTGAACCAAGAAAGATGGGACCAGATAAATTCCTGTGAGAAAGACAGTAACCAAGCGTAAACATTTAAAACATCTTTCCAACAGCCCCATTATTTCAGTACCCCAGGTTGAAACAATCTCTGTTTCAAATCAGGAAAACCCCAGAAAAAAAGATTATATCACTAAGAAAATCCAAACACTCCAAAAGAATTCCGCTGTCATGGAAATTTTCTTCATTGATGTCTTCTAGATTTGCAACGTTATATGAAGAAAGCAATTTCAGAATTTTGGTATCAGAATGTTGAGCATGTGACAACCTCATTAGGTACTGGTGCTACTTCTTTATCAGAAACAACAACAACAAAAAACAATGACAAAGCAAAAATAAACAAACAAAAAACAAATAGCTGATGGCAACAGATAGGTATTTTTCAAAACAAACCAGCCCAGAAGCATCTAAGTGGCATAACAAGAAAATCTCCTATCTCAGAGGAATTGATGGTTGCATAAGGAAAGATTGTCACGTGACCAGAAGAAAAAATACACATCAACAGTAACTGCAAAAGAAAAAAAAAAAAAAAAAAAAAAAAAAGAGTTGGAACAACAAATAGCTCTCTCCTTGAAAGCAGAAATCAGGGTAATATATGCTTGCACAAAATAAAACAAGGAAATTATCCTGAAATAAACTAATCTTAATGAACAATTTTGTTATATTGGCAGGGAGCTATTAATAATCTTGTTCTTAAAAGAGGTACTTCAAATGAAGGAGGAAATTGTTCTACCTATAATGAAGGCTTTTATACTCTTCTGCAAAAATCCTTGCAATAGCACAATACTTTCAGTCATTTCCCCCAGCTTGTGACATTCAGTCCTGGATACTATTTCTTCAGTTATTCTTATGATAACTTTTTTGTTTCTGCTTATATGCTCCTACTAAAGTAATAATTTAAGCACATTTTAAGTTAATCACATGACTGTAAAGTTGCATGGAAGCACAGAACACAATTCCAAACAAGTTTATCGTAACTGATTAGCCAAACAGACAATGAACGCTCTCAAGAGTACCAAGTTTTCAGGTCTGGTTCATTAACAGTTAAATAAATCAGAAGCATTCACTGGAGCAATAGGATTAAATGTTTTTGATTGTTTTTTAAAAAAGGGAAACCATAGAATTGAATTATTTGCATCTGTGAGGTCCACACAGTGGACAATGTTTCTTGCTTCTCTTCTCTACAAAGCTTCAGAAGTTAGAGAACCAAACTTCCACTTTGATGCTGTCATAAATTTCAGCTGGAGAAGCTAGCATCCGTATTGGAAACAGTACCAGCTTACACGCTCCTAACAAAATAGAGCTTATAAGAAACAAAATTGTGGTTGAGGAGTTCCATTTGTTTTGTATTTGAGAACTTTTCCATTTTGAATAAAGAATGGAGCATTTCTGGAATTTAAGCTTAACACTGAAACACATTTTCTTACGTTCAGTTGGCTCCATATCCTGAAAACATCTGGCTAAAAATGTGCTCTGAATTTCTTCCTTTCTACTCTTTTATATAGCTAAAAACTGCTCTCACTTTCAGAGTAAATATCCAGTTATGTTCATCTGAACAAGTGAAATAAAATCTATTAAATTGATATTGCAGCCTGTGTAATCATTATGGCTTTTTGGTTTCAAAGAGAAATGCATCTGGGCTTATTTCTCAGCTAAACTGACTTCTGTTCAGCCAGTCTGCACATTACAAGATGCTGGTCTTTGTACCGCATTGTAAAAACAGCAGTTATTTGTAGAAACTATGAGTATTCAATGTTTGCTACACTACATTAATTTACTGTGCTAGGTGTTCTCATCCTTTATTTAGACTGAATTTTTAAAATGCCATTAACTACATACTGTGGCTCTTGTAGCATAAAGTTCATGGAGGAATTTGACTTAAGACGATTAGCTAGAAATTTATCACATGTGACCTAAAGGTTTAGCTCTGCAGTAGTATTTCAAAATACACACTATTTAGGAAAAAGGAAGGGCAAAACCACAACATTGTCATGTGGCTTTCTTATTATTCCACTTCAGGATCTTTTGCAGTATGGATGGTGCTGAGGAAGTCACATGAAGGGATCACAACCCTAGAATTTTGGTCATAAAGGAAAGCATGTAATCATCTTCAATGCCTGCTGAATCCCACAGCCTTCCCCTCCCCCCACAGATAGGGTGCCCAAATAGAAATTTATGCCAGTTCTTTTAATCTACTATTAGCAGAGTCAGCAGTGTTGTTCACTACTGCTTCCCTATTAGTATTTCTATTTTGAACAGTGACAACCACAAAGATACACATCTAAGCCTTCTGCCTGACAGGACAGAGTAAAACATGATGGTATTCACTCAGCCTTTTTTGGGGGTTTCTGTAGTTCCATCAGTTTAAATGAATAATCATAAAAATGAATAATCATAAAAATGAATAATCATAATATCACTTAAAATTTTAATGAAAATAATAATTTATCAATATTTTCACTATTACATTAATAGAGAAAAATGTTTCCCCTCCTCTTAAATTATTTTCATAAAATTCATGTTATTTTGAGCCCTTTTGATTTGCTTATGTCCGGAGGACACTCACTAAATCTAATTCAAGTCAGTTAGAGTTAATATCGGTGTTCCTGCATACAGTAGCAGAATTCTCCTTTTCTGGACTATAGTCCAGAATGAGAAAAAACTTACTCTAATTGGTAATTCAAAACAACAGCTTTATTTCATAGTTGTAAAATGCCTTCTATTTCTAAAATTAGCCTTCTGCATGCCCCAGACATCACATAGCTGGTTTGGTTTAAATGAAGTGTTTCTGCCAGAAAAGACACAATTTCTCCGTAGAAAGAAAAATCTGGAATTAATGCAGTTTAGTGAAACAAGCAGCAAAATAATAACACAGCATATTTTTTAAAGGTTTCAATATTCTCCAACAAGATTTTTGTGAGAATTACTTCCAAGGTTTAATTCTCCTTTTTCTAATATGAAATACTTTTTCCTTATGTAATGCATAAAATTCTATATAAGAAGATTATGATGACAGACATCTGCAACATTTGTAGAATTGTATGTCATAAATTGCAGCAGGACAATCAAATAACTAATATTCACAGTACTGTTAGTGACAACAACTAAAAATACAATGGAACTATCATTGTACAGAAAAAAGGAAATTGAGCAGAGCACATTTTTGATTCTGCTTTTAATTTCATGTCCGATTTTATCTCAACTCACGAGAGGCTTATAAAGACAATTTACCTGTGTTTTAGTGGGCTAGGAGATGGGCATCTTGCCTTATCTTCCTCTATTGTTGATTTTTTAAATTTGAAACATTTCCCTTTTAAAATGAAACCAAAACCTCTCTTCTCCCAGTTTATATACGCACTGGTTAAAAATGAAAAACACACCTCATAAAATCACATCTTTAAGAGAAGTATTATTGTTGCTGTTATTAACAACACTTTAAAATAAAAGTACATAATTGCTAAAATAAAATGAAATCCCCAAGGTAGAAGCCTGTTAAGCCATATTAGTTCCAAATGACTAACATTTTTATAGTACTAGCTAAATGAATTAATAATTATTGGCTACTTATTTTAAAGTAGCCTTTTTTTTTATTTTATTTTATTTAAAAAGCTGTGAAGTACATGCTGCACTCTCAGTAATCCTTCCACTACCACTCATATTCTAAATGGAGGAGACTTGTATAGCTCTTCAGACTTGTAAGATCAGCTCTCAGTAATCCCTATATACTGTACAAATTTTATATTGGAAAGAGTTGACCAGAACTTCTTAAAATTAAAACGTCCAAGTAAAACAGTGTGTGAGAGCTGATAAAAGTAACATGTTCATATTCACAATCCACTCCTTCCTCTCTCTGTGCAGAAATATCTATCCTATTCAACAGTAAATTCAGCGTTGGCATTTTGACCACTTAATGCTTACAATGAATTTAGTCTAAGGCTTAAAGTCAGGCAAGAAGTAAATGCTCCACTGATGTATACAGCTACCTCTGAAGGAGATTACAGGCAATTAAAGAAGATGGATTAATCTTCTTTACCAACTTCTGGTCTTTCACATCTTCATCGTCTAAAGGAGTCCAATGTGCTGAGTTTCTGAGTCCTATAGTGTCCTTGACGCTTGTAGTTGTGAAGCGGTCATTCTTAAATGACTACTATTTCAAGCTTCCTGAAGAACAGCCCTCCTGTTAGCTCATAGAAGTGAAAAGCGGTAGTGGATAAAGAACTTTACGGATGGAGAAAATGCTGGGGGTGGCAGGAAAGGGAGGAGAGGTAGAAACCCTCATTTCTATCACGGGATTTTCTCACTCTCTGAGTTTACCCTGTTTGGCACAAAGGTATTTGTCCTTCTCAGGGTTTTGAAACTGGGACAATACAGCCAGAGAACTTCTTTATTAAAAAGAAGTGACTTTGAGGTTTCTACGGATAAAGGCTGTTTTAGGAACCCATACTGGTTCTTTGAGGCTAATAAACAAGTAAATATTAACAACTTTTCTTTTCAACATGAGAGAAAAAAAATAAAAATCTGAGTTACAGTCCTTTCAGATGGATTATTTTTTTCTGTTGGCATTTAAAAAATGCTATCATTTCCTCACTGTGTCACTTCTTTTTACATGCCAAAATAAGCAGAAAAAACCTTATGCATCACAATCTTGCCATGAATGGGAAGAGCCCTCATACCATCTCACAGGACTTCTTTCGACCTGAGCTTGCCTTTCCAATATAACAGTACTGCTTCAGAAGACTTGGCTTATCCATTCACTGACTGTGCTGGCTGGAATCTCTAACTCATTGGGAATACAGAGTCTGCTCGGGGTTGGGAGCCAACTGCTGGTGTAACACTGACAGATGCAGGACCCATATGCCCAAGTCTGGATAGGATGCTTGTATCACCAGCATCTGGATCAGCTTTCCTTTTCTGGCTCTGCTGCTGCCTTTGCTGATAAACCCGATACTCTGTCTACTGTGGGTCAGAGCCTGTTGTTGCTCTGTAGTCATGTTTCTTGGATTAGTGAGTAGTTCCTCCATATTAAGAACTACTATCTGAGCATAGTATGCATCCCTTAAAGCTTTCATATGTCACTACACATCTATTTCCAGTATTTCTACTGTTCCTGGTGATTTAGGCATAGATGATGAAATCTTGCAAGTGCAGCGAATCTGAAAACTGTGTAAATGTTCATTCCCTGTCTTGTGGATAGAGAGCTCTGCTGATACCATCCATTACTTTTTAATCCTAAACATTTTTTTTTATTATTTATTTTATTTATTTATTTATTTTTTTACTGCTAGATATACAGCCAAGAATTGCAAGTGCAAGATTTGGATGACACCACAAAGACATTTTTATGAAAAGGAAAACACACTACACTAAATTGTTCTACATGGTAAAAAAAAAAAAAAAAAAAAAAAAAAAAAAAAAAAAAGTAAAAATTTGCCAATATATCATTGACACCCACTTAGAAATTTGCATGTGTCACGCTTGACAGGCACATTCTTGACACTGAAGGAAATAAAACCCACTTTCACTAAAATGCTGTGCTCTGCTGTTACTACTGTTCTTCCTTGTTTGCTTTGAAAAACTACAACAGTAGATTTTTTTTTTTCTCCTTTGACTTTACAATGCAACAATACCTGAATAATTGGGAACAAAATGAAGCTTGATAATATCCATAAATCAGAAAATGTTAACCATTTCCTCAGATAGGAAAAAGGAAAACACCACTTTCCATTTACAGGAACATCCTCAGGAGGGACATTCCTGAGTCCCTCCAAGCCTCTCCAAGAGGGAGTTTGCAGGAAGCACTCTACAGCAAGGCTTAAGGGTATACAAGCTCCTAAATTCAGCAATAGAAGCTATAATCACTTTCTGCCAAATCTCCTACATGTAGATAATTCATGCCCTCATCAGGAATAATCTGTTAGGGAGTTGGGGAAACTTTTGCAGAAGGAATGCCAAATGGCGCTAATTAGCCTTTGGCAAACACCGTGGCAGTGTGGGGCGCAGTACTAATCCAGTAGCCTAAATATGCAACGACTAGGCACAAAACAGCATCCTTCCTCTCCCACAGTATGTGCTCAACCTAATGTGGTCTACCACATCCTAAAATGCAAAATTTAAAGGTGCCCAAGTAGACACAAGTAATAAACCCCACAATGCCTTTAGTGCCCGCACTAGTGACAACAGCAGGGCTTGCTACCAGAAGGTGCAGTACTATCTGCTGTCCTTCCTGAAAGGTTGGATCTTTCACAGGCATAGCTTTAGGGGACTATAACTAAGGATACAATTGAAAATTTTTGTTTGTTTGTTTGTTTGTTTTGTGCCAAGTGTAATATATAAAAATGGCTACTTGCAAGTAATTGGAAACAGAAGAACATGGAAGCATGACTTTCAGTTTCAGGCCAAAAAGCTTGGGTTTATAATAAACAGAGCCAAGTATTTGGTTTTGTTTGTTTTGTTTTGATAGAGAAATACAACATTGTACCCTTGAAATTCTGAATTGCTTCCTACCTTCTAACATACATTTTGATAACTATTGTATAATTTTAATATATTTTCTAGACATTTTTTATCAAATGGAGTACCATATTCTATCTTTGATTTTGATCAAATACATAATTTGTAAAGGATGAAAAACCTTGTCTTGATCAGTGCTATTTCAGACACATAAAAGTGAAAACTAAAAAAAAAAAAAAAAAAGAAAAAGAGAAAGAACAAAAGGAAACATGAAGTTTTGTGACATTCTTTCAAATATATCAAGTCCCACCCCCTCCCCCTTTTTTTTTTCCTGAGATTTAACAGAGGGCTTGCATGTGATTTCTAGTACTGTTTGCTGACAGCATATTTTATATAACTAAACCACAAAATTCTAAACCACTGTGGCAATACGTATCAGCATAAAGGTTTGGTTGCTTCAAACACTTGAAACACTATGTAAAGCCTTTCAGTTTAAGTCTAACCTGTAACTCACTTTTGAGACTGTCCAGAGGAAATCTGAGAGTCTCTACAGCTTTGTTACATATTAGGCCTCCACACAAACTTTTATTTCATTAATTTTCAATAAAACAAACACTGTTTTTTTATATTGTGGACTACAAAGCATTTAGTGATGGCCTGAAGAAAGATGACCAATCACATACTCTTGCTTGAGCATATGCAGAGAAGAGCAACCAAGCTGGTAAAGAGACTAGGGAGCAAGAGTTATGAGGAGAGAACCAGGGTTGTTTATCCTGGGAAAGAGGAGGCTGAGGGGAGGCCTCATCACTCTCTACAACTACCTGAAAAGAGGTTGTAGCAAGGAGGGTGCCACAGTCTCTTTTCTCAGGTGACAAGTGAGGGGATGTGAGGAAATGGTCTCAAGTTGCACCAGGGGAGGTTTAGATTGACTATCAGGAATAACTTCTTTACAGAAAATACAGCCAAGCATTGGCACAGGCTGCCCAGGAAGTGGTGGACTCCCCATCCCTGATGTTATTACAAGACGTATGGACATGGAAATAAGGGACATAGCTGGGACTCAGTAGGTGAAGTTGATGGTTGGACTTGGTGATCTGTAAGGTCTTTTCTGACTGTGATATTTCAATGATTCTATACTGTTAACTCTTACTTTCTTGCCACTCCTAAATGACATACAGTAGGAACGAAGAAGTATTTCTACCACTGTTATTTTTTGGGAAGTAAAGAATAAAATGTTTTTATCAATGGTCTATGAGACCTTATTTGTCACAGCAAAGAAGGTGTCCTCTGTAATGGTGCCTGGGAGGAGCAATTCCTGTTCTCTACTGTAGGCCACTCTGGAAATGTGAGGAGGATTTCTGGACACAAACACACATACATCACAGATTTTTTCTCCTCCTTAAAGTGTGTATTAAAGGCAAATAGTCTACCACCCCCATGTTAGAAAAACTATGAATGAAGTCATAAAGCTTAAAATCTTTATGTTCAGCAGAATATACAATTAAAGGGAAAAACAGAACAAATACTAAGCACAAAGCAAGCCAATGATACCCACCATAAATCACTATCTAGAATATGTAAGGAAGAATTTACAATTCATTCAATCAAACCTGAATTCAATCAGACACTATCAAAGTGGTATAGTCTTACATTAGCGTCAATGGGTACACCTAAATAGTGTTCTCCATAGAATGGAGAAAATGTGAAAGAAAAATACAATTCATTGGCTAAGTGCTGTGCATAATCAACAAACAGAATTCAGCACTAATTTGCATCTTATGTGACTCTATAAAATGTACCCAAAGAAAATGTGATACGATGTAGTTGCATGCAATTAAGTCACTTCTGGAAGAAACAACAACAACAACAAAAGTTTCCATGCTATCTTTTGTAATTTCTGTGCAGGTAGAAATTCTAATACAGTGACATTTTAACAGCAAATAATGGAAACAACTACTTTTAATGAACTTTAAAGATAACACACTCAAGAACAGAGTGCACTCTCCACAAACACAACTCACTTATTTTAACTAAATTTATGTTCTCTTATGTTTTAAAGTCTAAGTAAAGGTGCTTGAACTTTATACCTAAAATCCAGGAGGATAAAGCACTGCATGTGGGGCTCCAGATTCTACAGTAATAGTGAAGGTTGAACCCCCAGCCTCTATTTCAATATTAATATTTACATTAATTTAGACCTTAAAAACAAAATTATGAAAATGTAGCTAGCAGATAGCTAGTATAATTAAATAACTTAGAGTTAAAAGCAGCCTGAAGCATTCACATGAATCTCAACTGCACATGCTCCATTTAAGGATTCTCTGCATGCAGACCCCAATATTACCCTTTGCCAGATCCTCTGTATAAAGAGAGCACACATTGCTGCCCTTCACTTCTATTGCAGAGTACAAAGGATGCTTGAAGCCTATTTCTCGTGCTTTTTATTTTCATTAGATCTGAAATGAGGAATCTTAGAAACTATGTTATCAATGATTTCAAGATAGTGAAGAAAAATATCACTGTTAACTTGCACAGCATGGCCTGAAACATTGTTTTCTCCAATTGTATTTATTTATAGGAAATCAACACCCTTTTCCTTTCTTGATGAATGCTGTGATTGAAAAAAAAAAAAAAAAAAAAAAAAGGATCGAGGCATTCTGAAACCAGGATTCCTTGCCTCCTTGCCCATATCATTACAAACACCATAGAAGGTATAATTCTTTCTGGTCAACCCACATATTAGTTTATGCTGCCTATACTTTTCAAACCACCTTACTTCAGTTCAAAACAGGGCTAAATCCCAAATCATAGCTGAATGTAGACTCCATTAAATAGAGTTCTGTTGATGTATCTGAAGAAAAAATCTTCCTTCAGCATCTACAGGCTGCAGAAAGTCCTCCATTTCTGTTAATGACCTCTTCCCTCTGTCTGATTCAATACAGCCCACTGGCTATGGAAATGACAACACTCAGCAGGTGACAACAAAACGGTCAACAAATGGTGCTGAGATATGTCATTTTCTTCAAATACTTTCCCAGGAATTAAATGACACACTGTGGTATGCTGTGTCCTGCTCAGATCAAATATTTCTTTATTAAATGAAACTGCACACTTTTATATACAGTTGCCATATAAAATGCAGGTTTAAGTGCACTGCTTCAAGTTCCAATTGCAAAACAATTTGGCATTTCCCACCCCTCCCCCAGTCTCCTTTTAACATACAACCCCTTGGGCAGCAACTGCGTGGATGCTGTACCTTTGACATAACTCCAGATTGAAAGCACTGCCCTTATGGATTCAATCTGAGGCATTTATTGTGACTGGGACAAATTGGAGTATGCAAATCAGCACGTTTCAAGTCTCCTGAACCCAGGAAATCCTCTTACTTTGTGTTCCAGCTAATGGACCTGAGATGTCCCTTTTAACAATGCTGTCTGTGCAACTCCGTTAACCTTTTCAGATTCAAATCTAGCCTTTGTTCCCAGCCCTTTGTAGAAACACACAACGTATCAGGCTAACCTCTTTTATAATTTAAACCGGTGTAGAACCAGAGTCATAGCGTAGCATTCAGTGGCATTTACA
Source organism: Heteronetta atricapilla (assembly GCA_011075105.1). Lineage (NCBI taxonomy): Eukaryota > Metazoa > Chordata > Aves > Anseriformes > Anatidae > Heteronetta > Heteronetta atricapilla. The sequence continues at coordinate 10,702,274 of CM021735.1, forward strand.
CATGTTTAAAGTGCAAAAGTAGCATCACAGAAGAAAGACAGAACACTGAATAGAGGTGTGCAGCATTACAATTTCTATTAGAGGATTTTTCTGCCTCTTTTCAGCTTCAAATACATACCGTCACTCTGTTAATTATACTGGAAAAAAATAACCAATTCGTTTTCTCAAGTTCTAAGTAACTTATCATCTGGTGTAAGAATTCCACACTTTTATTACAAGAAGATGATCTTCCGAGAATACCAATCTACAAAGTGCTTAAGGAGAGATTGGTGATCAAACCTGAACGGATTACTATGCAGATTATCTATCTAGCCACTGAAAGGTGACATAGAATCTATCCTTAAATCAGAAACAGGAAAGTGCTGATGGAGATGCCTGGAATCTCCCTGGAAAGGTACAGTACAAAGCTGAGATATCAATCATTTCTTACTAGAGTCCAGTGGCTCTTTTCACAACATACCAGCATTTACACTGTTTTCCTGCTTTTCAACTCTGTTTGGATGATGTGCTTGACCTGTTAATAACTGGGCATTTCAAGTCACTCCAAATTACTTTTTCCATGTAGGCTGCATATCTTTCTTTTTCTCAATGTAACACTTACTATCATGACATTCTCCTGCCTCATTCTTTTTTTTTTTTTTTTTTTTAGTGATTTTCTTCCTAATTACAATCAACATTATTCTTTCATCCTGTCCAGTTAGAAACTGTACTTTCAGAAGGTTGATCTTCTCTCTGCATATACACTACTGTCTCTTATAGCATAAATCTATATTTTTTGTTCAGTTTATACCAAGGCATTACAGCGTCCAATTTATTACTGTTATCTCACTGTTTCCGAATGACAAATTTGAACTTTATACAACTGTCAGTTTTCCTAAATAAAACAATTGTATACTGAAAGCTTTTGGTTTTTTGATAGAGATTTAGATTGTCTATTTTTTTTTTTTTTTTTTTTTTACCTAATCGTGTTCAATTTCTGGACAGCACTTCATTGAGAGCAATCAGTTCCCCCTTTGGTTTTGTATCTGAATGTTCTGAATGCCACTTAATCTCGGGATTTTTTTATTTTTTATTTTACCTTTTAATAAAAACAAGCTGTATGATAAAGATGAGGTTCAGATTCAAAATTTAAGCATACAAATTAGACTACATATAGAAATCGTTTCCTCATAGAGGGATTATGTGGTCTCCAAACCTTCAGTTCTGACCTGTTATATACTCATTCTGTCTCATTGCATTACACACAGCTGTTTACTGCCAAGAGAAAGTTCAGAATCACTTTGCTGAGTTATTTGTTCTGCAACAACTATCTTCTCTTAATTGATCTCTTAATTCCCACTTTATTTTGTCTACTAATGCATAATGTATTCACTACTTCATCACAATATATGTATATTTTACAGACTGCATAGACCTATGCTGTCCACCATACCCTAAATTTTGTACGTTTTATTGGCTTTTTCACATTTCCCTATTTTTGCCTACCTTTGACACATGCTAACACAGGATGGTTAGTAGTCTATCCCTTTAGCCCAATACAGACTGCAAAAAAAAAAAACTCACCAAAGTTTTCTTCACCCTCACAAAGGTACACTCACCACTACAAACATCACCACTAGCAACTGCTCTTCACAGATCTCCTTGCCCGCAGAAGTCTTTTCTGCCAAGACCTTTTGCAGACTGGAAAAATCTTCTATCAGCTCCTCAATCCTCCATTGTCTGCTTCCTCACCTTTAGTCTCTTGTCACTATTTCTGTGTTGATCACTGTTACACAGAGTTAACTTCAATCTGTAATACTTAGAGTGAATTAAAATAACAAATGAGAAGGTAAATCTTCTCCCTAATATTTTATAGCACTGCAACACCTTCCTGTCTGTTTTCCACTTGACATTCTCTTGTCAGATGAAGCTCTCTGTAACAATTCAAATATTAGAAGAAAACAGATTTCTACTCAGTTGTGATCCAGCCAGCCACAGAACTACCTCCAAACTTAATGCCAACCTGTACTGCTTATATCTATTTAAAATACTTCAAAGTTTTACAAGATTCAAATATTTTTGTGGGAAGGCAAATTTTAGAACCATGTATTTTCTTCTTCCACTATGGTTATCCATACCATATGGCCAATTTTAATTCCTAATAGAGTGTTTATACAATGAAATATTAGTACTTATGTTCAGTACAGGAAAAAATTCTGTGTCCATGACACTTTTCACAATTGTTGTACTTCATCCATAATCACTCATCACTGCAAAAATGTAAATAATTTATTCTGTTCACTAATCTGTTTTGTCTTAATAAAAACAAAACAAAAACAATAAGAACAACAAACTCACGGGTATTCCACAATCTAAAGTGGCTGCATGCTTCACATTCATACTTCCAATGCTTGAAAATCTTTACTCAAATGCTCTCCAGCAAGATGTTTTTAGAAAAAAAATGAATACTGTCATTGTCTTGTTATATTCAATATAGTAGTTATAGGTAAATAGCAACATCTTCCAAACCTCACTAAGTATTGTAGTGAAGATATATAGTGAATTCTTTCTACTTTTTGTCTATGTCAAGCTTGACAGAATAACATTGTCCTTCAAAGAGGGTCACAGTGCTGCAAAACTAGTAACAGAAACAGAGGACAAGACCCATATGGATAACAGAGAAAAAAAAGAAAAAAAAGAAAAAAAGAAAAACGGATATAGAAATTTCCTTCAAATCATGTATTTGCTTGTTGCATTTGAAAACACCAATTCATAAAACTGCATTAACTGCATTATTAGGAGAAAATAGAAACATTCTCCTGATAAAAACACTTGATTTTTCTGGTTGAATATGAGAAAAAGCCTTTTGGTTTGTATCCACTGAAATAATAATAATATTTATTAACATTCAATTGATCAATGATGAGTCAATACTTCAATGATGATCAATACTTCTCAGAGTATCACATGTATGATTCACTCTTATTTGCAGCTGCTACATACCTAAAACTGTGATGGAATCAGCATCTAGAACTGAAATAAATTCTAGACACAAATTTATTTCAGTTGAGGAAGGCAGGTAGAACAGGTAGTTGCCACCTGCAAACAGAAGACAAACTTTTAAAGTGCTCACTCAGATAAAAGAGACTTTACCCATTTTCCTCTCTCTCTCTCTCTCTTTTTTTTTTTCTTTTACTACAATGTAAACAGGGCTTATAGCCTGAGTGCATACTAGAGATAACTTGGCTGGGCTAGAACCGCACATCCACTACAGTTATCATTTCTGAATTGTGTTCCACTCCTGGATCTCCAGAGCATGTGCTTTGCATCTTGTGGCTCATGACTCTAAGATGACAAAGAACACAGAGTCTTTAGGGTCAGAATGTTTCCACTGAGCCTGTTTTTCCTTTGACCTTGATAGAATCCTGTTGCTTTTGTCTCATTTAATCTAATACTGCAACTACTTAGACCTTCATTCATCTCAAAATGGTTCCTTAATATGAGAAAGAGATATAAAGTAAAAGGGAAAAGTCAGTCTCAAAATTCTGAAGAAACCATTCAGCAGGGCTATGAAAAATCTTCTAGAAGAGTAGATGGGACCCCTTACGGCACAGACAGAGAATTCAACAAATGTCATCTACTTTGCAAATCACCTGTGCACAACAGATCTTGCTATGTGACCGAACACTTCACGCACTTGTTAGTTGAGCATTTGATTTTTTTTCCTGTCTAGTTCAGTAGTTCAAGTCTATCAATTCTATCAAAAGGATGTAATGGACAATAATTTTAGGGGCATGGCAGAATTGAAAATGTGATCCTTTTTTCTTTTTTTTTTTTTTTTGGTGAAACTCAAGGTAGAAGTCTCTGTCATGAGAGTTATTAATGACAGTGCTCACCATTGACCAAGTGTACAAAAAAAAAAAAAAAAAGCCATTTTGCTGCACTCTGATACTTCAGCATCTCACCGATTTAAGGATTTCTTCACACAAAATGAGGTGGAGGTAGGACAGTATATGCAATTTAAGACAACTAGTATCTAAGTTATTGTGTGTGGTAATATAATGCTATATGAAAGTGTTACAGCTTCTTAACAGCTGGATAGGCACTGCTGAAGCAAAGAATGCAATTATGAAAGTTATCACTCTTGTATGCAGGAATACAAAATGTGTACCACTCACTACAGTTCAGATACACAGTTCTATTATATTGCAAATACTATCTTTCTATCCTATTCTGACTTTAAAAGCTATTCCATTTTGTATAATTCCAAATATTTATTCTTTAAGAAGTCGTTGGTATTTTAAATGGAGAAATATCTTTTATAGATACTAAATTTTGCTTGAAAATACTGTACATTTTACTTTTAATTGTTTTACAGTTCAGATTGTAAGGTGTGTTCTTTTTTGTTCAAGAATTTTAAAAGCAACTAATTTAAATATGCAAAATTATCTTGAGTTGTTCATACGTGAACTTAAAAGCCATGCAACACAGGAAAATTAAGTAATTATGCCTCCAAGTTATTTACTGCAATTAAGCTCATTTATCATATGCAAATTAGTGCAAACTGGTCTCATTAGTTACTAAATTACTCAATATGAGCTGAACAATGTAGCACTCCAGTTTGTAATGAAAAATCCCTGTAGAGGCAAGCAGTATCAATTAAGCTAATTTGCATATGCAAATATATTCACTAACTTTCCCTTTTCTCTATATTTAGTTCTACATTTCCTGATCATTCCTGATTATATGAAGAATATGGGGTTACTGACCCTTTTCCATACCTCCTCAACAGCAATGAAGTTACAGGAAAAATCCACGCGCCTTGTATAAAGCAATCTTTTTGTTAATTTTAAAAACCAGTTTCAGCCAAATTTCTGAATAGCAGGCAATAGAGGTAATAACTTTTTACTGGATTTATTTAATAAATGCCACATATATACATAGAAATGTAAAACTGAAGATGTCTTTATCAAAGTCTATTCTCATTATAATACTACTTTTCCAAAGATAAATGTAGAATAAAACAAAACACAAACTATCTGACAAACCAAAAAACATGTTAAAAAAAAAAAAAAAAAAAAAAAAAAAAAGAACATATTGCCATTACCTATTTTTTTCTACTGTTCACCATACAGGTAATCTCACTTGGAAAACATTTCACAGCTATTTTGCCTTGACTTTGGAGACACTGATATGACAACATTTCACGTACTCCTGTTTTGAGGTTTCTATTTTTCCACAAGCAGCTGGTTTCCTTGGCTGCAAACCTACCGCAGGAATCTCTTCAGCATGATATACAGTAATTGATTGTGGCCTGGATTTGTGGACATGACTAAGACTTCTTGGTTATTGAATCAAGATGTAAAGTATCACAAGATGCACCTCCATTTCTGTTTTTACATCATTGTAAGTAACATCCACCTACATCCACCTTTTTAAGCATACTGTATTATGCTTCTCATGTGTCTGTCAATAAATTTTGAAGTATCAAAATATTAGGAGGATTAGAGAGGCTCCTTAATTTCTGAGTTTACACTTAACCCAGTCTTCAAAATATTAATAGCAAAAGGGATTAAATAAACTATAAATTCAACTACCTCAGATAGCAGACTGAAAAACACAGGTAGTCCCAAGGTATTCTGCAAGGTTGTTTACTTCACTTGCAAACAATATTTATCACAACACTGCTTTGCATATCATTTTTAGGAGGAGCAAGCTAAATGAGAACCTGTTAGAACAGTACTCCATTGAAGAATCTATCTGGTTGTTGTTTTACTTATCTTTTGGAGATTTACATGTTTTCTGGAGATTATTTTTCTACCTATAAAACCACAAAACAGTACTCTGAAGTTTGTTCAGATCTTTTAAAAGTGGCGCATTTGAATGCATGACCTAGACTTTCCTTCCAAGTGTTGATTACTCTGCTAAGATAAGATTTTCACATGCAACCATTATTAATTCATTCTGTCCTTTATCTATCATCAACAGTCTATTCTCTTAAATGTCAGAGTATAACTTTCTACTATCAATTAGGAGATTAATAAGAGTAATTTGGTAAAAGCACCACCCTCTCTGAGAAGGCCACACCTCAACAGATATTCAATATGATGTTGATGGCAATTTTGATTGAAAACCCTCAATCCATTTATTACTGTGCAATACAGATGATTTTACTACTATTATGAGAAAGACATATCCTGAAAACACCCTAATTTATCATGTATAAGTAGAAAAAAAAGTGTAATCTAGCTTAAAGAAGTAATAAAATCACTAAATAGTCTAAAAAACGCAAGAAGTGAAAAATTCAAATGTCAAGTAGTTGTCATAGAATAGAATTGTAGAATCATTCAGATTGGAAAAGATGTCTAAGATCACCTAGTTCAACCTATAAATCTGTCAAAGTGGATGTCTTAGTTTTGTTCTTAAAAATTAAATCATATATTCATATAGCATCAAACCTAATACCTAAGAGTATATATAAATCAGTCTCAGTAAGATTTTATTTAGATATTTCTTATAATTTATATTACAATAAACATACCTCTAGGATATATAGCACATTTTTACATAATGAAAACACCACACCAACAAACTACATAAATTGGAACATCACAAAACTGTTGTGTAGTTTTTTTCTGCATTTATGAGACAGCATAACAGCATTTATGTGTGATATGCAAGCGGTATTGTAGATACTGGTGCAGATACCTTTGGTAGTTACTATAATGCAAGCATTTGCTTACAGAATCAAAAACTTGACCTAGACCTTTGTTGAGGATGCACAAATAAGTAAGTCACTTCATTCATGATTTTTGCTCCGAAGAGAAATTCATTCTACTGGTTAATTTCATGTTTTCCTAAAATTATCTTTGTTGCTATTCTGCATTTAGTTACTTTAAAAATATGTGAAAAAAATCTGACATTATCCATAATGCTTTTGAATACCAGAGACAGCTCTCAATCATTTCAAATTAAGTGGAATATTTCTCATGATAATATCCTAATTTACCTCTTTCGTACCTCTGAAAAGATAATATACCAAGCAATATATTTGCATTGAGAAGCTGTGAACATTGCTAAGTAAGTGCAGGTATTCAGTGCTGCAGTTAGAAAAGACTACATGTAAAGACTGGTGTTCTTTTTTATTATTATTTCCATAGTTTTTGCCTTGCTGAAAAAACACTTCACATTATGTTCTTAACTGCTTGTTCTCCACTTTGATTACTGCAACGTAAGAAAGGCTGTACTAACCCTGACAATACAAAGCATACGTAAGAACATCTCCATCAGTTTACTGTTTTTTCAATCTAATCTTCCTGGAATATAGCTCTTTTTACAGTGTGACTAAATTTTTTGACAAATATCTGATTAGTTTTTATCTCATAGCTAAGGAGACCTAAGAAGCATGCTGCTGTTCATCTTTTCTCTTTACGGATTGTTGCAAATTTGCGATACATAATCATGACAACTGTGATATCAAAGAGGAAAGCAGTGCACATAAACCAAAGTGGTGGAAAAAACACCCTAAATCTGTACGTAACACATAAGGCAAATAAAATCACCAACACAAAATACTGTTTCGTGCACACACACAAATACATTCTGCGAGCAAACACCTACTACACAGTTCAAAACAACAAAATATTGAGATTCATCTATACAACACCTGCCCTCCCTCTCATTCAAATTGTTCCAATCATGGGCTTTCTAAAAAGAAAGAAATGTGAGCTTTTAAAATTTCATTAATATAAGTGCTGACACCAACAGTATTCAAATTATTGGCAGAAATAGATCTGACTAGTTATTTTGATTTTTCTTGGAAAAGCCATTTTTTTTTACCTGTAAAATATGACTTCCCAAATGTGACTCAAATACTTCAATGGCAAGGGCACTGGGACTTCTCCTGCGCTGGGCACCTATAACTGAATAAAAAACAGTTATGTTGCAAGGTCTGCACATTCATTTCTAATCCCTGATCACACCATTTCACATTAACTATTTAAATATGTTTTGCATTTTAAACACCAGTGTTGACTTCAAATCTGCCTTACATATAGTAAAATTGGTACATAATTTTAAGCGACTCAAATTTTGGGGATAGAAGTATCCTTTTTTTTTTTTTTTAAAAAAAAAAAGCTATTTAAATGTCCAGGAACTCTGGAAATGAATAGTCTATTCAAATATGTCCTGAGTTCCTGTAGAAGTTTTTTTCACACATGATGATGACAGCATGCAAAATGTAGTACTGAAAAAGACACTAAATATAATGTAAATGTTTTAAAATGTAAGGATGAGAATGAAATATTATTTAGGAAGATATTTGAGACATTTATCTGAACATATTACTTATCTTATTTGACACTAAAAAAAGTAAACACAACTCAAAAAAAAGTTAACATTTGGCAACAGGTGCACTGTCATCACATCCAAGATACCAAAGATGCTCCTAATTATAGGGAAGTAGTATGTCAGGTGTCCATGTTAGTTGCTGGAAAAGATACCTAAAACTTCAACTTCTACACTTAAATTACATAATTTAAAAGTACAATTTGAATAACAGGTGGTTGTGTTTCAAAAGCAGAAGTGATTAGAAAACAAGCTAAGAAATCATAAAACTAATCTTTCATTAAACTCTATGCCAGGAGCACAAAGCCAGCAATTAAGTCTGAGTGACCAAACATAGGTATTGACTGCAAGCTGAGATTTCCTCTTTGGTTTAGGCTGTATTTGCCACATGACCAAAGAAAGAACACAGATGGCGGCACAGGGCTGCAGGAACATTTCTGTGAGTTTCAAAGCCAGGCATATCCATAGCAGACAGAAAAGGTAAAGTTTTAAAATGCATACAAAAACATTTACATCCAAAGACACTGATGATCTAATGCACCTGGAACCTCTTTACAACAAATAGTAAGAAAAAAGAAGTAACAAGGGAGCCACTAAAACAAGTAGAATGGATGACTGTCAGTACTAAACACTAATTTAACACCAATGAAAAAAAATATAGAGCAATTTTTTTTAGTCTTCTATGATACTGTCTGCCAAACATGATATCAGTAAAAAAAAGATATATGCCAAGTAATGATACTCATATTGACCTAAAAATGTAATATCATTCCTTATTGATGCTTCATGTAATTTTCTTGCAGGAAATACTAAGCTATTTATATTGGGCAAACATGTGGCTTCATTGCTAATGGATTCAGGCCATAGCTCAGAATTACAAATGGTGTAATTTGTAATTACACCATTTCTCTAGACCCAGTGTTTCTTAAGTCCTCTTCTTTTCTCTGAACATATTTAAGGATGCAGATGCTCCCAACATAAGAAAATAAGCCTTCTCCTTTACACGTCAACTAAAGTCGGTAATAGACAGATACGTAGTTGTTTTGTAACATTAGTCAGTATTTGCCTGACATGTCAGCATACTAGTTCTTTTACTAGTTTTAAGTACTTATTCACTATTACATTTTTCTGTATCAGTCTCCTGATCCTAAATTGTCCTGCTTCTTTTCAGTCTTATCTTTCCTATAGCTATAGTGATGCCTGCTATTTACAGTAATGCCTATTTCATCAAAAAAAATCAGAGCACATCAAATTTGCTAGCAACTAAGGCTCCTTTGATTTATTTATTTATTTTCCAGACAAGAGACTTAAAGATGATCCTTCTTTCCTCCTTACTAAGTCTCCAGATATGTTATCAAAGGTTTGCTTACACAAGAGCTGTACCAATATTTCTAAGAGAAACTTTAGCTTTAGGTATGGGACTAAACAGAATATAGAATTGTAGAATATATAGTATATAGAATTGTGAAGATTAGTGGTGTCCCCACTATGCTTGCTATCAACTAGTGTCTTTTTTTTGTTTTTTTCCAATACCATTTTATTTATAATCTACCGGCAACAAAAAGGAAAGAAAATTTGCAGTTCTGGACTGTTAAGCATTGCTTCATAGTAGTCTCCATAGGAGCACTGCAAAAAGCAAAATCAACCTCTGAAAGAACAAACAACCTGCTTAAATCCTTTACGTCATTTCATTCTTCCATCTAGAATGCATTATATTTTCCACACATTATCTGAACACATCACCGCTTGGAATTTGTCTTCCAATTAATTTTCTGTTTCCTGCACTACATCATTCCTTTACAATCCACTGGCATTTTAAAGCGTATCCATTACATACAGAATATTGCTTCCAATTCTATGATGTTAATTGCAGTTTTTTAATACGTGAGTATAACTTGAATAAAATGTATGACGGCAACCTAACACTTTAAAAGCAGTATCTTTAACTTCAAATGATATTTGTAGGTAAGTCATCATTTCTTCATACTTGGGATGCTCTCAGTTCTATAGGTCAAATCAAAAGACTCAAGGTCAGTGAGTTAACTAGAAAACAAGAGGGCCACATCTTAGCTTTAAAATTGTCAGTTAAATACTCTATTGATGCCTGTATCTTAGTGGCTGGTATACGTGTACACAAATATCTTGCAGTACTTTCAAGCCATTCATATCATTGACAGTTTTATAGCAGAACTCCTTGATTTATGTGTCTTGCACTTACACAGGTGATGTGCTATTGTAATGACAGTTCCTAATTTTACAACCAGCATAAATATGTTAAACAAAAACCCATTCTGTTTCTGGTAGCCATACTGCAACTCTTTTTTTTTTTTTTTTGGTAATATAATAGATGTTAAATATGCCCTTTCTGTATTTCTTTCATTTCCCTAACTATTATTCTTAATGTTTTGAGGAATGAGACAAAAATTTTAAGATAAATCTAGAACAGGTGAAACAAACTTATTTTCTTTTATCTTTTGACTTCATTGCATCATTATTTTCTTATTTGAGCTTTGAAGATTTCTCAATATAGGTATCTGCATCAGCAGAAATACCATTTGGAGTATACAGATGCATATCACATTGACAGATTTCAAAAACACAACAATCTCACAGTCCAATCACAGCACAAAACCTCTTATTTGTACTGAATGGATCATTGGCAAAACAAGAGATGAAAGGAAGACATAGACTGAAATGGTTGGATTACAAAATAGGCCATGATTTTACTTTCTTATGAAATTTCAAAAACTATAAATACTGAACTGGCTCCCATCATATAAGCCACAACCAGTCATCTCTAAATCTCTCCCCCTGTGGATAGAACAGATAGAACATCAACAGATGCAGTTTAGCTGCTCACAGAAAACTTGGAAAGCAAGGGATTTAGAATTCATATCAGAACATACAAATCAAAACAGTTCAACGAACTTCACAGTCCTAAAGATCTGTATATGTATCTTTTAAAAACAAAACAAAACAAAATCTTTTTTAAATGTAGAAACAAAGTATTCCTTTCATGGGATTAATTTCTTTTTTTGATTATTAGGAATTAGGGGAAATCAGGACATGGAGAAGGCTGAAGCATGTGTACCAACTGGAACATGAGTCACGAAGGAAACAAGTTCCAAACCAGGTTAAATTCTTCTTCCAAGTTTCTGCTATTTTAGTACTATGAACGAACTTCTCTCAATAGGCTTTCTTTTTTTTTTTTTTTTTTTTTTTTTAACATGTGGTCATATTTTATACTGTCTACATTTAATTGACAACATTTAAGGCTTCAATGCTTCAATGTAAAATTCTGGTTAACAAAAAGCACTGGCTGAATCAATATTGCTATCAAATATTGAGTACTATTAATGACAAGTAGATAGAATGATTTCAAATTACACTTTGTTGTGCTGGAGCAGAGGAGTGTCCCCATTGAAATATTTTACTTTCCATAGCATTGAACCACAACTTTTACTATACAGATTGACATGACTGACATGTCTATTCCTGGCATAGGATTTTTCTTTAACAAGCTATTAATAAGGAAAAAATTCTATCTGCTCACAAATTTCTCTTCAAATTTTCTCCCTCAATGACTAATCTGGCAGTGCATGAGGTGAAGGAAGAACCACATCCCTTTCAACATGTCTTGGGGGCAGTCTAAGCATGCTTAATGCAATCTCAAGAGCATTTGCAATTGTGCTAGGAGGAGTGGGAAGCTATGGGAAAGAAAAATGTAGACTGCCTAACAAAGATTTCCATGTATCCCGATAAGAGAGGATTTCCCCTAACTCACTTCTAGGGCTCTGGAGCACAGAATGATCAAAAACTGATGTCCACTGTGAGCTTCTCCTAGTGAAGAGAAACACTAATTAAACAGAAGCCATATTTTTGAGCTCTAAGAATTAAAATATACCACCAATACAATAATGTTCTCCCTAAAATACTTTTGTGAGATGTTGCGTGCCACATCTCAACATAAATTGGTTTTGTGGAATGTTTGGTACAATTCAGACCAAGTTTTAAAATGCTGTTGCTTTGGTAATTTATTTTTTAAAACTATTCTGAACTTTTAAATTAATTCTTCTGAAATTATATTTACTTAGAAAGGCCTTAATTCAATTAGTCTCAATATCTTCATTTTTAAAAATTTCTTTTTATTTTTAATTCTTCTGAGCAGCACCTTTTCTATGCTTGAAAGGAGAGGTAGAGGTAGGCCCATCCCACTACAGACATTTAGGTAATCTGCTGTCTGAATAGTTATTTTTTTAAAAATAGAGCCCATGTATCCCTTTTTTGATCTTGAAGAGTTCTAATTATGCCAAAAAAAAAAAAAAAAAAAAAAAAAAAAAAAAAAGGTCAGACTTTAATTAGCAAAGCCTGAGCAGGTCTGCATAAATACAAAAGTTCACAAACAGCCCACCAAAAATACCATTATCTTTTTATTCACAAAATATGTAACCATATGAGGTTAACTGCATACCCTGCAGGTATTAGATGAGATATATAAGAGAAATAATAGATGACCCTGTGTCATCTAATAGGTATCAGCAAAATACATGCTAATTTCAGGTAAGAGAACATAAGAAAACAGAAGCAGAGTTGTCTGAAACATCTCAGATGACTATATGTGTAAAGCAGCGCACAGTATGAACATAGCTATAATTTATTTCCTAAGTGTTCTTTTACATTTTTTTTTCCAAAGTAGAAAAAAGGCCTATAGGAATTTCAATAGAGTTTTGAATACATTTTCCTCAATGTAAAGTAGATTTTACAAGATTTCTCTTGTTATTTCAAGGAACAACCCCAAATGCTTGTGAAAGAACAGTGAAGGTGAATGGGATAACCAGAGTGGTTTCACAGGAAGAAGTGAGATGCCATTTTAAAACCCTGGGATTTTCCAATGAGCAAATGATTTGGAAACACTCAAAAATTCTGTTTCAGAAGAGACAGGGACACTGATGGAGGGCTAGACTGAACAACAGAAGACACAATGTGAGAGAAGAAGAATGTGAAACCAACATTAGGCTCATGAAGGCAGGCTAGTATTTACATATTGTAAAATCCACAGAAACATTTTATTGCTTTTAATTCTTCTAACTTCATATTTAATACCTTGTTACATTTTTTCTTTTTTCTATTGATCATTCTTTGCCACCTCATTTATCACTGATTTTAAGTTTTGAGACAAGTCTCTGGCAGGAATCAACTTGCAGGCCTCAGATGTACATTGAGAACAAAAGGTATAGATTATATATATTCAGATCCTGTTCTGAAGTGTGATCAATGGTGGACAACCAGCATGATGTAAGCAGAGATTTTGCTCTCTAAATTGGAAAGGGTATCCAAAGAAAGTAGATGATGTCACCAGTCTATCTCACCGTAAACCATCCTGGGATCCAAAATTTAGGTCCTATGTAACATTCACCCACACAGATGGGAAGAAGAAATAAATCTCAGATGGAGTTGCAACATATGTGGAAAAGTATTTTATCTTGGTTTAGTAAAGCTATGGGAATCATTAATGCTGTGCCATTACCAACTAAGTATCACCGCAATAAAGTATCAGCACAAAATTGTCACAAAGGACTACATGTAAGATGCATAATGCAATATATGATAATCGACTTACAAAGCTAACAATGGCATTTCAAATCTATTTTTTGTGTAGGCGAATACCAATTATTCTAGACGTCCATCTTCTGGTCACTAGTACACAGCATGTATTCATTACTGGAGAATCCACTGCTCAGAAAGTAAACCAAACCTTTCCATTGAATAACTAAGTAGCTATCAAGGATGAACTGGTTAATTTAAGAAAATGTTACCTAACAGGATTACAGGTGTGTTATTTATCTCAAATAGATCATCTATAGTGTTTCATCAAAAACTCTGGGGATTAAAAAATTTGTAATGAAATTTGCTTTTCAAATTCAAGTTAATAATTTTAAACTTTTTTTAAAAAAAACACTTTTAATATCTTATTTTAGTTTCTATGACATAAAATTGATCAAATAAAATGTCAAAAAAAACCCACAGAAAGTACTATATCACTTGTTGGACTGGAATCAAAAGATGAAGATGCATTTCCCAGGAAAACTGTGTCCCCCTCCTCCACATTTTAGGTGAATGGAAAAAAGCAAGTAGAGAAGTGGCTGTCTTAGTGAAAATTTTCATCAATTTTATGTGCCTGTTCCCCAATTATTTTCATCTGCTTTATGGGTCTGTTCCTTCCCACAGGATTTGTTCTCTGGGGGTGGGGTGGGAGGGTGAAGCAAGATTTCTCATGTCCTAAATATTTCTCTCTCTTTTCTGAACTTCTTAGAATTAAAAAATCCAAGATTGAAAGTTAAATACTTCTTAAAAATTAGTATATTCAAGATTTTTAAGTTCTCTATTTGATACATAACAGTTTGCTAATTAGCACTTATTTGTAAGTTTTACTATTTTATTTCAGAGATTTTTCTTTTCACTGTTAAGTATGAAGGCTTTGCTGTGCAAGAATTTCCAGTAATCTAAGCAAAGAGAGTTCTCCATCTGTGGCTGGGGGAGGGAGCACTGGCCTTTCTCCCACACTGTAGTAGTTACTATAGGAACTATTGTGCCTCCTTCAAAAGGGCTACAGACAGGGTGATTAAAATTCTTCATGGGAGAACCCCCACTCTTCTCCTTGACAATGAAATTCTTCAGGGAGAGGGCTAAGCCTCCAGTTCAAGAATGGCAGCACCTGAGGGAGTGATGTGGCAGAGAGAATCACCACTGCTTTAAATTGAAACACATGGAAAAAAAATACAAGGGCCTGCACACCTGAATTAATTTTCTTCTCCTCCCATGAAATACAGGAACGTTGGCCAAAACTCCAGAGAAACAGGAGAAGAAATAACTTCATGCATCTTCCACCACACAGAGGACAACGGCACAAAGTAAAGAACATACAATTTCCATTAAAATCTATAGAAAAAGCAAAAGAACTACATCACCCATAAAACAATTAAGGGTAACTAAAAACATTCACTCTAGTCATTAGCTTCTTTGCAAGGTAGCAAAATGCACTTTGGCATGGAGAGGAGGGACCAATGTCTCTGATATAACTGAATTAGAGCTATCTCCCAGTATCAACTTCACTTTATAGGGGTTGTTTTACAATTATTTACAACACTGCTTTTTGCTCACAAAAATATGGGAGAAAGAAGAATATATACAGAATGGCAGCATATAGAGTGCGATCCTAGCACATACAGTGCGCTCCCACAAACAGATAAAATATGAAGGAGGTTAACTCTACCTATTCTTTCACCATAGGTAAATAGAATAGTTCAGTTGGAAGGGACCTCCAAAGAACATGAAGTCCAACTCCAATATTGTTAGGTAGTAACATTCTTAAGGAAGAGAGAAAAGTGGTACATTTTGGTCCAGAAAGGATTAATCACAAATTTGGGGCAATGTGAGAAGCACAAAAATGTTTTGGAAACTGTGAAAAGAATGGATACAATAGCTGAGAAAGTGCTGCCAGTAAAATAAATTTTAGATGTCATTGTAGATTTAATGAAATTGGTATCAAGAATTAAAGTGAGATAGGAACTTCCCAAGAAATCCTATTTCTCTGAAGAGAGAGGAGAAAAAGTCTGAAAAAATATGGAAGGAGGACAGATGTGCAAGGCAAGGGAGGAGGAGACACAAACACGAGGTGAGTTGAGGGGGTTAAAAACTGAGGCATTTGGTAGTGTTTTAGATAAATGTCCACTCTGTGAGATTTGGATCTATCAATGGAAAAATGCATAAATGTTACGACAGCATAAAGAAATTCCTTAAAATTATCAATTTCATCCCAAATGAACAATGTATATGTGTTATTTATCCAGATATAACATGATGACACTTATTGGGGTGATAGTTCTATTGTCCTTTATTTTTTTAACTAGTATTAAAATTCCTTGGGGAAGAAAACTGCTGTCACCCCTTTCCAGCTTCAGAAATGGTTAGTGTCACTGATTCTGTTCTCAGGAGGAGGATGGGGTATTAACATCAAGTCAGAACAGTGTTATATAGTGTCAGACTATACTTGCTGGTAAAACTAAGAGGCCTACATCTGTTGTCTTGCCCTTTTTTTTTTTTTTTTTTTTTTTCCCAGCCTGATCCCAAAGGTTCATGTTATGACATTTGTAACATCTGCTACAAATGCGGAGGTAAGTCAGGCACAACCTTATTACTTCCAATCTAACACTCTATCCATCCACAGGGCTTTCATATGCCACAAGTATGTCGAGGGGACCTAAAGCTGTTCGATCTACATGAAGCAAGGTATAATATATTTCTGAGAGTCAAGAATGAGAAATCTTGCTTTGTTATGCCTTCCGCTTTTCTGTTGTCTTAAATCTTGGCAGTGTTATTTCAGAATCTTCTGTGAACAAAACAGACAAGCTGCTCCTCCTTAGAGTCAATACAATTGCCTTTTTATGCTTTAGACTGGTGTGTTGCAAATGTGCAAGCTGTGATTCACATCATCCCTGTTTTCACTAACACTAAAGCATATCCAGCTTCTCTGGACTAGACCTTCCTATACAGAGGTTTGCTTTCTTGCCTACTCTTCTCTTCATTCCTTTTTCTCTTCATTTTTTTTGGATGCACTGAACCATTTTACGGATAAACTTAACTTTTACCAATACTCATTGGAAATATGCAGCTCCTGAAGGACAGAAATATGGTAACAAAAAAGTAAATGGGTAAGGAAAATGAATAACAAGATACTTTACAACCAGCATGCTTTCCATTAGCTTCCCATTACTATTGGTAGAGTAACAGATGTGGACTTTTATTGATATATTCACAGTACTTGAAGATTTAAATACTTACTTGTTAACAGCCTAACATATAACGTGCTACCAGGGCTATGCTGTCACTACCGAAGTGTAATGCTAAGGGTACGCATTTCACATCTGCCTGCAGAGGAAGCCAACTATTTGCTACATGGCTACAACTGCCCACTGAATTTTCCAAAGACATTCATATAACCTCTTCTGACAGCAAGTAATATTAGAAACTTACAGTTTTAGATGTTACTGAACTAAGTAAAATACTCAACAGTCAGTATCAGAAAACAAACAAAAAAAAAGACAAATTTTGCATTTGATACAGTCTACAACTGATGCAAGCAGCTGTATCTTTTTGGTCATCTGTGCTTCTAGCATATTCACTATCATACTATGACAGCCTAAGTAAAAGGAAGCCTCTGAGGTAAGAAGGGCATGTGAAAAGAACAGACTTGCTTATTTTATGTGAACTCCCAAAATTAACAAATACACCAAAGATGTATACTAACAAATGCAGGAGTCATCTTCACCACTGGCATGCAAAATCCAGCTATGACATAGCTTAACTGACTAATGCACCACTAGACTACTGAATTGGGTGGTACACTGAAATGAATCCAAGTACACAACTCTTCGGAACTGTTTCTGGTTCTAAGGTGGAATGCAGAACTTTACTATTCGTACAGTCTTGGACTGGTGCATATAGGTGGTGGATCTGTATGTGCCTTTTTTCCTTTTCATAACACAGTCACAAACATACAAGGAAGATTCCTAAAATGTGTGAAACTGGGTACAAGTCTTCAATCAATCCCCATTTCCAGGGAAGAAATCTGCATCAGTTACCAAAACTTAACTATGTAATTAACTGAGGATTTTGGTAAGCACCAACTGTGTCACTAGTCAATTATTTTTCCTTGTCTTCCAGCTGCTGCTTCTATTTATAAGAGAGGCTTCAAGAAAATGCAACTAATCAGAATTTGGTGATTTCAAAAAATAACTAAAGAAATGTAAGGAGATTACTAAGACCAGCTGTAGTATAATTAACAAATGCTTAAAATCTTTGCAACTGGTTGTTAATTTATTATTAGGAAAAAATAATGATTTTTTTCACCAAGAAGTTTTATAAGATCTAATATAGGATTTCGGAATTGCTGAGGACTGAAAAATGAGCAAGTCTCCCAGTCCTAATGTAGTGGTCTTCAAAGTAAGTGTTCTTATACAGAATATTGGTTAAGTCCTTACAACTGGGAAATGGAACTGCTTCTTTTTAAAAGCACTGCTGCTTACAAAATAATTTGGGTTGATCAAAATCCCAAAGCCACTATAGTACAGGGAAAGACTTTCCATCACTTTGGATGGGGCTCTCAACTAAAAAATAAAAATAAAAAATACAAGTGTGCTATCATTTGTAAGAGTCTATTTCAGCAGTTAAGAAAATAATCTCTTGGAGATTCCAATCATTGTTAAGAAGCATAGTTAAATCTTTTTAAATCTTTACTGGAAATAGTGATATGGTCTTTAAATATTTGCTGAAGTTAAAAAAAAAATACAGCTGATGATGAATGTGATGAAAATAAATGAGATATAGGAAGTTAACATTTTCTGTTATTATTATTGGATCCAGCAAAAGCCTGGTGTTTCCCTTTTTATAGGCAGTAGGGTCTTTTTTAAACAGTTATGTAAGGAGAAACCAGTTTCTTTCACCTTGGGAGAGTGCCTAGCGGGAAGAGTATAAAACAGTCTGATCAGAAGACAGCCAAAATAGTTATGGTAGTAAGAGCTTAATAATGAGAACAGGAAGGAAATTCTCTACAGCCAGAGAGTATGTTTTGTGTAGGCACAACATTCACTTCAGCAGAGTTGCATTCATTAGCATCAGGAATTAATTCAGCTCAAGATTCTTTCTGCAGTGAGGGAAAATATTCCTTTTATTTGATTATGTCACAACTAAGATTCACACTTCCTACCTGCAAAAGTTAAGTCTCCCATGCTGTAAGACAACAAACATGGCAGCCATGGTTCAAAATATACCTTGAACATCCAAACCATCAAATTAAGTGATTTATTCTAGCCAGATATTTTGGTATTCTTTGTCAAATGAACTTACAAGCATCAGAATTTATTCCCCACACAGTATTTGAATCAGACACGGACACAGATGGTTACCTCAACACTGGGGGCACAGTTTCATTTTGCAGTATAACACTCCAAGTCTTTAAATCTTTCTCACATTTTGTGAGCACTGATACATTTAGTTTTTTTTTTTTTCTTAAGCTTAACAATCATAGTAATAATGTATTGCATTTAGATAGCCTCTCAATTATCTTTTATGTTACACCCACCAAATCTAAGGTAATACATGGATGCATTTGCTTAAAAAAATAACTAGCCAAATATAGCAGCTCAGCAGTCTCTGAGCTGAGGTTTTACTGAACTTTGAAGTTCCGTTCAAATTTTTTGCATTCCAACATCTCCTTTTAGTATTTAAACTTCATATTTCTTGTGCTGCCTAAGTCCAGCTGAAAAACTAGATTTTCACAACTATATCATTTGCAACGGAAGCTCAATTTAAATGGAAAAAGCCCCCCCAGTATAAAATAATATCATGCTTAAACTAAAATATACAAGGAGAGTTGAATGAAGACTGCTTAAACTCAACACATAACACACTTCCTTTTTTCTCCTGTCATCCACAATCTTTATGCATTCTGCAGAAAAACTAATAAGTAATGCCTGACACTGTTTATCTATTTTTCTTATGTCTTTTAGTAACCTTTTGGAAGAGGGTTTGCATTCTGACATTCTTCATTATGTATGTGCTAGCTTAAGGGCATTTTGGATGATATTAAATTGTCTGCTGTACTGATGTACAGCAAACATCTTATTTTGTTAATAATACCTAAAAATCTGAGAAATGTACATGAAAAAATGCATTTGCACTCAACAATGTTGTAGGAGAACAAGACAAATGAAGCAAGTTACTTCTATGAGTACTAACAGAAGTCTTTCAACAGAAAGACTTTGCCTTATGAGCACAGTATTATTGCAACGTGTATTCTACCCCATTTTACAAATGTTATGGAGAACACACTAGAACTGTTCAGAGAAAAAACAACTATTAACTCTAAATCCCAACTTTTCCAAGACTGACCCTGAAAAAAAATAAATGTTTCAAAAATCCTTGAGAATTAATTCTCATCTCATGGGGACTCCTTATTCTAAAGGAGAGGAAGAATCTGAGGAATAAAGAGGCACCTGCATCACTGGAAGAGGAAAAGATAGTGCTGTGGTGGCTCATGGGTAGGTATCTTCCAAAGAGAAAGGTTTATTTTGGTGAGTAACAACTTCAGAAAAAATATATATATTTTTTATAGATAAAAGGAAAAATGGATGGCAGGAGAATAGATTGATTAAAACACTTATAATTAAAAAAAAAAAAAAAAAGGAAGAGAGGAAGAGTGAAGGGAAGAATTCAGAATAATCTAAATTGAATTTTAAAGCTGTGCCTGGCTCACAACTCTACCAAGAGCTGCATGCAGGAAAGATGCAGTCCTCACTGTCGTGGAGAGACCACTTGCAATTAGCTCAAAGCATGCCTCCTATGGTGCCTTGAACCTCACCCCTGTTCTCAGAGGGAATCCTCTGGCTCCACTGAGGTCATATTTTGAGCTTACTAGCTAGCTGGTGGCCATGAGTGTTGCTGACACTAGAGCTAATAAGGCAACAGGGACTCAATTGCTCCGAGATGCATATACAACTCTCCTGTTTTGTTAATCCATTTGGTCTGTGAGGTTCAAACGTCCACTGCACATAATACCTTGAGGTGGGCTAAGGGTATGCCTGTGCGGTCACAATACAGGCAAAGGTGAACTAGCTGGAAAAAGGTTAATGTGGCCACTGATAACGGTCTAGCTGTGCTAACACAAGCTATGAAACTTTCCCATGAAGCAAGATAACTTTTTTCCCCTCTGTGTTACCACAGCTGAGTTGCTTCCAGTCCCTGAGCTAGTTTATACTGCTGTGTAAACATGTTCTGTCTAATGAAGAACTGTTAATTAATTCTTAATTAATTAGTTTGTTAAGAGCTAATGAGGGAAAGCGTATTGTACAAAAAATCCTGGAAAAGACAAAGCACACCCGTTTTCTGTCTCATATTTTCTTCTTTTACCTTATTTCAATGCTTCTTCTCTTTTTACACTTCTCTCTTCCCTTAATTTTCCTACTTGACATTAGCTTATTTGCATTAGCACTTTCAACCCCCTTCCTTACAAAGAAATGTTCGCTATGATCAGAGGACCTGAAGCTCTCTGTATGAGGTAAAATGGATCACTTTCTTAGGTATGTGCAGCTCCAGAAGGCAACATAGCTGGCAATAATAACTATCTGCTTCAGTATTTTCAAGCTGAAGTAGCTGAACTTCACTCACTAAACATGTATACATACACACACAGACACATGTACTATCCCCACAAACCCTTGGATGTTACTTTGAAAAGCCTTGTCCGGCAGGGATTTTAAAAAACGTCATAGCTTTCATTAAAATCACACAGCAGAGAGCCTACTATTCACTCCACCAAAGTTTCAGGCTGTCAACATCACATGGGAGGCAGCCTCTTCCCTCATTTTATTATTGACAGTGTAGCTCCAAAGGGTTGTGACCTACTCTCATTTTCAGGTTAATGTTCTCTCCTTTAAACAGTGCTGGCTGGAAAGGAAAGTGTGGTCATACTACTCCATACGTCATCAGAAAACTACAAATAACTGTCAAAATACAATGCTGTCTTAACTCATAATATCAGTTCTTAAATTGTATCTCCTTTGAATCCACATTACAGATAGAGGAAGTGGACAGTAATTAAAGAAGACAATTTCTCCCAACAATTTTTTGATTTTCACTATTATGTTGTATTGTATTGACAATATTTACTGTTTGGGCTCAACATAAGTGCATTTTTATCCTTTGGTGAATACTTGACAAAACTGCCAGGGAATTTCAAAATAATTTATTAATCAGAAAACAGAACCAGGTGTTTTTATGACACCTATAGCAGCAAAAAGTCCAAACATTACCATCTCTTTGTGGCAAAAGGGCAACATGTCATCTCACGAGCTCCAGCTTTATCCAAAGTGTGATACTGAATCCACAAACCAGGCATAACACTAGCTCATCAACAAAATGTCACGTCACCCACCAATGCATTCACACTTATTTATTCCTCTGGAACCACACAAAAAATAGGAAGTGATATCACAGCACTACTTCCAAGTAACTTCAGAGACAACATGCTTCATTTGGACATTCTTGCCATTAATATCAACAGGCAAGAGACCAAACACAAGCACTTGCTGATCATACACTTTTGCATCTGGTAACTATCGAGTTTGAGACTGTCTTCTTGCCTCCTGGCTCATTTCACACCATCTCCCATACAACACTCCCAGTCCATATCATGTTAAACTTACTGAAAACTGTGTTTGACACTGAGGCTTTTTGACATCTTCTGGAAATATTTAAACAAATTAATTAATTGCTTCTGAATTTTGTTCTTTTTTAAGTTAGAGTTTGACAAACTTCTTTGTCAGCTGACTGGACATCCAAACTTCGATGTTTGGAGCTGACTTAACACCTGAGGAAAAGGCATGGAGCTGGGACAAGGGAAGCTCAGGCTGGGAGTTAGGAAAAGGTTCTTCACCAAGAGGGTGGCTGGGCACTGGAACAGGCTCCCCAGGGCAGTGGTCATGGCACCAAGCCTGCATTGGTGCATGTTCAAGAAGCATTTGCACAATATTCTCAGACACATGGTCTGACTTTTGGGTGGTCCAGTGCAGAGCCAGGAGTTGGACTCAATTATTTTTGTGGGTCCCTTCCAACTCAGGATATTCTATGAATATAGCATAATCTTTTCTGCATCCAAAAAATACATAAATGATAGCTATTTTCCAAAATTGTAAGTGAAGTGGATATTTAGACATTGGAACGGGCTGCCCAGGGAAGTGGTGGAGTCACCATCCCTGGAGGTCTTTAAAAGATGTTTAGATGTAGAGCTTAGGGATATGGTTTAGTGGGGGCTGTTAGTGTTAGGTTAGAGGTTGGACTCGATGATCTTGAGGTCTCTTCCAACCTAGAAATTCTGTGATTCTGTGTGATTCTGTGATTTAGCAATGCCCCTAGTAAGTCATGCCTTCAGCCAAGAAAATAGTTAAATGCTTCATTTTGAACTTAAGCATCTGTGTAAGCTCACCCCAATATTTTAAACACTGAAACTAAAAAGACAAGTAGGTTATTTTAAATAATATTAAGGGTAGATGCCTATTCAAGTTCACATAAAATCTCTGTCTATCCTTCCTCCAACCTGTCCATCCAATAAAGGATGTTCCTAGGAGAGAAAGATGGGATATGGGCTTTTGTGACTTCTGAACTACTTTAGGTCCAAAACACTTCTATAAAGCAGCTATTCAATAAAGGTGAGTTTTGATTCTATGTTTAATATTGCAGTACTGCAGATAATTGTGTGTTCAATAACTTGTCATAATATAAAATTATCTAAACTAATAAATGATTCATAGCTTTAAAAATACCCTGTTAAGGATGAAGTTTAGCAGAGAGAATCAGCTTTATTTGCATTTGAAGTTAGAACAATTTTGATAATATTTAATGTTTCTCAACATGCAGAGATTTATTGCTCCTTTCTTTCTCAAATAATAGTTTTCTTAGTTAACAAAAAGAAAGCTGACATTTTAGTTTATTACTCAAATGCACAAAGTCCCTTGGAATAACTTGTCAGAGTGATTCCAAAATTGAAATGCACTCCCAACCACATAATAGTAAAGAAGTAAAGGTCTAGATAAACAGAGGAAGACCCTAGAAACATCCCCCAAAGCCTTCTGTCCACCCTATTCTACAGGCATGATTGACTGTGTCATGTTTATTGTTAGCCCATCTGGACAACAGGTGCAGTACTTAATGGCCACAGTGTATTTGATTATTGACTAGTGAATATTTCTGCATGACACAATAGGCTGCTGACTGACCCTTGGTAACAGCAGACTTCCTACCCATTTGTAAATTCAAAATCTGAAAACAAAAGAAAATAGTTTTAAGATTTTAACCTATCTTCTAATGGAAGTTATGTACAGAGCTTCCACCTACAACTCACATCTGTCAAATAGTTAGCTTAGCAAGCTTATATAGAGCCTAATAAATAGCGGGGGGAAAAAAAAAGTGCATGAATTTCAAGCTTGGGGGCCTCTAATTACCTCATGTTTAAAGTTTAACTACAAAATGTAGATAAATTGCTGTACTAAAACCACAGAAGATCCTCCACCCGATTTGTGCCAACGTATCTAAAGCTCAGCGATGCTGATCCCAGGGAGACTTTTCCTTAGTCCTAAGAGAATTCATTTTGGACCCGTTTCTAATGAGTATATAAAGGATTACTTGGTGTTTTGGTAAAGCTACCCAATAAATTAGTCAATCTGAAATTTTATTAGCCGCAAAGCATTACAGCGGTCATATAGCTGGAGAACACTGAGGGAATTGAAGCTGTATTAGTCATTTATTTAGGCAGATACCAGAGATCAGTACTCAGTACAGGCTGTTAGTTGTAACATTAAGCTAATTGGCTAATAGTTGCAGCAGTTCTTATAAGGTTTTTGTACTGAGAGGTGTGACCCCTTCTTGAACCAATTTATGTAAACCCAGAGGGAGTCCTAAATTTATTCCAGTTTCATGAATGCATGGTCTGGATTAAGAAACCAAAAGCAAAAAGAGTCTGCTTAAAAACCACTGTGTCAACCAAACACCTAAAATTTACATGCTGTTGGCTTGAAAACTTTCTGTTTAACAAATTACTCAAGATGATAAATGTTTAAAATAAATGTAACAATTTGGTGTTTAAAATGTTCATATTTCATCCAGTGCCTATTGTGGGGCTATGTTTTTTTTTCTCAACCATACCTTTGGTTATTTATCTAGTTGCAAACTTTTATAGCTGTGAAATATTTTAAGAAGTCTTTTGGAAATGGCCTGAGGTAATTTCAAACTTAACAGACCCTGTCCCACCAGAGCTCATTACAGCGAATTTTATAACAAAGTACCTTCTACTTAATTTTCAGAGCTTAGCCAAGCATACTAGAATGCAGCTGCATTAAGTGCAATTAATGGTATAATAAAAGCAGTGGAGGGCTGTTTAAGACTCAAGAACTAGCAGTAAACAGTGGCTCCATGTTCTCTAACAGTCCATGATGTGGACTGTGTCAAAGTGCCAGAAGTGTGAGATTTCCTCTGCTGAGGAAGGAAAAAAAAAGTCACATGTCCTGCTGGGAAAAAAAAAATTCTGTCCTTCAGTAATTCTACAAAGGTAGAGTGGAAAATAATAAAGAAAATTTCCCTCCAGTTATGCCACTGGCATAACTCTCCCTCTCTCTTTGAGCAGAAGTCCAAAACAATAAGCTTCCCATCAGTGAAGAAAATAGGCAAATTCAATTCTGTAAAAAGTGAAACTAATAGTAAGCGACTCATATAATACACAAAACAATCTGGTAACAAATTCTGCTGTAAAATGACAGGAGAAAGAAATTTTTGTGTCAGGAAATAGTAGCTTCTTATTTTAAATAAAACATCCCACAACACAACTGGGCTAGTAACAAGAAAAACCCTGCAATTGTTAAACCTGAAATTATTTTGATAAATAAACCAGCACTCCTGGGAATTAAATGAATTTTTGTCTAAAACTAAATTGGAAAAGAATAACTTACGTTAAAGATAGAACACAATTGACCTCTCCAGATCTAGACAGTGACTAAATTCTACTGCATAGGTCTGAGAGATTTTTATTTCTAATCTTGAACCTTATTTTTATATATTTACCTCAACTGTTTACTTTGGCAGAAACAGACCTCTGTACTCATGCTGATGAAAAGTTAATTCTCACAAGTGGTCCTTCTAACTCACACAATACAAGTGGCTTACAACCTGACTTTATGGTAAAAGTTGAAAGCACAAAAGGGCTTGATTATCCATGGCCTGGAGATATCAGTGATTTACTTTATGTATAAATAGATAAATAAATTTATAAATATTTATTTATAAATATTTATTTTATAAATATTAATTTATAAATAGAAAAAACTTTATGTGAGCGCTGACGTTAGAAAAAATGTGATTTTTGTACTCTGTAAAATAATAATATATTTCCAAATTATAAAATAAAAACAAGTTGCAGTATTCAGTACATAAGAAGTGTCAAAAATAAATGCAGTAAGAGGCAGAAGTTCAAAGCATCTTCTTCCAGGAATGAATAAAAGAAGTGGACCAGCTTTTGTTTTATGCTTTCATTTTTCTAGAAAAAAAGATAACCACTAAGCATATTTTGCCCATCTTTAAGATGATTTCAGAGTTAAAGAACTTGATAGCATAGTTAGGTGAAAAAACTTATTTGTGGATTACACTGCTAGCAATATCCAAGTTAACTGGCTGAAAATCCTATTTGTGAGTTTATAATAATCAACAATATGTGGGAAGATAAATGAAAATTACTTTGACATCAGAACTCATTACTGGCTCAGAAATACTTAGAGTGAGTTACAGAAACATTTTCAAGATGTTATTGAATGTTTTCCATTGTCCATCTCCTGTATTCACTGCACCTTATACATTTGGAGGGTGCCTCCACCAAGACTGTTGTGCTGCTGACTTCAGTGAGGATAGAAGTGATCTACTTATTTACAGTGTTCTGATGCATATATAATTTTTCACAGTAATATAATTCTATAACAATGACTTCAATAACACAAGAAAGTAATGTTGTTTATATAGGCATAAGCAGACTGCAGAGAAAAGCTCATCATGTCATTTGAGGAGATCATTTAATTGGCATTCATGTCTTCTACTACTCTTAAGACCACACAGCAGATCATGTATCATTTTACATTGTATTAATTAACATATTCTATGAAATATGTCTGAAAAATGATAACTACTGCTCAGTAAAAGACTACAATTACTGCTGAAATAAGTACAGTGGTGCGGACAGTGCTGATATATTAAAAATGAAGGATAAGAAATAGACTGAAACAATGGTATTAGAAACCAAAAATGTATCTAAGGGAAGGAATTACTATCTCTGTCATTAAACCAAGAAATGATGGTTTGATGGTTCAGCTTGACTGATAAAACATTAAAAAAAAATCTTTCTGTTGTCATGAAAGTCTTAAGAATCAACAAAAGCGATACTCTGGAAATTTTGTGTTAGCAACTATAAATAAAATCTAAACACTCGAGCAAAGAAAACTCCAAATAACCTAATCCCACTTTGAGAAATGCCATGATGCATTAGGGAGCCAAAAGACGTCTCAGGATGGAAGATGGGAGTAGGATTTGAAGAGCATTGCAGGTAGTGACAAAACTACAACCTCCAAAGATGGTAAGAAGTCTACAGTATTTACCCCAGTATCCCTAATCTTCTGGGAAACCTGAACAGCTAAGTGTTACAGAGCAGAGAAGTGTTACTCAGCACAGAGAACAGTATGATTAATTCACTGAGGAAAATGAGACATATTTAAAAACACAAAATATGAAAGATGGAACGGCAATTTTTCTTAGAAGAAAGGGAGAGATACAGAAGTTGAAATAAGCAAGGCTGAAAGGATTCATATAACCTTGAAAGTAAGCCACCTTAATATGGAATTCATAAGATGAAAGAAACTAGATGTTGAAAGAACTAGAGACCAGCCCTCAATGGACAAGTTGTAACATATCAGTAACAATATGTTCTTCAATTTCTCACTCTAGAAGGCAAGAAAAATTGACCAGTCTTAGAAGTTGGACTCTCAAACCTACTGATTCAGGTCTGTACATATCTATGAAACAACAAAAAAAGTAACAGGGTAGAATTGGCTATGCTGACTTTACACAACTTTTTTTTTTTTTTTTTTTTTCCTTGTAAAAAGTAAAAAGTAGCTAACCATGAGAAATAGTTGACCTAACATCCTTCTTTAGGAAGTAAAACAAGATAATCTTGGATGAATAAGAAAATATTTTCAGACTGGCTGAATGAAAAGCTGTCAAAGGGCTAAGACGCAAATTGAAAATAACATATCTGTAGGTATGAATTTACCAAAAGTGTAATGGGGTCTCTCCACCTCTTCTCTCCTCCCCATTAGGTTTGTTTTGCAAAGTTTGTGTATTCCTGACCGTGGCTGGGGAGGCTCTTAACTCTTCAAAGAACAGCTGGATCCAAACCTGGCTAACATTCTGTAAATTCTGTAAAAAAAAAAAAAAAAGGTGCAAAAAAAACTTTAAAAAAAAAAAAAAAAAAAAGAAAGAAAGGAAAAAAAAAAGGATGCCAAAACACCTTAAAAACATATGCATGGAAGGTATGGGTTTGATGACTATGTGGGACAGCTCACGGGCAGCAGAGATCTTTCTAATCCAACTGCAATACAAAATAAATGTACAGATATTGGCATGGAAACAACAATTTGGGGACTGAAACTAAAAATAAAAATCATTGCAGAAGAATAAAAACCAGAATGAATGAAAATATGTTCCAGCCTTAACATGGACAATATCATCTCAATATTCTTAATACAATGATAATCACTACAATAAGCACTGGGAACCAGGTCAGGGCAAAGAATAAAAGAAAATTGTATTAATCACAATCTCCAAAGGCAGGCCATAAAAGCCATATCACATGCACTGAAAAATAATTCATTAAACTATATCCCAGCTGGAAGTGGAGAAAAACAAACAGAATAAAAAGACACTAAGCAGCAGGGAGAAATAAACTTTATGGAACTGTCAAAGCATGAACAATAGGGAAAAAAATAAGAAAAACAATAAACATGTCTGTTTTATTGGTAAAATAGCCATGTTAGGACAGACATGAAAATTAAATGAAAATTAATGAAAATTAAATTTAAAGCAAAACCCAAGATATGGAGATAATGCCAAGCTTGAAGTATCAAAATTATCCTATTGCAGTTCAGGACATTCAGTACTTGCAAATTATGGCTTGGCAGTGCCTCACAATGAGAGAAACATCAGTAAATGCTAATCATTCATGGAGCATCAGGCACATCCTTCAGAGTTATGTACCGCAAGATGAACTGAAAGCAAAAACGTCCACATTTCAGGATTGATTGTTAAAGCAAAAGTACGCATAGCCTCTACATGGAAAAGAAAGAACACTTTCTGATAGCTTGTCTCCAGGTTTGATTTAGTGATGAAAAGTAGTACTTTGCATAAACATTTCCAAGAGTCCTTTTGTAATGTTACATACATCTTTTCCTTTTTGAGGAACAGATGGGAGAAGGAAACACTATGGTAATGCATTCCATTGTACAATGGCATTGAAAATAAGGAGAAACACCACAGTATGTATTTTGTTTAACGAAATTAATACTAGCCATTTTGAGGCTCTGCTTTTTTTTTTAATTATTATTATTATTATTTTTTATTAAGTGCCCTCCAGAGTTTTGGCTTTCTGTTTTTCAGTACACCAAAAAGCTTGACATACAAAAGCATTCAAGAGCCCATTTTTACAGGCTTTATCTGTTCTGTTTTCTCAGAACAACTGAAAATTGGGCCCAAAGTGTTTGGGCAAAGAATCACCCAAAGCCACTGTTTTAAACACTGCAGCCCAGACATCTACTGGGTTCTGATGCAACTGAAGGTTTTTATAAGCAGAGATTCAGATTGTGCACATACAGAATGACGTCAATCTTTCTATTTGATCCTCAGTTAATTAAAATTGTTTTTGTAATTTACATACACTGAATTCAACAGAGGGAGGATGGATTTTTCAGACGTGCCAGAGAGACAGTAGGTGCCCAGCTTCCAGTAAAACACAGAGGAAGCTGAAGTCCCAGATTGCTTCAGATTCTTTAATGTCAATGTTAGAAAGTACTAAATCAATTATGTCTTAACATAATTCATCCACCAGGCATTGACATATGACAAAACAGACCTTAAACTGTGAATTATTGACTTTACTGAATGAAAGCATGTTTTTTCAATTAAAAAAATGCAGTATATCCCGGATACAGTTTTATGAAAGCTCAGTAAGGATCCATGGTAAATGTTCTCACAGAAGAGACATTAAGCATTTGCAAATGCCAAATCCTTGGATGCTAATTCTTTCTCTCCCTTTTTTCCCCCTTTGACATCCTACTCCCCTACTCTGTGCTATGGGTTAACGACCTGCAAATTATATTTTTATAAAGCAAACCTGTTTTTCAGATAGAGGAATGAATAAAATTATATTTGACACATCAGAATTTCTTTCCTCCGCCCTCCTTTTTTATAACTGAAAAAGAGTCAAACTAATTTAAACCAAATATGATTTAAAAATCCTGCTGAGCTGAGACTTTTAAATACCAAGTTTCAGCCTGGAGTGCATTTTTATGGCTATGTTATAAACACCTGAAAAACAGCAGGTGCCATAGTAATATACAGTTTGGGTTTTTAAATTATTTCCTTAGTTTCAAAAGTAGATTCTAGTCAGTACCTTTTTTCTTTTATAATTTTAATTTGTTATGGATATTACAGTTCCAACTAAAGGCTTACAAGCCAGAAGTAGTTTGGAATGAACACATATGCATGTATTTTATAGTTTATAAAATTATCCAATGGATACGTTTACAATTTGGCTAAGATAAGAAAACACTTCAGTTAAAAATTCTATGAATGGTGATCAGAAAATGAAACCTCTGCCAGTGAAAATTGGTTAAACATCTCAGTTACGTGTGTGGTGCTTTAACTTCTGTGAGAACGCTCAGTTCTGTAATGATTTCATGATTCACTACAGTTGTTTTAAAACAGCAATGCAAATATTACATCTAAAAAGAACAAATATACTTGCAGTCTATAGCTAACTATGTATGTTTTTAATTATTCAGACTTGAGAGTTTATCTATTTGGAAGTGCTCAACAAAATTAATCCAAATTACGTGTGAATGTAACATGGATTTGTCAAATTGCATTGAACTCTTTGGTCTGGACAATCTCATTCAGAATTAAAATAACTTTGATGCACTTACGCCTAATTTAAAAGTGAACTAAATAAAAATAAATAAAGGCTATCTTAATGGTGATCAAGGGTTCTTATATATGGATAACTACATTTAAAGTAAACCAAGTACAAACCAGTTATTCTTTGATGGCTTACAAGCACGATCTTACTTAAAAAACATATAAGGGTTTCTCTTTAAATGAAAAATTACTAACTAACTACTACTACAACAAACTACTACTACTCCCTGCATAACATTTACCAGGGTAGAGTACAGCTGGACTGTTCCAGTGAAGCATCTGATGCTATACAAGCTTACACCTTCTTTCATTTCAATTTAACTTGTGCACACCTGTCCATACCCATCAGTAATTAATACCGATATTGATATTAGTAGCAAAGCTAGTGTAGCTTTGCTACTAATATCAATATCGGTATTAATTACGGATATAGCTTTACTACTATTATCAATATTGGCATTAATTACTACCAATATTTAATATTAATATTTAATGTTTATATTTAATACTAATATTAAATGTTATTTTTCTGACTGAGAATTTCTGTGACTGGATTTGAACAATTAAGATTGTATTCATGTTACAGAAGACAATGATAAGGTGTGATTTTTAAACAGTTTGTACCTTTTCCTGCTTGCAACTTTCAGTGACACATGTAGGGACTGTTCACATGAAAATGATCATTATTGCAAATGAAAATATTTGCATGAAATCTTGCAAATGAACATTTTTTATTTATTTTTTATTTTTTTTTCTTCCATACATTGATCTAAATGGTGATCTTTAGGCTGCAGTCTAGCAAAGCTCAGAAGTGCAAACTTTTCTTGAAATGCAGCAGGTTTTAGATGGAACTGTTTAAGAATTTAAAACATGTTTCAGTGGCTTTCAGATTAGTGTATCTGTAAGATTTCAATGCATAGTTAAGGAATTTAGAAGCATGTTCAAAAGGGATTTTGAGAGTTTGGACACTTAAATCCAAAATTCTTGATCCTCAGTAGCCTCACTCCGTTGCCACTAACCTACCAGAAGTACCCACATAACTCATGTTTTGCTTTTCCAAATTTCCATATCTTAGTATCTTACATCCATTTTGCATAAAGTCTGAGGATTTCTCTTAGAATGGCACCATTTCCAGGAATGCTCATTTTGTCTCTTCTGGACAAGATATCGAAAAATTGCTTCTGTCTACCTTTTTCCTTTCTCCCCCCCCCCCCCCCAAAAAAAAAAAAAAAAAAAAAAAGAAAAAAAACAAACCACACCAACCAGCCAAAACCAAATAAACAAAACACTCACCCCACCAAAATAACAACTCAATAATCCATACAACAAGTTCTTAGAGCAAAGACTGTAGCCATGGTTTCTTCTGACTGATCATAAAAATTACCAGAGGGCACCATCCTAAGTATAAAATTTCCCTGTAGGAAGGGGGAATATTTTCTGGGATGGGGGGAAAACATGAGGCCATATTTTTCCAACATGGGAAATACATCTTTCAGTTTCTATGATAAGAGACCGAGAGCCACCACAGTCCTCCTGGTAAACAGGCCAAGCAGCAGATAAAGAGACCAGGGGAGATAGCGCTCATGTCTCCCCTAATCTCATTGTCAAAAGCCTCACCCCACCTTGGAAAGCAATTTTTCTCAGGACAAGGCAGTCAGCTGTGCAGGAGAGGCCACTTGGCCATATAATGCACACCAGTGTCCCCAGAGTTTCCCTAGGTACTAGCACCACACAACACATCAGTGGCTGTGGATGCCATTTTGAGAGTTTAAGCCCCAGCCTGGCTTAGACCAAAATGGCTGCCTTCACCTGTGCCCTGACAGCTGAGGCACTTACTGCTCTGTTCCTGAACTCCCACCCTTCACGGCCTGGTATTTTAAAGTATACAGGTAAAAATGTTATCCTGCAACTGTCAAGCTGTAAACTGTAGCTTTATGCAGGATGTGCTTAGTTGTCAGTTCAACAGGAGGAAAACAGACACTGGGTGAGCAATCTCATAAAGCTCTCCTCTCTAACCAGACCTCACCATAGTGACCTCCTCCCACACAGTCTGCAAAGCATGGGTATCATCTCGATTCCCATGTAGCAGGAGCCAGAAAGCTAGGTTTTTGTGGGGGTTTGCATTACTCTCATTCATGTAATGTGAGGTAGGGAGCCACATCCTATGCCCATATATCCAGATACATCCAGTCTTCTGGAAAAAATACCATCAACATGAGCCTATGGATTATCATCATTGTTCAGGCAAATCCAGCTATGTCACGTAATGAACATGTTAATACGGAAAGAGTGGTAGCCTACATAAAATGGATAGGTTAATAAAGCCCTTCCTATTACCTTTCTCTCCCTGAGTCTGTCTTTGATGTACCATGG
Organism: Heteronetta atricapilla; assembly: GCA_011075105.1. Classification (NCBI taxonomy): domain Eukaryota; kingdom Metazoa; phylum Chordata; class Aves; order Anseriformes; family Anatidae; genus Heteronetta; species Heteronetta atricapilla. Next base: position 10,735,805 of record CM021735.1, read on the forward strand.
AAAGGCTGAAGAGAAAGAGCAATTGCCACCGGGGATTTTGAGAAAAAGTAGCCTTCAGCTTAATACAGAGCCTGAAGATTAGGGTAGAAGTATCTACATACTCTCTCCTATACTAGGAGAATCTGCTGGCTAAACATTATCACACGTTCATTTTCATTTAAGATATACAAATTCTTTTTTATTAATTCCATTTCCTTCAAGTGCATGCATAAGCTGCAAACTGCAGATGTTGATTTTAGGCACAAATATTAAAGAAAGAATGATCACAAAATACTATTTTTTTTTTCAATAAGATTACTGTTCGAAGGAACACAAAGGTAATTCAGAATATAATATAATCATTTATATACACACTAACGTTTTGGAGGGAATAGTAAATTCTAATTATTACTCCACAGTTACAATTTGTCAGCTCAAAACCATCATTAGTCTGAATCGTTTGGTTCTTACAAAGCTCAAGTACCCCTCTTTTGGTATTCTCTTAAGATTATTTCATTTAAAAGAGAGGTAGTTATAAGGTACCATATAATGAATAAACACACACAAAATGTTCAGCTAAACACGAGAGGATTAAGCACTCAATACTGTGCTGAATCAGGACTCCATTCACATCTGCAGCTAGGGTGATGGTGGTTTGTCCTACTGAAAATGTTAACAGTTCTACCGACATGCTGCAGCCATATGGCAGAAGGCATTGGACTGGTATAGACTCCCTTATGCAGCGTCACCTCTGTTGACAAATCTTTTGAAGACTTAACTTTAAACCCTTATATTTTAGCCAGGAATGTTCTGTCTTCTTCCAGTCAGCATAACGTTTGTATAAAAGGATAAAGGTAGCATTAATCCTCTGAACAGCTTCTGACTAATACCAACAAAAATGTGATGGTGCATCCATGCCTAAATTAATACAAATCTATGATGCCCCTCTAATATTAATGAATTACCAGTATTTGTAGAACCACAGCATGAACATACATTTTCTCTGCAAACTAAATATTTCATTTTGCTGACAATGAGTAATTGTCAGGCCCCTGCACACCTTACATTTTCCTGTAAAAAGTTAGTTTCCTTCTCTGATACTTAGCAAGAAGCAGAAACATGTGCTTACATGAAAAATTAAAGGACAAAGCACTAGCCTAGCAACAAGGACTGCTTTTGTTCATTGAATATGCTAGTAGCTTAGTGGCGAGCTTCCTATGATTTTTTTCATCTTCCTATGCCTCAGTTTCCACTTCTTTAAAATTAAGAGAATTTCCTTGCCAGCTTTGTGGAGCTGTAATAAATGGCTTGTGATTTGATCTGAGCTAATATTTTACCATATTTTACCTTTGGCTAATAAGAAAGAAAAAAAAAAGACAAGAATTATGAATCAACAAATGATAAAAGATAGCTCTTGCTAGCAAAAGGTTAAGTATTTTTTTTTATAATGTTTCTAGTTTGTAGTAGAACAGGAGTTGTAATTTTTTTAAACTCACTTTAGGTTGTATTACTAACAAATATTGATTTTTTTTTTTCTACCAAGGATTCTCAGACCGATTTTGCTCACTCCTCTTGCAATTGTAGCAGTGATAAGTAATTCAAAAAGCTCCAATAAACAAGACTACACAATATCCACATTTATTATATGTCTATTGACTGTCAATAAATAAAATAAAACCAAACCACCCTCAAATATGCTCTAAATTTTAAAAAACACACATTGATATATAATTATTTCTGCTCTAGATCCAAATGTGGATCTAGAGCATAATAATAATCATTCAATAACACTTGTTCATAAATCTATAAAGAGCTCATTGTTCATAGTGGCTTAGCTCAGACAGTTTCCTATGGAATAGGTTAGAATTAGAAATCAGGCCCTGGAAATCCTGCTGAGATCACTAAATGCTGCTGACCATGAAAACCTACCTGTGCCATCCTAAAGCACACTGTGCCTAAAGCCACACTAAAGTATGTGTTTCTTTCCAACACGGAAAGGACAAGTTACTATGAAATTATGAATTACTTTCTTTTCTTTCTTCTCTAATGACTTCTACACTTACTGCAAAGCAGATGGTGTTATTACACAGAATACTACCCTGCATTCCTGCAGTGGTTTTTTTTCTTTAAAAAAAAAAAAAAAAAAAAAAAAACAGGAATTTTATATATCACTACAAAACTAGTTGTGCATAATTAATATATTTCACAAATGAAAAAACTAAGGTACAAAGAGAGGTCTAAAGCAATTTCTGAAAAATCACAAATTTCTGAAATTTCCCATGACCGGGGTTAGACAATGTCTTGCAGAAAGACAGCAGCAGTGCCAAGATCAGAGCTCTTCAGTTCCTGGCTCCAATACTCATGCTTTGTCAACGCTCCCAGCCTATGTTATTCAGTGTTTAATGATATCCAACAAAATCCCACTACAGCTAAAAACAGCCATTTGAGTCCAAGACCCATCCTGAGCCTCTGTATTAAGTAATCATGTTATACTGATTTTACTCAGTGGAAAAAAATATAAACTAAGGCTCAGGTCTTGCAATCTGTATGAGACCAGAAGATATGAATGACTTGTTTAACAGAGAGAGAGGAATGAAAGGAATGGAGAAAGAATGAAAGAAAGTAAATAGGTTTGGTTTGTTTTGTAATTAATATCAACTACACATATAGACAAGTTGTACTGAAACAGGTACTTCACATTAGAAGTATATTAACAACATATCAAGTAATTGAAATGACATTAAGCAACTTGAGCATTAAGGCACTGAGTGATAAAGCTTAGTGTCAATGATAACACAGGTACCAAGCAGAAGAGGAATTTGAAATGCAGCTTCTAACTTTTAGAGGTCACCTGTCCTGTCAATGAACTCATTAACAAAAACACAATAGTCAGTCTTACCATTTAGTTCAAATTAACCGACTGATTTCAACTTTTTCTCCCTCTCATTATTCAAATATTTCAGAGAACTTTTCAGCAGAAAAAAAAAAGGGAACTGTGTGACCTATGTAAGTAAAGAGACAGGGACTAACAAGTGATTTAGGTCACTAAGCTGCTTAAAACTCCTTTATTTGTTGCTTTTCTCTCTGGCTTATTCTCAGTTGCTTCAATGAAGACAGTCTAGAAGTCATGCCAGTTTTAATAAATCTGTATTAAGTAGAATTGACACAGCATCAGTGTCCTATAACACATTTAGAGCAGTATATTTTTCTGGAATCCTTCAACTTTTTGTTTCCTTTCAGGCAATGAGAGTTCTCCAAAATTATTTGAAACAACCAACCAAATGCAACATGGCATCTACGAAAGTGGCATCCATCTCAAAGTGCTATGCTGCAGGACTCATGGAAGGAAAATAGGAAAAATAAAAAATAACTGGAATTAATATATTAAATGGTAAACAATCAAAAACCATTATATTTCCTTTCTATGGACCCTATTTCAAGCCTTTTAGTTCTTGTTGGGAAGATGAGACTGACCCTGAAAGCAGGGTTCCCACCTCTGAATTTATCAGCTGTTGTAAACATAAACACTGAGACTATTACAGTGGTCTTTTCAAGCTATATAAGGCAAACTGCAAAATAGTTTAGTGACTCTTCCACTTTTTTTTTTTTTTTTTTTTACACTTTGCCCACTTTTGTTGTCTGATTTAAGACTGAATTAATGCAGATTGCCTGAGGGCTTGTACACTATTCATTTTGTATGCATTTCCAAATCCCCTGTGAACTTCATGAGTTTTTGCCACAGATACGATCACAATTACTTCTTTGAAAGCCAAAAATCTCTCCTCGATCTGTCTTTTTTGCTTTTCTTCCTTTTGGGGTGTTTGGAACATCTAAGTAGAAACAAAGATGAATGCAAAGAGGCAAGTTATGCAGTGCAGCATCTTGTCCCTGAGGAAAGATTTCTTTCAGAAGTGATAGAATGCATGCTGTTATAGATGGTACCCAACTCAACCTGTTATCTTGGCATCTAAGCCCTAGTGGAACAGTTTGACCAACTAGTGAGCAGGCACAATGCCATCCAAGCATATGGGCATGAGTAGATGCAGCCAAGTGACCATGTAGGAGAATCAAACATGTTTGCTGAGGGCAGGAGTCCCAGTCTGAAACATCCAAACACCTGTCTATCCTGAGGTTTACATGCCTGTGATTAAGGGGATCTGACATAGCTGATCTAGATTTTGGCTAGATTAATTTTAAAATACAAAAATTAGCTTTCTTGGCATAAAAGGCATTTTGGGCCCTAGCTGTAATACCAGTATCTTCAAAACAATATTCCAGGTGAATTCTGTCTGAACATTTTGGAATTAAACTCTGTTGTGGAATATCCACTGCTCTTCCAGTGCTTTACCTGCATGAAGTGTTAAGGGAATACAGAATATTATTTGTCAGCGCTCACATGGTACAAAATCACACTTTTGCCTATTTTTGCCTCAGACTCCTCTCAGCCCTATTTTCCCATTGGACTCTGAAGCATTAACTATTTAAACTGAAGAAGCAACTTATTCTGTGAACAAAACAAGGGACCTCATTCCAGTTTACAAACTATTTAGCAGTCAATAAAATGATTTAACATAAACACTACTGAAATATACACTGCTACTGAACTGACCTTATGAAATTCTGTATGTTGGAAAATTTCTTCAGACTATAATACTTCTTTGCAATACTCAGTGATTATAGACATACAAAGAAATTATTTTTATTGTTTATAGCAAAGAGCAACATCTTCAAAAGTGCATTATGCTTGTTGTTGATAGCAAACAGTAAAAAAAAAAAAAAAGGCGATTAAATAATTCAGTAGTCTGAATCCAATTTTCAAAGTAAATCAACTATTAAGCGCAGATTCTCAAAAAATACTTTCTTTCATAGGAACCAGTAGGTTATAGGCACCTAAATATAATATTTGAAGATCTGGGATTAAAAACAAAGTTTCACTGAAAGCAAAGGGAAACAGGGTCTTACACTGTAGTGAGATTTATTTTCAGTATTTAATCCTTAACCACGGACAAGTCTTGTGCCAAGGGGAAAAGTCTTCATTAAAGAAAGAAGTGAGTTTACATGTAACCTTTTTTCAAGTCTATGCTTACCTGACATTCAAGAGGTTACAAATAGTGTAAGCAGATTTCATGTTCCACTAGGAAACAGAGCCACAGAAACACAAAAGAGTAGATACAGGACCGCTCTTAAAATTATGAAACCTGAATATATCTGAGTATGATTTACAGCAATATTTTAAATGTCTAGTTAAAAATGAGATTTCTATGTGATTATTAAACAGGATTGAATTTTAAGTATTATAACACAGTACAAAAACAAACTGTAAAACAACCCCAAACCCACATACTTTTCAGTACAGAGCCAGCTTCCTTAACCACCACAGCATTTTGAGAAACTGGTAGTATTTTCATTTCTTACTGTGGTCTGTTAAATCATTTATATGTAAATGGAATTTTAGTTTTCTCAGAGTATGCCCTTTTAAAATACATATTCAGCAAAACACCTTTTTTTTTTTTTTTCCTCTACACAGCAAATACAACTAATTTCACTTCATTAAGTGAGCAAAATCTATCTTTATTTTGTAGATGCACAATCAAAACAATAAAACAACCAAAGTTAAATTTTCTTCCAACTTTAGTCACAAAAAGTTACAGCAACTATCTTATTCTGGAATCATTTCTTCTAAAACTAAAACTTAGTAGTATCCATGCTTAGTAGAATCACCAAACGTGGGGTCTGAAGTTTGGATTAAGAACCAAGATTCCCCAAGACTGGAACAGGTAGCATGCAACTGTTCTGATTCATCTTTAAGGGGATAAACAGAGTGGTGCAGAGCAGAAAGAATCCCTGTGCCATTTAGATTGATAGCATTTATAGAAAACTCAACTACTTGTGATTCTTGGAAGAATTGTGATCGTATTTTAGTGTAGGCTAAAACTGTAAATTTCAGATTACTTTCAAAATTTGACATCAAAGGTGGTTCAGATATATAGCTCCAGTAAAGATTCATCCCTTCTAAATGTGTCTACATTGCAAGGGTAAGTAAAAAAATCATCTGAATTTATGCACAAAGCTATATGAATATATATTTATATATTACCTCAGTTTCCAATTGCCTCAACCCCTTATCATACAAAAATAATAAAAAAAAAAATACTCCAGTTGAGATTAAGAAATTGTTCTCGCTCCTGTCCTGGGAGGATCTTAACTTAGGGTATGAAGTATTTTGTGTTCAGGTAGTATCTACTTTGTTGACACCACTGAACTGTATATAAATAACTGAGTACAGGGAGCAAGAATTTCCATATCCTGAACAGATTGTCTTCACTACATAGCTAAAAACACATTCTTATCCTTATTCTTTGTTTCAATGACTGTGAAATTACTTCATATAAAACAGAATCTCACCCAAAGAAAGGATTATAAATGGAAGGTCCATTAAGTGTTCACCTGAGAGGAGAAAGTCACATGCAGATTTGCCATCTGATGCAAATGATTATGAATTTAAAAAGTTTGTAAAATTTTGGGGGGTAATAAACTGGACCATTTTAGAGGACTTTTAAAAGCTATTCTTACAGAGATCTTCTCAGCTCTTAGTGATACATATTGCTTATCACATACATAATTCTTCAAGAAAAGTGGGCATAAAATAACAATTGGTGTCATAAATTCCCTCATAAGCTCCTGCAAATGCATTGTGGAAGATTTCACTAGACACTGAGTATCAATAACTGTTATATGCTAGGACTAAAGAGCAGTTAGATTTTTTTAATTGCTCTTTAGATAGCAAGGCTAGAAGTTTCTCTCATTATCTGATACAAAAATGAAAATAAGTACTAGAGAACAGTGAGTTCTAAGCAGAAATATTTAATGTTTTTAGTTAAGAAAACACTCATTAGACTGTTCATAAAATCACATATGTAAACACATGGATTTAAGTGTTCAGAACTTCCGCAATCCTCTTTGTCTTGCATACACCTTCACCAATTATTCTTACACAATAAATAATGTATATATAGAGTGCCTCATGTTTTACACCACACTTCATAGGGTAACAGCCAGAAATAAGACTACATAGCTCAGACTGTGAAGCTTCCCCAGGGAGTCTCCAACCTCTTCCAAAAGAGGCATAAACAAGCACAGTAAAAACAGAGTTTGGGGAGATTTTCCATCTTTATCATTTCCAGTTAGGACTGCACAAATATGAAACTACCTGTCCAAGTACTAAATTATTCTATACTATTAGACATAATTATATAGTGTTTTGCTGAGACCTAAGATGAACCAGAAAGGAAAATAAATTAACAAGCTGATCCTAGTGTTTGAGAAATCTTACAATACGAGTGAAGAGAACAAGCTCTGAGAAATTGGAAGGTGAGTTTTAGATAGATATGAAAATAACACAAAAAGACTCTTCTTTATACCACCAAATTCTGAAAAGCCAGGAGGAAGGGAAACAAAACTAAAAATCCAATGTGACAAATGGATGCACAAGCAACATAGTAACTTCAGTTGTTCTTGGAATATAGTTAAAGATATTAAAAAGCTCACACCATGTTTCTGGAACAGGATATGCTACAGAAAGGTGCTCTTCTCTCCCCCTCCCTTTCTCCTTCCCTTCCCATACCCTTCACATGTAAAAAGATGGGAGTGATAGACACTTTATTATTCAGATTTTAATCTGCCAACAGCAACACATTAATTTTCAAAATTACTGACAAATAAGTAAGTTTCATCCAGTGTAACTCTATTACATTCTCTGCTACACATGTTAATCTGTGAGTTCCACATCTCATGACTGGCCCTGGAAGCTGACATCTTTTTACAATAATTTCTAATTATGTAACTTAACAACATTTAATCAACGTAGAGTTTGAAAAGGACTAATTTGTATTGCAAACTTTTTAGTTTGGATCACGATCTACATAAAACTAACTCACACAAAGAACTTGTTAGAACAGATAGCAAAGCCTCTCAGCACTCTCAGACTAAACTACAGGGGATCCTTCTCCCCTCCAAAACAGTACTATATTTCCTATGTGATAAACAATTTGGAAAAAAACAAGAAGTCCATTATTTCTAGACTGCATGAACTAAAATTCCGTGAAACCTCAAATTGTTGGAAGAAGTTTCCCACAAATACTATGGGACCTCTGCAGGTGTGTACAAGACCCTGAAAATCACAACGTATAGTCCAATCACAGTTAATTCCTTACTCCTTTGTATCAAGGTGAAAGGCCTTGGGAAGAGGAAAAGAAACATCAGACAAAGCTTTTCTTAGTAAGAAATCTAGAAGCCTGCTTTCTAACTACATTCCTTGTCCACTGTCATAAAATCTAACCTTAAATTCAACAGAAGCTCATTTCTCCTTTCCACCTTCAACAGCACATAGAACAGTGTGCCCTAACTCCCATTCCCTGTTATTTCCGTGTTTTCTTTATTCCATTGCCTCTTCCCTGCCAAACCTCCTTTACCTCCTTTTCCTCCCTCATCCCATCATGTTTCTACTATCCTCTGTTCAATTCCACAACCCCGGTAGCTCCCACAACCTCTATAACACCAACATAATATTAAAATACACATGCTACTTGTACCGAGTGTAGGCCTACTGGCTGGGATCATTCTATGTGTTTTGTCAGTCTTTGTCCAGTACATAGCCGTACACAAATAAGATCACAGTAATCCAATGAAAGGATATTTTCAAGCATGCAAATCATTTAAGCCGTGTTGTCTTTCTTACATTTATTATGTAGGAAATACATTTTCTACATTTATTATGTAGGAAATGGATCATGCTGCTCTGTGCTTCATCTAGTATTTGTGGCACCTTATGAATGCATAAGTATTCTCATGGTGGGAATGACCCATCTAGGGAAACTAGCTCAAAGCACATCTCAGTATATTAAGAAGTCCCATGATTGAATGTACAAATAGGTTTGTACAGAGTTTTAGCATGCGCAGCCCATCTAAATGAGAGCTGCCAGGCAGAGAAGGACCAGGGAGTGATGGTGGACAGTCGGCTGAATATGAGCCAGCAGTGTGCCCAGGTGGCCAAGAAGGCCAACGGCATCCTGGCTTGTATCAGAAACAGTGTGACCAGCAGGGCTAGGGAGGTGATCGTCCCCCTGTACTCGGCTCTGGTGAGGCCGCACCTCGAGTATTGTGTTCAGTTTTGGGCCCCTCGCTACAAGAAGGACATCGAGGTGCTTAAGCGAGTCCAGAGAAGGGCGACGAAGCTGGTGAGGGGCCTGGAGAACAAGTCCTACGAGGAGCGGCTGAAGGAACTGGGCTTGTTCAGCCTGGAGAAGAGGAGGCTCAGGGGCGACCTTATAGCTCTCTACAGATACCTCAAAGGAGGCTGTAGCGAGGTGGGGGTTGGTCTGTTCTCCCACGTGCCTGGTGACAGGACGAGGGGGAATGGGCTTAAGTTGCGCCAGCAGATTTTTAGGTTAGACGTTAGGAAGAACTTCTTTACTGAAAGGGTTGTTAGGCACTGGAACAGGCTGCCCAGGGAGGTGGTGGAGTCACCATCCCTGGAAGTCTTTAAAAGACGTTTAGATGTAGAGCTTAGGGATATGGTTTAGTGGGGACTGTTAGTGTTAGGTCAGAGGTTGGACTCGATGATCTTGAGGTCTCTTCCAACCTAGAAATTCTGTGATTAAATCTTGGGGCAAGAATAAGGGCTGAAAGGCTACATATGGAACTCGGTCAGCCAACATGCCAACTTTTAAATACCTTTTTTTTAAAAAAAAAAAGTCTTTAAGATAACAAATAAATAGCCTTTAATGGATAACTCTTATATGGGTTTTTATTACTATGCTACTTGGATATCAAATCACCAGCAAGTATCCTAAGAAATTATCAAAACAAAAGAAACCTGAGAGAAAAAGAACAGTTTGCTGATAAATTGTCATTTCAGATGATGGCATTAGGTACACTACATAAAACTAGGGAAAGACAGTGAAGCTATCAGCTGCAAGTATAAAACAGAACTTCATAATTAACAATATTCATCTACAGCTGAAAATTTTGTTTCTGCTGTCATTCAATTACTGATAACCACAGAAATCAGAATCCCTAATATTCCATTAAGTTCTTTATCTATATGAAATATTATAACATAACTCAATTTCTACATGGCAAGAAGAAATTAAAAAAATAGATAAAACAGAAGAGTCACACTAATAAAACAGTGTAGGTTTGAAAACATTGCCTATTCGGGCCATCAGATGATACTATTTAGGGTATATAATACTGAAAGGGCAATCTGATAATCACACTAGAAGCAATTTCAAACCATACTACTGCTGAAAAGTCAATTTAACTTTCCAGCTTTATAAGACTTTGTTATTGCTATTGTTAATTATTTCTCATTTAATGGGAAATTGGCAACAAGGTCCCCAACTGTCATTTTAAATCTGCAATAATATCATGTGAAGCTTTTCGTCCTTATTCCCAAGTCTTGGATTATCAGAGCTAAATGGCAGCTCCAGCATTACAAAAGCTCAGGGGCAGGTACTGTTACACAAATTGCCAATTCAATTAACAGTGTGTAAATGCTCCACTGGCAGGCTGAGGGAAGGACAGCCATTTTGGCAAGTGTCATTCCTAATTTATCAAACTGTCAAACCTTCCACTCAGGTGCCTGCGGTCACTGTCTGCCTCTTAATGCTAAGTTGTAAAGCTGCAGGAACCATTCTTGTAGCTTGACAAGGCACAATGCTCAAAACTGATTTTAAAATCAAATGTACAGTTGTCTTAATTATTCTCAGTATAAATGATGTTTTAATTACAAAATCAGAGTGGGAATATTCAATCGAGATCCACAATTACATATGTATATGCAAGGAGGCAGTTCAAAACCTGATGCCCAGCCTGTTTTCTGAAGTATCTATTCAGCTTTTCTTAGTTCAGTAGTGTGTGATTACCAGCCTCAATCAACTATTGTTCTTTATAGTCTTTAGTTGGACTCTGATCTTGATTGTTACAAAACCTCTATGTCCACGTTAATGCCTACCAGGGGAAAAACCCCGCAACAGGACTCTGCACCAGCACATTGGCTTCATCTCTGCAGGCCTTGCTCACATGTTTTCACATGTACTGATTTTAAAGTGTTTTCAGAAATTTAAAAATAATTAAAAAAACAGTAGGTTATAAGGCTCTTCTGTAGATGAGAAAAGCTAAATAACTTCCCATTTGAAGGCTCTCCCTCGTTCTTTGTTCCTTTTTTTTTTTTTTTTCTTGTGCTGACAGAAACAGTATACAGAAATTATCACATATGCAGATCAGAGCCCCTACAGTGAATACATGTACTGTGCAGTATGCTGCTGCCTGCAGGACAGTGCATGAACAGTAAACCCATTATGTACTTTGGGGGGGGGAGGAGGTTACATCAGTGCATCTGTAAATGTTTTCTTTGGGGTTGAATGCTTGCTGAGAGTGAGCTGGGGACCGTTTCACTCAAGTCAAGTGTAAGTTGATTTGACCATTTTAAACCACAGAAAATAGAAGTAGAAAGTAAAATACAGAAAATGTTGTCCTTTCAGTGTCTTTTTTCATTTTTAATTACAGGAGTCACACAAAAATCAGGGCACAATAGTAGCAAAGAAAGTTCAGACTGGATAAAATGAATAGTCTGTTTGGTCCAGTGTTCTGTAATCCATCTGTGGACAACATGGGCCAGCAGGAGATGCTCCAGGGAAAGACAAGAAATCCAAGATTAAGTAGTTACATGGTAGATAATACCAGCTTTATTTTTCTATTTACAGTAATTAAGTTCTTAAGTGAAAAGCTGTTTGTATGCATCTTCCAAAACAATCAATTTTTTTTTGCTTGTTAGGTCATTTGTTATAGGTTTTATCACAGCATTAGGAAACTGAAGACTTTTACTTTTTATGTAAGACAGTTGTAACCTTGGACTCAATGCTATCATGCCATCACAAATTCCTATGGCCAAGCAAGCATTTAATGAAGGTTATTATGTATTCAGATAGCAATGCAATTCAATTGTCCCATCACATTTTAGAATATCAAATTAATTCTTTTTAGAATTAAGAAATAGTTCTTAGTACATCTTCAACAGACATGGTTAAAAGAAATCTATTTAGTATTCACAATATTGTTTTTTCATCCGTATGATGAAAGTGGATGGTGATAGAAGTAAATGAAGAAAATGCTCTGGAGCATAGGACTATTGGTCATGAAATGCTACTCTCTTGAAATAGTAAGAAAGAATTCCAAACTTTGGTACAAATTAAACCTTTGCAACTGTTTAGAATTTATCTTCCCCATTTGTTTCCATGCTGCACATGTTGTTGTACAGGCACTGGCATAGGTTGCCCAAAGAAGCTGTGGTGCCTCATCCCTGAAAGTGTTCAAGGCCAGGTTCAATGGGGATTTGAGCAGCCTGGTCTAGTAGAAGGTGTCCCTACCCATTGAAGGGGGGTTGGATCTAGAAGGTCTCTTCCAACCCAAACGATTCTATGATTCTATTTGAAGTGAACTTGACTTCCACAGCTTTAAAGGACTGGCCCTAAATGAAGCCAAAATTATTTGTAAAGCTCTGCTAAATGTCCAAGAATGTCTATTTCATCCAGTGTCCCATGAAATCGTTGGAACCATCTTAAAAACTTTACCTGTCCTACTGCAGCCATATGCATGAAAAGATGGCTCACCAACTGGACCCAATGCACATACATCCAAAAAGCAGCAAATATTTGAGAGTTGTGAGGTAGCTTCCATTATTTAAATCACTTTGTAGAAGTTCACAAGCATACAAAACCAGACCAGTTTTTTTTTTAAGTGAGGGACACTAAAAGTAGAGAACAGGATTCAAAAAAAAAAAAAAAAAAATGTTAAAAGCACATGGATACTCCGAAAATACTAACAGGCACCAAGCTTTAACACTTTTAAGTGTGAAAATATCTGACTTTTCTTCATACCAAGTAGTCTCTAGTTAATATTGTTACAGTATTTACCTTTCTGCTGGTCCCTTAGTGTAAATCTAACTCTTTTGGCATAACACTTGATTCAGTCTGATAGCATGCGTGCTTCTTTTGAACTTGAAAGTGTGAGAAAGACAAAGCAGGAAAAAAATCAAATATCTGAAATCAGCAAAATAAAACAGCTGCTGCTAGGTCTATATTGTATTACTTCTAGAGATTTAAATAAGAGTTCAGAAAATTCCATCTGATGGCTGTGGGGAAAAAGGACATGGTTCTATACAAGAAGCATCAAGTGTGATGTAAAGAATAAATTTCTGACTCAAGTAAATATAATAGTAATAATAAATAAAATTAGATTACAGATTATAGAGATACTGAGTTAGAGAATAAAATCTAGGATAGGTATTTCACTTTGCAAGAACTGAAAAATATCTGAATGCAAAAGGCCTTTTTATTACAAAGAATACCAAGATTGAACAGTTTAAAAAAAAACTGAAGCACCTGAAATGCTTTCTGGTCATCTGTAAATCCTACCCTTGTAGGACAAAATAAATAGACTATGAAACACAAGTAACATGAAGCAATTAATTAGAAGTAAAACTAGGTGAAAAATGTTGTTGATAAAAGTTTTATATCTAGGAGATTACTCTAAATGAATTTTATTTTAAGAATATCAATTCAGCTAGCACTGTGATTCTATAAACCAGCATGCTAGGGTGTTAGCTTGAACTGTGCAAAAAGTCAAATATCAATCCATGTTATAATCAGGGGATTCAAATGATAGATTGCTTCTGGATCTGAGGTTTTTCAGTCAAGAATATTTTGCAGAAGATGAGAATGAGGACTTTCAGAGAGAAATCCAATAAAGATAATAATTCATATGCATTTAATGTGATCTGTGTGCATTACAAGACTACTGCTCCATCCAGACTAGCCTTTGTAACAAAACAACCCACTGTACTGAAAAACATCTCAGCTGCTGTGGAACAATATGAACTTCCACATCTAGAAATGCCAGGCAAACTGGCAGTGAAGGCAGCCTTTAGTGAAAGCTGAAGGCTTTGGGAGACTCCAAATGCAATATAATGCCACCTTGGAACTAAAGGTTCAACAGCAATGGTTAGCCAAGGACCCCACTGGTCCTATTACCAACTTTTGCCAAATAATCCTAATCCAGACAGCGTGTATACGTGACAGCTCTATACTGATGAATAACCCAAACTAGCTTCTGAATAACTAATAATTTCTAATAATTTGGGTATAAGAGAAGTCTCAGAAGGACTGTCAAGGAGCTTACTGAACACTACTGTCAAGAAGCAAGAAGTTGAGAGTCAAAAAGAGGCAGACATACTGGGTTTCTTTTCCCAGAGTCTGCATAGGTACACAAAGGAAGAGCAAGTGAAAGAAACCTGATGGGAGCTCGCTCTGCACAACTTCAAACACAGTAACTGTTCAAACTTTGGCTTTGTAGTAGCTTCAGAGTGGTAGCCACCACAAAGTATACTTGGGTAAAGTCAGAGTATGCTCACAACCCCTGTCTGAGCAATAAATTTAACTAGATATTTCAATGCAAACTTCCTTTAAAGACTGCTAGTCCCACACTACACCTGCAGGAAGTACCCATACCCAAATTGACATGAATACCTACACAGCAGTATTTAAGAAACTGAACTTGATGCATGCAGGTTCTCTGAATACATGCTTTGCCTCTATGGGAGCTTTGGGATCAGCATACTAGAACAGAACAGCCACCTTAGTGTCCTTGATCCCACCTTTATGCAAGTTCAGACAATTCAGTCACAAATTTTCCAGAGCAGGGAATGGTAAGTAATCCTCCACACATAACAGTCCACATATCTTAGATTCTTAAGGTTATTGGGTTACGTTTTAAATCACCTGTGTTAAAATTCCTGCCCTGCAATTTTGGAAATAAATAAAGGTACTTATATATTGATTCTTAGTAATAGGTTTTTAGCCTATTACTTTTAATATGATACAAGTGCAAAAATATCTCCATGGCTTTGTTACTAAGTGTGCTTGTTGATCACGTGAATTAAGCAAAAAACTTCCTGAGTGCATTTCTCAGCCTTTCTTGTGAAGCAAATCATTCAGAGTGCTAAGCATAACACGTTTGGGAAGATTATGGAGAAAACAAAGGGCACAAGATAATAAGATCCAGTGTTCCTCAGTGCTGCATTCTTCCTTTCCCCCAAACATATACAGCTCTCATCACTTTAAAACTGCTTAACTGCCACCATCCTGCCCATGTCTGGGCTCTGCTTCTACCTCCTATCTCATGCCAGCACTAGCATGTGCACACCTGTGTACTGAGCCACGCAGGAGAATTAAGGGCAGGAATTATGTTGTGGGTTTTTTTGGCTTACTCTTCACGTGAATTAGTTAGTTGGTGCCACCACACACTCTTACTGGCACAACAAAAAAGGCTGAAATGTGTCACCAGGAATGAAGAGGAAAATAAGATCACCCTTTCTAACTGCAGCTGCAATCAATGGCATTTAGGCCTTTATCTAAGAGCTCGCAGCATCACTATCAGCTGGTGAGAGATTTCAGAAATTCTTCTGTCAGGAATGACAAAGTTGGAAATATTCCAGAATTTTCCAGTGGCAGGCAAAAACAGAGGACTTTGAAATGGTTTTTATTATGTTTAGCTCTACATTTCAGACATGCATGAAGAGTATTCTGAATCACATGCAGAATCCACATCTCTCCAAGGTATGTGATTATTAGAAGAGTAAAATTTCATATTCCTGCTGTTTAAACTTTAAAACCAAACATGGTGATTTGTCAAGATTAGGATGAGTTGAAAACATTTCCAGTCTCACCACAATCTTTTCTGTTTTTTGTTTGTTTGCTTGTTTGTTTGTTTCAGGTTCACTATATCTATGTCTATATCCATGTATTACTATACCTTACCTGTATCTGGGCTCTAGTGTAAGTGTATTCAGAAATGCTATGCCATCTTTCCATGAATTCTAAAATACTCAGAAGTGTTTTAAATCTGTGTGTGTTTGAAATCTGTGTGATGTCTATAGGCATCTAATTTATTCTCATGTGGGTTGGGGAAGCTGTGGGTCATGCATTTCTGCAGAGGTTTGTGGTCAGAATAGTCTGTAAGAGGCACTCGCTTGGTGGCAAGTCTCTGAAATGGTCCACAGTACTTCCTCCCCCTTGTGCATTTGCAAAACTGAAGTTTGGCCAGTGACTAGGATTAGCCTGGCCCCAGAGTATGTTTTTGGTTCAAATGTATGCACATTTTCAAAGAGAACTGTGGTTAATTTTCTGCCAAAACAAGAACAGCAACAGTAAAACATTGAGTAAAATCATTTGTGGCACTACTGGAAAGGTATCTATAGTTCTAACCTCTTTTTGGCTTTCACAATAAGCAAAATTAATAATCATGATGCAAGATTTGGCTTGGCTCTGCCTCCAATTTTAATATAGCAAAGTAGCAACATTTGCCCATATGGAACATAAGAGAAGCCAGTAGATAAAATATCGTTAACACTTCTTGCTCTTTCTGCACCATCTCCGCTTCTAATCCAAAAGACATCACTTCTCCATTCCTGAATCATGACAAAAGCTTAAGTAGGCATAGAAGAGAAATGCACTAAGAAGTGTTGCCAAGTATCAACCCAGCTAAAGGTTTAGCATGTTTCTCTTAATCTTTGCTTTTCTGTAACCCATCTGCAGTTTCTTGTAATCCCAGCCCATGATTCTTTGAAGTTGCTGTGAAATGACACCTCAGTATCTTCAATGTCTCAAATTCAAGTGCATTAGAAATAATAATAATAATAATAACATTCAAAAACCATTTAAAATGTGTCCAGGTAATTTGTAGGGAAGTAAAAATGACAGTCATGTGTCTGGTCCAAACCTGCTCAAATATATACTGTGCAACAGAGACAAATTAGATGAACAGCATGGACACCCTAAAAGAATTGACTGAATGCAAACCAGGCAAAGTCTTGTCTCACAAGACAAGTTTCAAGCAATGTCATTCTGGTTTCCTGGGGTTCTCACTGAGTCACTCCATTCAGTGACTCCATTATCAGTTTTCTTAGCACAGTGACGTCATACTGTTATGCATGCAATTTAAATTAATCATGACCTGCACAATATCCCAAACACAGCCTCCAGCACCTCAGTCACCTTGCAAAAACAGTCCAGTCTCCTTCCTTCTCCCACTAGTGGGAGAAGATTGTACCAATTTCTAGCAGGTACAGCAACATTTTCATAGTCAACTAGCTTGGCTGGCCAGCACAAAGGAAACAGACTATTCTTTGTACCTCCTGACCACTTCTTGCTCTTGTAAGTGTCATTCTCTAAAACAGTCCTTTATTTATAAAAATTCTGTAAACTACATTTAACAGTGGTGAGGAAAGGAAAGGTTACTTTTTTCACACTGGCCTAAATATACTAATGCTAGTCACAACCTAGCCATGAAAGAACAAATTACAGTAACAGATGTCCATATATCACTAAGGTGACTTCCCTCCCTATTTTTATTTTTTTTTATATCAAAAATGGTGAGTCTGAAAAGTCAAAACAAAATAAAAAATCCCTGCAGCATCTGTCTCAGCAGAGTTCAAGCTGGCTGACAGTTCCTTACACTGAGAAGCTGAGAATGTTGCTATAATTAAAATTTCATGAACAAGACAAAAATCTACGTTGTTTGGGAGAACTGTTATGAAAGTATACAGAGAAAAAAACGAACAAATATGATAATTTTAGTTTCATCCCTGGCCCTAAGTTTAATGATTAAACTTAAGGATCCTGAATAAAATTTTTAGCAACACCTCATGGCTTAATTAATTATGAATGTCATCTCTGTTCAGTACAGAAGCAGGTCTCAACCATTCCAAGTGAATGTGCAGCTATTGGCACAACACCACTCTGAGTTCTCATTTGTTTGATGACTGAGGATTAATTCTCCCTGTCCTTATCACAGAACTTAAGCTTGACCCAATTAATTTCAAACCTAAAAAGAAATAATCAGGAAAAAGGGAATAATCCTTCTCAAGACAAAGGAAAAAGGCAGTTATGGCACAGTCAGAGCCATCTTATTGGCACCTATGTTACTTTTGTGTGTGTGTGTGTGTTTTTTAACTGAATTTCAGTCAAGTCCATGGGAAGACAACACCATCCGTCTTATTTCATCTTTTAACAAGGACTTGATGAGGTGACACAGGACTGATTCTTAAAAACACATTACCTGTTATGTGAGGCATTGTGTGACAGGGAGAACTATCTTCATGACAGGCACCTGACAGCAGATTTGTTGATTTCATGGTCACTTCATTTAAAGTAACAACAGGGTGAAATATGCCATCTGATAATCTGTTTGAATGTTGACTGTGAAAAGCACTTAACATTTCTGCCAGCTACTACTACTACTACAGAATCTGTTCTTCAATATGTGCAGTTTTACCAGCCTCTTTAATAATTGTAAGTCAGAAACTCTTATCTTACATTAAAGAGGCAGGAAAAAAAAAAAAAAAAAAAAAAAAAAAAATTAAAAATTTGACATTGCATTTTTAAAATTTAAAAAAAAAAAAAAAAAAGATTCAAAATAAGAAGCAAAGGCAGGGCATGTCACACTGACACTATTGTCTGCAAGACTACTGGCTGTTCACTGTTTGAGGACAACTGCTGCACCTGCACTGCATTGGTGAGTTTAACATAGATCTGTAGCCTTTCTCTGCCAGTTTTCTTCAACGTAGGAGTTTATTTTGGACTGTAAGACCATACAACTCAATTTTCTCTAATAGGTAGTGAAAGTGATAACAAAGAGATGACTCATTTCAGGAAGGTATTACACTGAATGCTGTTATTACAGCTCAGGATGAAATGTTATATACATGCACAAACCTATGAGTCGGCATGACAGAAATTCTAAAAATTGAAATATTAGAGCTTCATTAGTTCCTTAAATGCAGAGCTTGTGACACAAGAAATGAGAATGCTACAAAAACTGTTAAACAATTTCCAGTGGCTGAATGGGTGAAACATTTGTTTTCAAATGAGTTTGGGATAGGCCTAGAGATCTCTAGATTAAACTGGCAGCACTGAAGGTTAGGTCACGATCTGCCCTTAAAACTGAGTCACCAGAATATAAAAATGCATGACATGCACAAAGTGTAAACCCTTAATTCAAGTAGGACTAAATGAGACAAATTCTAACAAATCAGTGCCATATCCCTATCATAATTAACACTTACTCACACATTGAACTATCTTGATGATTTATGCTAACCTCCATGAAGGTTGATCAAGAAATACCTTGAATCGATATGATTTAAGCATTTTAGAACCACATTAAATACAAGCCAGAAGCAGGCTGGTTAAAATTTACACTTTCTCTGAAAGATTTTTGACACATTCAGTGCTTGTGAAAGCTGAGAGGATGACGGCCCTAGTCAAATACAGTTGAGTGAGCAGACTGCAAGCATCCCACATTCCACCTCCAGTGCAGTTCAACCGTGACGTGGAGGGACTTGCCTTCTCTTTTACTTCCCTCCCCACACACACTTTTATTTACTGTCTTGCTAATATTTTATTAATTCCTGTTGTTGCTTTTTTAAGTACTTGATATTTTGCTACACAGTTTAACTTAAATTCACCTAGTCTTTCTAGTTAGAAATAAAAATTCTGACAAGTTGACAGATCATCTAAGACTATAGCAAGCATCTTACTCCTAATCTATGAAGATGTTATCAAAATCATTTTATGTTGATTTGTTTATCTTTATATCTTCTTTACTTGGGAAAAAAACCTCAGGAGTTCAGGTTCCCATCTCCTGGGATCACATCAATGGCAACAGAGCATGTATTTGAAAACTTTGGGTGGAGTATGAATGTTGTTTTTACAATAAGAACATTCAGCATGTTTTTTTTTATGGCATGGTAGATTCCACTATTTCCTGCTAAACTTCATCTGCATTAGAAGTAAGCATCTACAATAATTTGTTAAAATAGATAAAACCAACTTGAAATCCCATCAATTGAAAACAATACAAAAAGCAAACCCAAAACAGACAAAAAGCAGTGTCAGGTGCTAAATAAACCCCTGAGCCCCACTAGCCAATTTGTGTGATTCTGAAAACACATGCTCCTATTTAAGAATGGCTTCTCCCTTTCCTGTGACTGTGCAAAAGCCTCACAGAAACAAAAAAAAAAGCTATGCACAGCGAGCATAAATAGCTTTTAAAAGCACCTAGGAAAGAAGTAAAGAAACCAGGAGAAAACAAAAAGGGAGGAAAACGCTTATCGCTTAATATGATTCACTTTCATCACTCTCTGGAATTACCTAAAACTCCACTGGTTAAACATTTATGGGGAGACACCTGGTTCACAGGTCTACTCTGCCCTTTAAATGGGCATCAGTTTTGAAATGTGGAATAATAATAATAAAAATAAAATAAAATTGTGGCCCAGATCTTGGGGTACATTTTGGCTGCTCTGAGTTGCACATCAGGCACACTTTCTGGGCATGAAGCCAGCCTAAGTGGCCAAGTGAGGTCACGCACGTGCAGGGGGCCCTTCTGATGGCAAAGCGCCAGTGTTACTGCTCCTGCAATATTGCCCCCTTCCTCAGTCTCTTCAGAGGAAACATGGGCAGGCCTACTTCAAACCTCCTCACATCTACCTTTGATGCAGCACTCTGGGCAATTCTGAGAGCCCCCGCAGTATCGCTCTGTGTGTACAAGTACAAGTCCCACCCTGAGAAGTGTGCTGTTCCTCAGCTGCTCTGGAAAGCCTAGACTAAATTAACTTGACCGACCAAATTGGAATTACAGTCCTTGTTGAACTCAGTGGGAAAATATGTAAACTATGTTTACAGCCTTGTTAAGCATAAAGTCATTAAAAGTCATATACCCAATAGGCTTCACAACAATGACAAGGAAAAGCAGCCACCTCTCTGAAACTCTTCTAGCTATACACATTACGTTCCCTGGTGTTAAACTTCTCGTATGAAGTCCCCTTCTATCAGGAGGAACAACATTTGGCTTTATATTACCAAGTTGTAGAATTCATCACTTTCATCTTTCTGCCATCTGCAGGATATTGAAAATGAAATGAAAACAGAAAAGGATTTTTAACATGAGGGGAACACCTGATGTATGAAGTTATTCAAGTACCAGGAATGTGTGGTATTGCACATTCTCACTGTCACAGCCTTTGTTGAAAAGGATTTCCCTGACCTTTTCCTCTAACCAGCAAACAAATAAGCCCTATCTCTCAGCAGGAGAGCCACTGCTCCATTAGATCATTAAGCAGTTCTATTCAGACTATCCCAGTCTCCTGTCCTTGGCCCTGAAGAAAGAGCTGGCACTGCTCCAATCAGTCAGATAGAAGGAAGGCAAATGTGCTCTCGTACGGTACAGCTTGAAATGTCACAGCAGGATGAAAGTCGTGGAACAGACAGCAGTGAGGAAAAGATGTGGTGCTACATGAGGGGTAGTGTTCCAACAAGGAAAGGCTGGTGTTTCAGTCTGCCAAACAACGTAATGACTCATCCAGGCAGAAAAATATTACCACCATGGGAATATTTGGAACGTCTCAGTCTGAGAGTAATTAGGGACTAAACTACACCAGCATGCTTCAGTGATGAAATGAGAAAATAAGCAATACCTCTGTCAAGTTCTGATTGGCGAGTATTAAATGAATACGGGCTTCTATCATATCTGACCACAAACTAGTAACTTGCAGCAGATTGTCAGAACGGAGAAATATTTCCACTTTCTCATAAAATACGACAGCACAAAAAAACCTGGTGAAGTGAAAAATGTTACAGTTGGCAGTAAGAGTTTTAAGGAAAATCATTACCATGATTATATAATTTAATCCTTGTAACAGGCATTTGCACATAGCGTTTTCAACCTCTAATTACTCTGTCTGCAATGGAATAAAAAAAGGGTAAGAAGAGGATGGGCAAAAGTAGCAAATGCTGACAGTTTCATTTTATTAATAACTACTGTATACAAATCACTAAATGAAAAGCACAAATTTTAATGGATATAGGTAATAGAATTATTGTGCTACTTATCGGTTGTAAAAATGTAAATACTTTGGCAAGAAGGACAAATGTTAATTTTTATTCTTTTGTATTTCCAACTTGTGCACAATTTGTATTCATTAAGCAATGCAAAAGGCCTTTTTTTCTTTATAATTGTAAAGTGACATTATAATTAAATTGTATAACCTCAGCAGCATCTGCAATTTAAAGGATCGCTTACAAGCTGGCTGGACAAAGTGCACCACATTAAACCACAAAACCGAGTTACACATCAATAACCCTTCATTCCAGTGGCTGGGTCAGAACCTCAGCAACATGAAAAAAAAATAGATTATTCAGAGTAAAAAGGTCTAGGAGGTCACAAGCAAAACCACTTACAAGATCAAAATTCCCAGGATTCTTTAAGACTGCATAAACTGAAACCTGCAGTGACACCTGTTTGACTTTTTCAGGCAGGACAGACACGTGTAGTTCAGCTGAACTAAATGCAGCTCCCCAAATTAAAAGGAAGGGCAAACACAAATCACCTCTCTGCACAATATGAACAACCCCTATTAGACTGGCTTAATAAACTCTAACAGATGTATGGCTTAATACAATATTCAGCTATTGACATAAACATAAATATAAATTTCAAAGAAAATAACCTACTTTAGTAAAACTACCTGTGCAATAAAAATTAATGAACTCCAAATGATTCTGCATATCTCCACCAAATTGCATTTTCAGGCTCACATCTTCAGGACATGCTGGGTGGTTTGATGCATTCCCACAATTCATCTTCCTGCTAAGCCAATTTTAATTTAAATGCAATTAAAGGCTCAAAATGAACATTATGTATTAGATAAAGCCCTGAATCTGCAGACTATCATAAATATGATTTTCAGAAAAATTAATTACAAGCCATTAGGGTACAAGTCATCGTACTGCAAATGTTGAGTTAAACTGCAGAATCAGTTTGTTCCTTCCATTAAATGTTAAATACTGATTTTAAGCTTTGCTCCAAGTTAATAGCAGTAGGTCAGCATAAAGGAAAAAATATTTCTGAAATAATCCTCAGAGATTCTGAAGACTTATGAATTCACATTAATTGAAAAAAAAAAAAAAGTATTCTTTCTAAACGCTTTGGAACAATGAGCTTTTGATCCACTTTTGGTCAACTTAAAATAACAAGAAAGGCTCTGAACATTCTTCTTGTGCTCAGAGTATAACATGGATTTGTACAGAAGTTATAGTTGAAGCATAGCTGCCTCAAATCAGTCATTAATATTGTGTGGTGTTTTTAACTGGTGATTAAAGACACCCACAAAGTACACCAGAGATAACTGCATAACGCACATTGTACACCTGATACAGGAAACTTTAAAGAATTTAACTCAGAGCTTCTTTTTGTCACCTTTATGCAAGGTGGAGTCTGATGATGCCCAGCATTTCAATACTTAAAGGGGGCTTATAAAAAAGATGGAGAGCATCCTTTTACTCAGACAGATAATAATAAGACAACGGGGAATGGTTTTAAACTAAAAGAGGGGGGGGTTTAGGTTAGAGGTTAGGAGGAAATTCTTCACCCAGAGGGTGGAACCAGTTGCCCAGAGAAGCTGTGGATGCTCCATCCCTGGAGGTGTTCAAGGCCAGGTTGGATGAAGCCCTGGGCAACCTGATCTAGTGAAAGATAGAGGTTGGAACTTAGATGACCTTTAAGATTCCTTCCAAACCAAGCCATTCTATGATTCAGTACAAATTCCAGCATTCAAGCAGCAGCTGTGGAAAACACTACGATTCCTTACTTAGAGCTATATCGAAGTTACAACTTCAACTTTTTAGGTATTTCTGGAAAAAAAAAAAAAAAAAAAAAGAAAGAAAAAAAGACTTGGATGTGGTTGTAACTCTTAGCAACCACAACACAGAATTTATGCAGTCTATCTTGTTCTATATACCTATACAGATCACATCAGAATTTTCAAAATTAGATGAAAGAGCAATTGTATATCATCTATTGCCAAAACTACATTTAGCATTGTACAGAAACAAAAATATGAACATATCTGTCAGAACAAAAAGTATTTTTCCCAAATTCACAACTTCTGAAGCTGTGTTCTTTAACTCCATCCCACAGCTACTAAATACTTCCTGCCAATATTACCCACAACTGTTTCAAAGGAAAACTGTACTTAATTCCCATCTTCCAAACTGACATATTTTATACACAATATGTCAAAACTATGCATTTTTCATTAACTTCTGTTCTATCATTAAACAGAAAAGCAACGACACGGTTGGTGAAATTCAGCCATTAATCTCATAATAATTGCTTATAAATGTTCATGCTACACTGAATATCTGAATCCATTGCATACAGTTGAGGGGGTCAAGGTAACTTTAAAAAATAAATCTTTATTAAATCGCAGCCTTCTTTTCTGGCATTATTCAATTTAGGCATGAATGTTGAAACTCACACCTTCATCTTCTGCACACTTGAATCAACTTAATTTTATCTGCTTGAATATCAAACATTTCAATATCTACCTCTATATCCAGGCCCTCCTCCAGCTGCTAACTACTCCAACCCTCCAGGGGATCGCATATATTTGCTTCAATCCATTTATTGTCTTTTGCTTGTCTACCTCTATCCCTAGATACTAATGTACTTACTTTTGGATATTAGTAGATAACCTCTGTGCAGTGGGAGTTTAATGAAATATCTGGTCATCAAGGTGGATGATTTTTTTTTTTTTCTTAACTTTGTAATTTAAGGGTATTAGTTTCAGATTCTCTAATTTCAAGGAAAGTGGAAAGCTGTTACATTCTGTGGATATTATATGGTTGTAAAAATTATACTTTGAAAAAAGGAAAACTTCTATGAAATTAAACTTATGAATGCCTTGATAACTTCAAAAATCAGAGCAAGAATTAAGTCCAATGAATGCAGAAGACAACTATTTCCCGAATGAGCTTGTTGCATAGTTCTACTTTTCATTGGCATACAGTTCTACAACTGATGAGGTATGATACATTTACAGAAACCTAAAAGGATTGTTTTCATCATGTGGGTTTTGACAGCAACATACAAGAGCAGACACACTGAAAAATGACACCAACCTACAGCTGGAAAGCACATAAAAGCTCTTACTCAAAGCCACCATAATACGTAATTGCTCTATGGGGCAAAGAAATAAGCCACAAACATTATTCATGAAGATAAAGTTGATCTGCACATAGCACCTCAATCCTTAGAATTCTCATAACTGAGAAAACTCTCAAAGTGTAATTTTTGATGGGATCTCTTGCAATTTTCATATTGTCATGCACACCATTCTGAATCCCTAACTAGTATTTAGAATTTTATTCCTGAATATTTATCACTCATGACTTGAAAAACAAGAGATGCAGAAGGCCAATAGGGGTCCACTAACATTGCTGGGAGTTTTCCCATTGACTTCAGTGTATTGGGTGTCAACACATTACTAAAATCTCTCTGAGAAAAAAAAAATATGTCTGAATACGGTAGCTAAAATATGGAATAGATCAACACTGCATTCCACTTTAACTTTTCAATTGTCTAGTATCTTTCTGCATGCTAGAAACGACTAGGTTAACAATAAAAAGGTTTAGAAGGTCACAAACAAAACCACTTACATGATCTAAATCCCCAGGGTCCTGTAAGACTGCATATGTTGAAACCTGCAGTGACACCTGTTTGACTTCTTTCAGCAGGACAGACACGTGTAGTTGGGCTGAACTAATTGAAATCTCCAAGTTAAAAGGAAGGGCAAAAACAAATTACCTTTCTGCACAGCATAAATAAACCCCACTAGGTTAGGTTAATAAACTCTAATAGCACTCTGTCTGGGGACAGGGGCTAGTTCTTCTCAATGAAAGACTAGAAACTCCAAGCCTAAAAAGTGTGGTATCTATCACTGATGACAGAATATGCTGTGAGGCAAGTACAAGAGGAAAATAGACAGGAGGAGATTACTGCATTCACCAGTGAGATGCCTCTAACTCTGCAAGATGAATGCATAGCACCGCTATGGAGGAAGTAAGAGAACACTCCAAATCTAGTACAGTGCATAAAATAGAGATACAATGAGCTGTTGTCCAGATTCCCAAACACAATCCCCTTTCACTCTCAAGCTTACTGCTGTTTGCCATTAGATTTTTGTTTTCCAAATAACTCAGCAACTAAACAGGTGGAAAAAGTCAAACTCTGCCAAGCTTGGCTGCCCAGGAAGCTGTTGAAACCATGAGGTTCCCATTCAGAACAAGGTCTTTGTGACAGCATGAGCTCACTCTGAATAGCTGTGTGTTCATCGATGTGCATGTTAATGAATGCATTGTTCATTGTTATCATAGAATGTTATTCAGTGTTTCACACAAATATTAATAAAGGTGTGTTTTTTTGTTTGTTTTTTACTTTTTTTTTTTATCGCTGCAAATTCAAAACACAAGTTACCTTTATATTTATGTTATCCTGGTCACTTCTTCTTAGAAGATCTTAGAAAAGTGGTCCAAGGCCAATTCTCTGCCAATTTCCAAATCTCTATTAATTCATGTGCTGTTTTCAGTATAGTAATCAATTTCCACTTCCATTGTACCCTGAATTTAAAACTCTATTGGGCTTACATGGCAAGGTTTTGGTACTGGGAAACTACAGGGGTGGCCTCTTTGAGCAGAGCCTAGCAGCTGCCCCATGTCAGATCAGAGCCATCGTCATCTGGCTCCAAAAGGGACCCGCCGCTGGCCAGAGCCAAGTCATAAGCGATGCTGGTTGGGCCTCTAAGAATGCAGATTGAAGATAGGGGAAAAAAAAAAAAAAAAAAAAAAAAAAAAAAAAACTGCTGTGCAACAGCAGCTGGGAGAGAGGGGGTGAGAACCAGCACTGCAAACCCCAAGGTCAGTACAGCAGGAGGTGCTCCAGGCACCAGAGCGGAAGTTCCCCTGAGGCCAGTGGAGAGGCCCCTGGTGGAGCAGGCTGTCCCTCTGCAGCCCATGGGTCCCACACGGAGCAGATCTCCACACTGAAGCCTATGGAGGAGCCCCCGGTGGAGCAGGTGGATGTGGCCTGGAGAAGGCTGCGGCCCATGGAGAGCCCCCACAGGAGCAGGCCCCAAGCCGGAGCTGCAGCCTGTGGAGAGGAGCCCATGCGGTAGCAGAGGGTTTGGGGGGAGCTGCTGCCCGTGGGGGAC
Organism: Heteronetta atricapilla; assembly: GCA_011075105.1. Taxonomy (NCBI): domain Eukaryota; kingdom Metazoa; phylum Chordata; class Aves; order Anseriformes; family Anatidae; genus Heteronetta; species Heteronetta atricapilla. The sequence goes on from CM021735.1 coordinate 10,762,947, forward strand.
CCGTGCTGGAGCAGGTTGCCCCTGGGGGATGGACCCTGTGGTACGGAGCAATGTGGGAGCAGTTCTTGAAGAGCTGCTGCCTGTGGGAATCCCACGCAGGATCAGTTCAGGAAGGATGGCATCCCATGGGAGGAACTCCATGGGGAGAGGGGCAGAGAGTGACTGTGAAGGAAGTGGCTGTGACTAAAGAGTCATGGACTGACCATAGCCCACATTCCCTGTTCCCCTGGGCTGCTCAGGGGGATGTTTTTAGTTTGTTGTTTAGTTTCCTAATGTTCTAGTCTGCTCTGGTTTTAAAACACATGTGATATACTTACACCTCCTAAACCTATTTAAGTGTTGGTATTACTGAGCTAGCATACTTCCTTTTAAGCACAGTGTAACTCAGTAATTTTTTGGGATCATTAAGGGAAAAGAATTTCCTTTTGAGTGATATTGATACTCTGGTAGAGAACCACTATTTCCCTTCTCCAACATTATAAATATTGCATGGACTGTTCAGAGGAATACTCAGGAAAAATCTAAGAGAAAAGAGTCTCCAGTAGATATTATTATTCAAAATATATAATTATATATGGGAACAGAAACTACAATGCATTGCTGATGTTAGTATGATTTATGGAAAAAAAGCAATTAAGGAAGAAAATATTGTAAAAGTAAATTTAACAAAATCATATAGCTTCTAGCACTATACATTAAAGATGTCCTCTTTCTGCAGTGGCTAACATGACTGAAGTAATCTATTCAAGTCTTTACCTCACATGGTAGTTTTGTCCTAGGGCTACCATAGACACTTGGAATGCTATTAAAATCTTCAGGATGAGAATTCATGTCAAATGCAGTTTTCAAAGAAAGTCCTGATACACATCCAAGAAGAACAATTAAAACTACAAGGTTGCCATAAAAGTAGATGTACTGGAACAGTATAGCATACTGGCTTCACATACAGTGATGAAATTCAGAATCTTTCCAGGAAAAATCAAGATTGTTACACATATGCATTAGTGTATTAGTGCAAATGAGGTGTGAATCAGGGCAGTTGTAGGTGACACCTGTACTGCACTCTCCATTTATAGACAGAATCACAAGAGTTATCCAGATTGGAAGGGACCTCTAGAGGACATCTAGTCCAATCTCTCTCCTGCTCCAAGCAAGGTCAAAATACAATTCAGACCAAGTTGACTAGTCACAAATCAATCATCAGATTCTACATGCCACTCAGTCATAATAGTTTGACATAATAAGTTGAGGTATGGAAGGAAACAAAACCTTGTGAGTCAAAGAAAATTACTTAATTCTTCTTGTATTACTCCTGATGTGCCCAGATAGTTAAAAGATTTCTTTATTCTGGGCAATTTCCAGGTTGAATAGAAGAGTTGTTTGAGTTGGCTGTTGTTTCAAAACAAAATAACCTTTTCAGCACTCACAATAAGTTTCTCCTTCAAGTCTTTTTTCTTTCCTCCTCTGCAGGTTTAATTTCTCTCTCTGTGATTGGCTAACCTATACACCTGAGCACTTACATGACCCAACAGTAATAGCAGATGAGTACCTCAATTGCAGATGAATTTATTCTCATAATTTTATTGAGGGATACAGAAATATTATTATCCACATTTAGAGATAGAGAACAAGACAAGGACAGATTAACAGATTTTTCCAAGGTCACTTGAGAGCTAGGAATGAAGTTATGCTTCTACAATGCCAGTCTAAGACTTACACCCTTAAGCTATTTCTCTTTTCTAAAACAATTATGTTCTCCATTTTTTCCTTATATTCATCTCAACAGCATCTTTATCTTTCTTTCCAACTGAAGAATGTAATATGCCCCTTTTCTAGCCTCCTGACATCCTTCCTTACCCATCCATACAAGATCATCATCCTTTGTTGCTTTTGTTATTGTTTCATTTTCAGCCACCAAGAACCAAATCTCCTTTTCCCTATTTCTCTGACATAATTTCCTCTGATCTGTAAGGTTCCATTCTGTCCCCACATCCCCTGCAAAACATATTGCCACACTGTGGTTATCACATTCTTGGGAGATAGTGTCAAAGGCTATATCATCTATCCTGTCACATTTGTATATAATTCACGGTGGCACCCAAACTACCTCCCACAGTGGTTCACCTGCAGCCCTAGTTTGAAAAGCCACCATTGCTCTAGTCCAGTAAACTTGGACCAAACTAAAAACAGGCTTACCTTTGAGCTCTGCCCTTACAGAGGCTGTGACTACAATTGGCTTAAACCATTTGGCTCTGTGAACTCAAGACATCTGAAGTACAGAAACAGCCAAGAGAGTCCATCGTCTTGGCATCTTGACTCACCAGATACCCAGCTTTCTACCACAGCCTCTTCTCAGGTGACCTTTGAGCTGATAGATCTTACACATTTATTTCCCGATAGTTACGTAGAAGACTTTTGGAGGAACACTAGCTACCTTAGAGGACTACCACTCCTGATTACACACTTTTAATAGGGTGTCACATACTGTTACACATCTTGGCAACTTTCAGCAATGTTAGTCAGAAGGAGATGTCATGTCCTTAAGATCAGGCATGTCAAAGCCTACTGATGGGCTTCAAACAGTTCTGGAATTTTTGCTGGAATAATCATTGGGGAAAATGGCATATTAATGCCATTTCACTTCCATAGCCCTTGCTCTGAGTCCCCCTGAATATTCCCCAAGCTAAGCAACATTAACACTGAATCATCAAGAGAAAAAAATTACCCTGTGAAAATGCAAGCAGCAGGCAACACTCATTTCTGATTATTTACTACACTGCACGCAGACACCTCAAGGTCCTACTTGCTTGACACAATGAATTCAGGTCAGGCTCTGGATAGAAACACAATACTGTTGAGAGAACACAGAAATGAGTCCTGGGGAGAAAGAAAAAAAAAATGCTATGCTAATGGGATAAGCAAAACACTTAACTGTACAGCACAAAGTCCATCTCCATTTTCTGAAGTCTGTGTTCTCAACTAAAACATTTTGTAGTCTTATGAACTCCTGTAATTATACTCTGAAGAAATAAAAATTGTTAAAATAATCTTGCTTCGTTTTCAACTGTCCAGAAGACTATCTTATATCCTATATTGTCGATTTAAAATTTAAAGTCTGCCACTCCTAGCATTATGACAAATTACATTTCTGAAACATCTGTCCAGATGTTCCTACTCAACATGCAGTCCATACCACCACATTATGGTTCCCCAAGAAAGCCATTACTTCTGCTTTCTTTCCACAGTAGGGCTGGGTATAGAAGCATAGAATTATTTACGTTGGAAAAGGCCTCTAAGATCATCAAGTTCAACCATTAACCTGGCACTGCCCAGCCTTCCACTAAACTGTGTCCCTAAGCACCACATCTACATGTCTTTTAAATACCTCCAGGGATGGTGAGTCAACCACTTCCTTGGGCAGCCTGTTCCAATGCTTCACAACCCTTTCTCTGAAGAAATATTTCCTAATATCCAAACTAAACTTGCTTTGGTGCAACTGGAAGTCATTTCCTCTTGTCCTATAGCTTGCTGTTTGGTATCCTTAATCCTACTGAATTAATCTTTTCCAAAAGCAGGAAGGTTTTCTCTAGCTCTTAGTGAATGGCAATAATTCATGTATCAGCATGACTTTTACAACTGGATCTGGTCAGGTTCTCAGCTGAGTGCAGAACCCAAAGAAACTCGGAGCCTAGACAAAAGGTTTCTGCCCTTGGGTAGCTGAAATTATTTCTTTCCCCTGATTTTTACTACACATCTTACACAAATGTTCTCAGGTAGGTTATCCATCAATGCTTATACATGTGAGCTCAATGTTTCCTAATGGTTTCTGAGTCACCAGCATGCCTTGGCAGTCAAAAGGATCAGTCATGTCCTGAGGTACTTCAGGAACAGCATTGTTAACTGGCTGAGGAAAGGGACTGTCCTGCTCTGCTTTGGTATAGTCTCATCTCCAGTACTGTGTACAGTTTTGGGTCCCACAGTATAAGAAGGATGTAAAACTTAATAGTTTTTAAGATAGTCTTTTAAGAGTGTCCAAAGGAGGGTAATAAAGATGGTGAAAGGTCTAGAGGGCAAGACTTATGAGGAGTAGCTAAGGTCCTTGGTTTGTTCAGCCCAGAGCAGAACAGACTGAGGGGAGGCCTCATGGCAGCCTGCAGCTTCCTCATGAGGGGAACGGAGGGGCAGGCACTGAGCCCTGCTCTCTGGGAACCGCGACAGGACTCGAGGGAATGGCATGGGGCTGGGACAGGGGAGGGTCAGGCTGGGTGTTAGGAAAAGGTTCCTCCACTTAGGGTAGTCGGGCACTGGGACAGGCTCCCCATTGCAGTGGTCACAGCACTGAGTCTGCTGGAGTTCAAGATGCATTTGGACAACACTCTCAGACATGTACTTTAATTTTTAGGTAGTCCTGTGTGGAGTCAGTAGTTGGACACCATGATCCTTGTGGGTGCCTTCCAATTTGGGATATTCTGTGATTTTAATGGAATTAATATGTAAATCACAGCTAGTCAGATGAAGGTTTGCAGAAGGCCTTTAAACTACTTTTTATGTATTACTTTGTTAATAAAGCTCATTTTCATTTCAGTTTACTCAGTCAGTCAGAACTCTTCATCTCAATTTCATAATGAAAACTTATCAATTACTGTTGCAGTAAAAAAAAAAAAAAAAAAAAAAAAAAAACCCAAACTGGAATGTTACTGTTACTACTACTTCTACTACCCACTCCACTGAGCAACCTGACAAAGTACTGTCTGTTACATCTAAGCTGTTAAAGTATCAATGCAGCTGAACAAGACAAGTACTTATTCCTTAACAGTGCAGTTCTTCCTTCAAGTCTCTCTCTTTCATTCCTGAAACTCTTACTACACATAATCAAGTGGAATAAATGGATTTGATTTTAAGTGATACACATATTGCTTACCCTCAGGTATTATATTTAAAATAGAATCAAGCACAACTAGAACAGTTAAAGTACTAGAGCTATTATTATTTTATATATAATAAAAGCATCTATCTAGGTTTGTTAAAACAGAAGGAATTATTCAAACTTTTATAATTCAGTTATTTTTATAGTTAAAGTCCACTGCACATATAAAGATATAAATCTGCAGTGGCTTGAAATCAATGCAAGTCTTCCCACTCGGGAAGATAAAGCCAACTCTGTGGATGACTCGGAGGGTAACAAAATAGTAGAAAAAGTAGTGAAAAGCAAGAGCTCTTGTGAAAAATCAAAATTCACTACCTTTGAAAATCTTACAGAGCCAACTGGTTCAAAATATGCAAGTATCTTGGTTCCTGTAATAGGGTTACTCATGTAGGGTAGACACAGATAGATGCCTGCAATAGGGTTAATCAAGTTCATTCATCTTGGAAGAGATGGATCCAAAAATAAGGAATGCTCCATGAAAACTTTATTTCTTGTTTGGATCTTAACTTGACTTAAAAAATCTTAACTTAAAAATAATTTGAAAGGGATTCAAAATGTTGAGTATGGAATTCAGCTCTCATTTCAGTATAACTAAGCATAGTACTCCTTTTACAGTGAGACAAAAAATAATGATGGAGTATTTCTAGTCTACAAAGAAAAGATAACCTGCTTATTACAACTTGCTATGCTAAACTGCTTTTTGCAAACCAATCTCACCTACCAAACAGTATAGAGCATGGGCAAAAAGCAGCAGAGCATCTCTGAAAGAGTTATAGCAGAAGATTTAAAACTACTACTACTACTACCATCAGTTTTGGAGTTCTTTTGATAGAAATACTGCTTGAAGTTGAGTAGGAAAACCACTTTATTGGCTAACTATTCAGGCTAGGTAGGTTTCATGTTTCCTTTTAATGTTTATTTTTTTTTTATCCAATGCTTACATGCTTTTTTAAACAAACACATTTTCATTCATTTAATGTTTCCTGATAGTAACTAATGCCTTGTCTGCCGCTGTTAATATTCCTCATAACTTTGTTAGGTCTTTAAAGATGTCTATTAGAAGCTTACTAACTTAACACATCCTTATATTCCAAACACTCAGCTGTTATCAGATAGTTATCCTTCTTAGAGCATTATGAGCACATAATCTGTTTTTTTTTTACACTATCCTTTAGCTTAAAAACAAAACAAACAAACAAACAAAAAGCTTGTAAAGAATAAATAGTAAGAAAAAGCCAAAAGAGGATGTGATGTATACAGAACATGCATTACTGCACACAACAATGAAAACATTTGTCACCTGCACGATGGCTCTACAGAAGTGAGATACACTCTGGCGTCAGCCTTAGGTTTGCATAGTATCATTTAAGTAACTGGGTTGCTAAAACTGGTCAAATATTTTGCTCTCTCTGATTCTGAGATATTTAGTAGAAAACCACATAGTCTGACCAGTATCCTCTGTGCCATTAGCTACTGTATCTGAGACAACTCTGCAACTTAAAACCTATGCTATGCACTACTTATATTGAAACTCTAAGCTTTTGATGTGTCAGAAAAAAATCAGAATATTGGAATACTTCTAGTATTTCCCAAAACTATTCACATACATCTTCTACAGAAATTATTGTTGCCCTTTTGTCTACTTGTAATAATGTCTGGGTTTCTTACTTATTGAGTTACTGGTCATTCTATGCTCTCACTTTCAACTCTGAAAAGTCAGAACTGCTTACAGCAAGGACTCAGTGATTGAGATGGTTTATTTTTCTCTATGCACATACTTCTTCACCAGTAAATTATTATTCCTTTCATTTGCTGAGAGAGACATGAGAATAATAGTGTAAATCTGCAAGTACAGTATGTGATGGTGTAAGCTCTGGCATATAATATATTATTGGCAGAAGGTTGGATAGATGCAATACACCCAAATGGAAAAGTGGGCCATCTCACATGTGAGACCTAATAAAACCCATATATCACAATATTTTTTCATGTATTCTATATATGACACTTTTAACAGAAATACTATTTTTAAAATGTATTAGTTTCTTAGAGAGCTTTAAAAGATTTTATAGGAACTGTATTGCATACTCTTTAAACTATAAAATCTCAGTTCAAATCCAGCATGCAAACCTTAGAGGAAGAAAAAAAAAAAAAAAAAAAAACCACTAACGCATTTAAACTTATCTGATAGCGACCAGAGCCACTTTTAATTCATAAAAAACAGAGCATCTTTGAAGTTCAATGTTTCAAGACTTTCCTGAGGTACTCTGCCTTATTCCAGAAAGCTGAGAATTTCCTTCTCAGTTGTAACATAATTTATAGCAACTTCAGGCTTTGAGATACAATACCTCTATACTGGCAAAATGCATGCATTTTTGGCCCGCAGCTAAGTAACTGATGGGAAGAATAGACTGTTTTCCTTTTAGGCAGATCTTATAATATCTAAAAAAAAAAAAGAATAAATTCAGGATGTATGTTATGGACCGGATATAAATGTGAAGGTTCCTCATAGCTGCAATTAAGAACTTTATCACTAACACTTATTTACACTAGCAATTGTAAGTTTTGATGTATTGGCATCACAGTCTGGTGAAGGTAAAACTTGAGTGTTCTGAGGAGAGTACTTGATCTGTTCACCTTGATTTACACTATCCTAGGTTTTGATATTATAGTAGGTAAATTGCCAAAACTTTTGGATTTATGATTTAAGACTGCTTTAAGACGTTTTTCATTTCTACATTTTTAAGATGATTATTTTTCTTAGGGAAATACCCTCCAATATGGAATCTGCTAGTTTAAAAGTGCATGAATTTACAATAAGTTTTAAATATGCTCCCATTTGGTAACCAAGGTCAGTTACTACATTTGATCACAAAATGGCTACATTTTTCCTATTTACTTTTGAACTTTTCCCCTGATGAGTCAAATACAAATATTTTCATCTATCCTTTAACCATCAGACAGCTGTTTTCCACATCATTCAAGGATGGTCAGACAGCCATAAGAGTAACTAAAAACAAACATCTGAAAATCTCATAGAGCAATTAAAATCAGTAACCGAATATGCTACTCTTACTGCGTCTGAGCCCAGGAAACATGTATGTCTATTTAGGCTTTTTGTGAAGAGAGGAACACAACCAGAGAGTTTAGATTGTGAAGGGACCAGGATGAATCTATCTGCTTCTGTTGTGTTTTATAGGCCAGTTGAGTAACCTGCCACAATGCTACAGTGGGTTTTATTGAGTTTTATTGATTCTGCAGTCTCCAAACTCCTACCCTAACTGTAGGATGGCTCCTGTAACTATGCACAAGACATCTGAAACATGATGGAACTTCCTTCAGTCACAGAGGCCCAGGGGTGTAAAGTAGCTCACAGAATCGGAGCTGTAATTATTACAATTAATAACCACAACAACTAATTAATTAAAATATCAATTCTCCCTTAATGACAGAGATAGGAGTAGGAATTCATTATGGTCATAACACTAACATTAAACATTTTTAGCATGTAACCTCTTAAAACAGATGTGGTTCTGATCTAAAATAGACACCTAATATTTAATGTTGATCTGGTGTCTAAAAGCATTCCAATCATGCTTAAGAAATGTGTCATCTTTCTACTCCTTTGTATCTTCTTATTCCACTCAATGACAAAATAATTGAAGTTGCTTGTGATTGATGCTCCATTCTTACTACAGTTATTTCTTGGCTGTGTAAATTCTTCCTGATCTGCCTTCTTATTCTTCCCTAGAGGTGTTCATGCTTCTCTCTTCCTTTAATTCAAAAAAAACTAAAGTATGGTTCCCACAAAACATTTTGTACTTTTTTTTTTAAACTGTACTGCTCATGACAAAGAGGAAGTGGAATGCCAGATTACTTACCAGGCTGCACACCATTTTATTCAAACATTCATACACACCTTTTGAGAATTAAAATAAATTTCTCATTGTAACTTTTAAGAGTGCAATTTAATGTCTCTACTCCCTCCTGCTTTTTGTTTTCCTGTTAAAAACTTAGTGGTAAATCAGAGCTTAATGACATGCAACCTACTGGGACCAAAGAGGCGCATACTATGTACAGTAGGAATAACAAAGGGTTTTGCCTTTCTCTTTGAGGGCTATCTCCTCTCACCAATATTTTCAGAAAACTTAAAAAAGTGGTGAGCTCCCAGCAATGGGGAGCAGTGTGGGAAGGGGGAGCCCAGACCACAGTCTGCCCTAAATAACAAGTATATTTTCCCCATAGTGTTCAGAGGAAAGGTAATCTGCTGCCTAATGAACTTTTACAATTTCTCTTTTTACTTGGCTGGGTCAAATAAGCCATTGACCTTATGTGAAGCCCCTGCAGAGGTGTTTTTTTTTTTTTTTTTTTTTTTTCCCTCCTCCCACCTTTGGGGGGAGGAATTACTGAGATTTAAAAACAAAAACAAAACAAAAACCAACATACCCAAGCAGTAATCTCAGATGAAAGAAAATGCAGCTAGAAGCTGTGGCTTTCTGAGGACAGGTTAAGTATACATGTTTACCATAGTGAAGAACCACGTTTTAGGGATAAGGCATTTCAGGAAGTATAGTCTTTACTTCTGTGTCATCCTTGCCTAAGCTTTATCAAACAACATTCCCTGAGAGCTAGTTATTTTTTTTCACATCATATATTTTCTAAGTTTAGTTTCTACATTCTTTTTCAATCTTACTGTAAAGTGAAACAAGGTTTTCAACATACTTTTCTTTGTAAAATTTCTCAGGTATCTCCCAAGCCAAAAAATGCTTGAAAACAATCTTCTAAATAGCATAGTAAGGGTCATCTGTTTGGCTCAGCATTTGCCAGAAAGGAATACAGCATTGCCAATATCTCATTTATCAAGAAAAATATTTTAGATCTAGTTACCATGTGGATAATCTATTCTGCACAAGGGAAAATAAAATTCCTTCTTTACTAATTTGTTAATGATATTGATATTTGATAATGATATGATATTTGATTGGACCAGCAACGTGCCCTGATCTCCTGCTACTCTAAGCCAGCTCTCTCTTTTGATGTTGGGAATAGTAGTACTGTTACCTTTCAAATGATTTTTTTTTTTTTTTTTTTCCCAGTGGAATCTCTTATGCCTTTTCAATGTTTAACATCCGTGACTCAGCTGCAGGAGGTCGTGTGTGGTAACAAAGGTTTGAAACAAGTCTCTAGCATGTGTAATGGTTACAGGCACTGACTTGTTAGAAGTGCTTTGCACCTTCAGTTCTTCTACAAGGAATAAATCTTCAGTATAAATAAAATTCAACTCATACAAAATTTCTTTACAAATCAGGATCCTGAGAACCCCCAACAATTTTCAGCTGAGCAACAGCACTGCAGATTTCTGGTTTAACAGTCTGTACCTCTTCTGGATATTGTAACAGCATACAGATCTCAAGAAAAAATACATTCCCCATGCATATTCAGGCTACCTCCTCCATCTCTGCTTCAACAAATCCACTTCACAGCATTTTTTTTTTTTTTCATCTTTGTATGTTCAAAACACCCCAAACAGACAAATTCCAGTTGTTCTATGCTTGCTTCTACATTCTTGACACATTTCTGTCTCAAAGTCTGGGTTTTGGTGATTGTCATTTCTCCTACAGGAACAGTCTGAGAGCTGGGGGAGGGATTCCTGCTTCCTGCACTAAACTTCTACTCTCTGAATCCTTGCACATGACACTATACCAGTTAACTTTACCACATCCACAGTAACTTAGAATGCAGGCTTTATTTAGCAGCTTTGTTTACAAATGCAAGGAAACACTATATTTCTTTTCTAATGACATAGTATTGCAGTTCTTTGCTTTACAGAAAGACTCTTTCTGTAAGCACTCTAGGTTCTGTCTTGGTTTCTGAATGCTTTAAAAACATGCCTCTTCACAACATATTCATGTTTGCACTCAAATGCTCTTCCCACATTTTAAGAGTGATGTCATTGTTATTCCTATATCCTTTCTAAGAGAAGACAAGTGATTTATAAATATTTTCCACTTCACTAGACGTTGCATAAATCACTGGGCTGACCTGTACTTCAGTGCTTTGTCTGCTCAGCCTTGCTGTGGTTTGGGATCTGGTGAAGGGCTCCTTTCTCTCGGGTCACTTTTTGGGCTTATCAGGTGGAAAATCTTGGGGCAGGTTAACTCTGACATTTCTTTCCTACTCTCTTTTGCAATTTTAAAAGAAGTCAGCTCACAAAACTCTCACGTGGGCAGTCTTTACTCTTCTTGTAACTTTGAGGCAGGCATTTTATTGGAAGATGCAAACACTATCGTTTAAAGTATTCTCTGTGCCCTAACATACGGTCCTTTCTGTGGGGCCTTTAGCTACCCTTTTAAACCAACAGTTACTCCTCTTGGCTGAGGGTAAATGCAACACGTCCAGAGCAAATGTGTAATCTCCCTCTTACAGGAGAAAAAACACAGCAGGACCTAAGGTGGGAACAGCTTGAGCACTTGTGCAACAGCAATTCCTTTCTGTATTCATCTTGCATGTATATATTGGGAAGAGAGAATAATTCTCTTTTGGTTGAAGGGCTTATGGGGGTGGGAAGAGACTATCATACACAGCTTCTGAGGAGTGCATCTTTTACCAGTGCTAGCTGTTACAACAAGGAGAGTCCATGGGGCTGGATGGGGCTCTCTCACTGCTTTCATTTGGCATCAACAGCACATTAACTTCCAAACTCTTATTCTGTATTCAGAGGCAATATCACTGTGTTAAATTTCCCAGTTAACAACAACTGAACTTAGCTATATATTTCCCAAGCAGTCTGTTCCCTAGATATTATTTAACAAATATGTTTATGTTTTCAACTAAAGTAAGTTTGAAAAGCTACTGCCTTTTCCCTCTAGATATAACCTGTAAACTTCACCTTCAAAGTATTGTATCAGTGTAATCCTTTGATTTATTTAAATTAATCCTATCTGCCACAAGAAGTCATTGTCTTAAGTTTCTCCGTACTGCTTTGCTAAAGAATGATGGATTTTCACATATTAAACCTGAAGTGAATTCAGCTTCCACGATGATTCTGTTCTGATACTGCAATCACCGTTTAGTCTTAAGCAATCCCATGGATTGTGTACTCAAACATGGTGATTATTATTTACATAATCTCTTGCTTTTGCTTGTACTTTTAAAAATAAAAAATAAAAAATAAATGGCAACCAATTGTTAATACTGCATTTCCCAAAGACCACATTCTCAGTTTATTTTCCCATCCTTCATTGTCTTTATTACTTTATGCATCAAGAACTAACCATGTTTCATTTATAGATCCCTCAGATTCATTTATCATCCTTTCTCCTCTAGCTTCTGCACCTGCAACCTAAGATTCCTGATTGTTAAACATCCATCTTACATAAACTTCCCTTTAAACTTTCCCTGGCTTACAAACATACATGCCATCACCTGACAAAGACCACCTAACCTAGGTGATTCATTATACAAATGCACTATATTGTATAACGAGAGACAAATCTGCTTGGTGCTTCCAAAGGCATTCCTTCCCCCGCACATGAAACATCCTATGATCAATTACTGCAGGCAAATAAAGATCATCACAGAAGGATATGGTATCAACATTCTTGAACAAGCTTTGCCCACAAAGACCTCTGTAACACCTATTTGACCCCATTAATATTTTATTTCATGTGAAACCTCCTTTGTTTAATAGGGTTACTTGTGTACTTAGATACATTTTAATAACAGTAAATGGATGTATCTTGCAAACAACTGAGTGGCATTCAATTATTTCTGAGGGTTTTACCAGAGACAACTTTGAAAAGCAAACTATTGTCAATAGACTTAACCTTGTCAGGTAAGGGCTTGCATGCCTACCAAAAAATTGTAAAAGTCTGCAAATTGTCATCTCCTAAGGAGAGACATTGGATTTTGAAGCCTTGTATTTTCTGCCTACACTTCTTTGTCATGCCATATGAATAGCCAGACTGCACTTTTCTGTTCCCACATGTATAAACTGGAATAGTGCTATATTTGTTTTGGTTTGGTTTTTGCTGTGAGCTTCCTCTAGTGTTAAGCAGGCAAGTGATGTAAACATAGCTTTCAGCAGAGCTGGGAACCCTCTTTCCCAGGTGTCCAGGCAACCCTGGCCAGTTCCATCATAAAACACTCCCTTGCAGTGACAGAAGGAGGACAGAAAAAACTCATGTCTACCTTTCTCCTTTCTTCCTGGACACCTTCAGTGTTACAGTAGAGGGAAAACTGCAATACCCCATTCTTTCTTAGGATGCACTGAACATCTCTGATAGTGAGAAAAGTGAAAAACAGCCATTAAAAACTGGGTAGGTGACCGATTCAATCCTAAAGGAAATCATGGCTGCTTTGGAAACATGTACACAATATATTTATAGGAGACAGCAAAAATATTATCCTAAAATTCCGTTTCCCTTTGTTATTACAAAATGACAATATTGTTTTTAGCCCATTTCCTTTAACCAGATTGACAGAATTACAGGTTGACATTACTGTGAAATTTTATGATGTATTATGTTAACTGTGCCAGTTTGATTAGCCTTGATTGACAGTCAGTACCTGCACAGAAAGTTAAATATCTCAGGAATACAAGAGCAGTGAATGGTGTGTAGTCTCCTTCATTAGTATAAATATACAGGTAGCTACAAGTAACAAGAAATATATAATAACAGAGGAAGTAGCAGTAAGATTACATGTACCATTAAAATAATCATGGTTTTATTGCCATATTGATCATTTATATTTTCTCACTTAAAACACTGCATTTGTCAAACTTCTTAGATGCATGCTGACAAACATAAATTTGGAAAAAAAAAAAAAAAAAAAAAGGTATTTCTGTATACATTGTGTTCCTAGATATTGTAAAACCATGACTGAGGGATAAAATCTAAAAATCTCAGCACATACAAGGGCCACATCCGAACCATCATAATAACACTTCTCTCCTACAGCATCCTCATCTGTTATCTAAGCTAAAGTCAAGATTCCTTTAGAATATAAAACTGAAGGCTAGCATGTCTCATGAATTAAGCATGGAAGCTGTGTGTTCCCCTCCTGGCTTTGGGGTGCAAGCCCAGCCTCAAGCTCGTCAAGTGCTGTGACTGGCAGCTCTCCACTTTGCCTGTGTGGAGATGCACAATTCACACCACAAAGCTGCCACATGCTACAAGGCAGAAACTCTATTTCTAGAAATTGCTCTGTACTTCACTTGTATGGAAATAGGAGAATTCAGGAAGGAGCACAATGGGAATCTGGACTGTCTTATGCACAATAATCTCACAGGTTGTGATCAAATTTTTTCGCTTCATTGAACATCTTAGAAATCAATGGATAAAAAGTAGGAAGGGCCTTCTTGTTCACTGAGTTTGCCAATGTATTTGCTCAAATCATCATATATCTTTTTATAAACTTATTGACTTCTGGAAAGGACTTGATGTTTTGACCCTTTTGCTGTGGATGGAAAATTCTTGCAGATCTTGATTACTTTAGCAGATGGATATCTTCTAAATTTCCAGACTGAATTTATCTGTGGCCAGTTAATACCAAACTCTTAAAATTGAGGACCATGTACTTTTAAGGGTTTTCCCTAGTCCCCTGGCATTTTAAGCTCCCCATTGAGAACAATCATACCAGCTCCTAGCCTTTTTGCTACTTACATCTCCTAATTAGCACTCATTTTTCCCTACATTTCCAGATTCCAACCCTCTACTCCAAGATAAACAAACCACTCTCCAGATGATCCTCAAAGTCTTTCTCTGCATCTCTCACACTTTGAATTCCCCCTTCCTCAACACAGGAGAAATCTGTGCCAAGCCCAACAGGGGCAGCTCTGCCTTGAGAGCAGTGGGGTACATCTACACCAGAACTGTGTAACCCATGGTAAAACCTTTGTGTCTTACTTCCCTGCTATGCTGAGCCTATAGGGCACATATGCTGGCACCACGCTTGCCAACACAACACCTTGGAACTGGGGACACCCTGGAGGCAGAAGGACATGCTGGAGCAGAAAGTACACTATTCTGGCAAAAAAAAAAAAAAAAAAAAAAAAAAAAAAAAAAAAAAAGCCCTTGGTTGGGGGCACCACCAGCATCAGTTACATAAATCAAACCCATCTACAGCTCTATGGGTGTCATGCAATCTCTACCAGAAAAAGCATTCCAGACTTAGGATTACATTTGACTTTTTCACATTGCATCATACTGGTGCCTTTTAGGCTCTTTAAGATCAATTTCTCTATTTCAGTCATTTCTATCTGGTGAAAATCCTTACTTTAAGAGAATTTAGCACTATTAGTCCCCAGGTGCATCATTTTGCACTTTCTGTGTAATTTCATTCCATTTCTGTTACTCTAGTCCTCAAAATTATTCAGCCCTGAATGCTCCTTTCTCTTAATTTTGTGTCACTGGTACTTTTTTTTTTTTTTTCCAGAACTTGAGAAGTACTTCAAAATCTTCTGTCTTGTTAGAAAGTGCCTTTTTGCTACCACCTCACAGACTTTAGTTCCTTACTCCACAAACGAGCAGTTCTTACACTGACACCCACACTTTTCAGTTGAATAAATAATTTCTGATATGGCACTATACCAAATTAAGTTTCCAAGAGATTGTCATCAGTTTATATTCTCCCCCAGGAAAGTTACTTATCTGGTTAGAAAATACCAGGTTAATTTTGTGTGATCTACCCTTTCTAGCCTACAGTGATTTTTGCCCTATTTTCTACTTAGTCCAGTATCATTCTTACTTTCAAAAATCCAAAATCTCGCATTCACTGAAGTTGGACTTTTCAAGATAATCCAAACCACACACACACACATTTTGAAAAGCAGGTAATAACAATGTTTTCTCTAGTTTTATGGTACCATTCCTGATTTGACAGATGTAATGTAAATTCTTGCTGCTGGATTCACAAAAGATTTATTCATATTTAAATTCATAATCCTTCAGCCAGAAGAAAAAAGTAAAACACCACCTTTTTCATATTTTTATTTCTTCTGATGAATGAGTACCTAAGCTTTCTAACTTCTAATTTTAATTAATTAGGTCCATAAATACAAAACCCTTTGGCCTTTGAAATAACATCTTGAGCTCAAGCATGTTGCAAGGGCAAATCACTTCATGTAATATAGCAAAATAAATGCCTTTCCTTCCATACGCCTACAGGAATTGCTTCAAGGGGAAAAAAATATACAAGGAATGCAAAGGCTTACTCTCCCACAAAAATATTTGGTAATACCATTAAACCATGTGAGACCTACATGTGGAATTGGTAGCAGCAAATTTTATTTGACTAAAAATGTTTCTTAGATATACTGTTATCAAAATGATTAAATAATTCCCTTTTCAGAATTGTTTTCTCTTTTTACAATTTCTAAAATATTTTAATGAAAAATAAATAGTAAATTGGTTCAGGTATAGAGCTCGAGTTGCACTATACTTGTTTTTAACCTCCATTACTAACATAGCATAATAATTTGAACTATTAATATAGTTAAATAAAAGCTGCATATTTGCCTGCAGTTACTTTTAAGGCAATATTCTATCATGACTTTTTTTTTTTTTTTTTATACAATTAGCCAACAACATTTACAGGCTTACCTCCACTCATTAGTCGAGCATGCAATGCATGTTTAAATATTTTTTGGCATCAAAGAAAACATTACTGAAATTTTGGCAGCAACAGAAAGTGTATTTTCATAGCAATCTTCTTTCTGTATTCATTTTTCTATGGATATACAATCATTCTAAGGTGACAATGGCTGATATCTTAGTAAAAGACTCATTTTCTTAGTCCTACAACCATAGTCAGAAGGTTGTAAAAAGCAGAGCTTAAAAGTCACTGCACAGAAAATTAAGATGAAAGAAAATTATGATTCTAAGGCACATCTAAGTATCCTAATTAGCTTCTGCTGGAGTCCCTCACATTCATGCTATAATGGTACACAGTAACACGACTTGATTCCAGAGGGAAGCCTGGTACAGTCAATCACTCTCTTCACTCATGAGGAGACAACTGCCCTGGTTGAATAAGCCTGTACACCACTGGGAACTGATATTCCTTCAGCTATAAAGACCTTTTGGACGCAACTCCTTATCTCACAATGAAATCTTTAAAAGCTTTCTTCCCTGGTGAGACATACATGGAATTTGGATTTCCTTTTGCCCTGTGAACTCTGCAGAGAGAGAGAAAAAAATAATAATAATAATAATAAAAAAACTACTTAAAGCTCTAACTTTGGTACTATTTAGATGGAATACAGCAGAGGAAAAGGACAGCAGTGATGACAAAATACAGCTAGAAATGTGTCCTGCCTCAAAACCAACCATCTTTTGTGTGTTTGGAAACTTAGTGTACATCATCTGTCACTTCTATTAACATGAACATAACTAAAAATAACAAAAAATAACATATGATATGCCTGGAAATAAATTCAGGAAATGGTCAATGAAAGTAAATGTGGCATATTTTGGGAAAACAAAAACAAACCAACCAACTACAATAGCTATTGTTCCAAGGTGTGTAGAACTATGGGAACTTCTTTACTACTGTCATAGCATTCACCTCCTTTTTGGTGTGAAAAAAGCATGCCCTGCAGTATAGGACTGAACCAAAGGAGTTTGCTAGGTGGGAAGCCAGAAGAAAATGAAACAACAGCAAAAGCAAAACATTCCATCCTGGCATGTCCCGCAGGTGCTACTTTTGGCATGTTAGTGTCTTCTCTGTGGAAATGCAACCTAGCATGCAGTATACATGAGCCTCCAAAAGCTCTGCCATCAGGCCACTGCTGGTTGGGTTTGCAAATTGCAAATATGTAAAGGCAGCCTGGAAAGCTCAGCAGACAACAGAATCCTCTTCCAGAACTAAATTAGCTGTGGTCAAGGGGACACACACAGCAACCACAGTGCTGCTTTGAAGAAGGCTGCAGACCTTGGATTTGCACACAGCTGAAATCAGTGAGCTGGTCATTCAAAGGCAGAACACTGCTGATCATTTGTTGATGGGATGGGGAATTGTGTGGAAATGAGATCTGAAGAGTCCAAGAGACATGTACTATATGCAACAGCTTTAGTTTTGTAAAAAGATGAGTGGAAGCTTGTATTTCAGAATGAAGAGGTGTAAACAGATTTAAACCCTACACTGAAAGATATGTAGGAGGAACAGAGATAATATTGGTTAAAGAAACACCAATAATCTTTCCTAGCTTTATTAGAAAAATATTCCAAATATATATACCTTATATCTCAAAATATTCGCAATGCACCTTACGTGCATGAAACATGTTTCACTGAGAAACTGCACAATATTTTTCCCTTGAAAGCTGATTTGGCTATATATAAACACCTGTTCAGGGGTTCTTGCAAATAATACTTCAGAGGATTTGTGTAATACCCTTTTTAAAGCTCTAGAAATGTTTTATTATTCTTATGGCTTTTTGTTGTTGTTCATTTGTTTTCCTTTCTTTTGGTGCTTTTAAAAAAAATAAATTTATTTTGTAGTTGATTCATGCTCTATCATAGTGCTAAACTCAGGCACAGAAAGAAAAGATGTTATATCACTGTTTCAACATTTCATTACTTTACCACATGTTTGGGTCCGTTTACAGTTAAGCCTTTGATGAATTTTTCAACTAGAACTCAGACTCTTCTAGTTTCAGGGATATTTTTCAAGTTTTGCTGCTTAAAATATACAGTGTGGTTTTGATCAAGCTTCTACTGGCTTCTGTCAAACTACCATATTTCCAAGCATTCCAAAATTGTTTTGCATTTGAAATTTGTTATTAAGAAATAACCAGTTAAAATATGTGGATAATCATTGCCATTAAAAATCTGTGGCATTTCCCAATCTCTGCTTCTTCCAAATGACTTACTGAAATGTTTTCTTCTTAATTCTCATGCCCACAAGAGTTGAAAACATAGACAATCATCTGTCAGTAGCTGGATCTTTGCTTTTGGCAGGATCATAGATAAGGATCTCATCCAAAAGAGTTTCCCCACTGAACTACTTCACCTGCTTAACTTTTCATGCAGAAATATTTAAGCATGTTCTTCTAGGAATATCTTAAAAAAAAAAAAAAAAAAAGAAAAAAGAAAAAAAGAAATAAGACAACGTTCTTTCAACAGGAAATGATAAAGAACAAAGAGCCACCTAACTTTGACCTTTTGACCATTGAAAAAATGAACAAGAACAAGCATGCAAGATAAAATTATAATCTGATGATGAAAGAAAAAAATAAAAGACTGACAAAGCACAGAAATCCAAATAAACTCTATAGTTCATTATTGTGCTGTGTTTTATGTGTCAAAATTGGCCAGTAGTCTCCAATCACATAGTTTTCAAAAATACTTCTTTACCTCTTGCATTAAGACTTTAGGTATTAAACACTTCAAACCAACATCTAAAATTGATGCATGACTAGGCTTATTAAGAACAACTGGTAATATTACTCCAAGGTGTTTTTTTTATTATTATGTTTTGCTTGTTTTAAATAACCACTCTTGTTTTTTAGGTGAATGGTAGATTGGCAAAATTAATCCTTTGGTAGTTTATTTTGTACGCAAATAAATTTTGGTAGGTAAGAATTTCGTTAAAATATTTCTTACAGTACCACAAAGGAATTGCCAATTTAATGACAGAAAAGAAGAAACTCCCCTCCCACTCCCCCAGCTGGGCAGTAAACTGGGTCAAGAGGATACTGGGAGGTATGCCTGCCCCTTACAATGGGGGATACTAGCAGACAATACTGACAAGAGATGTAGTGGAGTAGGAAGAAGCTACTATGATGATAATGTCTTCAGTATCAGTTGTGGAAAGGTTTTTAATGTTTTCTTTTTAATTGACTTCAATACAATTCCACAGCAGTGAAATTCATGAAGGCAGAAGCAGAAGGCCGCTCCAGAAAAGGATATTTATACAGTATGTGAAGAAAGGGAGGGCTCTAGAAGCAGACACGAGATCAGACTTAGTAAGAAAAAATGACATCATTCTTAAGGACTAATATTAACAGCTTTAAAATTATCAGCTGGACACACGTAAGGCAGAGACATCTTGTTGTAGAGTTGCTATGAGAATAAATAAAGGCTGTAAATAAAGTATGGAGATTAATAATATATATTTTATTTTTTGGCTGCCTCAGGAGATGCCTCATTTGATGTTGGGAACAAATTAGTGTCAGGTAGTGCTCACACGGTAGAGGTAAGATTTGAACTGGACTACTTTGTTAAACTTTGGACCCAGTGTTCAAGAGATCTTCAGTTTGAATCAGATGCGGAAAGAGGATATCAGGTAATTGAAAGTATCTCCAGATGATCTACAAGTTTTCTCAGCTAACCAAAAAAAAAGCTGAGAAGAAATATGATTACAGGACATTTAGGCAACACAGGATGGAGAACAATTTTATGTAAAAGATAGTGTTGGCTCATAGAAGAGATGGATTTAAATTGGCTGTGAATAAATTTAGTTTAGGGACTGGGAGACATTTGCAAGAAAACCATTATACAGAGGCTTTCATTTAGAGAAAGTGATAGGCAGGGATGGGGAAGGAATCTTATTGCATCTCAGATACAGTTTAATAAAAACTTATGACATACTGTTTGATGATACTGAATTCCCCCTTCTAGTGACAAATTACTATTCTAGTTAGTGGTACTTCTCTTCATGGAAGACAAAGATCTACTCAGGGAATGGGAAGGTTTGCTGTATGTATACATGCATAATGGATCTTGGAGATTAAAAGGGGAAAAAATTGAGAAGTGCACCATTTATTCCCATTGCTACCATAAAAGTTCTCCTAAATACGTTGTAGCTTTTGCTTTAGAATAGGTGTGGTCAAAATAACTGTAAAAATAAAATACATCTTTAGCAATATAAGATACATTCTTCATAATAAATGCTCTCTCCACTTACTCTTCAACAGAGAAGAATTTTAATAACTTTAAAAAAAATAATAATAAAAAACAACAGTTGAATGACCCCCAGGGAAAAAAAAAAAAAAAAAAAAAGTGCTCCAATGCAGCAGGACTGCACATATTGGTTATCTGGAAAATAGTATGTTACTCAATGGTTGTAATTCTTTCCAAAATAAACATTAAAAAAAACCCAACACCAACAACAAAAAACAGGCTGCTTGAATTAAAATGGAAAACAAAACAAAATAAAAAGCCACCATGTTACATGTCAGCTTAAAGGTAGGACATCATGAGAAATAAGTCAAATTTGTTTTAAAACAAAGTTATAAGATAGTCCCTAGAACCCCATTGTGTCTTGTCAGTTTGCAGTAGCAGTTCAGTATGCAATTAATTACAAGAGAAAACCATGCATTCAGTAGTGATTTAAGCTGACTAGTTAGGTTAAATACAAGACAAGCACAGGTCAAAAACTATGGCCACTAACTCCCAGATTCAGAATGATAGGAGAGGCATTTTCCAGAGGTTATTCTAGGCCAGATAGTGAATCCAGTGTTTGGCCTCCAACAGAGTACCAATCTCATCAGGACTCACTGTTCAAAGGTTGTCATATGGACATATCACAGGTCCTGCCCAACAAGCATCTACTTGCTTAGGGATCCTGCTATTTGGGTTCTATTTCATTCAAGAAACACATTCACACTGAATTAAGCCTCTTGAATTATACTATTTCTGTCTTTGTATACGATGTAGATCTGACTGCCAAGTCATTTCTCTTCTGCTGATATGGAGACAGCTCTTCCTTTGTAGTAACACATTACTCTTGCCTTGACGAAGTTTAACTCCAGCATACTCAGCCTCCCTTGTATTAATACACATGAAACATAGAAGCTGGCACCCAGAAGGCCAAATTCCAGGTGGGTATCACCACTCCCAGCCCCTGACTTGGGAAGTGGGGCCATGAGAGAGGGAGGGAGAGAAGTTGTCCCTGCTCCAGGGCAGGAATGCTTGGAGAAGACAGGCGCTACAAGCTGGGAGCCCAGTGTGGTTCCCATGAGGCCCCAAAAGACAGCCCATTTGTGCCCTCCACACCTCCAGAAGACAGGAGGTGGTCTCTCTCATTACATGTAGTGGGTATTTTGCTTTGGGGCGCAGCAGAAATATTTTCTTGGTGTCAAAGAAGCGCGTTCTACATCCATCCACTCTGCTGAACAGTTTAGCCAAACAGTATTTCCTAATTTAAATGAAGAGATGTAGAATTGCAATTGAAAGCAGATTGCTTTATGCCCAGCACTGCTTAGAACAATTCTCAGAGTAATATGAAACAGAGTGGAAATCTGACTGATTTAGCAAGAAAGCTTGCTAAATCATGATTGCTAAAGCATGATTTTTCTGAAAATTAATTTTATAGGGATTCCTCAGCATTTGTGTAGAGCAAGTGCCAAGTGCAAAGGAACTTCTCCACTTAGACTAGAATTAGGATTGCCTCTTAAAGTATTACATAAAATATTTCAAAGCAGATCCATTAGGCAGTTTTACAAACAAGTATATCCAAGCTGCTTGTACAGACTGTGATTCAATCTGTATTCGTACTTGCGTTGTCTTTATTCCAATAAATATCTCACCATAAACTGTGTAATTTAACCTGCAAATATAGCTATATTTCTTAGGCTCCAATGATAGACCTGAAAGGATACAGGATTAGTACTCCTGACCCGCTACAGACTAGCACACTAACAGACTAGTTAGAAGACAATTAGTCCAATTTCACATTTCCTAGCAGCCGAAAAATTTCATGTTATTTCAGTCACAGTGGATGGATGCCAAGTTCACTGGAAACAACCCTGCTGATTTACCCAGTCCATTTTAATACTTCAGAAATTCTGTTAAAACATGGCTGTCCTAATTACACAGGGATCAGCACACAGTGTCCCTCTCACCCAGGATTCTCCCAGAAGAGCTGCAATCACCTGCATTCCCCCTAATTTCACCATGCAATTCCAACTAATTTCATCCTAGTACAGTGCTGTCAGACAACTCCCATGTCTCTGCGGTTTTAATCGATTAGCTCAATGTCTCTATAATGCATCACCAGCTGCCAGGCACAGAACTGGACACTTCGCAAGCATTTCAACTAAAAGACAGTTTAATTACTATAGCAGCATCTCAAAGGCATAGGCACAAGGACTTGGAAAGGAATTATTAAAATATTTGGTATCAACAAACCACTTTATAACTGAGCAAACAATGACAATCAAAAGGCAGGAAATAAGGAGAAAGTCACATTTTTAAATAATCCTTTCTTTATGGACTCTAATGTATTCACGCAAATGGACTGTCACAAGTATTACTGTTTACACAATGCAATTGTACTTTACGATAATTCTTTTGCTGGGATATAGACATGCTAAAAACTGACATTGCTGTAGCAGCTAATTACAATACAAGAAAGATACCTTGGATTAGAAAATAGTTGAACCAAATTAGATAAAAAATAGACGTCCTTAAATTCATGAATTACCAAACCAGACTGTAGACTCTGGTTCATTCATCGCATGTCTGTGCGTCACTGCTTGCAAAGCACAGCGAAAGGGTCTGGCAGCTGTCTGAAGTGAGCACATGCAAAGGAAAAACTGGACATTTTAAATAACAGCACTTCTAACAGAACCAACGGTGAGGTTGTAGATCAGTCTAAGAGACAAATGTCCAAAGGAATTTAGGGAAAATCCTTTCCTCCCGCTGTGTGCAAGGATGGAGCAGGGTCAAAATACAGTAGGAAAACCTTGTTTCTGCTGCACAGGCAGAGGACAGGGAAGCCAAAATGCACAAGCCCCAACCAGTCAGATCCAGCACCTCTCTCACAAAGGCATGCAGAACCAAGCTTCACGGACACTCAAAGAGTATGACTGCAAACCATAGAAACATAATTGGATTTTAAGCCTTTTCCAGCTGACATAAATGTTCGTCTGTTTCCTCAAAGCTCCTCTGCAATGTTAAGGCTTGCAATAACTGCAACCTGGCTGTATCCTAAGGCTGGCTATTGAGAGGTTGGCAGGTGCTGGGAAGGGGTTCAAGGTCATGTGCTCCTCTCTAGCGGGAGATGTCTATATTTGATCTTTGTGACCTCTTCTAGCAGTCTGAAAGGATGGCATTGACAGAAGCTGCATAAAGACTAGCCCATTTTTCTTTGCTAGAAGGAGGGTCATTCTGATTTATCACCTTTGTGATGGGAAAAAAAGAAAGGGAAGGAGAAAATAAAACCTACTGCACTTATAAGTCCTAAGAACCTTCGGGCAACATTGCAGGGAAATGGGAAATGCCAACTACTATGAAGTGCTTGCGCTTAGCGCTGTGTCAGTGAGGTAACATGGAAGTGTGAGAGGCTGGATCTCAACACATTTCTTAACTGTCTCATTAACATAATTTAAATTTTTTTTCTTTCTTTTTTTTTTTTTCCTTCTAGTGAAATCTCAACCATCTGATTTTCCTTGGTGCTATAAACAAATCTGAGTTACAGGAACACACAAAATCTGGGCTCCTCCATTTAAAAAGCAGAAAAGAGTCTCTCAGATGTTCCACTTTGCCCAACTCGCATCCTCGCTTCGCTTGCAACTTGTTGTTGCACCACAAGTTTCCTCAGAACAGCAGACATCCCTTTTCTATCACTTCTCTGTTTGCCTTCCTGAGGTGCTCTGTGCTCAAGTGAAAGGTGCAGACAGCTCCGTTTTCACTTCTCTTCTATAAGCAGGAGTACACAGGTCTGTATGGTTTGGTCACAAAAGTACTCAGATACTGAGTAATCAGTACAGAGCAAGGCGCAGTGCAGGTATAAAGCAAACAAAGTTAGAAGATACACTTTGAATTGACATGACTATAATCAGTTTAGATTTAACAAATTAGCCACTTCTTGATTTTTACTTTTTGTATCTGGGCAAGACACAAGCCTTCCCTCATGCTCAAATACATTCCAGAATATTTCTTACCCTGAAAATGTTAGCAATCAATACACAGGGTACAATACTTGCATCCATCCTTAAGGCACTTAAAGGCATGTACACTACCAAGTATGCAACATTTACAATTTATATTTTAAAAATAAAACCCGAGGATTTATTTCTCCTATAAAGTGCTTATTTCTTCACACATGCCATAAAGTTAAGGTGCATGGAAGGTCTTGCTATTCAGCCACAAAGTGATCAGCAACATGCAGGAGCTAGTGCAAAATGTCTCCAAAATAAGCATGGTAACACTGCACAATTTTTTTTTCTTAAACTGGCAGTTTTGATTCCTGTTCTTCGTCAGCCCCGTTACTGGTCAGGTCTCTAAAGAATAGGTAATTTACATTTTTTCATTATTTACATACCATCTGCAATTGCAAGTGCAGTCAGCACAAGGGCATGGGTTGGTTTGTTCATTTGTTTATTGAAAAGCTTTTATTGAGGAACAGAAGTAATCACATATATTGCAAAACTCGGTGATGCAGCAGGAGTCACTGAGATACTATCTTGCCAATAGACCTCTAGAACTACTATTAATATACAACTTTTATCTAATCTGTGGCAAGGTGAAGGGTTAATGCAACTCTTGCTACACTGACTTGTTTGCTTAAGAAGAGATATCTAATTTCTTTGTCTAATTATAGGAAGTACCAGAAGGAGGATTGAGGTTTGATTTTTTGGGGGCTTTTTTTTTTCTTTTTTTTTTTTCTTTTTTTTTTTTTTTCTCAGAACAGTATCATCCATAGACAACAGCATATCCTTGTTATTATTTTTTTTATGCTGCTTCATAATGAGTCAAGAACCACTTCTTATTCATAATGTCTACAAACAAATTTAGCCACTTCACCCTGGAGGATTATCCATTGGGTTTTCCAATGTCTGATTAACAAGTGTCTAGAGACTATTGTTCCCAGGGCTATCAATCTTTTGCTCTACTTTCCTTAATTTTTGTCCAAGGCAACTTTAATGACAGCAGCTCTCTTCCTAGGAAGTTCTTAGTTTTTGGGAGCACTGCTAAGTGATTTAACTTTTTAGCAATTGCTGTTATACATTCACATAATTTTCAAGAATCTAACAGAACACAAACAAACAAAAAAGACAAACAACTTCCAAACCTGAGCTAGGGCACCTATTTCTAACATGAAAATCTTTCTCCAGATGCTGCTAACTGCACACAGGCACACTCTTTAAATATGAATTCTATCTCAGATTCATTTAATACTGATTTGACATCAGAAGAAGGAAAAAGTATTTAATTCATTATCATTCATCCCTGAATTAGATATATGAATGTGAAAATCTCTGTTACTAATTTTAATTGCACTATTCCCTCTCCACAGGAGACTGTTAAATTGGTTTGGTGAAATAGTAGTGAATCACATCAAAGTAGTAGGATACATTTTATAATATATCTAAATAACTATCCCATTTTCCCAGCATGTTGCTGTGTATTTTAAGTATTAATATTATGACTCCAGTTTAGAAGAATGTAGCTTTATTTTATTCAAATAAATTTTCCTCATACTGTATGTTAGCACTGTTAAAAATCAGGCTAAATTCTAAGTGGCTATCAAGTAATAAAGGAGAAACATTTACTGCGAAAGCCAACACGAAAATGTGTTTGCCTAGTCATAAAACACTCATGAAAGGAGCCTGCAGATGCATCATTTTGATGCAATCATGGTCTTTCCTATCTAATCCCCCTTCCCCCCCCCCCCCCCCTCCTTTAGCCACAATGTTTATTACCTGAACCTAGAATGGATTTACTTGTTTTCTTGTTATGCTTTGTTTCAATTCTATCACGTTAGACACTAACATTTCTCCATAGATTTGCAGCATTATTATTTCCACTTATCACCAACTCCCACCCAGAAGGGCAACACACTGTCAGACATCAACACTACCTTTGGCACTGTTTCCATAAGAATGCAAAAGCCTCAATGACTGAAGAGCTTGATAAATGCTCAAATAGCAAACCTGGAAGGAATACCCATCACACTGCAAGAAAAGGTGTTTAGGCTGCTAAAACAGCTAAGTATTTTCAACATTTAATGGCAATGAGTGCCTGTATAAAGAAATAAACTCCCACTGTAAATAGTCTCATGAGTGACTCACCATAATTTGGGGACCATGCAAGAGAATGGAAATTACAATTCTACAAGGAATACTATTTATCTGTCTGATAATTTTAATAGAAATTTTGCATCCAGGTTTGCATCAAGATTTATTATCTTGGTCTAGATTTTCAATGTTGATGCAAAATTTCTCAAATTTGAACAATTTTGTGTACCTGAAGTATTCAGTAGTTAAGATGTACAGCTGTCTTGTATTTTGATGTCTACACAAACAGGAAGACGTGTATTTCATTATAGAACTTACGCAGAGGACTGATACAATGCAAAGTTGAGTCCCAGAGGAGAAAGAGACCACCAAAGAGAGAACTTCCTGCTTTACCATGTATACTGATATTATTCCTTTACCATCACTTGCTCACTATCCAAGTTACAAACCATGTTTTCTCCAACAAAGTTGACAGGTATTGTTTCATATGCTGTCAGTGTCTCAAGCATTAGGTAACAAATCTACTGTGAACAAATATTTATGGAAAACATACCACAGATTAGCATGGCAAATCTGAAGAGACACGTTGGCAAAATTCTTCCTTAACAGGGAGTTTTCTCAAACAGTCCTAAAGAATAATGAGTTTTCACTGCCATGTCTAGCTATGAATCTATGCTCTAGCAGTTGCTAAGAGGTAATAATGTAGAGGGACCCCAACACTATTAAACCCCCTAGCAGCAAGAAAGATACTCCTTCCAGAAAGTCTGTTTTTAATTTAAGCAAGCATGAAATGAAATAAAAACTTGTGCAAAGAACAGCAAGCTATGTAATAGAGCATGCAGTAAGACGATTCCAGAACAGGAAAAGCTATGAATACATCAAGTAATTGGCAAGCTGATATTCAAGATCTGGTTTTCTGCCGGGTTTCATAAACTCCAAATAACGTTTGGTAGGACCTGGATTTCCTCTTCTGGCTCCTGTTATTCAGGCTGTAAGAAGTAGGCTCTCTCTGCTTACTCTGACTGCACAGGGAATGGACTGGCTCCTTTTGCAGCAAGGACAGGAGCTGCAGATGAATGAAGCAGGAGACTGTGAAGAATGGGGATTAAGAGCAGGTCCATATTGCATAGTGAGGAGCGCATGTGAGCTAATTACCATGTCTCAGAGCTTCATACTGTGCAGACAGAATATTTCTAGTACTTATCCTGACTCAGCATGTGAATCCAGACACCACTGTTTTGTTTAGTACAGACATGTTCTCAGAAGCACAAAGGTGTTGAATAGGGAGCAGACAAGAATGAAAAAAGAGAGCATGACCTGAACACAGAGAGGAACAGAATCCAAAGCACCAGCCAAAGCAGAGGAGTTAATTATTTGAATTAATTCATTAAATAAATTGTCTGAAAGACCACACAGGTATATGAAATTTGACAGCGAGCATCTACTGAAATTCAGAGGTACAAAAATTATATACCTAATTATAAATTGTGTGGCTATTGTAAAATACAGTCCATAAATGTATGCACAAACCACACAATTCATTCTGTGCTTAAGAAGCCTTCATGAGCTTTAAAACAGACAAAACGTTCCTTCTTATTTCACAGCACATGCTCCTTATTTTTGTGACTAAGTGTCATTCTAGGCCCTGGACATCCAAAGATTCCAGTAAAATATTGATTTGGTTAATTAAATGCATCGCTTTTCTCATTCCTTGCTCAAAATCATGCAGGTGCAGTTCAAAAAATTCTTGCTTTCTTTGAGAGGCGTTCTGTAGCGGGAGAGGTGATTGTTGCAATTTCTCCATCTCAAACATGTAAAAAAGTAAGTGGAGTATTGTAGTGTGTCTAAGTAATAGTGAAAATGTCCCTTCTAGTAACATTTATTAGCCATCCTTGCTGCAGTTTAAGATTATTTTGTTGTTAGGACAAGACCTATAGAACAGAGTGCTACCATTACATAAACATACCAAGCATAAATCACAAAAACTGACAGGCACCTGAAGTCAATGTGCACCTCTTAATAACTATTTGCTTACTGCACTAGTTAGATCTCTGCTCCCTTGTATCATCATTTTCAGCTTGTAAAAGATCTTCATGATTCTAAATAAAACTATTGTTTCCCCAAAGCCATTTATAACTTGAATGCAACCTTTCAAGACACAATTTTACAAGAGATATCATTAGTTCAGTTCTGTGATTTAACTACAAGATGTATCCTCATTTAATATTGTATAAATACTTAGAATACATGACAATGTAAGAAAGATTGGGGGAAAAAAGTGCTAATTTAATTATGCTGATGGTAGTCTTCTAAGTGCAAAAACAGATGGCACAATGAACAATGGATTTTTTTTTAATTGAGTAATTTTGATTTTTTTTCTGTTTAAAAATAGTATCTATAGTACTGTTGAAAAGTGGTAGTTCTTCAAATACCCATTTTCAGAAAAAAAAAAAAAAAAAAACTACACAAAAGAAACGAACCAAACAAAAAGGTTCATGGTCTTATCAATAATCTCATTTCTAACCTTCCTTATTGGCTATCCCCAAAACTGAATTCACTTTCAAGCCACTGAAAAAGAAGCTGTTCCCAATATGGCTCTTGAACAAAAACATGCAACTCTGTGGCATTCATGTCAGACTATGCTTGTTAGTTTTGTAATATGTCTAATTGGTGTAAGCAACTGAAATTTCACAGAGAACAAAGTTGGTGCAGGACACACATTTTTTTTCGATTTCACAGGTCATACACTTTAGCTACAACACCACACACTTAGATGATCACATTGAACTTTAGAAGTACCGTCAATAATCTCTGTTTTGACCTGCTGCTTCATTATAAAAAAGCTAATAAAAACTGTTCATCCTCTCACATGCATTTTTATAATGATTAGTCTAATTAGCAACTTTAAACTGTTGAATATTGTAGGCCATAAACTAATGACATTTAAATAACTTAAAGTGCACACTGCTTTTCAGAAACCTTCAAGATCAGAAAATAAGGTCCTTCTTCTGTAGTTGTTAACTTCTTTTTACTTTGATAAAAATACTGAGAGAGGTCATTGCCTTTGTTCAGCATAACCCTGGGTACTACATTTCAAGCATTACATTCAAGCAAGTTTTTGGCAGTCATTTCATACACACACATATGTGAATGTTATCTATGTAGGAACTACATGAACATAGCAATATTTATGTTCGTATACATGCAACAAATGCACCCAAGGAAATAGCATTTTCTTTTAAAAACAGTCCTACTGCACACATTTTTCACCATCTCTGCTAGTCTAGTAAAAGATATTACTTCTTGCAAACCTTGCTTTGTTTACACATAAGTGGACATTGCCCTACGTAGAAGAAAAAGGAAGCATCCAGATGACATCTACATTACCACCTTACTGCTCAACATTATTTTACATAGAAGTGCAGGTGACTATACTGGTCCAAGCTGCCAGCTGCACTTCTGTAAGCAATCATCTCAGAAGTGCACTAGTGACACTGCAATTTCAAACTGTGATGAAGGCCAAGTGGCCAACCACTAGAATATCTATCCTCTTATGAATGAAATTAGATGGGATATTACATACATCATTGGTGAAGATACCTACCAAAATTTTCTGCAAAGTGCTCCTTTTAATGCCACAATTATTTGCAGTAAATTACTTAAAGATGGACTGATACAAATTTTAAAAGAAATAATTTTTATGAAATACAGATATATTTTTTGTCTTTAAAGTAATCTTGAAAGTATTTAACACTACCTTAATAATTCTTTAACACTTGCAAAAGAAATAAATGAGGTTTCATGGCTATAATCAACACCCTAAGGAATCATCATTTCTAAGGTGAAATAGTAGTCAAATGCTTTGAAGTTGCTGTATATTCTGTAACATAAGAAAGGTAGTAATAGATTATTGACAAAAGACCTATGATAATTTTTCATCAAGAATCGAGACTACAGTAGCCCAGTTCCTTATGCTTTTCAACTCTATTTTTGCTTTTCATTTTTTATATTTTCATGTTTTTTATGCTTTTCAACTCTATCTTTGTGTGGCATGATGAGGGAATGACAACCTGCAGGAACTCCTAATAGTCAGTGACTAGTGGCTATCAGGAGCATTCTCAGCTGACCCAATCTGCACTCTCTTTGATGACTTGCTTCAGGACAGAGCCTGCCCTCAAACTGCACGAGAGCTGCATCTGGACTAGAATTCACTAGGATATACTTTTACAATCTTTTTTTTTTTTTTTTTTTTTTTTTTTCCCACTGAAGTTTAATATGAGAAAAGAGCTTTAATTTCCATTTTTTTTTCAGATATGTATATTTAATAATTTGCATTATTAAATATCGTGTATTAAATTTACATTCTTGAGTTTCAACTGACATCACTTGATCTCCGTATCCAGCAAATTCCAAGGGAACCAGGTGAAAATATGACCTTTCAGATTAGAGCAAAAAACTCCATCTTTATCATGTCTGTATCTACTGTATCATGTATCTACTTTATCATGTACTGAACACCAATCCATCTGTATTTGTAATGAATCTGAAGAAAGCAAGAAGATGAATGCTAATAACTGATCTTTTAGTTATGTCTTACTTCTAATGAACTCAGGTTCAGAACATGTAAAGAAATGCTGTATGCATTACTGATCCAGGAGCAAAGCATTGAAATTTCTTCTGTGTAAAACAGTGTTTTTTTTTTTTTAAAAAAAAAAAAAATGAAAGTCAAGGAACTATTTTACAAGTAAAACATATCCTATTCTTATCTTTGAAATGTCTCAACAGAGAAGAAAGTTGGAAGCAAGTCTGAGGGGTGGGGTATTGGAGGTATATCAACAGAATCTCCTTTTGCAAGGTATTCTTATTAATTTGGAACCTACAGTAATCTCAGTAGTTATTTTTAGTGTCAGATATACTGAAATGTGGTTATGAATCACTACTAAATTTAAGTATTAAAATTCTTACAGTCCAATACCTCTCTGCCAAAGTATCAGTGCATTAAGAAAAAAAATTAAAAACTAATCCATTGTGTTTTTGTATAGCACATACATAATAACTACCTGTCTGGCGAAAAAAATGGAACAGTGAAATACTAAATATTCTTCACTGTAAGTTTGTTGTCAGGTGCTTATCTATTCTGTCATTCCTTAAATACTTTAGAAATTGAACTATTTCTACCATGCACTTTAACATTCGTTACAGCTGTTCAACAATCTACATAGTCAAGAAATGGTAAAATAAAAGGAAAAAACATTCAGAGCAGCATACATCTCCTTAGCAACATTTTTCAGCAAGTTCATGAATTGCTCTAGGCCATGAGTGTGACTGGATATAAACACCAGCTTTCACCTTCAGAACCATACCGCAGGTCTATCCTCAGGTCCAAAGTGAAATGTATTTCATGGTCTGAATTCTGTCCTCTGGGAATTATTAAACCACATTCCAAAACCACTGCAAATAACACTTCAGTTTAGCATGATTGGCAGGTCACTTAGGAGAGGCCCTGTATTGCTCTTTAAAACTATATTACTTTTGATGCCCAGAAAGGACAGTTTTCACAGGTCAAGCTTCAGATCACTGGTAGCAAGCCTAAAAGCCTATATCAAAGATATTTGCACCATACCTACCTGTAAGTAAATAAAAAGGAGTTCAGCTTCTAATGCCATAGTGGACAAAGGGAACAACAATATTAAAAGCTCATACCAGCCCTTGGTTTAAATCAATATTTGCTTGGCCTGTGTTCCCAACTAACTTTTATACTTTACAAGTAAATATCGACTTACAGCTGAAGACTGACCCAAACCAATGTGACCTACCTCTCTCCCCTCAGTCTTTTGCAACTCTACATCAGCCTCTTCTTACTTCTATCACTTTGACATTTTTATACTTTCCTGTCCCTTTCCACTTGCACAGTGTCCTTATCTCCACCTGTCTTATTACCATCCTTACTTAGACCTCCCTTAGCAGCTTTCTCATACTCATTATATCCATTCCTATAATTTTAAAAGCAGTTCATGATCTTCTCATTCTAGATCCATTCTAGCATACTTTGACCATGCTTTTTGTTCTGAATGCCACTCCATTTTACAAGGTGCTATAGAAGTTTCCCTGCTTTAGATCTTTATTAGCTTGCGGGCAAACTTCTGCATCAGAAAACAACTGACTGTGCTTGCTGATGACCTCCTCATAGGATCATAGACTACCTGAGTCGGAAGGGACCCACAAAGATTGAGTCCAACTCCAAGTCCCCAAAAGACCACCCTAAATAAATAAATAAAATAATGATAAAAAAAATCAGATCATGTGTCTGAGAGTGTTGTCCAAACGCTTCTTGAACTCCATCTGGCTCAGTGCCATGACCACTTGAAAGCACATCTCGAGTAGCATCATGGGCCTCCACACCCATGTGCATGACAAAACGTTATGTGCCAGCACCTTCTTTACACTGTTGTATGACTGCTTTAGCAGGGGTATGGTCAACATCATTTGTGGATCAGCAATGCCTTGTGAATACCTAAGTTTGTAATGGCCAAGACCAATGGCTTGGTCTCTTTGAAGAAATCAATATACAATGTGGACACTGAGACAATGTCTTTAGAAAATGACAGCACAATCCCTAAGATTTGATTTGGGAAAAAAAAAAAAAAAAAAAAGAAGAAAAAAAAAGAAAAAAAGAAAAGTAAGAAAGGAAAAGGAACAGATTAATGAAGAGAGAACACACAAAACAGAAATGATGATTCATTTGTCTTTGGATATATTTTTCTTTTAGTTGTGACCAAGGGGCAAAATAAATTGGCTTTTTAGCCAAGAAATTGGCTAAATGCAATTGCCAGCAGTTCACAATACACACATCTGGAAGGACTGTTACACAGGGCCATATTTTCAAGCTCTGAAACATTGGAGAATGAACTGGAAATGATGAAATTAGTGTTCTATATAAGAGTTCAGTTATGACTACAGTAAATCTATGCACTTGTGTGGGAATTTAAGAGTTGTTAGCATCTACATTTATTATCAATAAAAAATCAGGCACATATTAACTGTTATTTCTAAGAGCCTTGATTCTTATGTCTCTTAAGGAAAATATAAACTGGAGAAAAATGCATCCTTCTAGCTGCTGTTCTTACTACACGTAAACTTTATTTTCCCTCTAAATCTTATATATCAATCAGCAAAAGGAGCATGATAAAAGACAAATAATTTTAATATGACATTCCAATTACTACTATCAGTTCCAAGTAAACAAATGAAAAACAACAAAGAAACAAATCAGGGATTCTTCTGAACAGGCCATTTCATAAGTCAGGCTCTCCTGGGAGATATATTAACTATCAAATCAACTATTATGTAAAACCTCCTTTACAATAACTTTTACATCAAAGTTAGTAAAGCTCATCAAAACTTTTTGCTCCTTTGATAAACTTTTTTTTTTTTTTTTAAACCAAAGAGGAAAATTTTACAGTAAGAGTTTTATTAGAAATTAGTAGGAACTAATTATTCACATGGCCTGCTTTTATTAGGCAGGGGTAGTTTCTTAAAACAAAAATAATGATTTTTCAATCTTGATTCATTTTGTGCAAGGAATATTTCTGTTTCTATACTTGTCAATTAGGCAGATGCATGCAGCCATTTGGAAAAGTATTTAATTAAGCCTATCTTCTTCCTCTTCCTTAAAAAGAGCTGAACAAAATCAGAAGCGAAAAAAACCAATAAATAAAAACAATGAAATGATTTATACTCTAAAACTAAGGTTAGTTATTAGAAATGTTGAAGAAGCCCTTTAATTTTTTAGTCCATAACGAAGAGCATGGGCTTGATGATAAAGCAATTAAGATATCTCACAGGGGACTCAGATATGTCAGTTTGAGCCATGCTCCAAATTCATGCAGAAAGTTGTTTTTGCTCCTTCCAAGTGTACAATGGAGGCTGTTGGCTGCAATGGTTACTACATCATTCCCTCATATGCCACTGGCTAATTGATATGCTAATGATATGCTGCAATACTGACATCATTGACTACTGCTCAAGAAAAGCTTTTGACTGGACAGAGAACTTTCATTTGAAATATAGAATAAAATAAAAATATCTACTGACAACAGAACATCGATCCTGCCCACAAATTTTTGATCAAATATCCAATAAAGCTGCTCTGTTTACACATAGATAAAAGGTAATAATTATTATTTAGTGTATAGCATCTCTTTGATGACTTTGACATCATTCATTGGAATTAGATAAAATAATTTGTAGGGAAAATCATTTTAGTGAGCTGGACTAATCATGGGGAAAGCTAGTCAATTTCCAATATAAAAAAGCAAGCAAGAGAATATACACCCCAAAATATGCTTTCTGTTCATTTAATTCAGCCTTTTCTCACAGGTAACTAGTGCTAGAACTAGAGGGAATGGCCTCAAGTTGTGCCAGGGGAGGTTCAGATTAGAAATTAGGAAACATTTCTCCTTAGAAAGAGTAGTCAGGCATTGGAATGGGTTTCCCAAGAGAAGTGGTGGAGTCACCATTCCTGGGGGTGTTTAAGGAAAAGTTGGATGTGGTGCTTAGTGACATGGCTTAGTGGGTGATAGTGGTGGTAGGGTAGTGGTTGGACCAAATTATCTTGGAGGTCTTTTCCAACCTTCATAATTCTATTCTATCCTATTCTATTCTAATTCCTGAAGGATTTCCTAAAATAATTAGCCAAAACTTGAAAGTTTTCCTCAACAACATGTGAATACTGTAAATATTGGTTTCCATTATAAGTGGAGATCTACTGTGAACTACTGCAGAATATTTAACTAAACAGGTAGGTAAAGTCAGGAAAGACAGCAAGCACTGCAACAACTCTTCCAGTGTATGAAGAGCGTTTTCCAGACTCATAAGTAAATGCTGTTTGTGATTGCATTCTTTTCAACCATTCTGCTACCAAACCATTCAAAATATACAGATCTACTACCTAGGAAGTATGTGAATGAAGAGCAACCATAAATTGAAGACTGAAATTACACACAATTACACACAGATCAGAAAGAATATTAGTTGCATAAAATGTTTACTGCAATGCCACTTCTATTGCTCATTAAGTTGTTTGCCGAACTGTAATTTGTTCACACAGGCTTCACCCAACCACAATCTCACATGCATCCCTGCTCAAAAAGACACTGGAAGTAAGGGTCTCTCCCTCTTCTGCTTGCCATCTAGTTAGATGGTGCCACGGATTCACCTACAGAGAGAGACATCTGTTTCCATACCTAGACCGTGTCCAAGATAGTGCTGCTAACAGACTCAGAGAAGGTGTTAATCAATATTGTATGTCCCCAGTTCTTACAGTGTTCATTTTCCAAGCTGATGATGCCTCACATCAAGAAAGCCATAGAAAGGAGAAGAGACAGTTCAAGTATATCAGAATGTTCCAACATTTAGCTGGCTTTTAAGATGCATCAACATAATGTAAATTTTGATCAACTGTGACCTAACAGAATCTATGTAAATTACATTATTCTACCTTAATTAAACCATAAGTCACACACAAGTCTTCTATCTATCTAGCTTCTAGCTTCTTACAACTTCAACATCTTTCCTAATCATGTGTAATTTACTTCAGTTATAGCTGCGGAGTAGAAAGGGGTATAGGAAACAATGTCAGTATATCACCTTTATTTTCTCGCCTTTTCCAAATTTAAACTTTGCAAATCTGCACTGGAAACAACTACAGCTAGTAAGCCTAAAAAGGCAAAAACTACATGCCTCTTAATTTCTACTGAAGAAATTGAGTGAAAATAGGAATGAAGGACTCCTACTTAAAATTAAGTATTTTCTTCCTAAATTAAGGATTAAGAGTTAATTATACGTGTCTTACACTGCTTTTCTGGAGAGTGTATTTCTGGTGTTTCTGTTCTGTCAAAGATGGGAATACTAGATTACTTCTGGGGTGCAGGCTGGAAAAGTCAGAGAGGTTGCTTAAGAGGTGGGATTCCTCCATTGTGAAACAATAACAAATGAAACAGAAGAAAGCGGTTGGGTTGGATGAGCTATTTATAGGTATAGTAAATGACTTATTCTTCCAATTTCTTCATGATGCTGCAGCATTATGTATTTACAGACTTTTGGTATGTTATGGAGAATAAATGTTTCCCTCAACAACACCACTTCCAGCTAGGGCAAATTGCCTTCTTGAAAATAAATAGCAATTAGATAGATAAATAATGAAAAGTGAGACATAAGCTTAAAGGGGGCAGGGGTGGAGAAGGATAAGATTTTCTGCCACACCTCTTGTCTGAATATTTTTATAATCAAGCTAGGTACCATTTCAAAAAATCTTATCACATGTCTATTATAAAAACTTACTTATACTTAAGGGAAAAGTAAAGAATTATTTTCACCAAGGAAGTGATGCATGTAAGGGACAACTGTAATGTTTCATATGCAGTGTTTTTTTCTTCACTGTGCTACTTATGTGGATTTAGCCTTTGGAGTGTGACGAAATGGCAGATAATCGTAATAATACATGCAGATTTTACCTACAAGCATGTGACAGAACTTCCTGACCCAGGAATTTCCCATTGCCCACATATTTTTATTTTATTTTATTTCCCAGGACTTCTGGTCTTTTCAAAACATTTTCAGTTTGCTTAATATATGGAGGAGGTAATTTTGTTTTTGCAGTACCTTCTAAAATGAGTATGTAGCTACCAGACTTAAAACTCTAAACTTTTAAACTCTTAGCATTTTGTTTCACATTAGTCTAGTTTTATAGAGCCAGAGAATAAAATAAAAGAAAGGTAAACATACTGAATGCTACTGATAAGCAAGATTGATTACTTCAGATTTTCCTTTGTGTTTACTGACAAAAGGCAGTGTGCAGGAGCATACTGGTTTCATAGGGAGTGAAAAATGAAGCCTAGTTGGTAGATTAACCATCTACAAAATGATTCCTTGCAGAGTACAGTATGGCTTTTTGCACTCTAATATCTTATGCAGCAAATCTCACTAAATTACATGTTTAATAAATCATTTAGTACTTACCACATTTTGCTAATTATTTCAAAATACTCTAATCCTACATTATTTATATGTTAATTTTTTATCCTAGAAGAACAATGCTGCAAATAGTGGATTGGTACCTTCAGTAAACAGCAATATGAAATATCTAACTATCAAGAGAAGCCACCATAATTATGCAGCAAAGTGCTCATTTAGGATTTGGATAAGGCTAAACATACAATGCATTCTACTGTGTGTCATTAAATACCCCTATCCTTCATATAACTAAGGTGAAAAAAATCATGTCACAAAAATACAACTAAAAAAAATGAGAGGACAGATTTGTAACCACAATGATGCATGAATAATTACAAAATTCAAATGTAAAGATCATTCAAATAAATGTAACTGATGGATAATCCTCACAGGGTGCAAGTCAAAGTAAACAGACAGTCCACTTTAGAAAGTGTCTAGCGAATTGATTTAACAAGTTTAATGCGAGCATCAGTGTGGGGCTATTACTGATCGTAAGCTTTACTGATGTTATTTGTTCGCTTGGAAAAATACCGCTCTTTGGAATGAGCACATTAAGGCTAAAATTGCAGAGAAAACCCTATTACAACTTTATTGCTGGCAAATTGGAACCAAACCTTGTCTGTATATCAATTACTTAGAGTTACCACAGAGATAAATCCTTTTTTTTTTTTTTTTTTTTTTGTATAGGCTCAATCTTCAAGACAGTGATGAGAAAACTCCTTATTATACCCTACCAACATCACTAGGTTTTCTTAGCAATTTCAAGAAATTGACAATTAAGTTCTTTTTATTAGGTTCCAAAAGCTGTTAAGTCAAACACAAATCTATCATAAGGCTTGTAACAGCATGTTATTTAGGCACATTTCAATGTTTCACTCTTTCATTATCCACCTACCCAAATCCTAATCAAAAGTTCTCATAAAATGGAGGAGTTTTGAGTTCTCCCATCTAAAGGCTCAGATAAATTTAGAGCAAGTGAGTTCTCATTTCTCTTATCTGGTCATATGAGGTACAACCATTAAGTTAGTAGAAATATTATTTAGAAGACTTCGGATACTAATGCAGTTGTTCAAAAGATCATTAATGCTGGGTGACACACTCCTGTGTAATTGCACAGAATAGTTAAAGCAATAATATGTTACAAAGTCCATCAAATATTAGTATAAATTTATCTTTTTTCTGTGTGCTTTGTTGCTTGATATAGTTTCCTTTAAGAAAAATAACTACCTCTATAAAGGACAGTGGATAAGGGAAATTGTACAGATCCCAGAGCTGCAACACTGAAATGAGCTGTACTGCTTGCTCCCTGAGCCAAGCTCATTGTAGAAATGATGCTATTAAGTCTCCAGGAGGAGTAAAGATTTAGTTCTTGCATATAGGAAAAGCACAACGGAGAGCCAAACAATTCAAACATTAAGACAGCACTTGCCTGACATCCCAGCCAGATATACAGTGCCTGAGAAAAAGGTGGAAAAAAAGGGAACAAAAGGCAGAGCATTCTAATGAATAACTATGGCTAGTCACTAGTACTTTGATAATTCTTTAATATTCACACTAGCAAAAGAAATGTTACAACAGAGGCTCATGTTCTGTACCTGGTAATGCATGACCCAAACATATTAATAATGGAATTTTATGTTCTTTCTCCTGACTGCTCCACTATTCATAAGAAAGTAGAAATTTTTTTTTGCATTCTTCTGGTTTATCCCCACAAACAGATGAACAGGATTGATCTTGTTTGAATAAGAAGAGCAATATGCTATAAACATATATAGATCTGAATGTTAAAAATGTTAACTAGATATCTTAAAACTAAATGGATAGCTGTAGCAGCTAGAGTTAAAGATATCTTAAAATAAATTAACATGTTGCAAGATAGAAAATGTGAGTAAAAGTAGTTGTGCATGGGCAGCAATGCAAAAAGACTCAGAAGTTGCCACAGACTTTTGTGTTCATTTTTTTTTTTTTTCTTTCTTTCAATAGCTGGCTTCATGCACAGCCATCCCAATTCATTCTATAACATCCTGACTGGTTGGTCACAGGCTAATGACATTTGAAGAGGGAGAAGGTCAAAGCTATCATTACAGTGGTGACAACCAATCACAGTGGAAAAAAAAATAAGTTTTATTTATTACACTTAATATAAGAAACCTTTACTGTGGAATATAATTGTACTGTCACTACACACCAGAGATTTTTAATCCCCAATCATTTCAACATATTTTACAGTTCATTACCTTTTCAGTTAGATATTGCAGGAAAGACTCTCCTGAGTCTATACAAAAGCCTTGAAAATTCTACTATTTTACTCTCATATTTCACTTACATGAAATACTGGATGATGAATTTCAGTGAAGAAAAATACACATTCTGCATGAGGTTAGTAAAGAAAGAAGAAGGAAAAAAAAAGTTTCAAAATGTTTTGTTAAAGTTTTCAAAAGATCTTACATTTTGTTTGTGAGGCCATAAAATCATAAAATATTTGTAAGTAAGATATTTATAAGAACTTGAGTATGGTACTATGACACATAGTACAGCATTGTTTTAGCTAAACAAGATGGACTACATATCTCCACAATAATACACAGTGCTCTACAAACAAATTCAAAGTTATGTTGCCTCTAGGAGGAGATTACCTCTTATGATTCTCATAAGTTCTAATAAGTGTCACTGTGAAAAGGTAAGCAATTGTATCACTCTGAATTTTGTTCTGTAAAAATCTATCACATACAGTCATTTTTCACATAATATAGCTCCCAAGCCTTACTGACTGAATATAATCTAGACTTCAT
This sequence comes from Heteronetta atricapilla, assembly GCA_011075105.1. Lineage (NCBI taxonomy): Eukaryota > Metazoa > Chordata > Aves > Anseriformes > Anatidae > Heteronetta > Heteronetta atricapilla. Next base: position 10,803,646 of record CM021735.1, read on the forward strand.
AAAAAAAAAAAAAAAAAAGACACTTTTGATGTTACGGAGGATGTCTAGTTAACTAAATCACAATGTAAAAATACAGTTGTGTTCTCCTGTTTGTTTTGTTTTTAAATTGGTATGTTAGGCCCTGAAATACTAATTCAGAAAAGTACTTCTGCACATAGAGGTATATTTTTCTCCAAGTTCTATTTATTACAATGTTCAGCACAAATGGACCAACAAATAAAAATTAAAAAATGAAAAAGAAAAAACAAGCCACCAGATACAGCAAGGACTTTCCCCCACTAGTATATCAAAAAGTAAATCTTAACACATCATGTGATATCTTTCCAATATATTTTATTTTATTGCTTTTAAAAACATTTTGTTTGCAGTCTAATCAAACAGAAGTATGCCTCTTAAAGTGATGAAAAAGAAATGCAATTTGGGACATCAGAAGAATATAAACACTGTAGAATGAAAGTAATGTGGTCTAAATCTTGACTCTACCTGAATTGACCATTATTCTAACAATTAATTTCCTTGACAAAAAGATGTGTGGAAACAAAAATATTTAAAATTCTGGTAGATGCTAAAAGAAGATACCTAGTACTAGTAAACTAGGATTAAAAAAAAAAAAAAAAGATGAAAAGAACAGCTCCCAATCTGAAATGGCAAATTTGAAAACATATAGAAAAAAACATATGTAAATCAAACAAAAAACGTTTTTTTTTTTTGTTTGATCAGCAATTATGAAATGTAAGCATTCATTATTTTCTACTATATTTTTTTCAAAGCCAGTAGAAGCAAAATCGGTAGAATTCATGCTAACACAAAACAGATGCAATACAATACAAAAACATGTCCTACACTTTGAAGAATCAAACCAGAAATCTTATCCTTGGAAGAACCAGCCACCCTACAAAACAATATTCCAGAAAAAAATACATCAGAATACAGCTTGCCTGGCAACTTTGATTTATCATAAAAAAAAAAAAAAAAAAAAAAAGGAAAAAAATATCTGCAGTCGAATCCTGATCTGTTAGAAATAATTTGCTGCTCTCTTTGGCAATGGAAGGGCTGGCACTATTTTGCCATTGAGTTTTGACCTTGATTTCACTGAGCCTGTTCACTGAAGTTTACTAACCGATCATTTACACTGGGAATCAGTTCTTGAGCAGAAATTGTTTGGGATGCTCAGCGCTGAAGACAAAATAAGTAGAATTTTGGGTACTGGAAGACTCAGCAGAGATATGAGGTCCATAATAACAGTAATAGCTAACAGAGTCAAAGCCCATGAACAACACCCACGGATCTTTAAAAAACTCCCACTTGAATTCAATAATAATTTTCAGTAATGATATCCCATAGTTATACTGATGCAAATACAACGTAGCTAGAGAAATGTAAACTCCCCACCACAAGGCTTTAACACTAAAACTCATTGACTACAACAGAGGGCTTACTCACCTGCACCTGGTTGGTATGATACAAACCATCAATGCCTAAAATGTCACTGCTGGTAAAATTCTGCTTAATCAGCAGACTGATGATTCAGGAAGTAGTCTAGGTTGAGGAATTTGAAAGGCATTTAAGGTTTTGCATTTAATTCTCAAAATCTTTCTACAATGCTCTAATACAAGAGAATAAAAATATGAAGTAACACACTGCTGAGAAGACAAGGACAGATTTGTCATGAGTAGAAATTTAAGGCAGACTTCACCTCATTGAATTCCCACTTCTCTTTTCAGGGGCAATAAGGCTTCCAGCTGTCAAGTGAGATCAGCTAAAGCCTTCATTTAGCTCTGTTCACCTGGAGTTCACTCACCTAAAAACCAGAATTTTTCACCCCTGTGTCTACAAACAGAATGGTATATGGGACAAGCAATTGGACATCCAGTTACCCACACCTATCAAAGATTAAGTAAAACTTTTTTTTTTTTTTTTTTCTTCCCTGCAAAAGATGAGGCTAGGTGATGCTGAAAATAGGTTTTCACCTTTTGTCATAGTACAAATAGCACAGGCTTTATCAGCTTGAACTCATCTCAGAAACCAGAATGTGTGGCATTGCAGAGTGTCACAGAGTCCAATGTACATACACAACCAAGTATTAGACCTTAGGACATGGATAAAGAATGGTAGGCTTTGAGCTCTAGAAATGAGGGAGAGGTGCCTGGAGCTGCTCAGACCTGGTTTCTTTTATTTTAAAATAATATTGGTCCATAAATAGACCCATGGATATTTATATCTGCAACTGGACATAATTTGTCAGGAGTGTGTGACAGTGTATGAATATGCTATATATCATATACAAGGTTATACACAAAAGTTGAATTCTGCCATTCATTTCCACTTCTGTATCTGTCTTTACTTGTGCCTTAAAGTTTAATTCACTTTAGAATCCTACCATTCACTTATGCATGTGCATCAGTATTTTTTAGTAACTTAAATAATGTTCCTAACTTAGGAGGGAAATCATCTGTACATAATTTCAAAAAGACAAGTTTAATTTAGAAAGCTTTTTCATAGATAAATTCTCTATGAGTTTTTATTTGTTTGTTTGTTTTAATGGCAGGACAAGCTATATAATTTCTTTTTGAAAAAGAAGTATCATTAGGATGTGCAAGTAACTGAGTATTATATAGTGGTGTGTGTGTGTACGTGCATAACAGAACAAAGGAATGATTGGAAATGTGCAAGTTTCTGAAGATCCTGTCCTCCTTAGAGCTGTGTAGATATTTTCTCTTTATGCAATTAAATGCACACTCAATATACATTTTCTGAAATTACTTCGGCAGAGAGATGAATATTTCATAAAATTTGGTTGATATTTGTGAACTCTAAAATTGGTTAACTAATATAAGTAAAAGAAATAGTAAAAGAAAACTAGCATTTTGCCACCTATTTTATCTTCCCCTTCGGGTTTCTACCAGTTATTTTCCTTCTTTTACGCTCTCACTTACTACCGCTAATTTCAGACATCCCAAACTATAACGGCTGAAACATTGCAGAGCTTATACCTGAGTAAAAAGCTGGATCATGTGAAACTAGTTTAATAGCCAGACATCTTTTAAAGTATGAAGGGACTATAAAAATATTCAGTGCTTTTACTGAAAATCCTAGGATCAGTAGATAAATGCTAAAAACAGACTTATTTAAAACTTTAAAACTATTCTCATGTTGAATCAATATGCGTGTCTAGAACCTTGTTTAAGAACACTATTCACCATGCAAAGTTTTAAATGCACAGTATCAAAGAATAATTTTTGACATTTTGATTCATACATGCTTATAAAGCTCCAAGACAACATGGTTTAATTATAAAACATATTTCTACTGCCTTAGTCATGCCAATTAAATTTGATTGGATACTTTCTTTATTCAACAAGCCCCTTTCATGTCATTTTAATTTACTGTCAAAGCAGCCTGAATATTGGAAACTAAATTATTTACTACAGCCCATAAGCCAATAATGTTCCATTTGTCTCATACAGAGGGAGACTAGACTAACAAGATTATTAAGGACATTACTTGTAATAGCGAATGTCCTTCACTTTATTTGAGCTTCATGCTGTGCTTTCAGAGATCATACTTCAAAAGAGTTCCATTTCATTCCATCACAGAACCTCTGATATAAATTATTCTTTGCTAGCTTTGTAATACTCTGATCATAGAGAAAGTGGACCCAATCTTGTTGCGTAAAAACAGAGGCTTCTCTTCTAAGATAACTACATAGTTTATTTGTGCTAAACACCTTTGATGCACCCCCTTGCGACAATAAGGCAGAAATCAGCTAAAATTTATCCTACAATGATAATATCTCAGAGCTTTAACTCAAAAGGGCTTTGATTTTCTTTGCAATGATTTCAAACCAAATTCTGCAATCTAAATGCATGTGGTTAAAATCAATTTTGTAATTTCTTAAAAACACCATGTAGGGACCGTAATAAATGTAATGCAGAACAGACTTCAGGAAACCAACAGATCTAGCATTTCACAAAAAGAGACTTGAAAATAGAATACAAATTGTCTATAGATATGAGCATAACACACAGACTGATAAATTGATAAGGAATTATAAACAAAGACAGACTGGAAAGATAATAAGCTGAGGAAGGTAATTCTTACCCTAATTTAGATCTGTTTTTTGCTTTTTTCTTATGACTCACGTTCAGCAAGACTCTTAAGTCTTAATTCAAAGCAAATGAATAATCTTGTTTAAATCAATGGAATTGCTTATGTGTCTAAAGTTAAGCATATGTTTAAATTTTTCTTAATTGAGGAGATTTGTTACTTATGATATTGGAAAGTATTTCATAGAATCAAAAACTGCACAGGGAAGTAGAAAAGTCTTTGAAAAAATGAGTAGGAAAAACCCTTCATCTTTACAAAGAGACAGCTAACATACATGTAAAACCTCCTCCAAGAACACTGGAAGAAATACAGATCATACAGTAATTCTTCCATGCTTATGTACACACACAAGAAGACCCAACCTTATGCAATGTATGTACATCGAATTTCAGTTAGAGCATTAATCTAGCCTCTTCTTCAACACTATCTTAAGTTTGGATGTAAACTTAGAAGCATATAATCATTTGTGTTGGAAAAGACCCTTAAAGATCATCAAGTCCAATGGCCAATCTCACACCACCACATGTGTGGTGTTAGGGACATGTAAGTCATGTCCCTGAGCATCATATGCACACAACTCCAGGGTATTTACATACTCCACCACTTCCCTGAGCAGCCTGTTCCAATGCCTAACCACCCTTTTCTTGAAGAAGGCTCACCAAGTTATTTCCACTTGTGAAAACTTCAATTATGTGAGGTTTGCTTTTTTCATCCATTAATTACTTTTTATATTTATGACAAATATTTCCTACAAGCTCATGACACAGATAACTGTGAAAGAGTAAGGAAGACAACAAAGACAACAAACGTCTTCATATTTGTCAAGAAAATGGTGCAATAATCAGATAGATTAAATTGTTAAAATCTTAAACATCTTGGAAACATTCACAAAAATTTGGGCCAAATATGTTTTTTAAATTCATCTACTAAGGAAGGACTTTCATCCATATTTCTGTATGCTTTTTAGTTTACCTATCAGGACATTCACTAGTTCGCTTTTAAATGACAATAAAACAAAAGAAAACAAAACCAAAATAAAACAATGAAAAAAGTTCCTAAATACGCAGAAATAAAAAGTAGGAAAAGACAGCAGCAATGTTTTCTTGACAAAAGCACTTCCTTATGATGGAGGAGAGCATAAGGTGATAATTTAGTGTTCCAGCACAGATTTACTGGATAATGGCCAAATATTTCAAAGCAAACACAGCTGTAATGTTTATGTTAAAAACAACAGGCTATGACAGCAGTCAGTCAGACATTCTGTATCCTTCAAGTAGTGAAGATAAATTGTTTCTTTTCACACAATAGAGAGATTGCTAAAGCGTAACATGACAGAAACCTCTGAGAAAATTTTGTCCTTATAAGAAGGATTTGTTATTTGTCTTTGAGTGCTTTTTAAAGACAATCTCATTCAATAAAATCACTTAATGATTTTAATGTGATTTGTAGAACTGAAACTTATAAATAATGCCACTAATAATGCTACTGCTATTAATGGGGAGGAAAAAAAAAAAAAAAAAAAAAAAAAACACAACAACAACAAGAAACGTAAGAATAAAGAGAAATTTTAGTTCCTTGTTTTCAAATACTACTTTGAGTCCTTTAAGGATTTTTTTTTTCCAAACTTGGATGGGAATTGCGTATATTATACATATAAACAGTGCATGAGAACAGTTAAAATCTGCTCCTGACAACCAAGCAGAAATGTGCCTTTAAATGTGGGGAATTTGTCAAAGTGAGGATTGCAGAGTTTGATTCTACAAAATCCGATATGACAAACAAACATTCTCGTTCATTCTTTGTCTGGATATATGACATTCCAATTTCAGATCATCTACCTTAGCACAAATTTACCAGAATATAACAAAATGAAAAATAACTCAGTTGCCCACATTAATAAATAAAAAAATAAATAAATCTTACTGTAATGTTTATATATTGGAAGCATACTGTATTACTCTGCTACAGTTAAATTTTGCTTTCTAATGAATGACCAAATATTTTCCTAAGCCTTACAGTGAAATTATCAAAAAGCAGAAAATAAGAAAAATATAGAGCATATAAGATATGCATATTCTATATTTAAGTATTGTCTATATCTATATCTAAACATAGGTATGAGTAATATCAGCATTAATATAAAATATAAAAATATACTATAGCTAAAGTAAACATTAAGATTCTTTCCAGCAGTTCTAGCCCTGGAAAAACTCATACATGTGTAGTAGATGAATCTAATCCCTAAATACCCAGGATACGTGTGAGCTGGCACTCCACTGAGGGAATTTTGAAATCTTGTCTCCTGCAAAGCATATCCCAAACATATATATCACATGGCCTACATGATAGGACATGATTCTTTTTTCATATTCATGTAGATTCTTTGATAAATAGTAACGCTGAAGTAAGTCAATGATAAATTAGGTCTTGTAAAGCTCTATAGAGAGATGTTCAACAAGTTGTTTCATGTCACTTTTCTTGATTTATGTTATAGGTATGTTCATATTAAAAGACAAAAAGGATGGATTTTTTTTTTAACATTTCTGTATAAAAAAAATTATCTGCATAAACTGTTTTTTTTTTTTTTCCTGATTGAACTTTATACACCATGTTCCATTTTGACTGAAACAGTGAAATAACTAGCATGTTGCCTCTCTGAAGCCGAAAGCAATTTCCTTTTCTAATTTTAGTTATGCAAAGCCTATGGGCATCATCAGCATTTAGTAATTAGTTTTATAATTACTGCTGTTTTGCTCACTGTCATTCAATTTTTCTTACAACATGGTCTGGGATTGAAACATCCCACATCCACAGCTGTGTAAATTGCCATCCATTTATAAGACAAAAAAAGTAACATTCAACATACATCATTATTCAGACAAGAATGTGTTATTGGTACTTAGGTGATCTCTGAGTACATAAGCTGCCCAGTGAAATACAAAGCAAAATATAATTCTAATGGTTAGTAAATGCTATATAAGGCATGAAAGTGTGGAGCATCTAAATCAGAAATTAATTTTTTTTCCATTAAATAACATTTCAGTCTATTAATGACGCCCATATCTATTTCAAACATGATTCTTTTCACATTTTTTTTTTTTCTTAAAGAAATATTCAGGTACTGAGCTGAAAAACAGTCAAGTTCAGATTTACTGATACTGCAATTTGGTAAGTATTCTTACAAGAATTGATAGTCTGACAACAAACTACAAAATCAACTAAACTAGAATTAGATAATGGTATAGTCTCAATACAGTTAGATATGGTATTACAAAATATTCTCCAGCCTTTACCAGTTACCTTTATAAACCTTAAAAAATACAAACAGGTTTTGGTATGACATTTAAACCCCCAATTTTTTCTTAATGATGTTATACTACAACAAAATTAAAGATTGGCTAGAATTCTTAGGGAAAATAAATTATACTGTTGGGCAAACATATTTCAATGTTGATAATTTTTTGAAATTTCTAATTTGAAACATATTGATTATGAGTTTTTATAGGCTGGAAATGGTCAACTAAGTGAAAAATCTATATATCTTTTTCTTAAAATAAGTATAATTTCTTCAAGTGAGAAAGAAGTGCTGTATTTTCCAGGATATGTCTTATTTAAAATAAAACCATAGTAAGAATACAACTCCCATGATAGGTTCTGCCAGTGCCAGTTATCTACCTTGATGCTGACCTGTGAGAGAAGAGCCTCCCTCCTATAGGTAACCACCTTCCTTCAGCATAAGTTAGACCAGAGAGAACCAGTGCAAATGCTCAGAAAGTGGATATGGAAAGGGTTGGAAAGTGGATCAGGAAAGGGTTGATTGATATTTGTAATTCCCTCCTTCCAACAGAAAGACTAGACAGAATACTAGTCTAGGACTAGAAGACTAGTCCTTTTAATATTATTCCATATAAGATTACAGAAGGTTAGTCTAGGTTTCATATAAGATTATGGAAGATTAGTCTAGGTTAGTTCTGAGAAAACAGGTGCTAATAAACATAAAGCTGTTGTAATTCCTTAGGGGGCCACAGGTCTGTCAGGAAGTCCCTGACAAAAGCAGGAAGTATACCTTGAAAGACTGACACTACACACCATGCCAACAACTAACTTTCTTCTTTTCTGAACCTTTGTATCTCTCTTCAAACTGACCAAGGTTTTGTTATTGTTGTTTTTTTTTTTTTTTTTTTTTTTTTTTTTGGTTGGTTGGTTTTTGGGATTGGAACCTGGTCCATGATAGCCAGTACATGGAAAAATATCATCTCTGTCCTCCTTCATTTCTTAAGAAAGGAATGCAAGGGAACCATATAGCATGCCATTTGTGAGTGGAAGAAATCATTTCAATATTTGAACACCTGAAGAAATATAGAATCTGGGAGATTATCTGGTTATGTACAACCATGTCACCCTTTCAGGAAACAAAACAAAACAAACAAACAAACAAAAAACATAAACAGACCCAAACAAAACCTGTAAAATCAAGATTTAACGTATTTGTGCCTCTGAAATTTTTGGTTCAGTTACTAAAATGTACGGATGCAAATGCAAAGCTTTTTTATGTTTGAAATATGTAACAACACTTATTGAAATATTACAGGAAACACACTTGCATAAAATCAGATTATTTCTAATAGTAGTAGTATTTTGTTCATTGATGCACCATTCAATCTAGGTGAAAAGCATATTATACACCATGCCTTCTATTTGTTTGAATGTCACAACATTACACAGTATTTCAAAACCACCTGCAAAATGTGCTCATTGTGTTTTGTTCAGGACACCATACTCCTGTACTAATCTAAAGGAGTATTAATTATGACAAATACTTTTTAGAAGTTAGGGTAACTGATTAACAGAAATCCACTGAGCTGCCTGTTGAGCCATGGGGACACAATTCGGTGGTGAAAAGCTGGGAGACCTGGTTGAATTGACTTTTCTGCACTCCTGTCAGTGAGAGCTGCTTTTGGAATTCTACAAAAGGGTCTGAAAAATCCTCTCCCTACTTTGGACAGATTGGACAGACCCACAAATATTGAAAAGGGGGAAAAGAGAATTCATATGGATAAAATGTTGCCTGATGGATGGTGCAGATGACAGTTTACTAGCTGTAACATTATCTTGTTTTGTTAGTTTTTGAATAGACTGCAATAACAGGTGCAAACTATTTTGATATCTTCAAATCTCCACATTTATCTCCAACAAATGTGAAAATGCAATATTGTATATCCCTGAAACTTCTTCATTCATAACATATTCCTGGTCATATGTCTGTAAACTAATATCAAATCACCAAAATGGCATGAAACACAACACAAAAAGGTGTGAGAAATAGCATGACATAGATCTGATGCATCTTCAGAGAAAAGTTTCAGGGGAAAGGACTCCAACATTAGCAATGTTCAGTGATTTTCAAAAATGTATTTCTTCTTATTTTGTCACTGTGTGTTAATTCCAACTATACTGGCAGTCAAAGGTTAAAAAAGGAAATAAATTACCATTATTGTCAATCACTACGTACAGAAGAATAATTAACTCAGTATGTTTATTTATCTACTTTTGCTACTTGATTAAATGAATGATTGATGGCAGGTTCCTTGCTTTTTCTTTTTTGTCAGCATAAATGATCAGTATGAAACTAAACAGAGACATTAAAATGAAATCATTAGAAGCATAAAATATACTACAGATGGACTCAGATGATTTTAACTTTCTTGGTAACTCTACAGTAACTTACTAAAACAACATGAATATATACAAATAAAAACTCTATTAATAGCAGAAATAACCTGTAACCTGGCATATCCACCCAAATACTGTGTACCCTTATTTGGGTTTACCTTTTTTTTTAATTAAAAAAAAAAATAGTTTTAAATAGTTTTAAAAGTTCTGTGGAGAAGTTGCGCAAATGAATGCAGTTATCCAATTTATCATTTGACAACACATAAGCAACCATGTAGGCAAAGAAGCCAAAGCACTCTTTAATTTTGGCTATTGTTACAAGTAATCCAACCCTAGCACATAGTTTTGGGAATTAAATCAGGGTGCATACAGGTAAGATAAACTGAAAAGTTGGGTAACACAAGATGAGGGAAGATAGTGACAGAGGTAAGAGAAAAATACCTCTTTGGTCTACCTGTAGCAGCATATCAAGCAGGGTAGTGAGTGCTGCTGTCTTGGAGCCACAGGTTTCCTTTCTAACTCACATGCTTCACAAACAAGAGAAGCAAGACTTCATTTTCTGATATCACTTCATTTAACGTTACATAGAATTAGAGTAGTCACCCCAAATTTTTGATGACAGACAAAATCCCATGCCTCTGAAGTTAGAGCTGAAGCACAAAGGAAGGTTCTCCTGAGCTGTCCAAAGACTGCTGTCTGGGTTAGGAAAGCTGTAAAAAGAATGTAACTGCATTTTTGGAAAGTTAAGGGAATTGACCCAGGAATCTGAGAATATAGATTTTGTGCAGGACTAAAAAGAAAGGAAAATATTTTTATCCCAAAGCAATTCACAGGAGGAAATGGCTGAGAGCCTGAAATCTTTGTCTTTTACTTTCAGAATTCACTTTTTGAGAATACGAACTAAAGAAAGTCACTGGCAAAATCTGAAGCTTAGTTTATAATTGTGAAGAAACTACCTGGGTCTGAAGAAGGTTCTTTTCCTTGCAGATAAGGCTCATGTTTCTTTCCATTATTATAAAATGCTAGAGACAGCTGAACTGAAACCATGCAGATAGCCTGAGTTCACTTAACTCTAATTTTGAACCAATGGAAGTATGGATTCAGAATGGCTTTCTTCTCATTTCCATACAAATTTTGGTTTCAGTTAACATGCTGTCTTAAAATGACTTCATTTTCCTTGCAGAGCCCTAATTTCTGTACACCACAGGATTGTGAATGTGTGTTTGCATGGACAGATGTTTGAAGAGATCTCCTGGATTCTGCAGGCAAGCCAACATTGTAGTTGTACCTATGCTGGCCTGTTCAGTATCCCAACTGTGAAAGCCTTGTTCCCCAAATGATTACTTCCTCAATCTTACCTTGTGGTGCCCACTCTCTAAATTCAGTTCTCTCTACCACAGTCTATTCCTACTGAAATAACTCTGCTCTTGAGACAAAATACAAACTACGGGTAACCTTCAGCATTCACAATTATTCCTGAGAATTTGTCTCTTAACATTGTTTAAACCTTTTCCATAACCACCACAGTGAGAGGTAAATAGATGTTAATTCCCAAAATTAAAAAGAAAAAAAAAAAAAAAAAAAGAAAAAAAGCTATTTGTATTACACCAAAATGCACATTAAATATTTCGCTGAGATAGCCAGATAATATCACACTGGAATAGACACTGGAATTTTTACTTTAGGCTTTTATGACACTGTTATTGAAATATTGTGTTCAGCTGTGGTTTTCTCCATTCTGAAAATCTTAGAAAATTGGATAGGACTCAAATAAGAACTACAAGAGTGATTAGACTTCTGAAAGTCATTCCCTATAGTGAAAGACTAAGAAAGCTCAATTTATTTAGTTACTGAAAAGAAGGTTAAGAGGATCACAATACCTACATGTGGAAGAGATTTCTGACAGTAGGCAGCTCATTAATCTAGTGAAAAAGGCATAACAAGATCCAGTGTTTGGAAGCTGAAGCTGAAATAAGACTACAAATGAGGCACGCTTTTTTCACAGTGACAGTAATTAACCGTTGGAACAATCTGCCCAGGGATGTACTTGATTCTTTATCATTTAAATGCTTTACATCAACATAAGATACCTTCTTAAGAGATAAACCTGTACCTCAAACAGATGCAGAAATTACTGGATGAGGTTCTGTCTTGGGTCTGCAAAGGGTCAGACTAGATGCTTACCACAGCTGCTTAACATTGTACCTTAACAAAAAAGTTCTGCAAGTGCTCTCCACTTCAAGAGCCAATCACTTCATGACCATCATATCCTTTGTATGCAGTTCAGTTCAGATTGAACAGAGCTTTCCCCCCAAATTTTTCTTTTTGTTCAGCAGGTGAAAGAACAATACTTTTAGGACACACTTGGGCATCTTCAAAGATAATGCCCACACCGCTTTCTCTGGCATCATCACTGCTAGAGACCAAAGAACACCAAAGCTGCAAGTGAGCACACACTGGAAAACTGTTTGAGTATTGGCTGTGCCCGATACTTCTACCCTATGAACATCCATGGGGCTGGCTCCACAGCTGATAATAGGTGAACTCAATACGTAGACCTTGTAGAAGACTTATCGTCTCAAGGCAGCCATGTGGCCTTCTCACTTCAGCCATCTGCAGAAAGACTACAGTTCCTTTACGTCTCATGAAGTTGTTGGAAAACAACTACAAAAGCAAAATGTACAAACAGGATAGAAACTAGAAAGTACAGAGAACAAGACATGAAGCTAGAGTTTATACACAAAATAAGGAGAAAACTAAACTTCCCATTTCTACCAACTACAGGAAGGGACAGAAACAAATATTAGCATGTCAGAAAAAAAAAAAAAAAAGAAAAAAAAAGAAAAAATATGCATCATTCAGAAAATGGTGTTAGGGTGGAAGCCCACAGAAAATCACATGTGGACACTTGTCACAGGCTTCTGTGGATTTCTCATATTTCTTAGAATACCTACTTATTATTATTATTATTATTATTTTGGTGACACTTAAAAGATTGGCAATGGATAACGAAGTCTTTAAAAAATACTGTAGGGATTATTTTTCAAGGTATGCCTAATTAAGACAATATAACACAGAGATTCAATATGAAACTGATTAAAAGTATTTCTCCCATTTGATTGCCTCATTATCCAGCCTGAGTATATGTCCTAATAGTTATTCTCAAAACTATGTCCTCACAGAAATGGGTTAAATTTCCTGGTGAAAGGCTCACTAGTACAGTATTCTTGCAAAGGACGTGAAGATGACCTTCTTGCTAAAGAACTGGACTCTTAATCTTAGGACATGGGAAGAGGGCTCTATTCCCTGCTCAACCACACACTTCTCATGTGATATTGAGCAAGTCACTCTTGGCTGGCTTTTCAAATGTGCTCAGCAGCTGCTTCTTATGATCAGATTACCAAAGTGCTGAAATCTTTTGAAAATCTGGCTATTTATTTTGTTGCTGAATAGGATCAGAGATCTTTTGAAATCTGGCCCCAGTTGGGGTGCTGTGCTCTTTTGAAAAGCTAGCCCTAAATCTGTATATGCCTCAATTTCTCTATTAGCATTATCAGCACTGTTCGGCTTCATCAAGAGGATGAGAAACAGCTGGCATACATAGCAATTCAAATTTGAAAGGGGATACATAAATGTAGAGTTGTTCTGATAGTTACAGAAATATCACATGTACTTAAAAAAGCAAGGAAAAACCAGCTCCTGATCTTTCCTAAACTTCTACACAGTTGTGGTTTTCTATAAATTCTGAAGTGAGATAAAGTTGACAATATCATTCTGCTTGCTGTATGCAATGGCTGAGAATTCTCTGTACGTGTAAAAATGTGAACAAAAATATTCCTCCATCTTCTTTTTATGAATATGCATTTAATGACTTTCCAGATGATGAAATAAGACATGGAATTTTGTACTTAAATGTGGCACCACCCCATGCAAAGCAAAGCAAAAACAGTTTTTATATAGTACAAATAGAATGCAGAGTGACAACACATGCATACTTGTGCAGATGCACTGGGCTAACTGTGTGAAAATTATAGGGACTGACATGCTCAAGCACTGAAATTAAGGTAAACGTTTTGTAACAGCTCCAATTATGAAGACAACTGTAGCACAACTGGAGTTAAGTAGTTTATTAGGGATTTGCCTTTCCTTCCTTAGAAACAGGAATCATAGTATGACTAATTTAAAAGGATTTAAAAATAAAAATATTCATCTTGGCTTAAAAGCTAGCAAACAAACAAACAAACAAACAAAACATGTTTCTTAAAGGAGCTGATTATTTTATAGCCTCACCTAAGTTCCCAGCGGTTTGGAGATTCCTATTTTGCTCAGTCTCAGAGAGATGTAGAGGCTTACATGTTCTCTAAATTGTAAGCTCTCTATGAAGGGTGTTCTTTAATTACAGACAGCTAATGAAAACAGTTTTTACTGATCTCTCTAATGTCCTGGGAAAGTCTTTACTATAGATTCATTGTATTCTACTTTATACCCCTGATTGAAATGTGAGACCACAAGAGCATAGGGATTTGGTGGCAACTCGATATCCTTCCTCCATCTTCAAAGAGAGGAGTTGCAGAAATTAAGCTGCGTTGATATTGTGGTCAAGCATTGGTTAGACTGTGGTCATACTTGCATTTTATATAGATATAAAATCACTGCACTTTGGTTTTTAAAATTCTACCTTGAATACCTAAATCTTGCTCTGTTGACCACAGGTATCTAACACAACTATTACACAAAAATTAAGAGTTATTATTAAATCCATCTACTTTAAACTTCATTTCCACAGCTCTATTATTTATGCCAAATACTTAGACAGTCATTTTAGAAAATACTAATAAATATATGATTGTAAACATATGAGATGGAAAAACACAGATTTGCTCTTTCCATTAAAAATAGTTTTTCTTTCAGTTGAGACAAAATACTTGAGTCATAACTGTTGACCTGTAATGTGGAGTGATGTAACTCTGGTAAAAAAAAAAAAAAAAAAAAAAAAAAGTAAATAAAAATTTAAATACCGTATTCATAATAAAAACATTTTTGCATGTGTGTGCGCACGTTTAAGGACAGCTACACACATTATCAGGTAGTTAATCTATTTACTCTTCCCTTTATACAGATGCTTTTATTATCACCCTCAATGATCTCTATGATCTCTAAAGAAAGCATTAATTTCACTGGAGGTATATGGTAAGAGTTCAGATGACCCAGAAATCCAGTAAATTACATTAATAAAAGAAAGAAAGGTATTGCTAAACTTTATTGAAGTTAGCAGGACTTTAAGCATGTTCTTACATTCTTTGCTCAGCTGAGGAAATTCAAGTATGATGACTACACTGAAACATTTAAATCCAACCATAAAATCCAATTCTTCAACCACTTAAAAAATGGATCACTACAATATAACCTTTACAGAGACTGTTCAAACCACTCTTCACAGCAAAGTCACTTGTCTTCTGCTCAAAATAGGATGAATGAAAAGACAAAGAAAAATTCTGTCAGATATAGCCCTACAGATAGCAACAGCCTTTTTTCATTTTACATATCAAAACTACAGCAATGATTACTTTTTGTCTGTTTCTGATTAGTATAAGCAAAAAGCAGAGCAAGCGTTTTTGGCACACCGGATTTATTGCACATCTGTAATTGGCTAACCCCATCATGTGCATTATTTGAAAAATTATGTAGACTGTACATATAATTTAAGATATTCATGCTTCTAAAAAAAGACCACCTGGAGCTAACCCATGCAACATAAAACATTAATGTAAAATCATATGGAAACATTTTATTAAGGGTTTTGGAAAAGTGGACTGTTGTGGCATCAACTTTTGCACAAATTTCTACTGGATGAGTAATTAACTCTCCTTAACATACACATGATTAAATAATGAAATTAAGAAATTAACTTGTTTTTAAGTTGAAAGCTTTCCCCGTCTTGTTTTCACAGAACCACAGAATCATCTAGGTTGGAAGAGACCTCAGAGACCTAGTCCAACCTCTGTCCCAACACTAACAAGTCCTTCACTAAACCATATCACTAAGCTAAACCATATCACTAAGCTGTTTTACTATTTTACTATAATCACCAAGGTTGCAACCCACGCAACTGTCAATACAATTCTCCACCTGACATATTTGTCAGTCCATTGCTGAAGGCCATACTCTTGTGAAAACGCACTCAGCCCATACTGTCAATATTCTCAGCCACTAATTAAAATTAAAATACTATCTTTTAGCTGGAATGAGGAAATTACATGAATTTTGAATGATAGAATGGATGACATGCGTATTGAAGGATGAAAGACTAAAACTAACAATTATTTTTTATTATTATTTTCTTCTGATGGATTTTCATGAGTTTTTCATTACCAAGATTGCACTGAGAATTGAAGAACTGTAGTTGCAAACACAGTGAAAATTGCAGGAATACAAAATGGAAGAGTCAACACCGAAACTGACAAAAAGAAATAAAAACTGGCCAAGAAAAATAAACTGAATTGTAAACTTAAAAATAAATTAATTGTATTAAAATAACAAAGAAAATGCAAAAATGGCCAAGCCAGTGTAGAAGAAGAAAAAATAGAAGATGAATTGCAGTGCAATAGAATGGAAATAAAATAGCAGCTTCAAGTAAGAGAAAAAAACATTAAATTCACCTGTTCTATTTCCTTGCTCATAAAAACAATTACTGTTTGGTTGTTTTGCTATTTAATTGTTAAGTTGTAAGGTGGAGTTCTAGCAATAAACAACTCTTCCAGGCACTGACATCTGATTGACAACATTTTAGAAAGAGCATTAATTTGTTACCAGCAGTAAATGTTCTGCGTCTCCACACAAGTGATGGATAGAACTTTTTATGACACAAATAAAGCACCATCAGAAACTAAATCATTCTATCATTTCTGCTAGCTCTTCAAGTATCAGGTAGGTTCTTTTTCCCTCATAAAAAAAAAAAAAAGACCTGAAAAGTGCTTTTCGCATTGTTGCTGTTCTGCATCACAAGAAAACCAAAACATTTCAAAGTCTTGTAACAAAATTAAGCACACAGCAACAGACACTATCCTGGATTTAGGATAGTCAGGATGAAAATGACTAATATGATAATAAGAGTAAAGAACAATTTAATTTTCTATTTTGTTGTACTAAAAAAAAATAGATTTGATTTACTAAGTTGCACAGATCATTGTCAATGATCCAAACATCAATGTAATTTGCAATTTTTAAATCAGCAGTGATGCCATATTTACTGCCAGATTATTGATGATCATGCCCAGAGTGGTTTCTGCAGAAATCCACAGAAGCTCCTTTGTTAATAGTACCTGTCTTTTAGATCTGCTTTTCAAGATCAGTTATGCTTTCCAAGATCAGTTATAACTGATCAGTTAATGGGAGGGTGTGATCTGCCAATATAACATTCCACTATTTTAAAACCAAAGTCTTATGAACCAGTAAATTAAATGCCTTAAAAATATTTCAGTATAGACTATATATCTTTGTTAACTGACTAGCAACCTCAGAGAATTAGGCACTTTTTATTTTTATTTTACAAAAAGTACTTTTCATTTATCCATGTTTATTGAAAAAAATATAATTTTACCCTTATCTTATCCTTACAGTAATTTCTCCAATACCATGTCTATAACTTATGACAGACTAGCTAATCTTCATTTACTCATGTCTCTCCACTGGTACCTTTAGAACTCATGTCATTCCAGTTTTTCTTTTTAAACTTTTCCCCTTGCAGTCTTATCTAGCTACAACTTCCATAATATAAAAAAGATGCATTTAAAACTAACCTAGTGGGACAATATATTTTCAGGGTTTTTAGAGCCCTCTGATACAATTACCCCAGGTCAGTTGATTTATTCAAGCCTAGCTCTACTGGATGCCACCCAACTGTTTTTCAGTTAATGAACAGTTTTGTACAGAACTGATGAAGAGTACAGTATGAACTGTTTATCATCTGATTTTCTTTCCAGTCTGTTAGGACATTTACCTGTCTTGGAAGTGTGGTACTTCAAGATGAGTTGTCCACAAAGATTCTTTGTAATAGACAAAGATTCTTTGTAATAGACAAAATAGACAATAGTCCCATGTGTCCCAAACACATGGGACACAAAACATGGGATAGGCCATGTTTGCACAGCAGTGTGTGCTGGGACTGCAGGGACTAAGCTATAAACAATGGCACATTTTCCACTGCTGCTCACATTATTAGGGAAATTTTCTATGTTGGAATGTACACTGGAAAAAAAAAAAAAAAAAAAAAAAAGATCAGTATGTCTAAACTGTATGAGCATATCTCAAAAATAAATAAATAAATTATCATGTATCTATGATAAAGAACTACCAAGCCCAAGGAGATCTGAATACTTTCAGTTGTTTTATTGATATGCTGGGCAATGGAGATCCCTTTCATTTTTCATGTTTCCTCTTTTCTTTGTCAACTTTCTGCACCTTAGACATTCCAGTTTAATAGCTATATATTCCCGTTTTATTCCAAAAGTTTTACATAAATACACAAAGATATGTTTTCTTTATTATTGTGTTCACTTCCATTCTGAAAAAGTATACCATTTTATAATTTTCAGGTGCCTAGGAAATCATCATTTCATGTTTTTCCTTTAAGAGTTCTAGTCAACTTCTATTCTAATTTCTCTATCTAAATTTTTCCTCACAATCAATTTCATATATAAGTTTCACCATTAGACAATTAGTCCCTCCAAAGCACTGAGTATATTGGTTGGCACCCTACTCCATTTGCAGAGATTGAAAGCAATCAGGTCATGATCACTTGTCACTAGGCAACCACCAAGTCTGAGTCCAGTATTCAATTCATCTTATCTATCACAATGAGATTCAAACAGAGCTACCTCATTTTGGGTTCCATATCTTTCATACTAGAAAACCATCAATAATTCTCACAAAGAACATTATCTTTTTACCACTGACTGCCTGAAATTTCCAGCACTCACTTTCTACATTTAAACATCACCTAATAGACTTTTTCTTTAATCTATGTAATAGGAGATTAAACAACTTACCACAACTCCACTAGCCCTATGACCAAATAAACAGGTTTAGAATTGATAGATAATACATTTAAAATCAGTGTTTGATACTTATACACAGCCAAAGCACTTGCAGCTTTTGCAGCACAAAGCAGCTTTTGCACCAAGAGGAATCAGATTTTCCTATCAATAAGAAAAATGCCTGCAAGATACGGAGTAATAAATTACAATGCTATCAAGAATTCTCCAGCACAAGAGCAGAAGTTCCACATGAAGCCGGACAGACAGATTTAGAGGCCCTTTTCATGACAAACAATATTGCCAAATCATGTGTTACAATGTATTTGCTACACCATCTGAACGATCTTTTCCTGTCTGACAGTGAAAAGCAGAGTCTCAGGCCAAAAATGTTGAGGAAGAAAGTTTATTTCTTTACATCTATGGATGGTTTCCCTGAGATGGAAGTGCATGGTAGCTCAGAAAGGAAGGTTGATCTCAGAAGAAAGTTTATCAGTTTGTGAGGTTTAGCAGTAGAAGGCTTGTAATGTCTTGCTTCTCCTACCCAGGAGACAACATTTAGTTTAAAATGTAAGAGGGTGACAAGAGATAACGTTACTTAATCACTCACAATGAGATAATTCAGAAGGGAACTATTTATTTATCTCTTAAAAATGAATATTTATCTAACATAAAAATTACTATAAAAAGTTATTTAAATTAATGAAGGTAATCCTACTCGACATTTAGGATAACTAGTACCATACTTTCCAATTAGTATTATTATTGCTTATTTTCTTTCCCAGAGAATTCAAAGCACTGAACTCAACCCCAGCTTTCACAGTATGATAAAACAAAGTTCATTTTCAACCTGTACTTTTATACTTTCTTTGCATTGATAAATGACCTTTTGAAAAGCATGATAGTTCGAAGGAAATGTGCGACTTTGTTTTAAAGCATATTTTTTCCTCTTGTGATTGTCAAAAGATTTTTGATTTTCTCACCAATGCAGAAACTGAATTGGCACTGAATGCTTTATTACAAGTAACACGTCAGTCCTATTTAGTTATAAGACAAGAGCAATATAGAAAAAGAAATATTTCAGTCCACCACAAAATTTTGACAACATCTGATTTCTTTTCATATGCCAACATATTAATTTCAGAACACATATATGTAAAGCTACTTGATTTCAGAGCATGTAACGCTAAAAGTAGAGATAGCTAAAGTAAAAGTGACATGCCAGTCGGTACTGTTTACTGAAGTACTTTTCACTCCTCACAATCTCATTCACCTCATCTTCTCTCAAGACAGAAGATAAGCAAGATTATCTTACACAGGTAAAATAATTTCTGGCTTAAATAAAATAAAGCACAATAAACCCACTTATAACTTGAGATTGCAGATAATCTCTTAATTACTTTTTTTCATTCAAAGACACCTAAATTTGTCTCACATACTCTAGTTTCCTGTCATATTCTTCAGCAGGAAATTATACTCATGGCCTTACACAAACACTTGCACTTCCAAAGACAAAAATAAACACCTCGGTTTACTAAAAAAAGAACAAAGATCATTATAGCAAGTATCCTAAAGGGTTTACAGAATTAGGCACAGACTACTGAGTTAATTGCTGCTTCAAAAGAAACAGAAATGGCAAGTGCTAACAACTGTGTTCAAGACGAAGAGTCAGGAACCTTCTTTTTACAGTGATAGTGATCCCAACTTAGTACTAGAGTCCAAAGCTCACCCAAAAAGGAGTTACATGGTACGACTTCAGTTTAAGACATTCCACACATCACAGAACATAACAGCACCTTACATTCCCTTCTCTCCCTTTCTCTTTTGACTTGGTAAAAATATATATATAGTTTGGTGGAAAATCACATAGTGGAAAAGAACATAAGATGCTGATCTTTGAACATTTTCAACAACAGCTTGTGCTAAAAACATTAAGAAATTTGGAGTCAATCATTTGCAGACAATAATATTCCATAATATGAAGGTGCTCACAACAGTCTGATATTGTGAAAGGGCTATGGGGCCCGCTCTGGGTCAGGTAATCAAAACATGAGAGGCCTTCAAGTGACATACCATCTAAGACATCACTACTGTCTGAACACACAGAACGTGCTATAAAAATTCTTCCATTCTCAGATCAGAGCTTTCAGCAGAGTCACTCAGTGAAAAAAACAAAAAGCTTAGTATTTCATTTACTTTTCTCCTCAGAATATTTCCCTTAAATGCTAGGACTCAAAGAAAAAAGAGGGTTGGAAACAAAGAGGAATAGTACTGTTATTCATAACATATCGTACATACTATGCAAAGAATAACAATTTTATTCTTACTGACTCTAAATAACTTTTTGATTATTTTCTGCCCTATAGGAATTATATCCTGATCTTGAAGAACTTTAATCTTTAAATTCATCTGCTGCAAATTGTATTTGTTTACAAGGACTAATACTTCCTACATATAGAAGGCCTTTGACAATGCACCAAAAAAATTGACTGAAGTCAGCTGATGGAAGATTTATCCATTTTTAGCAAATGTCAAATCATTGGCTATTGCTTTTAAGATTAATAAAAGATATAATGGTTTCTAGATAGCCTCTAAATAAAGATTACTATGAATGGAGAAATGATTTACCAATAGTCACCACAATGAGATTTCTTTAAAGGTTACAATCATCAGTTATTTAGCTGAAACACTGCTGAGAATGCCTGGTCATTTCTTGAATAATGCATAATGTTCATTGTAGATTTGATCTGTATTATAACAATACAGATATTTCTTAAATAATGGAGAAAACTATCTGTTACTTCACAATTGCTCAAGATATTTCCATGAAGTAATTGACTCTGAAAGTATTATATGAAGTCACCTGAGTGTTCATTTGCAAGCAAAACTTGCAGTGATCACTATACAATAGGCATAAGAGAACATACTCATCAACCTTTATAGACTTAAGAAAAGCTGTGATAAATACAGGGCAGAGTAAAGGACCTTCCTGAAATACTCAATTAAAATGATTAAATTGCTGTACAGTACTGGGGAACAAATTTAAAACTAAGCTTTGAAATTTAATTATTAACACAAGCAGACCACTACATTGTGGGGAGCAGGAGTAACACAGGGCAGCAGTTGTGTATGCAGCATAAGTACCTCTCATATAATTTTCAAAATACCTTTGAGTCTATTCAGGAGATTGCTTGGACTTGCACAATGTATAACGTCCAGTGTTTTATTGCAGAATTATCAACTGTATTTCATATGAAGCTGCAAGCTATTTATATGAGTTTATCAATATGAACTTCTTTAAGGTCAGCAAAAAGCAACCTTAATAAACAAAAATGATTTTCTTTTGA
Organism: Heteronetta atricapilla; assembly: GCA_011075105.1. Lineage (NCBI taxonomy): Eukaryota > Metazoa > Chordata > Aves > Anseriformes > Anatidae > Heteronetta > Heteronetta atricapilla. The sequence continues at coordinate 10,825,805 of CM021735.1, forward strand.
TATAATTTCACAAATGTTTGATCAGAATGTGTGAACAGGTTTTCTGTGTAAAGAGAACTGTTGAAGTAATAAAGTATACCTGTACTGTACTGTTAAGCCTGCTTATGGTGAGTTCTTATACCATGGAATTATTCGTAATAATTATTTCAATAAACTGACAAAAAATAAAGTCCTAATCAGCTCTAAAAACATTATATTCAAATAGAACAAAAAGTAAAAAATCCTTCTTTATCCCCCCAACAGCCCTTATGACTAGAGGAATGGGCCCCATATCATCAATGGGTAGAAAGGCATTAACTGTTTACCTAGCTTTTTTATAGGGAAAACCAAGTTAATCTAGACCAGACTATTTATGCTTTTATCTAAGAATAAGGTTTTATTCTCCTTTAAAAATCTTTCCTTCATTATAATCTTTGCCCAAAAGGAAGCTTCAGTATTCATTTATATATATTCTTATTCCACAAGAGGATAATGAAAAACAGATTCCAGATACTCTGAAAATATGCACAGAAACCTGCAGACATCAGACTTTCTGTAACACAGGGAAGCTTGTAGAAGCTCTGTGTCAAATTCCTGTATTTACAGAAATTTGGGAAGGAATTATTTATTTTTACAGACAGATCATAGATCCTACAGCAAGGAACCTACTTTATACTCATCTTGAAACATTGTTTAATTACTTGAGAGCAAAGTTTCATCCTGAAAAAATGGGGAATATTTGCATATTATATCAGAAGCCTGATGAACCATGTTGTACTTGTGCTCTGAATGATGTAATTATTGCCTTTTTTCTTCATGAAAATTATATATGGCATGGCAGATAATATAAATGAAAGATATGAAGTGACGCAAATACATCCAGCTACTAAATCATCAGCCTCAAAGTCCTTTGGTTGTTGCCCTCCCTGTCTACTGCCCTCCATCCACAGAAAATTATAACTTTGCTTAACTAATCTTGCTTCCTTTAATAGAAGAGTAAGTAAAAGCTCTTTTCACTGGCAGTACCAGTAACCCTTCATGGACAGTTGTAGTTTAATAAGGTTTTCTCACACTAATTTAAAATATTTATCAGACAGCAAGACCACACTCTTCTATATACATAGCATGAATAAAAAACTACACAAAACGTTCAGTTTATCCAAGTTACTGGAAACACTAGTCAGGACCAACACGCATACAGCCTCTAAATAGAAGAATCAGAGATTTGTTTTAATCATAAGACTTCTATGGCGACTCACGTCTAAAACATTTATGGCTCAACAGCTTGTTTAAGCATGAAAAGAGGGTGTTTAATACTGAAAATAGCATATTTTGGCTGAAGTCTTGATAAATGCATACATGCCTAAAAGTCAAAAATAATTTCTATACACATTAAATGATGATGAATAAAATTCTGATCTCTGATCTGAATATTTAAAAATTTGGATGTGTTGTTCGTGAACTGGGAGACAACATGATTCTGCCTTTAAGTTTTAGTGACAGAATTAAGAGATTGAGTTCTCAAATCAAAGAATAACACCATGTTTCTCTCAAATGCATCCTTTCATAGAATATTAGAATAGGAAAAGTAACACAATCATTGCTAAATAACTTTGAATGATTTAATCTTTTACTCAGAAAACTTAGAGCTGTAATACTTATATCAACAGGTTTGTTGTTAAATAAAAGTATATAAAATAAGAGGTTAATTTCACCTTCACATGGTGTCTTTCTCATGCAGACCTCAGATTTCCACATTTGTATCCCTTTAAAGGATTTGATATGCAGGGAAAGAAGAAAGGATGACGGTAAAAATTTCAATTTAGAGGTTACTAAAGGCTGCCATATTTGATACAATACAATGTATTTACAGCATACCTTTTACTGATGTATTAGGTGGAGGTCCTTCCATTCTCAAGTTCCATGGAGGATCGCCTTGATTAGCAAAGTCCCTCATTTTCAGATAGCTAATTGTAAGTCGGATGATGGATGCCTTGTCAAGCTGGCTGGTAATGGCTGCAGGCAGCGGCAACAACTTTGCCAACTCATAGAATTCAAAATTCTCCTTTCCCCGGCGAGATCGAGCAGCATCTCGGGACTTTTCCTTCCTCAAAGCTTGTAAACTGAAGAAAATAAACAAAGTAGGGCATACATCAATATTAGTGTTCTGTCACATTTAACCAATTTGCTTTTTCATTGCTGGTCTTCTATACAAATTACCACATTTTCAAAATGTTGTTGTGTATGGATGTACAGAATTCAGGATATATTTAATGGTACTCCAGTCTTTGAATAATTAAAACTAATGATAGTACTTGAGTTTTGGTTATAGACATGCTATGTAAATGACTACTAACTCATTTCAACAGCTTCTTAGACTATCCTTTTTTCTGATACCAGTCACAAGAAAGAATTCCCAAGAGTACGGGATTTATCTACACAGATGCCATTGCTGCTGCTGACCCACTGTAACCCATTTTTGTCTAAACGTGTACCAAATTCTGACTCTGGTGGGAAAGGAAGCTAGAAAAAGGTGTCTGAAGTGTTTTCCACCTCTGACAGGGGTTGCTGTGCAGGCAGCCAAGATGACCAAACAGGTTGTAAAGGAGCTTCTGAGTCACAGAAGTTTACAGAAGTCTGGTGTTATAGTGCAAATCTGCTGGGCTTTCAGGAAGTTATTCTTTATGAGCTGTTCAGCTGTCTTTTTGTGGGAACAGTAACCTTTGTCAGAGGTGTGAGAAAGCAGTTAATAGTTATGTGTTTCATGTTTCCGATTGTAATTAACTACCACATATGTCAGACTCCTAGACAACTTTTTGATCAGAAAAGACCTTCTGCCTTATGCTAAGCAGGTAGAAATGCAGAGACATTCATTTATTCCTGTTTTACCAATGTATCTCTTGCTACTACCCATATGCAAGTGCTAAAAGTAACAGTTTTCATTCCTGGGTTATTTAATTGGCATATAACTGCTGAATGTGCATTGGATCATCAAGACTGTGGTCTTTCCCTGATTTTTTCCTGAAACTCAAAGTAAACTCAAGATTCAGTTTGTTTCAATATTTAACGCTACTTTACAAAGGAAAAGGAACTTTTTTTTTTTTTTTTTTTTTTTTTTTTTTAATGTGTGGTTTGAGGCAGACAGAAATGGACAACACACTTCCCAGAAGATTTGGAGTCTATGTGCTGATGTTGGTGCCTGCCAAACACTGCATAAGGTGAGTAGAAACACTTCTAGTCCCTCACAAAGACTATTTTTACTTTGTTTCATTTGATTCCTTGTTAGTTTGATGAAGTTACAAACACAATTCCATTAAGTAGGCACTGGTTTACAACAGAACTAAAATTCAATTAGTTTACAATGAAACAGCAAATGCTTCGCTCTAGCTTCTACAATCCTCTTTGAAACCTTGGATTTCATCAATGCACAACATACAAAAAAACACAAAGGCATGAAGTAGATCAGTAGAATTTAGGCATATAAATCTAATACCATGATTCTGAGACCTCTATTTACCTATTTTTTCTAAAATAGAGATGATTTAAACTACAAAGATTCTCTTATTTTAATATTCTTACCCAATTGCATTTTTATGGCTGCCTCTGCCCAAAGATATACCTCAGACTTGAAAGGGCAGATCAGCTGGGCCCTTAAAACAGAAATGAAATCCCTCCCTCACACTGCCCTGAGAAAGATTAATAACTCATATTCCCTAAACAATTGTATTTAAAAAGACAGCTTAAGTAAAGAACACAGATGGTAAGAGATCCAGGAGGAAATGCCACCTCCTTAGCCACAGGCAAAGATGTTCTATTGAATCCCATAGTAAGGTACCTACTTGTCTTCATGAAGTACCAGCAGCTACATTCAGGTTTTTAAGTTAATTTCTAGGAGACAAATAATACTTCAGTTGTTTATGGAGATACACCTGTCCAGTTCTGAATTTTAAATATCTACCAACAAAGATGTTAAAAATCCCTCAAGAGGTGTATTAAATATAGCCAGAAGAAATATTTTACATATATACAGAAAACTAGAAACTCCATCTCTGTGAGGTATGAACCATCCAATTAATTTCAGATACCCTATTCAAGTTCAATATACTAGTAACGTGAGAGAGATGCAGGCACGTGTCTCTGCTCAGTCTCTTGCAAGTGAAAACTCATTTTTTAGGGTACAAGTGATGACATATACTCATCTGTCATCACATTTTGTTCTCCAGAAGCCAAGACTAAAGACCCCAAGTCCTCTGATCAATTTGAGGAGTCCAGAAGAGTTAAGATTCTAGATCTATTCTGAAAGTCTTCACCAAGAGCGTTTGCTCCATACCACCCTTACAAAATACCTAATTATACCTCTGTGCATGAAGGGACTTTTTAGAGATCCTTGGTATACAGGTCAGAAACATTGGAGATCTCAGCCATTTCTGAAATTGAAGGGTGTTAGAAATTGAAAGGTGATAGATTATTCCTTAGCAACACCAAAAACTGAATCCACATTTTACAAGTCCTATATAAAGTTCAGGAGATTGCTGAAACTGAATAATATAAAGTATAACTTAAATAAACTTTTAACACATTACTGGATTGTTAACAGTTTTGCAATAGAAGTCTGCAAGCTGAAGAGTGAGGCTACCTGTGTAAGCAAACAGCATACTTTGAAAGCTACCTGTGTATGTTAAATTTAGCAAAATGAAAATACTCCCAAAGTACAAATAACAGGGAGTCAATATAATACATGCACAAAAACAACCCCTGAGAAACAGTAATATCAGTAACATGTTTTTCCTCCGGGCCGTTTGGTATGTTGTTGTTTGTGGAAGCTCCACCAAGACAGTCAAGTCAACTAGTTTGTAACTCTTGGCATCAGTGCATTACGCTAAGTTTAGAAACAACGTCTGGCAAAACATGCATATAAATCTTAATTTCTACGCTATGCAATTCTACCAGAGAAACACTCGCAGCTTGGATGCTGGGGTTATGCTGATACAATGGATCCTTAATTTGGGAGTAGCAATTTCCTCAGCAGGATGCAGGAAATCATTAGATATACCCTAACCATCTCTGGCACCTGTGATTTTGATAGGCAATATCAGCTTCATCATAAGATGCTCTTAACAGAGGAAGGTGCTAGCACTGAAAATACCGAGAAGATTCAATAAGAGAGGGATATGCAGCTCACAGCAGAAAGCTCTGCTGTTGACACAGGAGTAAAACACATCTTGGGCCTTGTCATATGACATTGAGATTAGAGGTGGTTCTTGGTAACATAGATAAACTTGCTAGAGTACCAGGGTGCAGACACTCAGAAATTCCTGCAGGCTCTCCTACTAATAAAAATTAAAGTCAGAGAAATGTTACCTATGTTTATTATGTAGATTTCACATTCAGAAAACATCAAGAATACAAGTATTGCACGTGTCTTACACAAGGAATAATTCTTAGATAAGGTCTCCCAACAGACAAGCTAATCTACATAAACTATCCACACTGCCAACAAGAAAATAAAGTGTGAAATATACCCAAGGGACACAAAGATTGCTCCCTCCTTGCTGTCTGTGGAGAAGGGGAAAGAGCTCAGATAATTGGAGAGTGCATCCCTGTACAATATCGAAGGATGATGTCATCATAAAATGGTAAAAAATCATGCATTTCCCTTAAGAATATACTTCTATATAGGAATTTCCATACAGAGTCCACTAAAGAAGACAGGTTTCCAGCTACTACCTTCTTGATAATTCTGAGATGCAATAGCAAGTAAAAAGAATATTTAATGACCAGAAAACTAATGCTATTTTGGATAGGTTTCTAGTGTGTATATATATATATATATACATATATACTATGTATACATACATACATACATATATATATATATATATATATATATAATGTATATTCCCTTCTAGGGCTTTTCCAGATGGACTGATATAAAGAGGATCTGCTTTTACAGATGAAAGGGTACAATAAATAGTACTGTATAATTTTAAAATGTTGTACACAACATTTCTGAAGTAAATATTCTATTGAAGACATCAGATGTAGAAGACATGATAATATGGTGTTGCATAAAAGTTTTATTGGTACTCATAACTCACTTGTGATTTCATTGTGCTTGTGGTCATTCCAAGCTTAATCTGCTTCATATTTTATTCCACATAATTTTTATACATTTTATATTCATTAGCCTACATATGCATCCATATCCATGTGCACACCCCCAACTTCCACATGTCTGACAGATCATCTGTCAACTGAAAGATGGGACAAGGACAGCTCCGAATTTTTGTAGCATATAATGACAATCAAATATTACAACATATCAACAGATGCACTGACTTAGCAAGGATTTTTCAGCATATCAATACTGTGCCTGTGTGGTAAAAATCAGTGAAATAATTTAATTCCATGAGTTTGCATTTTGAATGAAAACAAGGCAATGGTTATGGTTACAGATATGTCTATCTGCAACTTCAAAATGCAGTTTGGAAGCAACAGGCTTGACCATATTAGAAAAATACTTGGAGCTGTCGTCGGTCTCCCCCCAGCTCAGTCCCACATAACCACACTGGTGGGGTTTTGCAGTGCCCAAGCTGAACCTGACATAAATGGAGATTGGACTTGGGGCAACAGCCATAAAACAAGGTTTGAGGGAGAGGATGCTGAGATACAGCTAGAATGGTTGAAGCCAACAGACAGCTTGTCCATGCTGTGCTGTCACTGCTTTTGCTTATAGTCACTAACTACAAGCAGAAATGTACTGCACAAAGGATAGGCAGTATTTTTACAGTTCTATTGTATTTCTATAGTTCTATAGAAATCCTCCTTGATTTCAGGAGCTTTACAAGTGCAACAGTATACCAGAATAGAGCACTTCTTGAAGTACTAAACAACATCATACTTGTTAATTCTAGCTGTTATCGACCACTAGCAAATTTCTTAAGCCTCTAACAACAATATGGATTAGGAGCAGCAACACCAGATACAGTACTACAATAATACTTAGCAATATCTAATAATGCTTATAACAAGCTTTATAGACAATGAAGCAGTATGTCTGTGTAGTTTCATATTAGTATAGTCATTCAAATTCAAGGATCAAAAGGTCCACTATAAACATTCTCCAACTCTCCAAAGGCCTTTTGTCAGATGCATGTTATATCCACTTGATAGAAAACAAATCAGATCTATGGAAAGGATGTGCAACATTAGATCACACAATGTGTCTGTTGAAAAAAAAAAAAAAAAAGGAAAAGAGGAAAGAAAAAAGGATAAACCCAATTCTATATTGCTTCTAATCTCTAAAAGAGAGTTTCAGTTATGTATGTCCTTCTGCATACAATGTTCTCCAAAATAAAAAATAAAAGAATGTTTACTTCCTATTGCATCTAGTTGTGGTATTACATAACGAAATAAAATTAAATCACCTGTTCCCTCACTTCGCCACATACTTGACAAGAATTTTTTCTTAGATTTCAAGCTGACCAATACAAACAAGAATGAAGGTTGAGCCCATTTATTGCAACTGTTACACTGAAAATCTGACTCTTACTGCCTGGGCAATTTGTTCAGGTATCATCTAAGTCCCCCTATAGATGCTCACCCATTGGCCATTTTCTGGGCTATAATAATCTGTTTTCATCAAATGAATTTCATTGATATAACAGGATAATCAATATGAGAAATTGCAGGAGTAGAATGGCATCAGTATCAAAACGACACAATTATTTGGGATATTTGACTGATAATGTAGCTGTTCTTATGCCTTTTTTTTTTTTTTTTGAGGATGTTTGTTTATAGTGACATCTTAGAAACAGTGTTTGACCCCTGTGAATATTCACCTGAACAGCAGTAAACGTTTTCAAACTCTAAAAAAAAAGATTTAGACATCGGGAAAGATGGAGAAAGCACAGCAGAGTAGCCTGCACTATGTTATTGCACATATTGCAGTTGAAAAGTCCAGTCTAGCAAGTCAAGCATCAGCATTAGTGGCTGCAGGAGCCTAAAGCCTCTTATTGTCTTTTTTTTATTATTATTGTTCTCTTTTTCTAAATGTTATGCTCTAGAGAACTCACAAATATGCATGAAACTGGACATTTTTTCAGCATAGTAGCTACAAGTGAGTACAAAAGAGTGAAGAAAAAAAGCTAATGTTCCTGCAGATGTGAATTAAGAAGGAAAAGTTATCTTCAATTTTATAAGTCTGATTCAATTAGTTATGAAAAATTGATACTGAAAATATGTTAATATGTATACCTCTAATTTCTACACAGTAGTTACTATCTGTCTGGATTTTATTTTTCGACAACTTCTCAATGTGATGGTTTTCTTCCTTTTTCTTTTTTTCCCTACTGTCCTATTCACAGAATTTTCACACAGATTTTTTCTGAACTCATAGTACAAGAATTTCAAGACTTATAAAAAACAGTTACACTGTTTAAAAGAGAAGAGTACTTTTGTGAGGGCAAAACCTCCAAAAAAGGAGGAAGGAGGAGAATCAAAGCCACATTAAATTTTACCTTCTTTTTTCTTTTCTTTTTTTTTTTTTTTTTTAAAGCACATCTGAGAAGTCAGACAGGCAGATTTTTATGGATTTTTCCACTTGTTTGCTTAGGAGATCTGAACATTGCTCAGTCTCACTATTTATCAATTAATCTAGCATGCAGCCTCAAAGGAAAAAGGTCGACCTGTATTAAAAATTCATCCATCAAAAATTCATCAAAGACTTCAGCATTTTAACTCATGAACCTTTGAACACCTGCATACTTGTCAGATCTGTGGTCATAGTTAGCTGTAATCTATAGTTACTACAGTATCTATACTTGCTCTCACACGAGCTGCATGAGGAGACTGTCAGGTGAAAGTGCGGTACATAATCTAGTGAGCCACACTGCTTTCTCAAACTGCTCTTTTCATCAAACAAGGGATAACTGACATCTGACTAAATTCAAAGTCACTCAAAATCAGGCCCTTTGAATGAGCAAATGTTTTTCAGAGGAATTCATTTTTTCTACACCATAAATATCGCCATTCTTACAGGGCAAAAAAAAATGCTAAAAATGTAAATGAAACCATTATCTGACATTATCATTAATGGCATACTCCACAAATTTGAGCCATTTAATGTTGTCCAAGAAAAATCAATGATTTCAGAAGACTTTCTTTAATGTGGGAAGAAAGCTGTATAGTATAGGCTGGAAGTTAAAGCTGGAACCTTCAAGTTCAAGGTAAAAACTCTGCTGCTTAACTAATGCACTGCTCATAGCTGTCATCATTAATTTATGTTAGCCTCTGTAAACATCAAGAGTATAATAGGCCAATTTCACAACTAAATATAGATGCACATTTTGCCCTTATATAAATGGCAGATTGCTGCTGTAGATCATCACTGCAGCAACACGTCAGTAAAGATGCACTGTTTGATGGTCTGATGCTCACACAATATATAAAACCAGTTGTAATGGTTGTTTGGAAGCAAAGTGTAACATAGCAGCAAAATTTCATTTGTTCCACAAACTCAGGATATATTAAGCTTGGCTGACAAAGACTGTTTGATGTGCTAAATCAGTTTGACCTTCATTTTTTGCTTTATATTTCTCATTTAACACATGAAATGACCATTATTTTTTCACTATATAGGAAAATATCACAGAACTGGTTTCTATTAAAAAGGCTCCTTTCCTTGCAGATAGCAAGAAAATACATTTTCCAAATGTGTTTTAACAATTATTTTAAAAATAACATGCAACTTATGAAAAAATAATACCTATATTAACCCAAGCTTTTTATAATATCAGTGAGACGAGGTTGTTTTGTAGGGTTTATGATTAGACAAAAGATATTTATTTTATTTTCAATATGTAAAATCGATTCAAAGATATGTATCTTTTTTTTTTTTTTCAGGAAAAGGTTTGTATATGTTCGAACTAATCATTAAATTGAATGTTTTATCTTCAATAAGCATCTTTGTTGCATTTAAATATCAGGATTTACTTCCAATGTGATTCATTAGAACACAATAATAGGAAACTGGCAGCTTTAAGGATTACAAAACTCACCATCCTGCACAATCTTCTAAAAACGTACACTCACATAGCAACAATTAAGCAAGCTGTAATACACCAGTTAAAACCCAAACTCCACAACCACAACACTTTGATCTTTTTTTTCTGATGTTGAACTAAGCAATTGCCAGCCTTATGATAATAGAGAAACTGCAGTTTTATCAAGCAATTTTGCAGTGCCCAATAAATAGCACTTTACCTTGGAGCAACTTGTACATTTCACACCTTAAATTTCTATTTACCAAATCAGCTAATCACTTCACAATTGAACTTCTCAGAACAAAAAATTATCAATTAAAGTGGTTGAAACTCCTGCAAATTATCATTTAGGAATGAAGTAATTGCTTTCATCAGGGCAGAAAAGCCCGCCAGAACAGAAATGTCACTTCAGATTAGTGTTCTCACTCCTGAAGCTATGGATGACACAGCTGATATAAGACTAAATGCCAAGACCAATCAATTGCTTTTGTGGCTCTGTTCTGAGCTGCTGTAAAAGGGGCCATTTTCTAGGATCTACTCTTCATTATAGTAAATGCTATCTCCTTGGTAACATAATTCCATTTCTCATAAATTCCGTCTGAGAGCATTGTCCTAACAATGGATGTTTGTGGAAAAGAATGCTGTTGGTTTAATGCAAAGAAATTAAGTGTGAACGGCTGTCAAAGTACTATAGTTTACTTGTTCTTAAACAGAAATTGAAGTCTTTACATTAAAAAAAAAAAATACTTTGGCGGAAATGAATGTTCTGAACAAGTGTAATATATTGGATTTAGAAGTGTTGTGCTTCTGATTGAGAGCATAGACTGTTTTTTTGTATACATATGTTCTGTCTATAGTGGGCATGCTAGTTCCTGGCAGAGATTTGTCAGTTTAAGAGAAAGTACATAAACACTCCACTTATTTCACAGCAGTGCAGTTAGGAAATGTGAAATTGCTGAAGAAAACATGGTCTCATTATCATATGACATGCTATTTGTTAGCAGACTCATCTGTGTATAAAGGCCGCCTTTGAACTGAGCCCTTACTGGAAATATCTGTATTTCAATTTGTATTGTTCAGCTTCCTAAAATACAAAGAATCTGAGTTATGGTCTCCAATTAAAAGAATATCTGAGAAGCTAATTTGGTGGAACAGCAGCAATTTCCTGCACTGCTCTCCTCATGACTGAAGTTTAGAAACAAATTCAAGATTACAGATTTTCATTCAAAACAGGATGAAAAGTATTCCTCCCTCAATGAGCATAAGCAATTCCAATTAACAATAACAAGAGTTATGTGACAGGAGAATATATTACCAAATATGTAAAGAAGCAATTTATTCAGCATTAAGATGAAAATTGCAACTTTACTATGGTATTTCAATGGGTAACCAAAGAAAGATCATAGGTATGCTCTTAGCAGGATTGTGAATGTAGCCCTGAATGCTAGCAATCTCACAAATATATGAAAACAGCACCTATTACGTCAGGAAGACAAGAGGACAGTAGAGACAGAATATTACACAGCACATCTACCTGCCTGGAGTAAAAGCAGTAGTTTTAATTGTAAAACTGGATATCTTTAGCCCAGGTTCTCCAAATATGGTATCTCATATTAAACATGCTGTATTGCACATTGTGATTTCAATATGAGCTTTATACTTTTAACTAAGTAGCAGTTACTACATGAATAAGTTACTTTAGGAAATGAATACACATACAAATTTCCAGTTTTACTCCTTCAATAATTACAGTGAGTATGAACTTTAAGAAGGAGAACTCCAGGTTATGAGGTTTTGATTTGGTTCTGAATTAATGTTTTAAAGACTGAGTAAACATCTGTTATTTTCCTCAGCTACATCAGAACTATTGCAGATTTTTTTTTTTTTTTCTGGAACTTTCCTATAAGCTGTGGACATTATTTTCTATAGCATCATTTTACCAGTGGTCGCTCTGGCATAAAAAACTGTTTTTTTGTTGTTGTTGTTGTTGTTTTTATGGCATAAACTGCATCTGTCATAGGTAGTTTTTCTATACCGTGAAGTTTTTCTACTGCCAAAAGGCCTAAGAGCACAATATTGCATTCAGACATCCCATGTTTGTTCTTTACAGATGACCTAAATAGGGATTTTGTTAGAGTTGGCTGTGCTCTGTATCTATCCGCTCCAATTTAGTTCCCAGAGCCAGGAAAAAAAGGCAAGAATTCTAACCTCTCTCTTTCAATGCTGTCACATAAATAACCTCTAGGTGGTGTGTTGTCAATTACTGTAACATTGAGACCCATTCTAAAGAAAATAACATGCTTTATTTCCCTACATACTCTTATAATTATCTTCATCTCATAATTCCCTCCTTCCCATCCAAAAGTTATGCTTATGCTGATGGTTCTATGCTGAAGATATGCAAGCTGTAGTTTCAAACCCCTGCTAATGGGAGTGTAACAAGACCTCTTATGAAGAAGCTTTTGAGGGAAATAGAATATACTGACACTGCAATCCAAAGGAGCTACTACATTTTACAGACACAAAACTGAGCAATCTTAAAACTGACAATACAGCTTCAACACAATAGACCAAATGATGAACCACATGGCCAAAATCATCTCTGAGTGCTCAACATTTTTTTCTACCTGTTACTCAAGCCCTTCCAAAAAAGTCCATCTAAAAAAAAAAAAAAAAAAAGCAATAACCACTCTGTACAGATACACCCACTGAGTAATCTGAGCACTGCATGCTCAGATTTGAGTGCATTGCCTTTGCAGTCTTAGGAAGACCCTGCTACCTGTGCGAGTCTCCAGAAGCTCATCAATGGATTTATTGAAGCTCATTTTTCCAGCAGCATGAGTTCCACTCTCTGAGGTGCCACATTACCTGTAGAACCATTGCTTCAGTAGAGTATGAATGAGCTCCAGGGCCTTTTACTTCAAGGCTTCTGGCATGAACACCAAGCAGTTTAGTGTGAATTAACTTCAGTAGTACACAAGGCAGCAAGGTTTTCATAAGAAGATGTCTCCTTCACAAACACAACCAGTAAAATAACTTATATTACTTCCTACATATTCCAGGACAGGCTACAATCTCCATGGAGTTCCCTTGCAGAAGGGACTATATTTACTTTTTGTTTATCCCTCTGGGAGAAGTGGCAGCTCAGTAACTATCCAGTAAACACCAGTGAAAAGCCTAAATGGGTGAGGGAAGGGGGCGGGGGGGGGGGTGGAGGGGGGAAACAGGCCAGAAAACATTAATTCAAACAGGGAAGGAGAAAAAAAAAAAAAAAAGCCCTCAAGTTTCAATCCAGTCACCTGCTTTTCTCAAAGTCTAAACTGATAGCTTAGACACCACTGGTAGGTTACAGCTGGGTATGCAGTTTTTAGAAAAAGAAACAGACAAGTGTGTAGGTTTGGATGTAGAATGAAGACTTGACTTAGAAAAAAATCCATAATTCTTCCATAAATCAGAATTAACACACATTTTCCTAGGCTGGCTTCCCACATCCTACTTTCATCTTGATGGAATTATGTTTTACTTACATCTCCTTATTTCCTAAGGAACATGAAAGACTTGCCAAATACTGCAGAATCTTACAATCTTAGCAAGAGGGAACCATTCCCCAAAACGTAAGCGGAATGTCAAGGCAGCCATATGGAAATGTGTGTGTTTCCACCGGCACACAGCTGGCATTATAATTTACAGGTTACTAGAGGAAAAAAAAAGACTAATGAACCAACATGTTATAGGGTACAGTGCTCCACAAGTCTCTCCTCAGCTCTAATCACAAACTTCCAGTTTTCATTTGAGGTAAAAAGATGGTTAAAAAATTGGTGGAGCTCACAGATTCACACTAAATAATGTTCATGCTCTCAAATTTTTCCAATGGTACAAAATATACTAGTGATCCTCAAAAGCTTTAAAAAAAGTCCATGCTGTCCCCTTGCTTCTATTTCGCCTTCATTCACAATAAATAATTAGAAAAAAAAACTATATACAGGTTAAAGTGCTTAGTCCCCCCACCAAAGCAATCAGTTTTATATTGAATGTTTTATAAAATAAACCCACTGCCTGCATCATCAATGTCTCAGTGCATTATAGTAGCATTGCATAAGTGTACCAAGTTAAGAGAAAATCTTTCTACTCTCAGTCTGTTACAGCCTTCTTAAAGAAATAACCTTCAAGTTGAAATTTTTCATGCTGGTTCTCAGCTGCTCCCCAAAATGAAATTTTCTATGGAGACAGATAAAAATTCATCAAGCTTTTTTTTTTTTTTTTTTTTTTTAATTATTGCATGACTGTATGAATTTTAGGTGCACAACACCTAAAAGGGCATATGAAAAAGACATGATATTGCTTTGTTTTCAACAGTTTTGATACAGTAGGGTAAAAATGAGGTCCACGCTTACTGCTGGAGGAATGCCATCCTCAGTCCACTTGCATGTATCAGTACTGACCATGCACATTATTAGGCTTATGTGTTTCCTGAAGTGCCAAGAACAGCATGTTGCTAGAGGTTATGTACTCAACCCAAACCACAGACTGCCTCATACAGCAGTAATTGCTGTACAGGCTGTATGTACCTACATATTTTAGTTTGGGGGCATTTGTAGCAGACCCAAGATCTAATTTCTAGGTAAGTTTTCAGATATGGTATAGCCAAAGTTGATATGGTATTTCTCCTCATAAACTAGTTTAATTATAGCCAGATGGTCCTGATGCTACAAGCCTTTTATGATCAAAGAAACAATATGCCAAAACTTTTCCTTAAAAAACACACATCATCAATTGGAATCCTAAAACTGTAAAGAGCAACAAAAACCCACACTTAACCAAGAGCCTCAAAGCATTAACAGTTAGACATGAATCTCATGTTGTAGAATAATGCTTACTTCATCGATAACATCCAGCTACAAGCAAGAGTAGCAATGTCCTAAATCCATCAGAGTGCATGTATCAAGGGCATTGTTTAGCAGTGTTCTGAAATCCTGCACGACAGCTTCCCAGACTACACCTCCACCAAGGAGGCAAAGCTTACAAAACAATTCAGGCAAGGGCTAGCCTGCTATGAAGTAAGGAACAGCAAAGCATGAAAGTCAGCAAGTTCCAGCAGTAAGGTTCCCTACCTAAAAGGTACTTGACTTGAATGTCCTCAGCAGGTAAAGCAGCTCTCTTCAGACTCACAGGTCAAAAACAGAGAGGAATATCATGATAATCTAGTAACTGTTCTCACCGTTAGGCAGGCCACATAATGTTACCTAGTAATTCCAGCATTTTCCTCATAACATGTGCTTAAATTAAAAAGTTTCTTTTACAAAATATCAACCTTAATCCAGAAATTCCAAGACAAAGCAATTCTATTGCTAAGCAGCTGCAATGTTTAAATTAGCCTCACCATTAACATTTTTGTTTTATTTCCAGTTTCAACTTTGCTGACTTCGGCTTTCAGTCACTGAATCTTGCTATTCCTTTGTCCATTAAACAAAAGAAACTCCAAATATCTATATCTTCTTCCTGTCTGTGTAATTATGGGCCACGATCAAGTCACCCTTTAACCTTCCCTTTTTTGACAAGACTCAATTGACTAAACAAATTCAGTCATTGTATATTTTCCACTCATAACTTTAGCAGTCTCTTTTTTCAACATTAGATCAACTAAAAATTTCCAACACTGGACATCATAGCAACCATCAATGGGTAACAGTTTTCCAAGTTCAATATTTCAATTAATATATTTAAAGATCATTTTAGTCTGTATTTGAAACAGCATCATGCTGGACTACAGTGCCCTGCTACTCATAAGAAAAGTTAGCTATTGATGGTATTTGTGTTTCAGAAATGGAAACAAATCCAATAAATTCCATAGGTAGTAGGGTAGTAGGTAAAAAGACAGAAAAGCATTAATTCATTAACTCCAGATACTAACACCTTGCTTTCTCCCAGGCATCTAGAATTAGGTCTAGAATTGGTCTTATTCAAACCAATTCTATGCAATCATTCTCCATTTTATTTACGAGGTGAAATAAAGGTAAAGTGATCAACTGCTCTGGATACACCCAGGCAAGGATTTCTTTCACACCACCCCAGAATTTTTGATGGGGTTAAAATGACAGAACTCAGAAACAAGAGGAGACGGCCTGTAAAAGTTTCTCATTTCCCTCAGCATCATATATGCATTTTAACTACTCTAGATCTATTTTCTTTTTTCTGTTCCCTGAATGGACTCAATATCCTGACAGGGAAAGGCTCCCATGTTTCCCAGCACAGACCACTTAGATGGACCAGAATATCACTGATTTAGAACTATTCCATCTATCAGTACCTTGTATAATAATAAATAAAAAAATAAAAATATATATTAAAATATAAAAATAAAGACACCTTTATTCCCTTTCTACCCAGTCACAACATAAGGCTTTAAAATTATTCCACTTAAACCCATCTGACAGACGAACATTTCTTCTCCTAACCTTCTGGCCATCTTCCCTAGTGTTCTAACTGCCACAGGACACGTCATCACTGTGAGGCTGACCTGTGAAGGTAAACAGGGGTGGAGAGCTTCTAAGAGCACCAGCATGAATCAGTGGGGGCACACAGCGTAATTTGTCACTGATGGGCTGGTGGCAGAATATTACTATTCTTTGAAGGCTGAGGTAAAGCCTTCAGATTGCTGTTAGCCATCAAACCAGCACTGTGGTTCAACGTGGGCCTGTTACTTCCAGGCCTCAAAAACATTTGTAGTGGTGTTCACGTTCCACATTTCAAATCATCATCAAACTACTGAAGTTTTGGTATGCCCAGACACACCTACCAAGTGAGCCTATGCCATTATATATTCCTATGAACATGGTTTTAATAATAATGAACTCTTGAGAGTTCCCATAAACCATCATTCACACAGGTGTTCAAATCATAGAATAATTAAGATGTCATTTTCAAAACCACACAGTCCTGGAGTAATCCTGCTCCTAGACAAATGAAGCCCTGGAAGTTGTGTTTGGAAATGCCACCTTACTGTGTTTAAAACCTGTCATCACTGGTATGAGCTCAGACAGGTAAATGAGCAATAGTTTAGAGTCAAGAGAAAATAAGACCAATACTCATAAACACTGCATGTTAATCTTGAAACTTACCTGTTGATAGATCCGCATGCTCATTGGAAGGGGAAAGAGGTGCAATGACTGCTAGATTGCTAGCAATAACTACTGAGTGATGCCTAAAACTAGCAATTGTATCGGGTTTGTGGGTGCGGGCTAAGCTACAGGAAAGAAAGACGAAAAGGAACCATCACAAAGAGCTATTATACCTGACGGGCTCTACACAAGACAGATGAAATGTGAGCTTCAGTATTCAAAATAGAAAGCACACAATCATATGTCTGGTTAACTTACAGGAAATAGTTCCAGAGACAATTTTATACTAACTACAGTGATTTGAGCAATTTTTAAAAATAATACCAGCCAATTTCTCTCCATTATACTCTGCTGGCAGAAAATAAAACATTTTTCTTTGAAAAGATTGCCTCTGGTTTTGTTAAATCATGCAGCCTGTCAACATGTGGTCACCAGTTTAACATGATCTTTCTGCTTTTCTGGAAAAGAATGAATTTGCAGTCTGATCCCTGATATAAATACATAATCTGGCATCAGTTAAAGTTGTTATTACTACAAAAAATCCAGGTAAGCAACTGTAATATTGTAATACAGAGAAGGAAAAAAAAAAAAAAAAGCCAGAAGGATACATTTTCAATTCAAATAGAACAGGATTTTTGTTTTTATTAAATACTAATCCTGGCAACTCCTGCTACTGAAAAATTAAGAGTGGAATAAAAATATAAGCAGAGTCTAATTCCACCACCAGATGTGTCTGCCCAACTCACACCAGTGATTTCAAAGGACAACATAGACCCTTAGTGTCAAGTGATTTCGTAAGAGTAAATATTTGAAAAACAAAATGAGAAAAATTTGTGGAATCCTTCTTTTGGTACACAGTTGTTTCAGCAAGCTCACAGCAGCTGAACAAATTAAATCTCCAACCTTTTGCTGTCAAGTGGGATTCATGTACTAATAATCCTATAACTGTGTGATGGGGATATGTGCTCATCTCAAAGTGACTAAATGACTGGAAAAAAGTGAATGGAGAACAAGACCCCAGAAAGATAAAAGCATACTAAATTTGACATTAATAAACTTATGTTGAATTAACCTTTATGAGACACTTTGTTTTGCTGAGAGAATTTGCCTACTAAGAGTACTGTTTTTACACCAGGGTTTTGAAGCTTGCAGTCTTTTCTAAACTCCTTTGTATACTGGGTATAGAGTAGCTCACATACGCTTTCATCTCTACTTAGAAATGAAGAGACACACAGCCAGTCTTTATAATTAAATCATGACTGTTGACAACAGCAGTTGCTGTGATTTCAGCTTTTATAGCTACTGTTTGCATTCTTTGGAATGCCTACTTTCAAACACGACGGGAAAAATCATGCTATTAAGAACAAGGGAGAAAAAGCAGCTGAAGTGTTCCTCATAACACAGGAGTCAGTGTATCTGTGTGATGCTTAATACCTTCAAGACACTTGAGGACTTATCTGAGTAAGAAGGTTTACACTGTATCGTCAATAGGGTGCAAATAGTAATTCCCACACCACTAACTTGCTGACAGGTACTACTGACATAACAAAATGGGATCTTGACTACTGTGCTCATATGACCTGTGGCAGAGGCTATTGAAGATAGACCCATGCGTACCAATCCTCCAGTTTGTGACTGTCTCCTGTAGCAAAATCAGAGAACAGGATTCTCTTAATTGCCTCTAGCATTCTGAGCATCCTGTCAACAACAGACCAAAAAACTTTTTCTACTAGCTACTTTTTAACTGAAACTCCCCTCAAAATAAACAGCCTTAGACTCTTTTATTAATAGCCAGTATAAATGAAGGCATTAGGCTGATACACAAGAAGAAAAATTTGAAGATTTGTACAGTAAAAAGTAATGATTGGATGATGATAACCAAATGAGCTAAATCAGGGCATAAGTTAGATTTTCAGCTTACTTCAAGATTTGTTTAGACCTACAGCCTTCAAAAACGAAGAATTCTCGTGCCAATTTTAAAAGTCTTATTTAAAATATTTTATGAGTTCAGTTTACATTAAAATCTCAAATAAAATAGCATGGATGCTTTGTGTGGCCATCTGCTACTCTCATCAAGTGTCTCTAGTGACGAAAATGAGGATTCTAGTAGTTTTACTGTGGAGATAATTGAAGCCTTTCTAAGAATAATTTCTATTCAATTCTTTAGAGCCAAATTTTGCCCTTGGATCTGCACTTTATCTTGTAATATTGGAATGTGGCTCTTGTTTGAGCAGTTAATATCAGGCTCTGAGTATAAAACATGAGATACTAGTATTCTTTCATCCTTTTGCAAAGATGATATAATTTGTATCATATATACTTGGCAGATGCTTTTGGGGACATGCTGACCATGTTTATACATTTAAACTGTATAAATACCACCTATAATCAGAGGCTGACTATCAGTGATCTGAGTTTCTAATTTGAGTTCTACCACTAATTTCTAGTATAATCAAGGGCAAAACACTTGACCCACATCCTCACAATATTAGCCCACTAGAAAAACTGCTCTGAGATTTAGGTTATGTGATACATTTTCAAATCCTCACAGATCCCAAACCTGCAAACTTTATTTGCCTGAAAGCAGTTCATTCATTTTAATGAGACTGTATAGAGATTTATTGCAAAAATCAGAATTTATGATTCAGGTCCATGCATACAAGTCCAGCCTACGGGCTGAGTGACATTGAACTCTGATGTATCTAAACTGTAGTCCTGAAAACACACCTATAAAAAAGTGTGCATCTGATGTTGAACTGAAGACAAAACCCCTGCACCACATACTTTTAAAAACTGAAGTACATGAATCAGCCTCATTGCTATGGGATGCTGCCCTCCCACTGCTTTTCCTGCAGCTGCTGAAGCAATGTTCACATGAGCTGGGATTGTTCCAAAAAGCTGCTTTTCTTTCTTTCTTACAACTGCTTATCAACTTTCTGATCGAACCCACATCACAAAATATCATATACCATATCATGACACAGAAAATTGTTTCTCTTTAGCTTTTCTCTCAGGATGTCTAAGAAAACCTGAGCTGACTTGATTTTAGGAAACATTTCTTCAAAGATATTCTCCTTCCCCTAACATAGATAAAGCAGACAAAGTTTTATTTTATTTATTTTTTTAAAGCGCATTCAGCTTTTTTATTGGAGAGTGAAAGGCAGATGAAGTGTTAGCCCTGGTACCCACCTCACCTTAGGCCAGCTAGGAATTGCTAGTGCATAGTGAGTTTCCCATCAGTCTCAGACTCCAGGGTGCACACAGACACACACGTTAAAAACAAGGTGCAGAACCTAACTCTACTAGCTATATTAGGTAGTGGATTCTCCATACACATTGGAGGGGGAAAAAGAACACATTTTTTTTCCCAAAAAAGAACAAAAGCAAAAATAACTGTGCAAAGCAAATGGAACAAATGTAGGAATCTGTTTCAAAGCACAGACCGCATCCCCTTGACTTCACTGAAATATGTTTAGCCCTTCACTTGAAACAGCTGGACACCAGTGAATATAGGTATCATTTCATATACTACTGCAAATACGTTATATTTGGGAGCTGTGTACAGGAATAAATAACAAGGTCCTAGCTTCACAAATACATTAACCTGGCATAGGCTATCGTTACAGCTAAAAGAAATCACTTCTTTCAACACCAGTACTGTAGTCCCACCTCTGCACCATCCCCTGACTTGGGAATTGGTGAGGTAAGTGATTTTTACAGGGTTAGTTTACAAGCTCCTTAATCCACTTTACCACATGGATGTATAAACATCTATATAGGCAAGGGTGGCACAGAATAAGCAAAAACACATCTCTAAGCACTTCCAACATAATATATTCATGAAGGAAAGGCGACGATAGGAGCAAGACGACATACTCGACTGAAGCTGTCAGAACAATAAGGGTTGCCAGAATGCAAATGCCCACTTGGAGTCAGGCCAAAATTACCATTCCTTTAGAAATGCTTGCTTAGAAGTATGAACAGTGCTAAACATTAATAAATACAGGCAGTCGATATCTGAAATTCTCACTTAGATCCATCAGTAACCTAAGGCCACACAGGGGCAGTGGTTTGTTTTGGACTTTGGTAGAACTCAACCACATACTGAAACCACAGACATGGTAAAAAATAGATTTCAATGTAATTGACAGCATATGTTTCTATATCTCTATTCAGTAGCTGATAGAAATAAATATTACACAGAGTGCCAGCGATAACCACGGCAAATAAAATGCTAGCCAACTTTCTGAATTGCATTCTAATAGGATCTTAGAAGAGATGTAAGCCAGGTTCCTCACTTCTGCTTTTCAGGTTTTCTGCTTCTCAAAACAAGTTGCAGTCTTGAAAGTTTTTTCATTATCAGTGTAACATTTTCCTCACTTAAATTCTTTCTTTATTTTTAGTTCAAATATGCAAAGTCTTTCAATTAAACTGAAGTTTGACTAGTGCTGAATCCTGCTTAAAATCAGATGTTCAGATGTTACTGAAATAACATTTTCACATGAGGCTGTTCAGATGTGTTGCCAACTGGGACCTGTCTGGCCTTACTGTTTAGATATCTTTAAACCATCAGAGTTCCTAGATAATAAAAATCCAGCTTTTTATCATATTTTGTGACTCTGTGACCTCCTTGGAGAACAGTAGCCATAAATTAATAAAAGCATTATTTCAATCCATGCATTCAAGTACATTTCATTTTGTGTTAGAATATAATTAAGTTCATTTTAATATTTAATGATATTTTATAATCAGTGCCAAATAGTACAGTAATGATCTCTCATGCCTCTTTACACTGTTTAGTAACTACACTAACTTCAAACTACACTTGCTGATATTAATGTTATGTAATAATCCATCTCTATGCAACTTATGTACAACTTAACCACAAACAATCAAAGTTCATCCTTAACTCCCCTGTGCAGAGTTTGTCCCAATTTCAGAGGCAAGCACCACATGCTCTGCTCTAGCTCAAATCAGGTGACTATAGCCATTAGATGCCAAAAATGCAGCTGGGGATTGTCATGACATCTGGTTCCCTACAATACTCAGTTTCTCCTAAATTTGCACACCTCTGAGTGAAGCATATCCAGAAATGCAAACAGATTTTTTTCTTAAAGCATGAAACTCCACAATCAAGAATATTTGAAAAGCTTAATTTGCAAGAAAGCATACAAATTAAAGTCCTAAACATAGGGATTGTTCTGGTCCCCTTTCCTTCTCTAATCTACTTTTTACTGAAATCAGATATTCTCTTTTCCTGTCTTGGATTGTAGCTGAATGACATTAGTTTAACAAAGAACAAAGTCAGCCTCATCAGACTTTTGTAATAGCTTTTTTTTTTTTTTTTTTTTTGTCATCTTTCAGTGACAAACAATGCAAAGACCTTATTTTATTGTCCAATCCAGATATTGAAGTTGCAAGCAGGAAAAAAAAAAAAAAAAAACAAAACACCACACACACACACACACACAAAAAAAACCTCCTAGAACTGCTGCTTGAAAGAAAAGTGAAATTTGCCTCTATTATTCAGTTCTCTAATTACATATCTAGACCCCCTCCCCTCTATCAGTTATGCATCTGACTTTTGGCAAGTGCCTCTTCTATACGTTCAGCAGCACCAGTGTAACAGGAGAATCCCTTTCTACGGATCAGTGAGTACTCCAGCCCTCAGGAGACAAGTTCACTCAGCGGACAAGTAAGTTTCACTATTCTCCTTTCTGCGCCTTATACTCCCTTCACCTCCAAACAAATGCATTCTGTGCAAGATGTATTCCTCATTACAAACGCTCATTGTCAGGGTAGCTGGCTTCGGTCAAAGTGACTTTCCACAAGCATGGACTAACTCTCTTGACTGTTTCCAGCTCACTGGAATGAATCCCATCCTCTCCATACACCTCCCCCTGTTCTGTGAGCTCTGCTGTGACCAACAAACTTCAGGCTGGGTGGGGAGGTGCATAGCTCCCCCCAAGATACTGTGTTCAAACAAAAACAGCATATATGTTTTTACAGAGTCCTACAAACTGATTATACACAGACTGGGCTCTGCTTCCTCCTTTCTTGGGTTCCTATAAAGCTTTACATACATTTGGGTGCACATATGTCCTGCTTTTCTGCTCTCAAGGTACCACCTGGGCTTTGGATAGTGACAACACATACGTGGCCTTTTGACTCTAAGACATTCCAAAGGGATAAAGGGAAAGCAATGTGATGGGAACAGATTGAATGTCTCTGGCAGCACAGAGTGGAGATCAGGGTCAGTCTGGATGGGAGATAAGTTGGGAGATCTTGTAAAAGATGCACCTGTTCCTCATCAAGGGTGTCTCCCCTTTTTGCCCTCCATGCCACTTAATTGCTGCCTAGTTTGAGCAGCTTGGCATGCTCTACCCCTTCATGCTCTGGGACAGTCAAGAGGGAAGCTCAGAGGTAACAGGGAGAAAAGAGGATACTGGAAGCAAGTCACCTCAGAGCTTATAGGCATATATCAGATGACAGGATAACTTGTGTTATGTCATGGGAGGCATCTGCTATATACCACCTGACCAAAAAAGAAAAAATAAATAATTAGGTGATACCTTCTTCATAGAACTGGGGAAAGCTTCACAATTGCTGACTTTATATTCATTGATAAGTCTATGGAGTAAATCCTTCCAAAAGGCACTTCCAAGCACATGAAGTTCTTGGTAACTAGGAACAGCAAGCATGAATTAGCAACGTGTGGTGCTAGGCAGCTGAACACCACAACCGCTGTCTCGCTCCCCCTCCTCAGATGAGACGAGAAGAAGTAAAGCAAAGAACAACTCACAGGTTGAGATAAGGATAATTTAATTAAGAGAAAAAATATTATTAAGGAAATATTATTATTAATTAAACAATTCAAAAAAGGGAAAAAAGGGAAAGGGGAAGAGGAAAGGGAAAAGGGAATAACAACACAAAACAAGTAAAGGCTATGTGGAAGTGCAGAAGAAAGAAATTACTCTCTTCTTCCCACAAATGAGCGATGCTTGACCACATCCTTGAAGCAGGGCCTCAGCGCACGTAGCCGGTGTTTGGGAGGAGGACAGACATTTTCGCAACGAGAGGCCACCTCACCCCCCTTCTTCCTTTTTTCACCTTTTAGTGTGACATCATATGGTATGGAATATCCCTTTGGTTGGTTTAGGTCAGCTGCCCTGGTGATGTTCCTTTCTCATTTCTTTGCCCACCCCCTAGGAGGATTAGAGAAAGTTCTGATGCTGTGCCAGCACTTCTCAGCAGCAGACACAACACCAGTGTGATACCACTGCTGTTCTAGCTACAAGTGCAGAGCGCAGCGCTGTATGGGCTGCTGCAGGGAAAGTTAACATCCCAGCCAGACCCAGTACACAAGGGCAAGTAATGTCTGATTAGCTCAACAGCCTTTTATGAGAAGATGGGCAAGGGCAGAGCAATGGCATTATTTACCTTGACTTCAGAAACATCTCCAACACTCTCTTAATAACTCTTCTAGCCAAACTGGTGAGATATGGACTGGGTAAGTGCACAGTAAGCTGGGTGGACAGCCATCAAGATAAATACAGGGCAGCAGTGCATAACTTATCAAGAGAGGCTGAGAGAACCAGGTTTGTTCAACCTCAGGAACAGAGTGCTAAGGAGAAAGGTCACTGCTATCAACAACTATTGACGGGACAATATAAAGACGATGGAGCCAAACTCTGCAAAGGTGCATAGTAATAGGAGGAGAGGCAAGCACAAACTGGAATGCAGGAAATTCCAATTAAATATCAGGCCCCCCCCCCCGGAGGGGGGGAGAAAAAAAAAAAAAGTAGATAAGCATTAGAACAAGAACAAGTTGCTCAGAGAAACCTGAAGGGTTTCTGTTCCTGGAGGTACTGAAAATCTGACTGGGCAAACACTGAGCAAGCTGTGCTGTTTGTCCCTGCTTTGAGCAGGTGACCTCCAAAGGTCATTCCAACCTGACCTGTGCCATGTGGAAGACTAAAGCACAAGGGACAGATGCAGAGAAATCAGGCCCTGTAGGAACTGTCTGGGGAGTGATGTGCAGAAGTAAAAGTCCCCTCTCCAATAGAGGTATCCCCCACGTCCTTCCCTCCCTCCTACATGTTTCACAGATGGATTGACTCTCCCAACAATCCTGAGATACCAGACTGACCTTTGCAGCTGGGCTGCTGTGTAACCAGACAGATGCTGCTGCCCCTTTACTGCTGTTCCACAAAGGCACAATATTTAACCATAGCTCCCTATAATTTCTCAAATAGAGAACAGCAACATTTAGAACAAAAAGCCAGATATGCAGCCCTAATCCACCTTGCTATTGCTTCAAAAAAACTCTTTATTCACATGGCTCTTCCTCACCCTAGAAAGGGCTGTCTAATGTAAGTTCCCAGTGAAGGGAGAGGTGGAAAAAATTGTGACCCCATTTAGATTAATCTTTCTCGCCTCCTAAACTTGGATTAGGGGCATACCCTTCCCTCATTATTAGCACTTTAATTTAAGAACAGATAAAGCGAGATAAGACATGCTCAAATATGCCACTGTCACAAAAAGTGAATACAGTAACTATAAAAATCAAGCAATAGTTAATGATTCTCTGAATAGTATATTTTCCATTCTTTCACAATACGTGATTAGTAGTGATAATTTCAGAGCTCCAATTCACCACTAATTCAAAAGCTAAATTTTATGACAGCAAAAAGCAGAGGCCATATGAGTAAGCTTTGCAGATGGTCCAAAAAAGTTATTTAATTCTTCATCAGCTAGTAATAAACAGCTGCATTCTTGTGTCTTTTCTGCTTTTGTTTTATGTGCTACAATGTATAAGCTCATTTCATGAAAAACTGAGAACATACAGAACATTCAAAATACATTGTACTGAAATTGTTACTTAATTGGAGATAACACAAAATGGCAAAAGAAGACTTGTAAAACATGTGGAAGACTAGAGACAGTAAGATGAAATCGAAAGAATTTGCAGGCTTTTTAACAGCTCAATTTACTTGAATAATAATAATAAAAAAGAATAGGCTTAAAAGAAATAAGAAAGTTTTCATATTCAGTTCAAGATGAATTCTAACATGGCTCTTTGATCACATTTTACAGATGTTCTTTGAATTATTTTATAGATGTCCCCAAATCAGTTATTTTGAAAAAACACCCTCCCCCCCCCAAAAAAAAAACACACCACCACCACCACCACCAAACACACTAAAAAACTAGTATAAGAAATTCAAGTGTGTATATGCCTTAATAGTTATATTATTATATCTTTACTAGGGTTCTTTCATCCCCCTGCTCCCACACCCTGTGTAATTGTAGCATAGCCTACACTGGCAGAAGAGGGGAAAAATTGCATTACATTAATTCCCCAAATGGAATAAACTATTAGACCTCTTTTTCTGGTACTATTCCATTTACTTTCCAGTTTTGCAGCCATAGAAGTATTAGCGAGGGCTGTGATTTTTTTTCCATGCTTTTAGCAAATACATTTATTCCAGCAGGGGATACACCAGCAAAAGTTTGGTTGCTTAAAGGGTATCCAGCCAAACATCTGACACCACTTCATTTTTATTTCATTTCAAAGTAATACATTTTTTTCTTCAGATGCAAAAGAATGATTTAGTAAAATGGTCCCAAAAATCAATAGCAATTGTCACAAAGCACTAGCAAACACTAATTTAGAATATAATCAGGTATACATAGGTAAAATTCTATTATCTGTAAAATGGAAGATTTAGAGTGAGTTTTAACAGTTTCCAGAATCATACATTTCAACAAAGCATATATTTTAAACTATTGTTTCATGTAATATGAAAAGGTAAGAAAATGTATTCAATAAACTTAGTGGTGTGACTTTTTGAAAACTGTTAAATTAAAAATCTCAATTTTGTTCAGTAGCCACTATTACAAAAATATTTGAGTATTTCTATTCACCTGCAAATCCGCATTTTTTTGGCTACTTAACCAGCAGTTAAATTCACAGCTGGCAGTTAGGCAAACAATTACCTAATCTGCATGAGAACTGCTGAAGTTTAAACATTTGGATCTAGAGAATACATTGCACTGTTGCTATAAAGAATTACATGGTCAGATTCTTTACTATTCACAATGTCAGCACAATCAGGCCTTTTTTTTCTCCCTTACTGTTAAGGAAGATCTTTGATACTGAACTATTTCAGTGAAATGGATTCTTACTAAACTGAAAAACTAATTTTATTGAATTATACCATATCATATTTCCATTGTCACAGAACTGTGAAAAACATAGAATATTGTTCAACCTTTGATTCATTGTTGTTGTTTTTTTAAGCAGGATCCTCAGAAAATAGTTAACACAAAAGAATTTGTCTGCCAAAGAACAAACTTCAATCTTCCAAACACTTATGTGGGAGGGAGGGGGATTGGGGGGGGGGGGGGGACGGACACCTGATTGATTATTCTCATCTTGATATGCATATATGCAAATTATGTCCTTCTCCCTGGAGCATGCATTGGCATCTGTAGCAGAACATGTGGAGGTAACAGCTTTTCAGGCATCAGAAATGACAGAAACAGGAGCACAGGTAGACTCTTTGGATACAGTTTTTTGACCCATATTCAATTAATCCACGTGGTTCCTGTGCTTTACCCAACATTAGAAGCCGCATAGAAATTGTACTCAATTTACAGTCTTGTGCAAATTTTTCCTTTTTGAAAAAGATTGCTTCCACATTTACAGAAAATTGTAATAGGACGCTGCCTTCCAAATAATACACCAGGGCTTTGTCTCCACAGCAAGCAGAGGTGCAAATGTGTGAATGCAGGCAGACTGAAGCTAGCTGTGGTATGAATTATGGTAACATCACATATCACCAGTCCCAGAGCGCTGAAGAGAGGCAGCCAGCCGGGCATTTGCATATTTGGGCACTTAGCATGCACTGAAATCCGTGCTGCTATAGCTTGATGGCTTTTGGTGGAGACTAGTGTGGGTATGCCTGCAAATGCTACAGTCACGCCTATAACGGCAGAGGAGAAGTAACCTACGATAAGTGGCTAGGAAATGTGTTTCCTCTAGGCAACAGATTACTAGCAAAATAAGCATGTGGCTGTATTCACACATCATACACGTGTACGTATACACACGTACTTTCCTACACATACATAAGAGATCTCTTTGTTTCTAACTTGGAAAAGAAAAAGCCACACTGAATTATTTAGTTTCAAAGAGCAGTTTTTAGGGATCACTGTGGGTGCTTGATCTTTGCATGCACATAGTATAAATGAGTGCGTCACAAAATGACTCTAGTAGGGAAAGAAGAGTTTGGAACCGTGACGTGATCTGCTCACTGCTGTTTATATCATTCCCAGCCACCTAGATTATAGAATCTTTGGGTGTCAAAATGTGTTAGCTCAGTTGATGCTTGATTGACTTATGCCAAGAATTCAAAGACTACAGTCAACAGAAGTTGTTCCACTTATTTTTGTAGTCTTTGAATAAAGTCCACAATGGAGTTTAGGGGGCACCTACTCATCAGCTGCATTTACAAAACACATGAGGCAAACAATAAGCACTCAGCAGTGACACAAAAACACATGCCTTTTTAAAAGCAACGTTTCTACAAGGGACTTCGCAGGATTCAGGCAACATACTGATCACTGTTAAATGGGTTTCTCTCTCAGTTTTAATTTCATAGATAAAGAATAGGATTAAACACATCCTCCCTAGCTTCTCTGACATACACAAACACGGCCCACCCCACAGTTTTAGAAAATAATCATTGTTTCCACAGCAAATTCAACTCAAAATAAAACTGATGGCCTGATATTCTGAATACTGCAACTTGTGGAACTGCAAATATTAGGACAATCTTTTTCCTTGTTTATTTACTTAGGAAAAAGAAGGAAAAGTTCTACTTGAAGGGTTCAAGAATACCAGAAAGTAAAAGCAAGTCACACAACACTGTACAGATTAGTTTTAAATTAACATTTCTTAAATAAAAAAAAATGGTAGGTTCCTACCTAACACATTGACAGGTACCAAGTGGTAGTTCCTCTCCATTCAGTCTAATAAATACTTTCAAAAACAATGCTGGTTTGGAAGTAGTAGTCACAGTACAACAGAAGAGAAATAAATTACATTTGCAGGTTGCTACCTTGTGTTCTTGTTCCCTTCAGCAAAAGTATTTCCTGTGAGCTTGATTCCACAGGATGTTTAAATACATAAATAAATATATAAATAATTAGAAGCTCATGAGCAGCATCACTGAGGTCAATTAAACTATTTATGTTTAAAGTTACGTACATGTCTAAGTGTTTTTCTGGACCACAGCCCACATTAGCTTTCATTTTACACAAAAAAATACAGTGAACTATTTATTAAAATAGAAGACACCATCTTAAGGGATATTGTGAATCATGTCAGATGGTTTGATACATCCCTCTTAACTAATATCTCTGCTCAGAAACTTACTGGGATCCTGTTCAGAAACAGTGTATTTTAGACACACAATGTCAGTAGTGTACAATCATCTCTACAGAACGAATATACAGGAAACTACAGAAAACCAGGAGTACAAGCTCAGTGTTTCACTGCCTTAAGACAAGTATTAAACAAGCATAATTGAAGGTGAGAATGTGTTTGCAAATCCCCTCATGAGACTCAAATTCTTATTTTGGTGAGGATTTTTGGAAGACATTAAGGAAAGAACAAATTAATCAAGGGAAAATTCCCATAAACAGAAGAGAAACTCAAGAACATGGAACATTATGAACAGACTCCAAATTAATTTCTCAAACTGACTGCAAAAAGATTTGGCAATGAATATAAATTAATCTAAAACATGAGTGTCTCAAAAAAATAAAATAACCTTCAGGTTACACATAACTGCTACCAACACTTAAAAAAATGAAAATGTCCTCTCCCATTTCTCATGTAAAGAATATCTTTCAGAACTAATGTTGCTGTTATATTTATTTGAAAATTTGGATATTAAGGATTTGGTTCTTTCAAGTAATAATGTGGAATGAAATGTGGCTATTTAGTTATTTATTCTTAATAGCATTTCACAGGATTATTCTTTAGATGTTAATTTCAAATTTATAATAAAATAGTCTTTTAAGTGTTAACACCTCACAAGGTAATTCTATTTTTTCATGATGTTTTAACTTTTCTGAAAACTGAATGCTCACTTCTTTCATTTCAGGATGCATATCACCTAGGTATGGAAAGCTTCTGCTTGGGGTTCCTCAACACCTGAAGAAAAGCAGCAGAGCTGCCTGAACAAGAGGTGAGAGCCCCTCCTGAAGGCCTCAGTAGAACCAGCAATCATGGGGAATGACTGGAGAAAAAAATCCCTCGGTGTTCTTCAGTAATGAGACAGGAAGAGAGGGAAAAAATGAAAAAGATAAGGAAAGAATAAGTATAAGAAAGAGTAGACCACTTTCAGATCAATGTGTGAGCACGATGAGAGAGACATTTGCATCTTCTACCATGATGGATCGAAGTAGATCCATAGACAGCCACTTGAAAAATATTGTACACCATCTTATCCAGGAATCCCATACAGCATCTTATATAGGAATGTATTAAGTGTGTCCCAGGTACACCTGTGAAATTGCACCCCCACACACACCCCTCCTCCAAGATATTATTTCAGTACCCAGTGAAGGATTTTAAATCAAGCACATCTGACTTAATCCCACAACATTCCTAAAGATAAGAAGCATTAGAAAAGCTCCCTGAATCCAGGGGGTTTCATGGAGTTTGCCAAACTGACGTTTGGAAAAAAATAAAGTCTCAAAATGTTCATAATACTCCCAATATTAAGGTGTTGTAATGCAGTAAATCATGAAACACTGAAACACTAATTGCCCATTTAGTACCATGAGGGACAATGCTGTATATGCCATTTCTGCCAAATTAGAAAGGAAGACTGAAAAACACCTGACTTCCATAAATTCATGAAACAAAAAACAACTGACTGATCAGAGAATAAAACCATACTAAATATATATGAACTCAATGGCTTCTGAACATCATTGTTGGTAAAACCATATACTGTAATTATTTCTCTGAAGTCAGTGTGACACCACAGAGTGCTAAATATTCATTCTTTGGAATAAATATGAATCTAGAACTATTCATCTTTTTTCAAATAGCTGACATGCTGCATAAACAGAAAGTATATATATATTTTTAAAAGTAAACAATACAATAAGTAAAATGATTTATTATGCAATTTATCTCTTTCCATCTCTGTTCTGTTCATAATTCAGATCCACACAGGGCAGTTCATATACCATTAATATTTCCCAGATGTGTTTGACTTTAAGGCTATGATCATTTTAAATGTTTTAAAATGTATGCCA
This sequence comes from Heteronetta atricapilla, assembly GCA_011075105.1. NCBI lineage: Eukaryota > Metazoa > Chordata > Aves > Anseriformes > Anatidae > Heteronetta > Heteronetta atricapilla. The sequence goes on from CM021735.1 coordinate 10,857,285, forward strand.
TTTATCATTAGTGTTATGGTGGTGTCATTCGCATTATTACAGTTAAGGTTGTGTCAGCAGTTCTATAAGCCCTTATTTTCAGGGGTTCAGAACTTGGCAGTGAGAAGTGGCTACAGGCTGAAACCTGGCTTGGGAGCAATTAAATTTATTTCTGAAAAGGCTAACAAAGGATTTGGTCTTGAAATTCTGCAAAAAGGGAAATAAATGCATTAATGGTTTTAAGATACAAGTTCAGCTTGCTCTTGCACAGACACGGATAAAGGTGCAAGAATGTCCTGGGGAAGGCAGAGTGTGCTGGTGAGCTAGTGAGAGTAGGGACAAACTATTATTATTATTATTATTATTTTAATTTTTTTTTTAGAAACTCAGCTTTGCATATCTCTTATTTCAAACAATCAATCAAATATTATCAGAGCAACTCAGCAACATTCATAGCACCCAGAAATTAAATGAGTATAAATTTTGCTCATGACTTCAAATATTAGAAGGTATAGTTTAAATGTGCATTACCTGAAAGTGTCTTCCCATCTGGTAATAGCAGGATAAGGTTTAATTTAAATGCTCATGTTCTATTGGCAACCTCACTGACCTTCCAGTTCTGAACTCTCTTATACAGACTGAGATGGAAGTCGTAGGGAATTACTCTACCACACAACTAATATTAACTACAGAAATCCTGGCAACTATGTAAAGATATATATATGCTGCTCTGAAACTCTTTTGAGTCAAAACATTCAGCAAGGAACACATCAGGCTCTTGAAGAAACTGGGTTGTTGGTGGAGGAGTGGAAAACAGGGAATACCTTATCCAGTTGCGTTGGTCTACCATCTTTCCAGTTAAAGTTTGCCTCTCTTCTTGACAAAATAGAGAATTTGCTTGGTCAACGTAGTGATGAATGAATAAAATCCAGCTGGTGACCAGTCAATAGTGATGTTCCCCAGGGGTTGGTGTTGGGGCCCACCCTCTTTAGTATCTTTGTTGATGATTTGGATGAGAGAATTGAGTGCACCCTCAGTAAGTTTGCAGATGACACCAAGCTGGGGAGAAGTATCAGTCTGCCAGAGGGTAGGAAGGCCCTGCGCAGAGGGACCTGGACATGTTGGATCAACAGGCAGAGGCCAAGGGGATGAGGTTCAACATGGGTAAGTGCCAGGTCCTGCACTTTGTCCACAACAACCCCATGCAGCACTACAGGCTTGGGGCAGAGTGGCTGGAAAGCTGTGCAGAGGGAAAAGAATATGGGGGGGGTGTAGATGCTCACCTGAATATGAGCCGACAGCATGCCCAGGTGACCAAGAAGGCCAATGGCATCCTGGCTTGTATCAGGAATAGTGCAACCAGAAGTACCGGGGAGGTGATTATACCCCTGTACTCAGCTCAGGTGAGGCCACGCCTTGAATACTGTATTCAGTTTGGAGCCCCTCAGTACAAGGACATTGAGGCCCTGTAGCACATCCAGAGCAGGGCTACGAAGCTGGTGAAGGGCCTGGAACACAAGTCCTAAGGGGAGCAGCTGAGAGAACTTGGGCTGTTTAGTCCAGAGAACAGGAGGCTGAGGGGAGACCTTATTGCTCTCTGCAACTACCTGAAAGGAAGGTGTGGGGAGCTGGAGGTTGGCCTCTTCTTGCAGACAACTAGCAATAGGACTAGAGGGAATGGCCACAAGTTGTGATAGGGGAGGTTCAGGTTGGAAATGAGGAGAAATTTATTCTCAGAAAGAATAGTTAGGCATTGGAACAGGTTGCCCAGGGAGGTGGTGGAGTCACCATCCCTGGGGGTGTTCAAGGAAAGGTTGGACCTGGTGCTTAGGGACATGGCTTAGTGGGTGATGGTGGTGGTTGGGGGATGGTTGGACCGGATGATGATGGAGGGTCTGTTCAAAACTTAATGATTCTACGATATATTTAAGAGACCAGGAACATCGGTAAACATTTTACATCTCTAGACCCAACGTGATTTCCTCAGCTAAGGACTAAAACTAATTTAAAATTTGCCAGCTGCACAGTGAGAAGGGTTGAACTACTTAACATTGCCATTGGTTTCTTTTCCTAGCCACTGCTAGCTCCCATGCTGTAGTAAACTAAATTTGACCTCCTGTGAGAAATTCCTACAGCCAGTTTTTACAAACTTCAGATTGACCAGACTTTTTTTTTTTCCTTCTTCTACTGGCTCAACCCTGTGACAAGAAAAGAGCACTTTTCAAGTCCTACTTTCAGAAGCCTAATTCCCTGAAATGTACCCCCTTTTCCCTTCTTTCCAAACACAGCTCTTGTGAAGCCAGAGTTCAGGGCCCAGCCCCAGAGGAATCATTTCTTTTTTTCTTGCTGGAATTTAGTGCCCAGTCTTCCTTTCAGTCTCACATAGATACCCGGCAAATCTCCACACTTTCAAGCCTGCAAATCTTTATTCTTGCTACTGTGGTTTTATTTTCCTTTGCCTTTCTATTCACTTTGACATGACCCATTCCATGTACATCAATAGGATCCATGCTCCTGTATTGTCTTTACAGTCACTTGCATGGGGGTTATGCCACCTGAAAAGTAAGCTGATAATGCCCTGCTGCTTATTGCACAATCTGGTATTGCTGCTCCCCTATCCCCACCTACAGCTACCAGGAAATTGGCTCCCAATGTCTCTTAAGACTGCATGACTCCACACTGCTAATATCTCACTACTTATTCCTCTCCTGTTACCACAGCAGCACCCTGGAAGAAGTTTTGCTTTTAATTCTCTCTCTCAGCAAGAAAAATAAAATAAAATTCTTTGTGAGAACTCAGTGTCAATTCCTGAAAAAATACAATGGTTGTTCTTAATCAAACCCTCTGTTATGGGTGAGGACTGAATATCAGGAAGGTTGAACGTTTCTGATTAAGACATAGAAACTTCCTGTTACCCTTCTTACCAAGCAGTCTCTCCACAACTAGTCATGTTATTTAAGACTTCTTACATCTTGTTCCACCCTGCACTGTTGCAATATACATCAAAAAAAAAAAAAAAAAAAAAAAAAAAAGTTTTGAGCTTTTCAAATGACACTTGGAAACTCAGGCTTTATCACTGAGAACACCACTCTTGTGTGAACAAGGGAAAGAACCTATTATTCAGCTATCTGGTAAAACATGATTGAATAATAACTGATTATCAAATATTTTACTTGCAGATTCTCCTTACATTCCACCAGAGGGCTACAGAACTCCCAAAATGCTGAAAAAAACCTACAAACTTTCCAACCCTTCCAAAGTAAATGATATTATAATGTTATTTCCAATTTGCCGTGAGTTTAGTTTTCAACAGATATAATGAAAAGTCAAGAAATTCAGAGATTTTTATCATTTAGCAATTGAAAAATATTGTCAGAGTAAAATTTGAAACCCGTCATATTTAAACAGTGGTTTCAACATGCCTTGGAGCACTGTCCATGGGCCATGTTTCCATTTCTGCATTAACACAAAATGGAAAATTACTTCCCCTTACTCTCCATTTTTCACCTACTCTGCACATCTACCACAGAGATTTTCATCTTGCACTTTATCCAGGTTAAAAGTCTCCATTTGAGGTTTGGAGCAGTTGTTTTTCTCTTGTACAAGAAATTTTTACTTTTCACTTCAAAGATGTAATACCTTACTGCTTCTAGATACACGCCATATACCCTTCCCTGCTCTTGAATGCTCTTACTTCTTTCACCATGAGTTGGAATAAGGAACAGTAACCTATTCAGAAATGAGGATTAAATTTAAAGATTGAGGGAAGGAACAGAAAACAAACATGCATCTTGGGTAAATAATGACATAAAAAGTTCTTGAGGAAAAGAATGAGGTCATGAGGAACTTTTTCCACAAAGCTTAATACATACTGCTGATTTTCATTTTGTAGAATTGGACTTAAGTTTCCTCAGCTCTCATCAACGTAAATTGACAGCCAAATAAAACATATTGAGATCCTAGGTTTAAGTTATGCCAAAAACTAATCCTAGGTAGCTAGAGTGACAGTTAGTAAAAGAAGAATTGATCCTTAATCTCCACCTAGCAATATGTTCAGAGCAATGAATAGCAATCAGTTTAACCTCTTTTTATTCTATACAACATAGTGACCATTTCATTTTTGTTCCATGTGCTACCCAGCATTAACTCCCCCTCCATTATAAATATGTGGATCAACACCATTCATGCTGTCAGTTATGAAATAGTAAGATATCTCTCTTCATTCCACACACAAAGAGAAGTTAAATGTATGAATCCAACAGTAAGGCTAGTCATTCTTTCACAATATTTTTCCTTTTAAAATTGGTAAAGAGCCAAAACACCAACTTAAAGCAGACATGTCTCCTAGATAAATGTGGTCTAAACAAAATACTTTTCTCCTTGCAATATCAATGTTTACAACCAGTAAAAGCCCAAAGCAAAAAGGATCGGGTTTCTTTTAAATGCAAAGAGAACAAACTATTGTACAATTTGATCAATATAAGAGGACAATTTAAGATATATTGTATTTTTTCCAGGTTCTGCTGATACATTTGCCAAACTATAAATAGATAAAATCTGGAGATCATAACATAAATACAACAAGAAAAATATTTTATATTTGCTTTTAGCATTACAGTTCAAAGGCAAGTAGAACTGTATAGCTCCATGTATGAGCCCTAAAGCTACCCTAAGCTACAACTGGTTGCTCTGGAAGCAATGGAACAAATTCTGTAGTCACCATAGAAGTCCTATGGAATGTAGTTTCCCACTGGTTTGCAAGTGTGTTGGAATAATTATAACGTAACCATAGCCTTCACCATTATAAATGATGCATCAAAAATATACATGTTCTGACATGCTTCTAAAGAGAGTATTTTTTCTTTCCTCACACAATAAAGCTTTCTACTAACATATAAAAATACATTTATACGTAAGATGTGAATATGTTCTATCATTAGATACATTAAGTTAGATATAACATTCTGTCCCATGACTGAAGATTAAGCTTCTCTCCACTTGCCCCAGATTGCATTTTAGCCTAATGTTCAATAATTCCATACTTAAATAAATCACAAAGCTCAAAAACAAAAACACCCTGCATCTGTACAAGAATACTGACAGCCTATGCTGTGTTCTGTCTTTACAGGTTGAATACAATTTCTCTAGTGAGATTAACTGGATTAACTGTCATAAATTCCAGAAACAAAAGGTTTCTGGAATCTAACCACCTCTGGATTGATTTATGAGATTTATCTAATGCAGAAACCAATTTTAAGTTTCCTATTTAGTTTTTACTCTTAATGAACAAACAAAATTAATGAAATTTCACACCAGCCAGGCAAGGACAGATTGATAACAAAAGTATCTTTTAAAGGGCCTCCATACAATTTTGTAGCCTACACAGAGTGAAAATGCTCCTAGTCACTGTTGCTATCAAAGAGTTGTACAATCTCTCTCCTGGAGCTACTAAGAAGTCCCAAATTTTGCCAGGTGAAATCAATGGGATTATACAATCAAGACAAAATTTGCCTGATCAGACATGAGCTTAAAAAAAAAAAAAAAAATCACAGTGCTACCACAAGGTAGAGTTAATAACTTGAAATGAACAGAGTAACTGGGCAGTACTAAAGAATTTAGTTTATATTACTAAGACTTATATTACTGTTATATTACTAAGACATTCAGACTTTCTCACTGATTTGTTTCTGGTGTTGTTCCTGTGAAACCAAGTATTAAAAGAATAATTCAATTGCAAGTGGAATTAGGTATTAAACCAGTTAAGGAGATTCACTTTGAACATTGTTTGTTTATAAGTTTGATAAACTTTGCAGTACTATAAGCTACTGAGTAGACCTCCTTTATACACACTCTTCACATCACAACTGCCCCCTCTGCCCTAATACAACAGTGTTGCAGGTTTTGGAAGGTGGCTGTTAGAGATTGTTTTAACTCAAAATATACTTTTTTTTTTTTTTTTTTTTTTTTTTTAAGCATAATGCTGGTTCAGCTATTATTGACAGTAAAAAGTAAGAAAACTGCAGGATCAATTTACACAGGATACTACTTTTAAAAGAGGTAAATTAGACAACACACATTTCTTAAGTGCTAGATTAAAACCTTCAACAGCAAATCTTATCATTTGGAAATATTTGACTGTGCAAAGTAAGAGAACCTCTTTTAAAAAGAATCCTGTCATTTCTTTCCTCCCCATAAGCACTGCCAGTTTCCCAATGCTCTTTTGACAGTATAATCAGTCAATTCAATCAGAGAAATTCTATAGTACAATGGTAATTTTCTTTCACTTTTTTTTTTCTCCCTTTACACTGTCAATTCAAACCACCTGCTGTAAGCATTGATGTGGAACAGCTTAGTATTAGCTCTGAAATTAGTACCAGTCCCCAGTTAAATACCTGGCACATTCAGTGTGGGACAGACACTGCTAATGGCACATAAACCCATCAGCTGCAATCGGCACATTAGTTGTACAAGTTTCTTCCAAGCCATTCAGAGAAAGCACCTTGCTGGTATTACTGAACTAGGCTTAAAAGTGAGACTAAGAAGGATGATTTGAGGAGGGAGGAGAACAAACATAGCCCCAGAACTATCTTTTAAATAGGAAATCTCTAAGAATCTGCTCTTAAATACCTTAGGTAGCTTCCTATGGCAACATTTTGTTCAAACAATACAGCTCTCAAAATATACTTCAAGGTACAAAGCATAGAAAAAGAATGGAGCGCTGTTTTCAACTCGCAGAGCCAAGCACAATTACTGACACAATATAAGAATTTCATCTCTTCTTAAATTCTAACACTGGTCTTCAATGATACATACTAACTTCAATCAAACAAACATATTTTTTAAAACTATTAAATCCAATATCTTACAAATCCATCAGTTCTCTTGCCCTATTTAGCTCAGCAGGTAGGTCCTTGCGCATGAGTCAGTCAGCAATGATGAAAGGCATTTACTATAGACTCCTCACAGGGTCGTCAATGGACAACCTGTACAAGATTTATGCTTTAAATAATAAATGAACTAAACACCTTGAAGTAATTGGCTGTGTGAAGCCTCACACTAGGCCAGATAGCTCGACTGTACAAAGTAAAATAAGATTAAATAATAAATGAATGGTGCAGAGGTTTTCTAACCAAACTAATTCTACAAGATTTTTTTTTTTTTTTTTTTTTTTTTAAGTGCAAGTTGTTCATGAGCTGAGATGCTTTCAAGACTTCATATGCTGGTGTCATGGGGCCATCCTCCTTCTTTGTCAACAGTAACTATCTCAGAGATCTGTATTCTTTTTGGTGATGCTAGGAACTCAGTGCTCTCCTCCATTGTGCAAGATAATGCAAACAGCATATACAATAATGGGTGCATTTCAGGACTTCAAGTGCTCATTCTCTATTTCATTTTTTTTTTTTTTTAATAAAGATTGAACTCATCAAGATTTTGACCACACCAGTGGGGAAAATCTGAGCAAACCCCAAGAAAATTGTCATCAATTCATTAACTCATTCACAAATGTGCAAATTTTTCACTGGTGGGATTACAAGTATAACACAGTCATGGGATTTACCCACAGAGGTTATAACACAGGAATTCACATACAACAATTTTTCAGTATTTAATACTGGCAAGGATTTCTAAAACATCTTCCAACTGCAGACTAACATTCTAGCTGACAGCCTTCCACAGAAATTCTCTCTAAAATATGATGCTGCAGGCCATCTCGCTCCCAGTTCACAATAATATAAATCCCTGTTAAAACTACAACTTTATTATCCATATATGTACCAGTGTAAAATATTTAAATTAGTTTGCAAAGCCTCTTTTAATACAATCAAGCAGTTTAAAGCTAGTCAGAGACACCAGTGGGTCACAGGCAGACCACCGCAGATTTGTCTCCTAAAACAAAGCAAATCCATTTCATTTTGTTGCTAGTCACAAAGCTCAAGAACAAAAACTGTAGATATAGACATTACAGAGAGAAGAAATAGCTTGACAGGAAGAAAGTAGAAATATATTAAAGGTTTTATAGGCCAGTTCTCAGCTGGTAGAATGTGGCTTAGCTCCAATAGTCTAAATAGTTTCCTAGATCTACAGAAAATAAACTTTATGAAATGCACCTTCACGAAAAAAAGCACAGGGCACAATTTCTCAAAAAAAGAATTCATATTTTTGGTTTAAACTTTTGTCATGTCTCTGAAATACCTGAATCTCAAGATGTACTTCTGGCTCCTTTATTTTAAATGTATTAAAAAGGCTTCTGTTAAGAATACTGAATTAGATGTATGGTCCTGAAGTTCTGGTATGCTCACAGTCTCCCCTCAACTCCTTATAATTTCTGCAAAAGCTTGCCAGAAAAGTATCTTATGAAGAATCTATACATTGTAAAGCAGTAGTTCTGAGGGTTTCATTCACAATTCACATCTGAGCTCCAGACCCCACATTTGGAAGCTACTGCTCTAGAGCAGAACAGAAGTAGCTCAGAATGAATACCAACACAGTGATATGAATAACAAAAAGACAAGGGGTGGGGAGAAGGAAAGAAAAATTGTATCAAATGCGGAAATAGGGAATACAAAAATTAGAAATAATTTCTAAAATGTTTCAAAGAACAGTAATGTTCTAACAATGTAAATGTTAAAGCCACCCCTTTAACACACACACAAGCAGCATTAATGCAGCTGATAATCTAAAGTCCCTGTGACCTTGGCAGTTTTACAGGGGTAATCTTCACATAAGATGAATTATTCTTGAACAATTGCTCTAATGTATTAGACACAAGCATACTGTCCTTCAATATTAGGCATGCTTGTCTTTTCACATCCTTATTTCAGAACAAATGTATTTATTAGGAACAAAGCAAGACAAAAAGAAAAAAAAAAGAAAAAAAAAAGATTACACTCCACAAATATGTACAACAGTAAAAGTGAGAACAAATTTATTATAGCCCATAAAGCTGGAATTATGTTGCAGAATAAACTTTATAGAAGATTTCAGAACATAGGATAACTTTCAGCAAATATTACTGCCCTGTAGACAGAAAATATACTGCATCCAAGCTTATAAGAAAAAGTTCTCAGGAAAATCAGCAGCTAAAGAATGAACAGGTCAAGCTTGCTGTTGACTTGGGCATGTCCCACAAACACTAACTCAGAATCTCAAACTTGTTGAAAGGACTGACATTTTGACATCCTCCTGTGTTGAGTTCATTCATAGACTAGTCTTCATTCATACACTAGTCAAAAGAGTAACAATTGACCACATAGCAGTAGAAACAAAGTCAAGCATCCTCCATAATCTGAAGAGCAAGTTTATAAGAAATATTATAAGATTATAAGAAAGATATAAGAAAGATTATAAGATTATAAGAAAGATATAAGAAAGATTGCATAGGATAACAGAACTGTGCTCAAAACTTAATGCCCTTCAGTTTTCTTTTCCCCAACTGAAGTCTCTTCAAACCCTATTTCTTGGTTAACTTTAGAGATCAAATCATTTTGAAGACAACCCGTATCTCTATGAAGAGGACACAGACTAAGATATCTTTACTGGGACCAATGAAACTACTTATGTATATATATTCACACACACATATACACACACATTTAAACGTAATGACCCACCTCCAGAGCACTTTCCATATAAGCTGTTTGCAAACATTAATGCCCCAGGAATGAGGCAAATAAAATTGGAAATTTTGAAGGCATCTAGGACTGGAACTGCAATCCTTCAGCTCCAAGTAAATCCTGAGAGCCTCTAAATAGACTTTTCAGTTCCCACAGGCTCCCCGTGCCTCTCTAGTTCTTCTGTTCATGCCACAAACATCCTCACAAGCAAGGTGAGGGGCATTCTGTTGCTACCTGATACTTATCTCCAGTAATGTGCCCTGATCTGAAGTGTCCTCAGATCCTGCCTAAATCACATCCCTACAGCACAAGATGCCACTCAGGTTGTATCTTTACACAAAATCAGAATCTAGAAGAGGAGTAGGTGTACTTCTGTTCACACACCATCTTATTGGTTAGGATGGTCATGAAAAATAGATATATGAGGTTCAATTTCCTCTCCTGACAGAGAAATGAAACCCTGAGGGCCTGCACTAGCCATCAACATCCTCCCTTTTGGAGCAGGTGTGCACTCTTAATCCCTCCAGTGTTCTGTACAATAGAAGAAGCATTAATTGGGCCAGAGAAAAAGAAGGGATTATACCCTAGCAGGGTATAGGAATGAGGCAGGGCAACTCAATGCAGCCCTAGTCAATGATTACATTAGTAGATGATATACTGCAGAAGACACGATGAGAAACAACAGTCCAGTGTGAACTGGCAGCCTCCAAAAGCTATAAGATCACTTTTCCGCACTTGGATTCTCTTGGACTTTACAATATACATCTAGAAATATGAATTGCTGAATGGGGTAAGCCAGCTTTCCTTGTGCTGTGGCTTAGGTCCCAGTTAGGGCACGCTTGCACAGACTTTCTCCAGGCCACGCAAGAGCACCCCTCTGTCACACAGGCCAGGTTTCAGGCCTAATCCTTGTCTGTGAGCACGTAGCAGATTTTGAACAGTATGAACTTCCAAGTGAACATATTTTCTTCTTTTGGACCAGGGAAGGGTACTGAGAGCACAAAGTAGAAGGGAATCTTCACAGGAGATGAACAGGGAGGGCCTATTTGGCCTATTCTGTCATTCATTACAAGCACAACAAATTGATCACTACCATTGATTTATTGGCCTTAAATACTTGGGTAAATGGTAACTGTATACATATACCTGAAATCAGAACTTGTCCCTTGCCATTTAAAATCTGTTTTCTATAACATACATAACACATCATACTGTGTGTGACATAAAAACTACTATCTTTGTAGGAAACAGCAACAGTATATTGGAGGAAACATCACCACATTACACTTTTTTTTTTTTTTTTCCCAATAACCACTTTTCTTTAGGTTGGTGCATTTATAATATTAAAATACATCATACCTATCAAACCAGTGCCAGAGGTCTGCACAAATGAATAGTCATATTTTGGTGTCACTAATAATCAACACATGAATTCCAGGAGCTTTGTTGTGTGTACAACAGACGCTGTATTTGCTGAAGTACTATGCATGTCATGTTATTCCTCAGTGATTCATAGATCACATGAAAAAGAGACAGGTTTTGCAAATTGTGCTATTGAAAAAGGATAAATAATGAATTCCATATTTATACTACTAAAGGGAAATTTGCAATCATGATACAGCAATGTTAGAAGAAAGGGGTATGTGTGTGATATATTGGCCAGCCTTGACTGTGACTGTTCCTGCAGTGTAAGAATTTCTTTATCCAAGGACAACTACTTTCACCTTCCCATCTGTCCTGTGAATTTTTTAATGTCTGAGACAGGTGGCCTGTTGGAAACCTAAAACCCTGTGGGTACAAAATATGATTAAAATCTGATGTTAAGCTCTACTATAAAGAAAAGCTCTATGCTTAGTTGAGAATTTGTAACTAACCTGCAAAAATATGTCAAAGGTAATTTGAACTCTACATAACCAAAATCTTTTTAATTCAAGTTCAGCATATGCTATATCAAAATTTTGCTTGCAATCATTTCCCCACAGATGAAACATGTATCTTGATAAGTGTATATACTGGTTTCTTTTAGAAAAAATCTTTAAAGGAATATTTTAATTCTTCATTCCTAAATACAGCTTTAGCAACAATAACATGAAAGATTAATATGTTGAACTCATTATTTAATAACTTACAGAGCACACAATTAATGCATCATAATGAATTCTTAACAATTACTAAAACAAATATCTGAAAACTTCTGAAGGCATATCAAGAATTCAAAGGCTGCTGGGTATGTAATCTTGCCCCTTTTTGGAGAAGGGGGTGGTAATTTAAATGGGTCTTTTATACTTTCAATTATTCCCCAGAAAAAAAAGAGCAAGAAGCCTAATTGAAATCTATTTAGAAGAAATTCAGAATCTATGCCAAGTTCAAAAAGTTTGGCATAGAATACTAAGTGATGATTCCTGCAGATAATTAAAATTTAAAATGTTAAATGATTTATCTTGTTGTAAATAATTAAGGGAATTTTTAGAAGGCAAGCAAGAAAATGAAGTATGTGAATATACTGCATACCACCAATCTCTATGCAGCAGAAATGTTACATATTATGCACAGACTAGGGTTTTCTCTCTGTATTTCATAATGAAGCAATAAAGAATAAATTTAAAATCATCCAAAGAATTCCAACAGTTTTAAACATCCAATCAAATGGAACTAAAGTTGATTGACATTCTGCTCTAACATGTTATGAAACACATGGAAAAGGAAATAGGCCCTGTGTGTTAAAGTCAATAGATGACTTTCCAGTGATGCCAAAACCAGAGCTATTGAAACTCAACTATCAAGTATCATCCAAATGGAGCTTTAGTTAAACCTATACACTTGTAAAAGAGTCCAGGGTATAATTCTCAGGCTAATGACATTCACCAACTGTACTAACAACAACAACAAAGCTAAATAAAAATACTACTTAAAAAAAAAAAAAAAAAGAAAAAAAAGAAAAAAGCTAACTAAAGCCAGTCCTTCTATCTAGCTTTTCAACAAATTCTCAAAAACGGTGATAAAATTAAGTTGTTCTAGAAAAGGGAACTGTGGACATCTGTTAATATTTGCAAAATTTCAGATGCCAAGGTTATTTTGTTTAAATAGTGATGCAGGTAGTGTCACTGGCCTCAGCAATGGATGGGGTGCCTAGAAGAGATAAGAGAATTGTCCCATCTTCTCATCATCTCCCAGCATCTATCACTATTGGTCTGCAGCACATGTGATCTGTATTTGCTGATGTGTAATGAGTCATGGTCTGCTCATAAAACAATTGTTTGTGATTATATCAATTTGAAATTTAATATTTTTTAGCTTTCCCCACTTTTCCTTACAACATAGTTACCAGTAATTTATATGATGCTTTTTAAAAAGTTCAGTTCTAAAATCAGAACTCATTTCTTTAGCAACATGGGCAGATCATACAAGTCTACAAGTCTTTTTAAAAAAAAAAAAAACAAACAAACAAAAAACAAAAAACCACAAGTACCCTAAACTATGCTCCAAAACACATACACTCTGTTTTTGCTCTTATATTAATACATGTTAGCTCTACATGTGTGCTGCATGACTGATATAATATACATTGGAACATTTGCTCATATATGGGCCAAAAGAATTGCAAAAATTCTTAAATGGATGAAAAGGTTAAAAAATCTGCCTCTACTCAACCTAACAATTCTGGGAAAATGAGTAAGGAGCACACAGATTTAAGAGAACTCCAATTCAGAAAACATTAATTTACTAGAACTTTGTTATTAATATCAAATTAATAATAAAAAGATAGTAATACTATTTTCAAAAACCAAAATTAGATGCAAAATCGATTCCTTGCACAAATGTTTTTCTCACCCTAAAAATTATGCCAATTATTTACATAGAAATGTAGATTCATGGGCAAGGGCAGTAAAGTCAGGTGATAACAGATAATGGGCTGATAGCTTGCAAGTGATTATTCCCTGCATAGTTACTGAAGATCCCAATATGAGATCTCCTCATGAATAATTTTTAAACCATCCAAAGAACTTCAAAAATGAGCAAAATGTAAGCATCGTCAAGGGGGTAAAAAGCAAAGACAAACAGCCATGTACTCTGAGCCTAAGGTGCATCCACCAACAAAAATCTCAGTCTGAGCTTGCTTGAACAGCAAGTCCTTTCAGATAGGCAATGGCACATAAGATAAGTTTTGGAAAATGTAGAAGACCTACATGAAGATGAACTCCCTTCATCTTCAATATACAGCATAACTCAAAGCGAGAGCTGGAAGTGTTCAATTCCACTCAGTATTAGTCTCTGAACATCGAATAAGCACTAAGAAAGGTAAGAAAAAACATGAAAGAATCAAAATGTTTGGGACTTGATATTGCTACTCACATTCCACTTTGTTATACGAAATGTTAAGACTGGGAATTTGTCATTTATTCAGAGGCTAAAAGCAAACAAGCTTATTTATGTCACAGAAACTGTATTACCCAACCTCTCTTTAAAAAATAAAAAATAAATAAATAAAAAAACACACTCAGTGGCAATTTTGAAGAAATCAAAGAAAGTCTCCTGATGTTTCCAAAGGCTCTATACTTCCCTGTCAAGCTCTGGTCAAAGGAGTCCTATAAAGCACTCCCTTCATTCTCACAAGTTTAATTCACTCAGGATATAAAGAGGACACAATTAAAACCTTAGTTTTCCATTGCACCAAACAATCTATCAGTCTGCAAAAGCACTCCTCCCACCTTAGCTGAAAAATTACAGTGAACTATAATGTACAAATAATACCATGTCTACATAAGAAGCATGATTATTATACTCTGAACCTATGAACTTAATCTCCTTTTTAATTGTATTATTTTTAAAATGTTTTGTATGATTTGTTACTCATTAAAATAAAAAGATAATGATAAAAGAATATTTTAAAAAATCTAGATGCTATTAATTTGAAGTAGACCATGCAATGGAACTTGTAATTAGACTTACACATCCGTGAAAATTAGCAATGTGAGAAAACCACCACTTGCCTGCTATACTCTGTAAAAAGGCAATATTTTGCAGACATTTGTAAAAATATTTATTAGTTACTGCTAACATACCAAAAAATGATGATATGAAAGCAAGGGCCTCAGCCAATGAAGGCAGTTTTTTGCATTCCATGAAGCATTTTATGATCTTTTTCAAAAAAAAACCTGAATTGTTTAACCATCTGATTCACATCCTTACTCCTCAAAATAGGGAGTTGCTCTCAGTGCCAGTTGTTATCTAACTACTGTTTGAGCAGTGCTGTAGATCCACATCCTTAACTAATAACACATATACTCCAGTGGCATGCAAAACAGCAAAAACACATGAGAATTTACTTATTTTCTTAGCATACAGCCATGGTTCTGTTTTGGCTGTTCTCCACATACCCCAGAGCATGTCAGCATTAAATACACAGAGATCACTAGCTTGCTGACGGGGTTTACAGCAGGTCACTTCTGGAATTCCAGCCTGCATTTGGCAGGAGTCAATAGCTTTTTCTATTTCCTTCATCAACTTCCAAATGCAGCTGCTCCTATCAGCTTTTAAGGTGTCTCCCTCCCTTTAGCCATTTTATCCTGTGCTTTGCAACCCTGGACCTCCTCCCAGTCTCCCTGCTATTACAAACCCGGAAATGAAAAAAACAAAACAAAACAAAAAAAAAAAAAAAAAAAACTTTGCTATCAGGAAAGAGATAGGTTTTTATTGCTGCTCTGTGCTTTCTGCCTGTAGACTGTTCAGCTTTCCCAGCAATTAAAATAAGGCTGAAAACTGAAATGGAAGACACAAGAACTCAGTGAGCTTGTAGAGTATAAATGACATTTGTGGGAGAAGTAGAGAGACTGACACCTTGAAAAGAAACACTCAGATTAAGGACAAGGCAGCCAAAATGCAACAGCAGAGGAAGAGACTCTTCCCCCGAAAGAAATATCCCGGCAACCATCCATCCATAGGGTGGTCCAAGAGTTCAGAGGATGGTCAGAGACATTTTAGACAATGTCCGCTACTGTTCTTGCTCTGGCAGCACTCTGTGGAACAAAATATTGCCAAAAACACAAAAATACACTTTCCAAGCTTCCTTTCTTTTTTGTGCTGCCCAGATCACGTATTACCAAAAGCATGTACTGTTCTCTTTGTTGCTGCCTACATGTGTGTAAGTCATTTGCTAACATCTGAATAAAGTATTAGCATCTAAAAATTCTTAACCGCTTTCCTTTAATTTAAGTAGGCACTTGTGCTCTGATAGGTCTAATTTATTTGATTGCTGACCAGTGTTACTACAATGACTAAAACCCATGAAGTATGCGGTCAAAGGAAAATAAAGGCATGAAGAGTGGTGAAGATATTTTCTCCAGGAGATATGAACTACATGTTCAGAGTTGATTTTCTGTTGTTATTTAAATAAAATAAAATAAAATAAAATAAAATAAAATAAAATAAAGCATTATAAATGCATTCCTCAAAATGTATCACATAGCTTAAGAAGTGGAAAAAAAATGTAGGGAAATTTCTGGTATCTATATAAAGCACTCAAAATACATCTACTTAGGCAAGGGCAGAAACGCTGAAGAAATCTACTGAAAAAAGTTGTAGTTTCAGAAGGTAAGAGGAAACTGTGGAAGAGCTGCAAAGGGTCAATTCTCCAACAATATCACATACAACACGACTGACATCAAGATCAATCCCTTTCTCTATAAACGTTCCCTTAAAATACTGGAACAGTTGTTTTTGTTATAGTTACACTTTGAACAGGTAAAAAAAAAAAGAACCAGCTTTTTTGTTAAAAAGCTATAATATGACCTAGATTTCCTAGAAATAGTTGTTTATTGCAAAATAAATAAATAAGAATGATTACTTCATTTTTTAGAACTATTCCAATAAGTTCTGTATATGCAATACACAAAAAAGCAATAATTTACATTTCATATCTTCCTTTAATATCTGTAACTTAAAATATATGAGTTTATATGAACTGTACAACTTGTTTTAATTAGCAGAAAAGTTGTGTTCAATTGGCCGATGGAAGACTGCTAATGTATCCCTACGTAAACAACATTTTATTTGTAATCCACTAGAGAAAAAGTAAGAAAACCTGTTAGAAGCTCAGGTGAGAGAAAAATACTATCCCAATAAAACTTTTTACATTAAGCCATATTTTTATTTGTGAATGGTGTTTATATACATACCACAAAGCATTCTTTGTGGGTAGTGTTTTCAGCTATTTTGAAGAATTGCATATATTTCCATTTAACAGTACCTCATTTCCTCCTCCATTCGCTCACATTCTCGAACTAAAGGAAAACAACTGCTACAATACTTTACAAATAATTATTAATTCCAAGAAAAAAAAATAATCCTAACCAATAATGACTGCACAGCATGGAATTTGATTTCACATTAGCATAAAAAACAATGACCATGGAAGTTCTACATAAGTATAACAGAATGGTTTGGATTGGAAAGGACCTTAAAGCTCATCCCATTCCAACCCACCTCCTCCCTCTTGATTTTTTGCAAAATTTGCTGTGCTGATACAAAAAAGGAGGCCTATAGGAAATCTGGGGAGGGACTCTGTCAGGGCGTGTAGTGATAGGATGAGAAGTAATGGTTTTAAGCTAAAAGAAGGTAGGTTTAGATTAGATATGTGGAAAAAAATCTTCACTATGAGGGTGGTGGGGCACAGGAACAGTTTGCCTAGAGAAGCTGTGGATTTCACATCCCTGAAAGTGTTCAAGGCCAAGTTGGATGGGGCATTGAGCAACCTGGTCTGGTGGGAGGTGTCCCATCTCTATGGTCCCTTCCAAGTCAAAGCACTCTACAACTCAATTACATACTTATGTAATTTAGTTCTTTTTACATTCCCTATGAGCACTGCCAAAAAATAGACACCCAACACTGCAAAAACCTTACTGTAGCTCTATTTAGGCTAATACAGAGCTATACATTTGCCAGTATCATTGCACTGACCTCCTCATCACTCATCTGGGCACTGCATAAACTTTTAAACTCTTTGACAGTAACTGCAGCTGTGCAGAATCTTTCGCTGCCATACAGTACCTCTATGCCTATTAATAGCTTGTCAGAATGAAACCTCTGTTGATACATCTGATTACAAACCTGGCATGAGCTGACCATTACATAGCCAAACATACATAGAAACATAGAATATCCTGAGTTGGAAGGGACACACAAGGATCATCGAATCCAACTCCTGGCTTCGCACAGGACCACCCAAAAATCAGACCATATGTCTGAGAGCATTCTCCAAATGCTTCTTGAACTCTAATAGGCTTAGTGCCATGGCCACTTCCCTGGAGAGCCTGTTCCAGTGCCCAACCACCCTTGGCGGAGAACCTTTCCCAAATACCCAGCCTGAATCTCCCCGTCACAGCTCCATGCCATTCGCTCAGGTCTTATCACTAATAAGAAGAGATCAGTGCCTGCCCCTCATATCCCATTAAGGCTAGCACACTGCCCCATCAGATGTAGGCCCTAGCAAGAGCTGCCAATATAGGCAGCACAACATTCTATGAAGACAGGAGCATCCCCTGTGGGGGAAGAACCACGTGTCACCTCCCACTTCTCCCACCAAACCTGCCCGGTGACATGCTCAGTTCTACTGAACTATGAAGGGTGTTTATGACCTAAGTGATGCATCAAGCTGCTCACGACCTATGTTTTGTTCTATTTGTATACAACACATGCTTATGAGCAAAGTTGTCTAGTATTCTTACAAGTGACCTTGACACCACGAGACAACTTTGATAGTTACTCCCTTAGTCTCTTTACCTATCACCCCATCTTTAATTCCTCTCAAAGTACTGAATATGCCATCTCATATTGCTATTTGAATTCCTTACCCACCTAATCAATCTCCATTTGACTTCCACAATTGCTCTCACTGTAACGTTCCTCACCAGAATCCCTAACCCCTCCAGTCTATCTCAATACTTTATTTTCTCTTCAACATTAGCCACATTATTTTTCTAAAGCTTTCTCTTACTTCTCACCCCTCTCATTTTTCCATTACTGCATTATACTATTCCTCTACCTCTCTAATTGCTCCCTCAGCATGTCCTTTTAAAGGCTGCCACATGGAGAATATACCTGAACCTTGCCCATTCGTTCCATGCAAGATCTCTGAAATGCAGCCTTTTCTATCCATCTGAACAGATAGAAGTTGCATCCAGGTTGTCATGTAGTGTCTATATTACTGCAACCCACTTTCCTCCATCTCTGAGAAGTGTCACCTTTCCCTGTTTATACCCATTTAAAAGGTCACTAAAAAGGACATTTTTCTTTGACCATGGCACTTCTCCTTGGAGCACCCCCACCCCAGGCTACTGCATTAAAGCATAAGCTATTTATCACCACATGCTTTTTTGTTTGTTTGTTTTTTAAGATTTTATCATCTCCTGGATCTATTTCATCAGTTTCCATCACTTTTTACGTAACTTATAAGGCTTTGTCCTCTTTCTTGTTCTGCCATTCATACTTAATTTTCCAATGAATATCCACAAAAGTATCACTCTGATATTTTACCCCCTTCAAAATACAAAAGGACTAAGAAATCCTAAGAAGTTCTACTCTCTATGGTTGCTGTACATATACACATATCTTTGATTAGCTTAGAAAAAATCTCAGAGATGAACACTCAGGAAGAACAATTTTTCTATAAGCTCTTTCATATCTCTCCAAGAAAGAACTATATAATAGGGGAAGGAAATTAATTTTAAGCAACATTTTCTATAGTTTTGTACTATAAATACATAGTGCAAGATTAGTACTTCATTTAAAATATTACAGTTCATAATTTTTGTCTGATGTTCTGCTTTATTCTCTCCAAATCATTTTCCTCAATACTTCAGATCTGTCTAAATCAAAGCTGTAGACTAACACGATAATCAACTGTGAGTAAGCCAGTGGTGGACTCTACACCACATTGATTAGCAAGTAGGATAACAATTCTTTCTCACATTTCCCCGTCTACATTGTGAAGTAAGAGATTCCAAACTTAACCATTGTAAGAAACACTGTGATGTTTTAATTTCTATTATGTTCCTTCCCATTGTGTCTGTCTATAATGCTGTTGTTAGATGTCCAAACAAATGGCAGGAAAGTCTGCAGGAGATAATGGAGCACAAAAAGGTAGATAATTCTCCATGTACAGGATTTTTTTTTTTTTGCATCATATAGTGAGCCAAAAGTGGAAGTAGAGAAAAATTTAGTGATTCTATGGACTGTTGCAAATTTGCTATGGATAATGTGAGTTTTTAAGGCCTCAAAACAACCAGGTAAGACTAATTTGTTTTAAGTTTAAGAAAGCCATTATAATGCTGGGTGATCAAATCATTACTTACAATTTGTTGCTTACACTGTAGCATTTGAGTCATCTTGCCTGTTGCATTTAGTACAAATTCATAAAAATGACTTAAAGGCTAACACTTTTAAGAGACTACCCTATGATATCAGAACACCAGAGCAGAAGTCGTTAATTTTCTTTTGTATTCATGCCTCTAGAGAAATGTTTCTCTTCAACTGTCTCAAACACAAACAATTATTATTTTTTTCATCTTTAACTCAATTTCTAATGTTTAATTTAAACACTGAAACAACACACTTTCTGCAAAGGCTACTGCTAATTAATTCCAATCAGCCTCTTCATATGAAAATGGAATATCTGTAACTTAAAATTAGGAATTTGAAAATTTTGCTCTCATGGTGAGAATATAACTAGATTTTTTTATTTTTTTATTAAGAAAGAAGATGTCTACAAATATTTACTCTAGAACAGCAAGATGCATCAGATCTAATTTCAGGTCCAAACATCATTATTTATATGAACAACACATTTATCATGGAAGTGATTTAGAAAACCTCACTTCAGAGCAGCCAGTGGCTTGATCATTAAAATATTTCAGTAACAGGAAGATAGCTAAGCTTGGCCTTGAGCTTTTCAAATCCAAATAAGCAACCAATTACTGGATATTGGAAGGTGCTGTAATCTTGAAGCCTTCTTCTTTACTGCCTTCTTCTAAATCTAATAGTATTTTCCTATTGTTTTGGTTTTTGACAAAAATGATTACTTTAAGAAGCTTTTCTCCCTCAAACCTACCAACAAAAAATCTCAAGTATTTCTACTTTAAAACTACAATTACGACTTCATTCTGCATAGCAACACATAATATATTACAACCCCAAAGTGACTGAAGTGCCACTCACTAAAAAAGGAAAAAGACAAAAGTGATTCTTCAGAAGAGAAGATTTAAGCAAAGAGCATGAGCGTCCTAAACTGCGAAAGGCAGCTTATTCCTTAGCTGTTGGGCATAATAGTAAAATCTTCCATCACACAAGGTTTGTAGTTTCGTAATTGGAACTTGCACTAAGAGGGCACTGAAGAGCACAGAGGCCTGGAAGCAATATATCTCAAAATTAAATCAGGAGATATATTCAGGACCTTGACCATGAAGGGGCTGACAGGTCAACTTTACAATCAATCCTTTGTTTCGAAGTAGCCAATGCAGCAATGCTAGGATTAGGGAGATATGGCGGATTTTTTATTATTATTATTATTTTTTTTAAGATATACCACACTGGCAAAAGACTTTTGCTCAAGCTTGGTAATAAGACCAGTTGGCAGGCCAGCAAGCATAGTATTATGGTTGTCTAGCTTGGAGGAGATAAAACCCTGAGCCAGCTTTTCAGAAACAGACAAGGATAAATACAGACAAAGTATGGTTTCATTTTTCAAATGACAGTAGGAAGTCTTAATAATCTGCCCAATGTGATGTTTAAAGGACACTTCAGATTCCAACAGGAATACGGATGTTTAAGTGGTAATCCTGTACTGCGAATAATATATATACATAAAAGCTACATCAAAAATTGAAGTGGCATTAAGCTTATACATAGAGCCACTGAAAGAATAACCTTCCTTTCACTTGAAATTAACTAAAGAAAATCAACATAACTTATATTTTAATATTTTCCATGGAACTGATCCAGACAATAAAAGCACAGTTTGGATTTGCTGCTTTAACTGACAAATGAATTAGCATGTCCTCAGCACAGAAATGAAACCCAGTATCAAGCCAATGATTAATCTGGCCCAAAGGCAACATATGAATGTTAACTGTAATAAGCCAAAAATAGAACTCTGTAAAACATCAGCCCTAACTACCCCCATTGAAAGACCTGAAATCACCCCCACAAACATAATACTGCCTGACAAACCCATTGGCCTCAGACCAGTATGAGATGGTGCCTGTCAGAAAGCCCAGTAAATTTCTGGGGGCTGAATTAAATACAAGAAGCAAAATTGTGTAGAGAAACATTTCGGCTGAATGAAATGTCATCTTTGCTGTTCTAAAAATAAGAATTTAGTCAAAACATTTGTCTCTGGATCCATATTTAAGGTTTTATTCATATTTACAACCCACTGTTTACAAGATGAAAATGCCTTTAGCAACTTCAGAAGGACAACAGTTGACAGCACTGGAAGACATACTAAAAAAAATAATAATAATAATAATAATAGGGGGGTAAAAGATTAATTTCTTAGCTAGTAATTTGGAAGTTCTCTGAATTCACTTCCCTGTCCTCCAACACAGATTTTAGTCTGCATCTATGATGATACCTCCTGGAGGCTTAAATTCAGCTCATTAAGTATTCATGTAACTCTGGACATAAGTCTGACTGAAATCACTGAGACTGTGCATATATACTGCCCAAGGTTTATATGAGTATACGTAGCAGGTCAGGGCTTATAACTTGGAAAGGAAAATAGTCACTGATGAGAACAACAATTACCAGGACCTCAGGGTCCAAGGAAAACTGCTTTAGCCATGCAATTGCCTCCTGATAATATAAGCAATCCTTAGTTGGAGACTATAATTGAGTGTTAGAGTTATGTTTTAACAGATATAAAGCAGAAGTTGTAAAAAATAAAATTATGATTTTTTTTCAGCAGTGAATCATAGATTTACAAACATTTCCATTACTTCTCAACTCAGAGCAAGAACAGTTCTTCATTGCTTTCATACACTAAAAGAAATCCCATCTATATGAAATAGATTCCATATCCGATTTACATCTTACTCTAACACACAAATCAAGATGTTGAAATGTATAGTTAGATGCTGAAGTTTATATTTACAACAATATTTGCAGGTTTCTTGTGTTTTATGACTCTTGGAAGTTTACCAAAGACCTGCCACGTTCTATTTTCCTAAGGACTGGATTCAAGAAGTTCTGTTGGATTGGAGTTAATGCAGATAAACCTAAGATAAACACTTGAAAACAAGCCAAAGAGGAGTAATGAGGAAACCAAAAGATTTAACTTAGTTCATTAATACTTTTAATTGGAATTTTATATTTTAGTTTCCTGCTTGTAAAACTACACAAGAGGAATACAGTTCAAGATTTGTTCATTCATTTTAAAACCAGAACAATTATAACCATCTGTTCTGACCTCCAGAATGTACAGTTTTTCAGGTTTTCCCAAACAGTTTTTATAACGTATCTGTAACTTCAGCTTGAGCTAAAGCATTTGGTTTAGAGACTGATAACCAGTCCTGAAACAGGAACATCACATAGAGGCTATTTGTAAAAACAGCATCAACTTGGCTTAATCCCTTACATGTCCAAAGCTCTCCCCTCTCTATGCGACAGAACTGTTAAAGAAAACATGTAATTATTCTCAGATTAACATCTTAGTAAAAGCCAAATGGAGCTTCCCCTCCCCCTTGCTTAGGCTTGAACTTCTAAAAAAATCACATCTAGTCCACGCTGAAGTATTTTGAATATAGTTCATGTTCAACAGAACAAAAAGAAGAATTTTGCAGTCCTCAAGGGTCCTGTTCATATAGCTTATGAAGCTTGCCAAAAAATTCTGTGTACTCTATGGTATTTATAAGCCATTCTAGGATACTGTTTCTTGATTTCATAAGGCACATCATCAGATGTAGCCAGACAATAAGATTACAAACTTTAGAATTTGCCTACATGGGTGGAAATAGTCAATTTTGAATAATATAAAAAAGTTGTTAAAGATCACATACAAAAGTAATTTTTAAAATAGACTTTGGCAACTTGCTCTCATTTAACAGCTGCAATGGCAGATCCAGTTTTTACCAGAATCTACTTGTTCAAAACATACTAGTAAAAGAATAAAAAGAATTAGATGGATAAGAATCTAGTTGGGTGGTTGGGCTCAGATGGTAGAGGTTAATGAGTCTCACTCTACCTGAATGTTAGTAACACATGGGGGGCAGCACATGAGCACCAAGACAGTCAGAGGCCAGAGCATTTGCCTTGTGAGTAGAGGTAGCAGGACTGTTTTTTTTTTTTTGTTTTTTTTCAGTATGGAAAAAAAGTGACTTCAGTGGACACTTAAAAGCAGCCCCCAGGGGAGGGCACAGTAGAGCCAGTCACCTTGCACCAGTCCCCTCATCCTCCTGCCATGTACAACAGGTGCAAGTGCAAGCAAAAGAGTTTCAAAGTGGATATAAAAGAAAATTCTTTCACTTCAAGGACAGTC
Source organism: Heteronetta atricapilla (assembly GCA_011075105.1). Lineage (NCBI taxonomy): Eukaryota > Metazoa > Chordata > Aves > Anseriformes > Anatidae > Heteronetta > Heteronetta atricapilla. The sequence goes on from CM021735.1 coordinate 10,881,405, forward strand.
TGGCAGTGCCATTGGTTGCACAGAGTGGTTGTGACATCTCCACGCTCACAGATTTTCACAAGCTGACTGGAAAAGCCCTGAGAGCAGCCAGGCAATGAACACTGCTTGAACAGGAGATTGGAGACCTCCCGAGGTCCCTTCTAGTCTGAGCTATGGCACTGTCATCTGATAGCTGTTTTAAACAAAAATATGCTGCACTGAACTTTCCCATTGCACTTAAGAACGGCGTAACATATTTGGAAATATACTATACTGATGTAAAGTTTCAGAACTGTAATATTTCAGTATAACACAGGTTATATACAAACAGGTTCTTGTTTGAACTGCTACACAACTTAGAAAAAGATGAAAACTGATTTGTTTTGAAATGCAGTAGAAAATTATCCCAAAAGCTGAAGTTGTTCCAAAAATTAGTATTAAAAACGCAAGCCTTATTAATTCAAATCCATGCAGTTTCAACTTCCACACATTAGATCACTATCATTTGTACTTATGCATTAACATACTACAATCAAATCTTTTTACTTTAAACAGATAGGGTTACATTCTCCAGACATTTTATAACCACCACTCCAGTTGTATTTATGTTCTGCATGACTGCTATAAAGATATTGACTTACTCCTTATAACACTTCCAATGAAATAAACTGTAAATGTCTATGGACATACAGACACATACATGTCTCTACAATGCCATTTCCCTTTCTTATTTCCCTTTCTTAATTCTCAGATTGAGCAATAAAATTCTGTGCAATTGGACAGTAACAAAGTTACATTTTTTTTTTAATAATAATTAGTTTAAATATTTTCCAATTTTATAATGAATTTTGTTCTTTTTTTTTTTTCTGTTTTACACACATCATACATATATATGTATTTCTTGGGGGTACATATTTTGTGTCTTTTGAAGCTTGGTTCAGGGAAATAGACATAACAAAAACATAACAAAAGCCACCCCCACAGCCACTGTAAGGTTGATTAACTCTGTATTAAACAAATTCTGAGCTAATTAAACTCAAAGTCAATTCAGCCCACGACAGAAGGTTATTACCTCATAAACAGGATGTACTTTAAAGTTATTAATAATACACTAACATTGCCTTTTCAAAACCTTTGATTAGCAAACAAGTGAAAATTAGCATCTGAAATTCTGTTTGTACAGACTGTAGATCAGATTATGTAAATTTTTAAATCTCTGTTTTTCCAAATGAAAGGAAGCAGCTAGCAACAGCTGTAGAAGAAAATAGTACAGACACAGTGCCCAATTGTTACCAACTTCACCAAGCTCCACTAACACCTATGAAGCAGTAACAGGGTGACATACTGATCCACACACTGTCCCATCATGCACTATCAGCTATGCAACAATAAAACACAGATAGGCAGGATGAAGCACTCAGCAAGGAATAACAGTGATATTTTAAATGTCAATGTTAAATTCCCCCTAAATTCCTTCATAGTTAACTAGAAACTAGATTCAGTAGATGAGTTAAGCAGGGGAGAAGAAAAAAAAAAAAAAAAAAAAAAAAAAAGCCTTGTCCTCTCACCAGCAAGGTTAAGCTGGTTAAGTTATGCACAGAAATAAAAATATAAACCCAACCAGTTTTTTTTTTTTAAACAGCTGAAACACTTCTACATTCTCAGAATAAATGATAAATAATTCCCAGACAACAAAATTTAGTAAGTTTCTCTAGACATCAATAATACAAATCCACAACCTCAAGACATTTTGTGTACAACTAAAAACGTGAAGAATCCAGGTAGATAAAACCACAGAAACCATTTTTTGTTCTGTTTCAGATGTATCATCGGTATTCTCTGGTAGCAGGAATACAGGAATGCTACCAATAGGAGCATCAGATATTTCTAAAAGTATAGAACTAAGGATATATTTTATAAATATATTCTGGTTAGTTACATTACAATGTATACACTGAATTAATATCAAAATCATACTGAACTAAAATAAGCAGTATCAATATGTCAACACACACTACTACTCCCAGGGATTTCAACAGGAGGAGCTGTTCATTGTGGCCTCTTTGGATTCCCAGCATGCTGCCTGCAGCACGTTACACATTCCTTAAAGTGCTGTCTTCAAACAATATACAAGCTCCATGCCTTTGATGTCACACCCTCAAAGCCAAACTGGTTTTTAAGTCAAACTCCACAAGTATGCTGTCAAAAGTAGTGCTCAAGAATGCAAAATAATTCAAAGAAAGAAAGTGCTAAAAAGAAAAAAAAAAAAAAAATGCCAACCATGTAAGAATATAAGATATATATATTATTAAATATTGGTGGAAGTTGCGCAATCACCAGCACTTGTTCTCATGGGGGACTTTAACTTCCCAAACACATTCTGGAAATACAATGCAGCCCTAAGGAAGCAGTCTAGGAGGTTCCTGGAGTGCACGGAAGACAGTTTCCTGACTCAGCTGGTTAATAAGCCTACACCAAGTAGTTGCCCTGTTAGACCTGCTGTTCACAAATAGAGAAGGACTGGTGGGGGATGGGGCAGTAGGGTGTTGTCTTGGGCAGAGTGAGCACAAAATGGTAGAGTTCTCTATTCTTGGTGAAGTCAGGAGGAGGGTCAGTAAAACTGTCCTAAGATGAGCTGGCAGTGAAAATGACTAGCTTGGCTGAGCATCCAGATGGAAGAAGGCAACTCAGTAAAAGTACAAGGAAGTTGCCAGCATATACAAAGGAGAGAGAGGACAGAAAAAAAAAAAAAAAAAAAAAAAAGCTTAAAGCCAAGCATGAGCTTACTTGTCCACTATGGCTAAGAATAACAAGTGTTTTAATAAATATATAAAACAACAAGAGGAGGGCCAAGAAGAATCTCCATCCTTTACTGGACACAGAGGCGAACAACTACTGAGGATAAGGAAAAAGCTGAGGTTCTTAATGCCTTCTTTACAACTGTCTTTAGTAGTCAGTCCGCTTATCCTCAAAGTACTCAGCCTCCCCACCTGGAAGTCTGGGACAGAGAGTAGAAGAAACCCCCCACAGTTCAGGTGGAAATATAGACCTGATACCCATTACCCTGAGCTGGTGGAAGAGGATGGGGAGCAGGATGTGGCCCTCACGATCCATGAGGAAATGGTTGGTGACCTGCTACAGCACTTAGATGTACACACGTCAATAGGGGCAGATGGGATCCACCCAAAAGTACTGCGAGAACTGGCGGAAAAGCTGGCTAAGCCACTTTCCATCATTTAGCAGCACTCCTGGCTATCAGGAGAGGTCCCAGTTGACCAAGAAAGCTCATGGAGCAGATTATCTTGAGTGTCATTACATGGCACTTGCAGGGCAAGCAAGCGATCAGGCCCAGTCAACATGGGTTTATGAAAGGCAGGTCCTGCTTGATGAACCTGATCTTCTATGACAAAGTGACGCAACTGGTGGATGAGGGAAAGGCTTTGGATGTGGTCTACCTTGACTTCAGTAAGGCTTTTGACACTGTTTTCCACAGCATTCTCCTCAAGAAACTGGCTGCTCGTGGCTTGGACTGGCGCACGCTTCGTTGAGTTAGAAACTGGCTGGGTAGCCAGGCCCAAAGAGTTGTTGTGAGTGGATTTAAATCCAGCTGGAGGCCGTTCACTAGTGGAGTCCCCCAGAGCTCAGTACTGGGTCCAGTTCTCTTTAATATTTTCATTGATGATCTGGACGAGGGCATTGAGTGCACCCTCAGTAAGTTTGCAGATGACACCAAGTTAGGTGCGTGTGTCAATCTGCTCAAGGGTAGGAAGGCTCTGCAGGAGGATCTGGGCAGGCTGGACCGATGGGCTGAGGCCAACTGTATGAAGTTCAACAAGGCCAAGTGCCGGGTCCTGCACCTGGGGCACAACAACCCCAAGCAGGGCTGCAGGATAGGAGATGAGTGGTTCAAAAACTGTGTGGCCAGCTGGTCCAGGGAAGTGATCATCCCCCTGTACTCAGCTCTGGTGAGGCTGCACCTCGAGTACTGTATTCAGTTTTGGGCCCCTCGCTACAAGAAAGACAGCAAGGTGCTCAAGCGAGTCCAGAGAAGGGCAACAAAGCTGGTGAGGGATCTGGAGAACAAGTCTTATGAGGAGCAGCTGAGGGAGCTGCAATTGTTCAGCCTGGAAAAAAAGGAGGCTCAGGGGCAACTTTAACGCACTCTACAGGTACCTTAAAGGAGGCTGTAGTGGGGGAGAAGGGGTCTGTTCTCCCACATGCCTGGTGACAGGACAAGGGGAATGGGCTTAAATTGCGCCAGGGGGGTTTAGGTTGGATATTAGGAAGAACTTTAGTGAAAGGGTTGTTCGGCACTGGAATAGGCTACCCAGGGAAGGGGTTGAGCCACCATCCCCAGAGGTCTTTAAAAGACATTTAGATTTAAAAATTAGTGATATATGGTTTAGTTGAAGATACGTTAGTGTTAGGTCAGAGGTTGGACTCTGTGATCTTGGAGGTCACTTCCAACCTAGATGATTCTGTGATTCTAGGAAGTCCATGGGGTCAGATGGGATCCACCCAAGGGTGCTGAGGGCGCTGGCAGATGTGATTGAAGAGCTGCTTTCCACCATCTATCAGCAGTCATGGTGGACCAGAGAGGTCCCAGATGACTGGAGACTTGCTAATGTGACACCCATCTATAAGAAGAGTCATAAAGTAGACCTGGTGAACAGGTCTGTCAGCCTGACCTTGATTCCAGGAAAGGCAGTAAAGGTGATGGAACAGACCAACTTGAATGCACTCACACAGCATATGCGGGACAGGAGGGGTATCAGGCCCAGTCAGCATGGTTTCACAAAAGGCAAGTCCTGCCTGATCAACCTCATCTACTTCTAAGACCAGGTGACACACCTGATGGATGAGGGAAAGAACGTTGATATAGCCTACCTAGACTTCAGTAAAGCCTTTGGCACGGCTTCCCATAGCATTCTCCTGAAGAAGCTGGCAGCCAATGACTTGGACAGGTACACTCTTTGCTGGGTTAAAAACTGGCTAGACAGCCAGGCCCAGAGAGCAGTGGTGAATGGAGTGAAATCCAGCTGATGACTCGTCAGAAGTGATATTCCCCAGGGGTTGGTACTGGGGCCCATCTTCTTTAATATCTTTATTGATGATTTGGATGAGAGAATTGAGTGCACCCTCAGTAAGTCTGCAAACACCAAGTTGGGGAGAAGTGTCAGTCTAACAGAGTGTAGGAAGGCCCCACAGAGGGGCCTGGACAGGATGGGTCGATGGGCAGAGGCCAATGGGGTAAGGTTCAAGTGCTGGGTCCTGCACTTTGGCCACAACCACTCCATGCATCACTACAGGCTTGGGGCAGAGTGGCTGGAAAGCTGTGCAGAGGGAAAAGGATCTGGAGGGGGTTGGTGAATGCTCACCTGAACATGAGCCGGTAGTATGCCCAGGTGGCCAAGAAGGCCAACGGCAGCCTGGCTTGTATCAGGAATAGCATAGCCAGCAGGACCAGGGAGGTGAGCATCTCCCTGTACTCAGCTCAGGTGAGGCCATGCCTTGAGTACTGTGTTCAGTTTGGGGCCCCTTAGTACAAGAAGGGCAAAGGCCCTAGAGCATGCCTAGAGAAGGGCTACAAAGGTGGTAAAGGGCCTGGAACACAAGTCTTATGAGGAGCAGCTGAGGGAACTGGGGTTGTTTAGTTTGGAGAAGGCTCAGGGAAGACCTTACAGCTAACTGAAAGTAAGCTGTGGAGAGCAGGGGTCAGCCTCTTTGCACAGATACCTAGTGATAGGACTAGAGGAAATGGCCTCAAGTTATGACACGGAGGTTCAGGTTGGAAATGAGGAGACATTTCTTCTCAGGCATTGGAACAGCTTGCCCAGGGAGGAGGTGGTTGAGAGACATGTCCTTTGGAAATTGCAGTATGCTAGTGGCTGACTTAGATTTCTCAAAAGATTTGGTGAAGAGAGAGAACAGAAAACAGGAATTCAGGTTCTGGAGAACAAGAAGGAAAAAGTTTTTCACCAAAGTAAGGATGTCAACTACATCGGCTAAAAGGGGAGAAAACATAGCTATTGATGAAATAGCAATCCCAAATATCATTGTCACAGTTCCAGCAACAACTAATAGCTTCTGCCCCATGAAGGACCTGCCCCAGATTTTTCACACAAACTAAGGCACCTAAGGGTCTTTCCACCTCTTCTAGTGAGAGGACAGATTAGCAGCAGTGCTGAAAGTAATTAAGAACCCCAACTGATCATTCCTTTCCTCTGTCTTCACTACCACAGAGTCACAAGCTCTATTTTTCCTACAATATGCAGTTAAGTCTGACCCAATAATTTGACAATGATAGAAACAATGGGAGGGGGAAAAAAAGAGTAATAGCTCCTAAAAGAGAAGACTGAGGGATGCTCAGTTTAAAACAGGGTCCAAGCCTCCCATCTCCTCACTATTTTTACTATTTTTCTTTTACTATCTCCTCAGATTGTGTGTATGTGGTAGCAATCACTATTTACAGCAAATGTTACCCCAAGGGCTATCACCATGCATCTCATTCAGATCTCTGGTCTCCTACATCAGTGTGTTGTGAAAAGCTTCCATTGCCATGGGGAAACTGATCCTAATTTCACTAATTTTATATTATTTCTGACCAGTCTAATATAGCATATCTGCAGTTCAGCCAACTGCAAATATCTGAAAAAAAAAATATGGCACACCACACAAACATCCTTAACAATTTTTCAGGTTTAGGTATGAACATACCCTAAGAAAGCAAGAATTAAAACATGTCAAGGCAGACATGCTTCACCTCATCAATAGATATTTTAACTATTTTATTTCACCAGTTCCTTTAAAAGCTGCACACAACCACAAAAAAAAATAAAATTTGAGGAATTATTTTATCACAGTAAGTTATAATAAACTAATGCCCAGCAAATTGAGAAAAAGCACTCATTGACTGTGATTAGTCACTGCAAATGTTCAGTTTCTGATAAAGATATTTCAACCAACTGAATTCTGCTGCATTTTTCATGTACACAGAACTAAAGTCAAAAAATGCATCTTTTTACATTTTTCAGGAGTATATTGGAAATAAAATATCTTAAAATGCATGTTACTTAATCTTGCAAAGTCACTACACCAAGAATGCATCACAATTGTCTTATTTTTTCTTTATTGCACAATCATCTCTATCTATTGAGATAATCAAGCCAATACTAACAAAAAATGTCTACTTATAAACTGCATGAGTTCTGAGAAAATCTATTAGGGTTTCCATCACTGAATATGCCTTTTCCAAAAAAAGGCATCTTACTTTCATGAGTTTTAAGACATAAATAGGTTATACAATGCAAAACTAGAAGCTTCTCAAATTTATGAAGAGCCTACAGCTGTTTTCTTCTCTCTGAAAAATATGTGGTAGTAAACATTTTTCTTGTTTCTGTTCTGTGGTTGTAGAGAATCTGAGCTCCTGCCTTAATATACAGTTCTTGCCACAGAGAACTAGTGGCAAAATATAAATTCTTACATAAAAAAATTCTAGATAAGAGTAGGTAAATCATCTCACAACAACTCTGTGTTATAATACATTAAGTAGTTCTGGACTGAGAGCAACAATATCATCTAAACCCGCTGCATATCCAGTTAACAGTTTCCACTTTATTAATGAAAATTATCCTTCTTATGAAAGCAAGACACATAGCATCTTGCATTGGTCTGAGAGATTTGTGGGAATACTGCTGAGACTTGATTTCTCTTCTCAGAAATATACTGTATTGGGAATTCAGTGTTCCCCCTTGGCATACAAAGGAAGCAGCTTCCTTCTTTCGCTGTTCAGAACATATTCAGTAGCATCTACAAGTGCGGAAGAACAAATGATACAGTTTATCCCTGTACGAACTCTTTGATAGCAGAATTTAAGAACAGAAAGATGTGAAAGATGTTAGATTGTTTACTTTTGGTCTCCTGCATAATCACTCAGTTTCATCTGTTAACTACTTAACTTCTATATTGAAACCAGTGAGTCAATAGCTAACATACAACCTACAAAAAGTTAACCAACATGAATTTGAAAATGTCTACAGATGGCAAGCCCATCATTTTCTCAGAGTAATTCCCCAGCAGTGCCAAGTTTCTCTGCTGAATTCTTCAGGTTTCAGCTTCCAGCCAGGGGCTCCTCTTGTGGTTGTCTGTTCTGTTCAAGGTACAATAGAAGGTAGACCTTTGTGTCCCTGTGAATGTAGTCATGCACTATGAATCAAATCATCTTTCAGTCTCCTTTAAGTAAGAGAAAACTTACCCAGTATATCTGAAGTCAGAAATTTTCCTCATTCCACATCACTTTGAAAAACAGGAAAAGCCATTTCTACAGAAATCTTAATGCCACAAAGAGACAAGACTGACCACCATACTATATGTGAATCTTTGAATTTAAATGCTCATGATCTTCCATTCTGCAGGCTACCATAAAGGTTACTCCTGATTGACCTCCAGGATCATTCTGTCATGGACAATTCCCAGGAACAGCTTGAACAACAGCAAGACAACAGACAACTCCCTGTCAATGCCAAAGAAGCAAAGTCTAGTCCCACACCCCATATGATCTCATGTTACAACAGAAACATAGATTGGGATCTACTACCATGTTGCATATTAAGTGAGCTCTTAAATTAACAAAATTGTCTTCACTTCCAAAGTAACATTCACAGAAAAATACCAAAGCTGCAGTTCCAGCCCTCTAGGACTGCTGATCTGTTCCTCCATAGAATGGTATTGATTGCTCGAAATCCGGTAGGGAAATGTGAACTGAGCATGTCTCAAATCCTGTCCAGAAAAATTTCCTGACCAAGATTTGTTCACATGGCATCATTTAGCCAGACAAACTCCTTTTTCTCACAGGCAACAAGTAAGGCTACTAGCAAATATATGCTCCCCCCGCCCTCATCTAATTTTAAGTGACTACCAGTGGAAAGGCAATAGAAGTGCTCTGTTACATTACATACATTTGCCATTCATCCTGGCTTAACATACAGTAAGTTTTTAACAGAAATTTGTGCAAATAGAGGTTGTTCTCTAGCTTCAGACCAAGCTTAACAGCAAGCAAGCTGAAGAGGCCCAAACCAACACCTTAACGGCAAAATTCAGGATCTCTATACTGCTGCAGTTTAAAGCATTTAATTTATTCTAGGAAACATAGTGGGATTTATTTTCTGAATATTCAGACAGTTTATACTAAAAAGAGGAAATACCTGGCAGCTGTATGCACATACCAGGAATCTTGTTTAATAATTGTTACTGCAGGAACATGATTTGACGTTAAACTGGTACGACTTGTGACAAAATAAGATTGCATTAAATCTAACATGGATCAAAATACAAAATTATGGTTTCTAAACAAAATGCTAGTTATATTTAAATCAGTGCTGTAGAATTCCTGTAGAATTCTCCACAGGATTTTAGAAAGATTTTTTTTTTTTTTATACACAGAAAACTTTCCTATCAATACCAAGGTAACAATGGATTCTCTGCACTCAAACTATTTATTTTTCATTCTTTTAGTTAGCACAGCCTGCAATCTAGAGATTACAGAGCACAGGCCAGGGTACAGATGGCACCGAGTCATCTGTTCACTCCTAAAAACCACAGATTTATGAAAAATAGAATTTGGGCTTCTTTTGCACAAAGAAAACTTTGGTGATTTGTTGTTAACACAAATCAGAATTAAGATTTTTTTTCTAATAATCAGCCAATGAACTTAACACTCTTCATACATCCCTAGTGAGGGAAACAGAACAAAAAGATAAAATACAATATTTATTAATATTTTATTAAATATAGAAAATAAAACCAATACCCTGAAAATAAGCAGAGCTATATATGCAGTTTGTATTCACGTGAAGTTCTCTCTATGCAAGTTATTGAATTTAACTTCCTGTAATCTACTCTTTGGCTAAAATGCTGGACGTATTTTTCTTAATAAATGAATATTAAAGGCTGTACAGGAGGTGCACAGTTTAAATCAGCTTATGAAGCTTTTGGGGAAACACTGTCCTAGTGTAATCAAAATGGTATTTTGATAACATAACAAAATCAATAATAGAGAAGATGTTCTTTTTCTTCAAAGGTGCCGTGTTTTGAAAATATTGCCATGTAGTATTTACAGTAACAGCTGTACAGTTAAACTTTAGGCACAAACTGAACTGCAGAGGATCCGCTGCATAAATAAAATTCCCATGGCAACTAAATGTGCTACTAGATAACAGAGAAAAAAGGATTTATGTGTTTGCTGAGCTATCTTGCCCTAGAGGAATTCTCCAGGCAAATGCAGGCCACCTGCCACATGTTATATTAAGCTCAGCCTTCTGGACTTATTTTCAAATCTACAGCAAAAAGGTCCACCAAGTTTTATTTGAAAGTTGTACTGTCATATTCCCAGCCTCTCCAAAATAGATAGTTCACTCCTCAGTATGCTTCCTATGTTGCTTGCATCAAATGTTTAATAATGAATGGGCACATTTATGCTTGTAACTTGTTAATCTTAAACCACTCCCCAAAGTGGGCAAACAACCTGAGTCCTTAATTCACAAAGTTTTCATGTATACCTTCTTTTATTGAGATGTACTATGAAGTGTGCATACCTTTTTGAACTCCGCAAAGTCTTTTTACTAAAAGAAAAGGAAAAACATTTGGAACAGATTGTTCATGCAGTATCTTTCTACATAGCAAATAGCTTTTGTCCTACCTTTTTGACCAATGATCTATTTTCTTAGCTTTGTATTTAAGAAAAAACATTTTCACTAGACTACAATGCTAACAGGAAAGCACTGCTAGAGAATGCTTTAAGTCAGAGTATTGTACCTCAAACAAGAAGGCCACTAAAATACATTGAAGGAAAAAAGTATCACCTAGAAGAAACAGGCATACTTACTGCAAATAATGCCGAGTTACCAAAGGACAAGATCATGTATGAAAACACAGAATGTTCTTTCTATTTTCTTTGCCATTTTTGCTTCTGAAGATTAAGTAAAAGAAATTCAAGAAACTATATCAAGTCTATCCTGGTGCATGAGCTGGATACTTCCAGGAAGGATATTTCTTTGCTCAGCTCTCTCCTCACTGGGAAAGGCTTGGGACATTTTAAAGAGGCAACAGAACTTGACTCCTAACAGGATGAACTATAATGTGTGAAAACACACCAGAAATGCTTTTCAGGTAGTTCAATCTAATCTAATAGCTCAGGTAGATCAATCTAATTTAATAGCTGAGTCCATGTTTTAGCATCAGGCAGCCAGTGTCATCAAATTGGGCACCTCTGCTTATGAAACACCTTCACATTACCTTTATAAAGTGGGGAAAATATATGGGCAACTCATCAACATGAGCTTCCTACTTTCTTGTGATTATCCATCTTAGAGTTGTTCATTTACATCTCCGCCTGAGCCTAACCATCTTGCTTCAGCTCCATATCAGCTATAAGCTTAATCCACAATTCACATAAATTAAATCTAGACTTATACTAACATGAAAATGCTTTTGGTAAGTACTAGGAAAGTATAAATTCCCATTGCCTTTTCTTCTTGCTCCTGTTAGAGAAGGAAACCAGTAAACTCAGTGTTTTAATAAAGAAAAAAAAAAAAAAAAAAAGATTAATTTTCTTGACCTCGGGTTGCAACTGTCACCACAATTTAATCACTCCTCTGAACATACACACAAAGTATTTGCATATAAAATTCAGAATTGCATGTGCAAGAGCAGGGAAAAAGGATGCTGAGGTTGTACAAGTGAACTTTTATAGAATACTTGCACATTACTACTGTGTAACAATAATTACCTTATACAACAGCATTAAAGAAACAGTATTCAACACAAATTAGTTGAGAGTCCATATGACATTACCACACAAGTCATCATATATTTGATACAAACAATAGCCTACATTCCATACATTCTTTTAGAAAGGGGTCAACCCCCTTTTCCAAAAAAAGACTAGCATTAAGTTTTACTTTGGCTTGAGTTTTGTTAGATGTGATCACATAAAATACTCCACCAATAGATATGACAAATGCACTTTATATTTCAATGTGTCAAACCATTTCAATACTCAGGAACTATGTTGAAGCTGGCAGGCAAGCAGAGTATATTAAATTTTTCTCTGGAATCGACTTCAATTCTGCACTGAATTATTGGAGTTTTAGTGACCCTAAAAAAGGCTGTCAGAAATAATATTCAACACAGTTTTCAAATCTAATGCTCTATTACACATACTTCACATAAAATAATATAGTTTCAATGTAAGCAAACCAGTCAAGAACAACATTCTATTTGTACTTGTAATTTTAGATACACTTTAATATTGATTTGTCACAGCATTTTTAAATGTACTTTTGCCTTAAAAGAAAACTCAGAGGCTACATTTGGTGATTCAATTGTTGTGGATTTTATACAATTGGAAGCCGCCTTTTTTTTTTTTTTTACCATGAGGACAGTAAACCTATTAAAAGCTATTTTAAAGCCATGATTTTTCAAGACTCCTGTATTCCTGAATATCACAAAATTCTCTTAAGAATTTTCTAGTGCCAGAAAACTAGTTGCATTTGCAAACCACTTACCTCCTTCCTCCTTCTATTTAGCTCAATGCTTTGTGCATAATGAAATTCAACAGCAGCATTTATTTTTTCTTCTCCAAGTAGTCAACTTTTTACTACCTTGCTTTTAAGACATCTTTGGTCTTAAAGTGTTTTACTATTTCTACTAATAACAACAACAAAAAAAGAGTTATACCTCCCATTTACCTGATCACTAATAATTCCAATCACTTCCTTCTGTTAAATTGCTACTATTACAAAATGTTAGAAGTAATGATGCTAAGTATAGCAAAATGTTTGCTTTTATATAGATAGATGTACAGAAGTTGCAAGATCTTGGTGTTCTTCACTTAAATAAGGGAATTCAATTGTACATCACAGCTCAGGAGGAGGCATGGTTAAATCCACAGTAGCTCAGTAAGCAACACAGAAAGCCCATCAGCAGCCTTACTATATGACAGACCCAGAGGCAACTCAAGAGCTGTCAGCACAACTGCCTGTGAAGCTCACAAGGGAAGCAATAGCCAATTATGCCCCATGACCCACTACTAGAAAACACAGTGAGAAAGATAACAAATCAAGAGCTTGAAAAAAAATCAAACTTTTCAGAGAAACTATGTAGTCTACATCCTATCAAGCAGTGCATCTCACTTCTGGTTTTATTTTTATTTTTTAGTTGAAGTTTTTAAGAATACAATGACATTCAGCAAACACTGCCTGACCCGTCATTCACATTAAGACAACCCAGAAAAGGGGGGGGGGGGTCACACCTTCAATATGCCCAACATAAATATAATGTATAAAAATAATGTATAATGTATATAAAAATATATACACCATTTACCTGGAAAATGAGCCATAGTTATAGCTGCAGACAATTAACACTTGCATCTGCTTTTGTCTCCACCGTGACTAGATACTCTTAAATAACCAGTGAAATTGGCTTATGTGGTAAGAGTTTGATTGCAGGCGGTTGCTGAAGTGTAGATGCCTCTGTGAGAAGTGCCCAGGAGGTGCCCCATTTCAGATCAGAGACAGCCCCAGCCAGCTCCAAAAGGGACCCACCACTGGCCAGAGCTGAGCCAGTGAGCAATGAGAGATGGGCCTCTGAGACAGCAGATTGAAGAAAGGGGAAAAAAACTGCTGTGAGTGAGAAAATGTGAGAGAGAATCCTACAGGCACCAAGATCAGTGCAATAGGAGGGCAGGAAGTGCTCAGACACCAGAGCAGAAGTTCCCCTGAGGCCAGTGGAGAGGCCCCTGGTGGAGCAGGCTGTCCCCCTGCAGTCCATGGGTCCCACATGGAGCAGCTCTCCACGCTGCAGCCCTTGGAGGAGCCCCTGGTGGAGCAGGTGGATGTGGCCTGGAGGAGGCTGCGGCCCATGGAGAGCCCCCACAGGAGCAGTCCCTGGGCCAGAGCTGCAGCCCGAGGGGGACCTGTGCTGGAGCAGTTTGCTCCTGGGGGATGGACCCCGTGGTACAGTGCCATGTGGGAGCAGTTCTTGAAGAGCCTGTGGGAATCCCACGCAGGATCAGTTCAGGAAGGACAACATCATGTGGGAAGGACCCCACGTGGAGCAGGGGCAGAGAGCGACCATGAAGGAGCAGTAGAGACAGTGTCACTGACAGACCACAACCCCCATTCCCCTGGGCCACTTGGTGGGAGGATGCAGAGGAGGATGGAGAGGGGGAAAAACGTTTTCAGTTTGCTTTTGGTGTCCCATTGCCCTAGCCTGTTAGTAATAGGCAACAAAATACATTAATCACCCTATGTTGAGTCTGTTTTACCAGTGACAGTAACTGGTTAGTGAAGTCCCTGTCCTTATCTTAAACCATGAGCCTTTTTTCATCGTATTTTCTCTCCATGTACTTTTGAGGAGGGGGAGTGAGAAAGTAGCATGGTGGAGTCCAGCAGTCTATCAGTGTGAAGCCACCACAACTGGCTCTCAAATCAGCATGAATGATCAGCCTCAAAGGCAAAGTAGATTCACCCAGAAAGGAATCAAACCTACCTGCTACCTTGCTTTCCACCCAGCCAATTCTGATGGGTTGGTCTGATTAGCTACAGGAATGAATATGGGGAAATATTAATTTTTCTCACAGCAGCAGCAAACTAATGAGGATCAAAACTGTGTCCAGTTCTGGGCTCCCCAGTACAAAAAAAGACAGGGATCTCCTGGAAAGAGTCCAGTGGAGGGCCACAAAGATTATACGATGCCTGGAGCATCTTCCCAATGAGGAAAGGCTGAGAGATCTAGGTCTGTTCAGCCTTAAGAGGACTGAGAGGGGATCTTAACAATGTTTACACATACCTTAAGTGTGGGAGACAGAGGGATTTGGCCAAACTCTTTTCAGTGGTTTGTGGGGACAAAACAAGGGGCAATGGCCTGGATCACAGGAAGTGAACAGAAGAACTTCTTCATGGTAAAGGTGACGGAGCACTGGAACAGGCTGCCCAGGGAGGTTGTAGAGTCTCCTTCTCTGGAGATATTCAAGGCTCATCTGGATGCCTACCTGGGCAACCTGCTCTAGTGAACCTTCTTTGGAGGGGGGTGGACCTGATGATCTCTTGAGGACCTTTCCAACCCTTACAATTCTGTGATTCTGTGAAGTGTAAACAGTCTCTTCTTAATTGATTTACCTCCTTCCTCTGACTAGTATTGAGTTTCCCCAACTTCACTGTTGCACAGGTCCTCCAATACCTCCTATACTTCACTGTTACACATGACACTGATTTAAAACCTAGTTTAAAGTTGGTTTAAAACCGAGTTTAAGTGCAAGGTCAGTTAACTGCATTGAAACCATGCACGTGACACTGACATGAGCAATGTCCTGAAAGTTAAGCCTGGAATTATTTCTAGTTTTGTGTGTAGATTTAGGGGGAAATCTGAACTTCATAAACTAATAATTTCCAGCCACCTACTTCAATGAGAACAGCATCAATCCCATATCTGTCTATGCTGAAATCACTATGTGTGGAGGTCTAGTACGCAGCTTGTACCATTGTTTTAATGAAAAAACAACCCACTATACTTAGTGTTAGAGGGTTCAAGATTTTTGACAATACACAGGCCTTTGGAAAGCCATCAATATGCAAGATGAATTTCACTCTTTTACAGAGGTAGGAGGGCTTGATTGACAGAATGTATGAAGTAATTCATTAATTATAAGACATCAAGCAAGTGCAAACATCACAAAACATACTAACTGTGGGTTAAATACCAGCACGGGGAAAAGAAATTAAATGTTTTAATGGGAAAAAAAACACACACACACACACCAAAAAAAAAAAAAATAGTTGTCTCAGCAGAAGATAAACAAGAATATCTACATCAACATCCCCAAAAGAACTGAGATAACTGACATACTGGTTTAACTTTTCTAACTTAAAAACATAGGTGTTCAAGATGTGGCAGGAGTTATTGAATGCAGACAGTGTTTGAAGACATGATTGGGACCAGTTTTATAGTTGAGACCACTCTAGAACCTGGTGTGGCATGAGTCACACTTGAAAGTGGAGTCTCAAAACACTTTGTTCAACAAGAAGCTTTTGCTGAACAAGAAGCAAAATGATAGCTTTCTAAAATAACTGGATAACCAAAGGTTCTGGTATAAAATGCTAAACAAAATACAATTTAATCTCTCATCTTAAATATTTTTCAGGGATGTAATATCCCTTCTCTAGTCCATGCAGTACTGTGCCAATGAGAAAATGGTTTAAAACTTACAAAATAAGGTCTTTTTTTTTTTTTTTTTTTTTTTTTTTGTAGCCGAAGTTCCTTAGTTCCTTAAAATGTGAACCAAAGGAAGAATAGAAAAACACTGCATTGTGGAACAAGGAAAATGCTAGATATTTCCCTTCTAATATTTGCATTTGCCTGAAATTAAGGTGCCTAAACTTCTGTGAAGACAAATGACCAGCACTGTATTTTCTAGAAACCAATTAAGCCTATCTCTGTCAATGGTCACATCCCTAGGCATTTACTGTGGATCTATGCAGCGCACACAGATTTTCATCTTTAGCTTGGTGAAAAATAAGCACTGATCAGAATACTTCTGTAGAAGAAATTTCAGCTATACAGCCAGTAATACACTGACAACCTGGCTTTCTATAAGGTTTACTGCTAAGGACATCAAGAACATATCAGTCATTGAAGAAGCAGTTTGACTGCTACAAAATCTCTGTCAACAAGTAAGGCTTGGGTGGATAAAATGAGCAAGGGTGTGGAATGATCTGAATGTTTCCTGGTGCAAACAGACTGCAAATGTCTCCAAAGGATGGTTTAGGAAAGTTCTTGCCCCCTATCAAGGATTTCTAAATAAAATAACAATCTGACCCTTCAATAAAATACTTTTCAAAAGGTTTTAATGAATAAAAATTAGATTAGGTAATCAATACTATGTTATATTTTTATCAAATTATATCCACAAACATTCTCTCTCATCCACTTTCGGATTCCAGAGTGGGTTCTGATTGACATTCCTCTAAACAAAGGTTGACCAATATATATGCTTACATTATTGACATTTTGTCAATAGTAGCAACTTACAACTTGTCTAATAACTGGAAGATAATGAAAATCAGCTCCTGCCAAGTCTGGTAAATCACATTGATACTACCTAGCCTTCACCAAACTGCAAAGGCAAAAGTTAGCTTTCGCTTTACTGCAGACCAGCTTTTACTGTGTTACAGCAATCTGTGTAGCATTGTTCTGGAAAAGAATTAAAAGCTTCCCTTCGTGATTATTGTTCAAGTTAAAATGAAGTTAGGTATGTCACGTTGCCATGACCTGGACTTGACAAACTTGAACATAGTACAAATGTCTTGTAACTGCAGGACTGTGGTCACTTCTTGTTTTTGTGACTTACCCCAAATCTTTTTGTTTCACAAAAATTTTTATTACTGACAATTACCTCCACAGTAAATATTGGTTACAGTCAGATGTGTGATTTGGCTCAGACTTACAGAAACATTTATATATTAAGCAGAGAAATCCTTGTAATTTCATTCTGCTTTCCCTGATAAAAACTGGAAAGTTAATATTGTTTTGTTGTTGTTGTTGTTCTGAATTTAGTGATGAAAGTTGCTTCACTATATATATTGGACAATGCTTATCAGTCATACAAAATAAGCCATATGTGAAATTTAGTGACAGCATCTTAGCAAAATGCCTTAACCATAACTCACAAAAAATAAAAACCTCAAATTAGCATTAATTAATCATTTTCAATACTATGCAAAGAGCCTTAATAGGAGTACTTTTATCAGGCAAGGTCTGCTTAAAGTGGTTACAGAGTTGTTTGTCTGTTTCTCTTTCAGGGAAGAGATCTGTCTATAAAACATACAAATATCGCCACTGTTTTGCATAGTCAAACAGACACTGATTAAACCATCTGTAATCAACAGGAACAAGTCTCACACCCTACTAGTTTACTAGTATTTCATATACTCTTCCTCAATGACTCAATGAAATTTAACAATCAAAGCATTTACTGATTTCTAGTTCAAGTTGCCAAGCTTCCAGAGTTTCCTGAAAAATCTGTAGAATGTTCAGAACAAAAGCAGTCCAGGTAACACCCAAGACAACAGATCCTATCCAGAAATTTAAAAAGATTAGTTGAAATGGATTTTCTTTTATTAAATGAAAAACAACATAACATGTTATTTCCTTACATTACAAAAACCATTTTAGCTGGTAGAGACCTGTTTAAAAGACAGAAAGATCCACAAGAAAAGCAGATTAAAAAAAAAAAAAAAAAAAAAAAGAAAAAAACTTCAGTATTGTGCATTCTTTTCTCCATTTGCTGAACATATCCCAACATAAGCAACAAGAGAAAAATCAAGCACATTCATTTGACAGAGCAAATGTGGTCCATAAAAGGTGAGGCAAATATTTTTGAACACCAGCTGGAAGATATTCTATTGTGGTAAAATTGGAAGTATGCACACTAAGGAATGGCTGGGCGGATGAGAAACTTCCAAGTCTCGTGACAACACTCAGATCACTCACTGCACTTAAAGTTAAGCCACTTTTAGATGCCACCTGGAAGCACTTTGCTTTGAAGGCATTCTAGAACCAAAACGAAGTTGCTTTTCAAACAACAGACAAAATTAAATTCATTCTTCAGAAGAATTCCCTGCAGCATGGCTCATGAGCTAGAGTAAGAGGACCAGAAGAAAGGCTGCTTCACAAAGAACTGAAATATTGTGATGTTTAACATCTGCCTCCCAGGCAACTGGCTAGCTTAAGAAATGGAGGTACCTGGTCAGCATGGTAAGACACGCAGGTCCAAATCACTACCCACTGCTCTGACCAGCTCAGAGAAAGAATCTACCACCAGCTGCCAGAAGCTGCCTTTTGAAACAAAGTTCAGTCTTGAATTATTATTTTTTGAATGATTTTGAGCACTTCATAAAACAGCTTAATCTAAACGTAACTCAAGGGGACAAAGAGGTATTTCTCTAGTCTGAAACTTCTTTTTTCCTGATGAGCAAAAATTTTCTCCCCCATCTACTCTAGATATGCTTTGTAGGAACTAGCTAGCTTTGGTTTAAAAGCAACTGTCTTAATTTGGGTTACTACAGCTGATAAAAATTTTAGTTGTTGTAAACAAATGCATTGTCTACTAGAGAAAATGTATTTCCAGGAAACGTTTCATATCCTCAAATAATTTCAGAACCTTAAAATATTTCAAGCTGCATCTTGTCATGGAACTCTTCAAATACAATGTGTCTCAGTTTTCAATATCAGATTACCTTGTTACCAGTTACTTCTTTAGTGTTTCCACTGGTGGCTGTCCTCAGTCACAGCTGCCTGCCCTCATTTACACGCCTCTCTTTCACTGTTTTCTGAACCTTGAAGATATCCATAGCTTATCACAAAAAAAAAAAATATATATATATATATATATATATAAAAAAAAAAGGCTATGGGAGAATTTATGTATTTGATGTCACTGTTGTTTTCTGTGCTACACTCCTGCTGCCACAACACAAAGGTGCCACTGTCACTGTTGGAGCAACTCCTACATCCTTCTGTACTGCCTGCTGCTTTGCCCTACTGCCTATGTCTGCCCAACTCATGCTGCCACAAGACTGTTACATAAAAGCCATTAATACCCTTCATTTACAAATAAGAAATCCCAAGCCAATCTCATTCGGCTTTCTCCCTGCTTTTATGGTATTGCTATGAAAAAACTTCCCTTTGCCCAGTCACATTTTGTCCCTGAATGCCTTTGAAGTTTCTCTGAAGGCAAAGAGGTTCCATATAAAATACCTACCAAACAAACAACATCCTGTTCACTCATCCCTCCCCAGTACAGTTAAACATTTAAAGTGGTGAAAATTATTATATTTGTGAGCATTCAGAATTTTAATCATAATTTCTTTGACATGCAGAAATAAACAGTGTGTGTGAAGCGGCATTCTTTAGAAAGCAGAATCCCAAATCAAAAAGATACAAGTCAAGGGAAGGCTCAGATCCCTGCTAAATTCACTGCAGTGGGAGCCATCAGAATTTAGCAGCATTGATAGGCTTATATTCATGCCTGTATTCACTCTGTACTTTTGCAATTCTCCCCAAAACAACTAATGGTGCAGGTGGTTTGAGCTCCTTCCTCCCTGCCCTTCCTACCCCATTCCCACCACCCCCCCCCCCCAAAAAAAAAAAAAAAAAAATCCACCTCACAGAAACCTTCTGTACTTGTGTTCAACTAAATCTCATTAATGCTACCTCAACAGAAGCCTTCTTATTTCTGAGACTCTTCTGCCCCGAACAGGGAGCTTTATTACATCATTATTCTTGCTGAAGTACAAGTTGCAGTCATTGTTTCCATCATCACATGCACAGCGCTGGGATAACTGTATGGCAGTGTGAACACCTACCTCCTGCATATGAATGACTGGGGGTCTGACGGACATAGAACAGAAGAGAAATACAGCAAAAGGATTGGTATCAGATAGCTACATTCATTAACTCATGTCGTTCTTGGAAGGCACAAATATCTGTAATGGTTTATGGATAAACGTACTTAATGTCTGTTGGTATCCTCAAGGTTCATTTCTGGTAAAGTCCCAAGAAGCAATTTTTTCAGATTGCTTGAAGGCTGGCTGCAGTGGTTGCCTCTGGCAAGAGCCGGCTCACAGACTGGAGGCTTTGCTCACTACAGAATAATTTCTCTGGTAAGGTTAATCACACTCCTTCCAGTTATTATGGAAACCCTATCAGGCATGTTTGACTGTTATAAACAACACCAGTCTATTACCCATGACATTAACAATTTTCCAAGATGTCAGTAAATCACTGTATCCCAGCTGTGTGCCAGCTCCTTTTGGCACTTGCTCATTGAACTGAATTCCTCACACCAGAGGTGTTTGAGCAAGGAGACAAGGAAGTGTTCACAGCTTGTGCTAGCAGCAGGAGGGATGGGAGCACCGCCTTGGGAGCAGAGGGGCACAGGGATGACAAACTGACAAAACCTCCTTGAAAGTAGAGATGAGTGCTTTGAACTCAAGTCGAATAAAAAATAAAAAATAAAAAAAGCACTCAAAGGGAAAGGAGGTCTGTCCAAAGCAAAGTGCAAGGAGTATCAGAAAAATCCAGAGAGCTACATTCAAAATTGACTGGTTTTGTCTGTAAGCAGGCTAGATGTCAAAAAAGACTATGTAACAAATAACGAAAGATACCAAAGGCTTGAATGAGAGTTTTAATGATAGCAACACAGATGCTGCCTTTTGGAGATGCAATCAGACCCTGAAAATTTGGGAGTATACATTTGAATATAACAAAATATTTCAAGAATTCAAATACATTTGAATATAACAAAATATTTCAAGAATTCATCGCCAAAATTCTGACATGAGGATTAGGATCTGTTAAAGACTGAAAGATTATATACAAGTAAGGAGGATTTTTGGAAAAAGATCTCATGACCCTTTTTTCCTGCACAAGTTAATTTCAAATTAGATATGTGAGCACTGAAACCTTAGAGCTGAAAACTTACACCCTGCAAGTCTGTGCTCCCCCAACATGCATGTACTGAGATGGGAAGCTTACTCTGATGCAAGAGAACCTAGGTGGGACTAATTCTAGTCCTGGTGGTTATTGTGAAAGAACCTTCACATATTTGCTTGTCGTAGCCAACACTGGATCTCCGAGCAATAAGACCAGGCCTCAGAGATACCAGTTAATCACAGCCGTAACACTTGTCTACCATCTAGACCTTAATCTGAAGAGAGGGTGAGATCTTCAGAATGAAAAATAACAGACACAATGAAAGAACAACTCTGATTTACTTTGTTACATGTGGAACAAAATCACACAACACGCAGTTGTACCTAGATCATAAATGAGACCAAGTGTTATGGACAAAACCAAGATATAATTACTGGGTACCTGTTACATTACATTCTGATTATAAACAAATGACTGTTTGAAATAAAACTTCTCCAAAACAGACCTGGAAAAGAAATGTATGTTTTTTTTTGTTTGTTTCTATCACTCTGGTTATGCTTATAGTGTTCTCAAATGGTATTAACAGGTGTCTTAGACAAGACCTTCAAGGTGATATCACACAACTGTTATTAATGGGTTATTTTAGCACCATATGGCTCTGTTTATGCAAATCCAAGAAACTGTTGTTCTGTATTTGTTTAAACTTTTCATTTGTACAGAATCCTGATCAAAAAAGATTAGGCAGAAAAGGATAAGGGTGTTTTCTTGTATCTCAAAGCCACTATAGCTGTCACAGTCACAAGAGAGACACAGCACTAAAGAATGGTTATGATCTAAGTCAGCAGTAGAAAAAGCATCCCATCTAGCTATAACATCTAGAAATTTTCTGAGGATGGTAAATGATGATCTTCTGAAGATCTAAGACATGCAAAGACTTACTTTCCCTTACTTCATAAACTGTTTCAATGCACCATGTGACATATTCCTTTCCATAGGAATTGAATTTACCATTCAAGTGTTTTCATGTCTGACTGTAATAGCTCAGAATTGATCCAATTGAGCATCTAACGTAAAAATTTGCTTTCTTTGCTTGAAAAGGATTGGAATCCTGATTCCCTCCATTTTTCCCATGAGAAAGCTCACGAAGTCTGTAGCTTGACAGAAGCCATTGTTGGTAAGTTACTAAGGAGTTTTTGAAAAACAAGCAGAGAATGTTACAATATCAGTCCTTGGGTTTTCTTGCTATTTTATGCTACCCTATTGTTTTTAGGGCCCTCATAAGTGGAGTGAACTGGCTGCATTCCTATTGAGGTAAACTAGGAAGGGAGTAATGACTAACACAGTGAAGAGAAAGTTCTATTGAGTAAAAATCTCTGTATTAAACAAAAGACATTCCCTCTTAGAACAGACATGCTTAATTTCAGTAGTGATAGAGGCTGTTTTCTTCTTTGCTACATGTTAAGAAATTTCTCGTTTTATAAACTTGGAGCAAAGGTTTGGCAGAAATATAATTGGAAAAGTTGTCTAAGAAGCTCTCTAGCAACTACTGACTCACTTTCAGGATTCCTTTCCCACTACTCCTTTAGCTGCCATAACAGCTAGGAATGATGACCTGTGTATTAGGATTCTGCCATAGCATTGGGAAAGAAAACTCCACAAATTAAGTCATGACCAAGAGCAGTGTGTGACAACAGCTAGGTATTGGCTCCATTATTTTTGTGCAACAAGAATGCTATCTTTCTGTTCTTTCAAGAAGTCTGGGGAAGGATGTAAGCCTATTAGCATAGAGATATACTTTTTTATGCAGGCACTGATGCCTTGAGCATGGTTTTCCAGTTATATGCACAGGCTGTTAAGCTAAAGTAAATGGTCAGGTGGGTATTTTTTCTGCTGACTTTGCAGTTCTCTAGCTCTAGTTTATTCTGATAGTTTTCCCTTGCAAAGGAATAGCTTCCTTGCAAAGGAAGCAGGAATCTCTTGGGAATGGTATGTGTACAGCTGCATGTCCCACCAGTCCAATCCCTCATTTTAGTCCATTCTCCTGAGTCCTGACTTTTCATGCTGCATTCTAAGAGAAGCAGGGAATGATGTTCTGGATGTTATCACCATAGCTACATTTCAGGTGAGACGGAAGTGTGTGGACATGTGTTCATATTTTAAAATCTATTGGTGTGTACCCCCTTTTGGGATATCTGTTCCCCAAACTTGCCCCAGTTCTAAACTTAAGTCTTTCAGATTAGACAGCAGTTTTGTTCTCCAGCTTTGGCAAGAGACATAGTTTGAATAGCAGAAGTAGAACAGTGACTTAGTTCTGCAGTTAAAGACAAGAACTAACAATAAGGCAATCCTTTACATAGTGTTCTACTTGCTTTCCAGTTAGAGTGACACTGCTTTATTCAAGCCATTCTTAGTCTAGGTCAAGGAACAGAATCAAGGCAGCAGTATCAGTTTGAACCTCACATGGCCTTTAAAGCTGTTTCATTCCTCTCCTGTCAGGGAAAGGTGACCAAGTGCACTCCTGTCCAGAGCAGCCTGCAAAAGAAACTATCCTCTGTATACAGAGGAAGCTGAGCTCCATCTGAAGCATCAGAAGAATAGAAAGAAATCTTTTCTTTTACCCCAAACTCATTTTTTCCCCACTGAAAACTTCAGAGCACCAACAACGTTAAATGAACCATCGCAAAGAAAAGAAAAGGATTCATATCCTAAATTCAAGCACTGTTTTAGGACGCAAACAGCAACAGGATAAAGAAACTGCCCCAAGGTGCTAGTCTAAAGAACAAATTAAGATATTAGAACATCTCAAGTTAAGGTATTAGAACATCTAAAGAAAATGCCAACAATTTGATTTGATAAGAAGCTGTGAGAGCAAACACACAGAAGGAACAGCAGGGCACAGGGCATTCCTTCCATTGCTACCACAGCAAATAGTGTGAAGTTACACATTTGCACATCTACTGATCATAGTTTGTATGGGGCTGGGGTGGGGATCAAAACCACTCCCTATGGGTAAAATCCAAGCTTCTCTGAAAATATCAGGTGCAACGCACCTGATATATATTAGAGGCAGTACAAATTCTTTTCTGGAAGATCACTTACAGAAACCTGGAATAAGTCTACTCATCTCAGACTCAGCCCTAAATGGCTAAAGGAACAAGACAAGGACAATTAAAAGAAAAAAAAAAAAAACTTAAATCAGCATACAAATATCTCAGTATGTAACGGTTCAATGTAGCATTCTTGAAATATATTTTGCCAAGCTTGTCAGTGTGTACGTGACAGTTTAATGAACTTTTGCTAATATACAGTATCATCAAGGTTTGCTTGAGTATAGCAGGGATACTGTATATTATTGAATTGTGACTTTTTTATTCAAAGAAAGTCACAGTTTCTGCACATGGTTTATTTTCCTTACAAGTTTGTTTTTCTAATTTAAATACATGCAATGATATTATTTGCAAATATAAAGGAAAGAGATAACACAGAAATGGCTATCCTTTGGAATACAAACCTAAACATAGGGACCTAAACCATCTAAAATAACTTTTTTCTATTATGAATAGCTCACTACATGCTATTATGCATCAAGTACCTTATGAAATTACTCTGTAGACACCAATTACTTACACAGTACATAATGCATTTTTCTGCTAGGTAAAATTAAGTCTCAGCAATGAAATCACCATGCCCAACAATTTGCACAAGAAAAAAATGGAAAGAACACGTAAATTAGTGGAACAAACAAAAGCCTTATCCCTCTATGCTCCAATTTCAGCCAAACCTTAAATGTTACAGAAGTGAGTTTGGTGGTCTCAGAACTGAAATCGCAATGCCCACCAATTTGTGCAAGGGAAAAAGAAAAGAGCAGACAAATTGGTGGAACAAACGAAAGCTCTTTCCTGCTACACTAATTTCAACCAGCTCTTAAAACCTTGTGGAAATGAGTTTGGTGGTTCAGCTGAATTTTACAGTTAGCATCAGAAAACTAGTTCCAATTATTAGCTACAATTTCATTTGATTAAAAGCCCCTAATCTGCAGAGGACCAGGACTCTGCTAGCTTGTAAATTAAGTTAACATTTTCCTTCACCTCAAGACAGGAGGATTGCTCAGAGCTAGGATTCAATGCACCACGTGATTGGTGAAGATAAACAAGTGTGTTATGTTAGTGTAATGCTTTAACCTTCATACACCACAAAGTATTCCCCTTCAAGTATTTAAATGCTGTTCTGATTACTATTCAATAGCAACCATACTTCAAGAGAGCCTAGAAAGCAGGAACAATTCTGTTTTATTCAAGGTTTCTGTCAGCGTATCAGAACCTGAAGCAACACTATCCTACAACGCTACACCCCCCAAAAACACACACAGAATGGAAGGTCCTGGGTATCATGAGGCAAGCTAAAGGACAGCCACCTAAATGCAAATCTGATATTGAGTCTTCTCTCCCAAGCTCACATACATTTTGAATAGATGATGATTAAATGTAATTGAAAAGACAGACAGAAATAAGTTTCACAGGAATAAAATATAGTAATCCTCCATAAACATCCATCTACTACTCCCAAAATATGCATATCAAAAAACAAGTGCTGCAGCAAAAATTTTGCTTTTTGTATACAAGTTAGTTTTTGAAACTGAATTTCTTGTACTTACAGTTTATAGAAAACTCCAATTCAAAAAGCCCATCTTTTATTCTTGCTGTTAGCCACAGAAGACCTTACAGCAGTAAAAAGATACACTTTGGTCATTATACCACAGAATGACTCAAGAAACATCACTTGGTTAGTGTTGGGTGCTCAGTACTGCAATGATTGAGTTAAATGTATTATTTTTCTTCTTAACATAAAATACAAAGAAAGTAGAAAAAAAAAAAACATGAGAAGGCCATTGAGAATAAAAACATTTGGCAAAATCCAGTACCCACTTGCACTAGCAGTCTTTTGGTTATTCATGCTTTCAGTCCAAAGGGTAACTTCGGCCCTCACCATTGCTTGGTTCAATGGAATGACAAAGTATGCACAACATAGCATTTTGCTGCCAAAAACAGAATGAGAACATCAACCACATTAAACCCAGTGTTTTCAAGTTACTTCTCTAGCAACTTGCAAGTCTTCGTGGAATCATACATCCATAGGATTACATCACTTGTAGATCAAAGTGAAAGAACCCAAAGAGCATTAATCTACATAAAATTGGCCTACCAGTAAAACTAAACTGCAGCTACCTTCACATTTACAATATAATTTTCTATTCTTTTCAGTACTTTGCATTACTCTACTATTCTGACTTTTTTTCTCTCTGTTATTCATCTGGACAAGATCTCTTTTCACCAAGAATAACGGAAAGTATGGGATTTATTGCTATAATGAAGTTCTTTCAAATCTGTGTTTTCTCTCTCTAAAGGACAGGAGGATAGGCGTTCATCTCATCAGGCAGCTTATTAGGATTAGCACTGAATAAGACACCACAGAATGTCAAGCCTATCAGTTACTAAACATGCATCATACAAACTTTGTCTTTGCGAGAACCTCTGCTCTGCATTTGTCATCCACCTGAATAATTAACAAGTACATGCTGCCTGCCAGCAGCTTAGGGAATTAATTTTCACAGATTAAATGCAGATCACGTCTGCAAAAAAATGCAGACCACACACATACTGTACTACTACCTTTCAAACGTTAAAAGGCAAAGAAACAAGTTTTATTATTGAGCTCACAATTGAGTCTGGCCTAAAATTTAATGATTATGGAGTCATAACCATAATAAATATGACGTGGTCAGAGGGGTTTTAATACTTAACTGATGGAACAAACCACCACAGAACACCTTTTATTTAGCATAAGATAAAGCTATTTACATAAACCTTCCTTCAAATATCCCAGAGCTCCTTCATTCTTTAATATTATTCTATTCCCAAAATACTAAGGCAGTCATCAGAAAAAAGCTGGTGTCTCTAAAATGTGGGGGGTTTTTTTGAACTTTAACTATTTCCTACCGTTCCTTAAAAATATGATATCATAATTGCAGCATGCACTAGCACATATATTGAAGTCAAGGACTTAAAACAACGTAGTATCTCATTACCTTATACTTTCTATGACCTGAAATAATGCCACAAATGATAAGCCCGTTAGAGAGTGGGTTATATTTGCAATGAAGAAGATGACCAATTATTGAAAATGATGAAAAACATCCTTTTGCCCTATGCTTGATGAAAATCTTAACTGCACAGTAATTTTATATGATTTATCTTACAACATCAACACGAACGACATTCTCTAAGAAAAGAATCTGAGTGAACAAAGTATTGAGTTTTACATCTTCCATGGACCCCTTTCGGAGCTGCCATGGCCTTCTCAATGGCTAAACAACAATAGTTGGGAACCACAGTGCCATTTGCTATCACCCTTTACTAGTTCAGTACCTAATAAGGACAATAACTGCAAAAAGTTAAAGATTCTCACAAGGCCCTCTGCAATCATCAGTCCCCAGTTCCAAAGGAGATGAAACAAAACATATATTGTTTAACGCAGTAAGTTTCTTAGAATGCAAATAAGTATAATAGAAGAGTCTATATAAAAGAGGAGATCCCAGAAAGTAGAGAACAGCCAAGGGAGCCCATAGCTATCTTCACCTAGCTAGTTAGCCTATACAACTGACACAAAGGGAATTCTGCAGATTCTGCCAACATTTTATGTACAGTCCTCACAGTGAAGGTAACAGGTGCCACAGGTACACATAAAGGGCAGGACTAGGACCTACCTCCCCTCTCCTCCCCCCCCCCCCCCCCCAACAAGAAGCATCGCTGTGGTAATGCAGGTTTTTTTTTCTTTGACTGTTCTGTCCTGGAATGCAGCATTTCTACAGAGAAGCAAGTTTTCAAGAGCCTCTCAGACTCTGATCACCCATTTGCCTTTCCTATTAGGTAAGCTTATGGAAGAATCACCACTCACATCTTTTATTGGGATGTAGATAACACTAAGATGGAAGCTTCATTTTGGTTAAGTGCACTGTAATATTTGTGTTGTCTTCCAAAAAAATGGTATCAGAGAATTCAACAGGAGAGAACTTAGCTGCACAATTGTATTCAAAATATATGCATCAATAATAGACAACCACAAAATGTACATTAGCCAAATATCAAAAGCAGTTACTACAGATGATATTTATACCTTTGTATTTAGTCTGAGCTATGTAATCACATTCATTTCTGAGGTAGAAGAAGTTAAGAGTTTCTTTTCAAAAGTTCTGAATCCTGAAAAATCTGGTTTTATACAACCATTTTTTTTTTTTTTTTAACGTAAAATACACACAAATACTTAAAAAGGGAAGGTAATGAAAAAAAAAATCTAAAAACTACCAGGTATGTTTTATTCAATTTAAATACATTTTATGATGTATGGTATAAAATTTGTGTCTATTACATAAAAACATGGCTAAATTTCAAAGCTATGGTTCCAAAAATCATCATCTTCTCATAAAGTTACTATCAAATAAAGTGATTACCATTCCTTTGACCTACATTAAAAAGCCAACTTAATGTGAATGAATTACCAGTTAATCAGAGTAAACAAAAATCTATTAAAAATTGTATTGAAGTGTAATACTTATTACATTGCTAAACATTAAGGTAATCATCTACACAAAAATTTTTTTTTGTTCTTTGCTCATTAATAATCACACCCTCAGATATAAACATTTTGCATAAAAGTAACACTGTATTCATTTATATCTCTTTCCACTTTTGAAGAGTTACAAATTTTTGATCTCCAATGTTACATCACATTTTAGGAGGAAAATGAATGAATATAAAAGTTTGTTTGTTTTTAAATTTGTGTTACCGTGTTTAATATTTTGCTACTATTACTGAAATTTAAATTGAATTGGCTTGGTATTGTCTGCAGAAGAGACCTATTCCCAACCACAGTATGCCTATCACTAGCAAACTAAAATTGAGGCCCTGCCCTTGGCCCCGGGGCAGGATCTCTGAGTATCACTGGAAATGTTGTTCCACGCATGAATTAGCAAATTAAAAGTAGTCACAAACCTCTATGGTGACTTATCTAACTCCTACAGTCCCTACAACATCATCTATAGTTACAGTCCTATGTTTAGGTGTGCTGAAAAGATAAGGTAAGGAAAAAGGAACTGATCAGAAGATTTGTCTAGCTTTGAACTGGAACTACCTATACCTGCAAATGACAGAAACAGCAGCTGCAGCAGTTAAATGCACAAATGTTTAATTCAAAATTAATAGATACTATTTGAGTTGCCCAGCATTTCATATTAGAGAATACACAGAACTGTGGATGCTTTTATTAGAACTGATACTTAAAATTTGATGTCACAAATGCAGATATAATAAAAACATTATTTGCTTATTATAGGCAACTGTCTTTTTAGATCGAGAATGTACGCTCCATTTAGAACTTTTTTTAATTATTGCCAAGAAAAAAAAAAAAAATCCAGCAATCTGTAAACAGTGTTCAATACAAAGGAGTATGCATCATTACCTTAAAGGAAAGTCAAATATCTGAATACCTGTAAGTTCTCACTGAATATTTGAAGAAGTGAGAGTATTCAGGCAGCCTAATATTATGCATCTGATTTGCTTGTTAGGGAGGATGCATACAGAATATGCTGTTACACGGGCTCCTGGGATGCCATCTATAAATCCTTTATACTTGTATGTTTAGAAATACAATACTTAACACAACCAGTAGAAAGTCACCCAGCATCTTAATATTACTTAACTCACAGTTGAGCTTACACAACAAGAAGCTACTATATTTGAGGAAGGAATAAACATTTACTTGTAAATTATTTTGTATATTTTTTTAATTTGTATATTATTTTGTAATAATTCTTTCTCTTCTGAAGGACCAGTGTGAACTAGTACTCAGACTAAGTATGAAACACATAAAACCGAAGCACCAGCATCACACTGACATAGTCACGAGACAAGAACGGTTGCAGAAGAGCAAATTGATTTCAGTGAAACTGGTTAAATATTACAGCCATTCTGTTGCCATGACCTTTCAAGGATGAAATCTGACTGATTATGTTACACACAAAAGATTCAAGTGTGACTGGAGGTATTGGGAACCTTATGGGAACATGGTCCCTCACTTGTGGTACGACCTCTTGGTCCGTGTACAAAAAACAAGTGAAGAAGTGCTTTTTATTATTTTTTTGAGGTTTTATTTTTCTTTGTGTGGGTGGGGGGGCAGGGTCAGGCACAGGGAGCACAGGAGAAAGTAATGGGGACTAGTAATGCTGCAGGCTACCTTTACAGAAGACAAAGCAGAGAGCCTGATGAGGCTGCATTTATCAGGCCAGGTGAGCTTCATTAGCTAATCAGGAGCACATAGAAGGGCTGTTTTAAGTTTAAGACAGTCACACAAGCCAGCATGCATACATGCTGAAAGACAATAATTCTCTATGGACTGGAAAACAGTCTATGCTTTGCCATTCTCCAGAACACTTAAATTTTGGCCATTGTTTTCATACAGTGATAAAAGTCTCTCACTAACAATAATTTAACATCTCCCTCTCCATTTTGCCAGACCTTCCACTTATAAGGATCATGCAGCATTTCTTTGAACTACCTCATAAGTAGTGACAGCAGGAATCAAACACAGCTAAACAGTTTGGGAAATGTATTTACAAAACAGACCAGGCCGAACAAACACCAATAGTTTCTCCATTCTGTTGCACAATAATGCTTCTTGCCTGACCTGGAGGAACTATTTGAGGTTCAGAAGACAATTCAGTGCCCAAGCCCAGTTAGCCACTGCGGAGTTCCACCAAGGGTCCCAATTCGTGAGAGTTGCAACCATGATTTTGCAATATTGACATCTTTCTGCTAAGAAGTTGACTGGGTCCACCAGCTCATTTCACGCAGGCTATCCAAGAGCCGTTAGATAATAATGGCTTTTAGTTTCCACCCACCTGGGCTACATTTGAACTGGTGACCTAAGGTGAAGGTCTCCACATTCCATTACTAAACTCTCAAGCCATTTAGTATCCTCATGTAGTAAGCTTTTCCCTGCAGCATAAAGTGAATAGACAGTAAAATCCATCTATATCTGAGAGCTGTTCTCAAGTTCATGGTCAAAGCCTTTTGATGCAAAAGTACAGACACAAGTTTTCATATATTAATTTGTCTGAATATTTTCTAGACAATACAAAAAGCCCTGTACCAGTAGAAAAAACTAGAATACAATATTTTCCTATAAAACCCAAAGTTGTTTATATGAACCACAAAATAAAAGATTGTTATTAGTACCATGAGGAGATTTAAGATCTGATAAAAAGAAAAAATAGCAGAAATTTGAAAAGAACTTTTTAGCAATTCAAACAATATTAGCAGAATTACCAAGATATTAAAATATATCTATTTTAATAAATTAAAACTAGAGCTTCATGTAAATTTTATCATTTAATGCTACATTCATATACAGTGTATTTTCAGTTCACTGATGCTAGTCTTTCATACAGTTTAAAATATTAGGATCTGTAAATTATCTTGTGTGTTAAATATGCCAAGTACTACAGAAGTGTTAATTAATGTATTATTAAAGCAGTTTTAGGAGTGAGAAGATTTTTAAGCAGTATGGGTTTCAACTATGAGTTTCAACAAAACGTATGAGCACATACATTTACAACGAGTTTAATAATTTATTAAAAACAATCTTCTATAAATTTGGATTTTTTTTAAAAAAATAAACATACCATATACTATGCTAGGTTAAAAATACTTTCTCTGTAACATTCAGCCTTGAATTAATCAGATAAAGATGAAAGTGAAGAATTTTGCCATCAATGTTTCTTACTAAACTCACTCAATTGTGCCTTTCAGCTTGGTATATTTTATATGAAGGATATCTTGTTAAAACAACTGTTGAAGGCAAGTCATGTCATATCAACCACACACCATACCCCATGGGAGCTCAAATGTTCCAAAGTCTATGTTAATATAATCCTCCTGCACAATTCAACTAAGGAAAAATAGCCATTTCTCAGTGACATGTAAGACTTCATATAAGTACCACATTATCTATATGTCTTCCAGAAATGAGGTAAAGCCATAGCAAGGATTATACTGAATCAATTTGGGAAGGTAAATATTGTTAACAAGCACCATAAAATAGCCTAGTAGATTATTCTAATCTCTATTTATCAACTAACAAGTAGACTGCACTTCTCAAGGAAGCTTCCAACAATATATCTGTAGGACAGCAATATTCTCTGGCTCAAGAGACCAATGCAACTTCTCAACAAGGGGTTTGCTGCTCTCTAATACAAGATTTAGTATGCAATATGCTGTCTGCTTCCACCATCCTCTTTCAAAGTGGCTTTAAAGAAACGTATGGGGGCTTCTTGCCTATCTAAATCTTTTGAGCGTGTTTTGACCTGGCCATAAAGATTAAGTACTGCCTTTTCTGAGCACTGTTCAGGATGTCTAAAATCTCTTTTGGACTACTTCCTGTGAAGATAAAGTATTTTTCAGTTATAGGATTTTGAACTTCTGGAGCAAAGCACTTTTACAGTCATTTAGATTTTGCTGTTAAAAAAAAAAAAAAAAAAAAAAAAAAAGATTACAACAAGGAATCTGCTAGATCTGCTGGAGTTTATGGGTTCTTTGTTATTCTTCTGTGTGACACCCAAAACAGACTGAAAACTTCCATGTTACAGGGAAAATAAGGTGCAGACAGAAATGGTCATGCAGATGCTTCTGAATTTTAGTAAGCTAGTCAATCATGAGTCCTTGCCAAGAAAGCAAAAAAAAAACCAAAACCTTATTTTGTTTATTATTTGGGCTAGACCCCAAACCTTTTTTTAAAAAAAAATTAAGAAAAAAGCTAAACAACAAAAACTTGGCAGAGTCAATTCTCCTGTTTAAACAGGCTACTCAGCAGGCTGACATTCAGCTTTTAGACTGCATTTTTCAAAATATTTTCTTGTTACTGACAGAAGCTGCTATAAAAAAATTGTCTCTGCATCCAGCTGGTGATTGACGGCAGGGCCAGAGAGACTGCAGTAGGCTTAAGGAAAGGAAAAGAGCATTAGCTGTGCCACAGTGGTGAAGTAGTGAGGTTTACAAGCAATAATAAGGAGAGAAAAGTGTGTTCAGTACATTTTTGAGGCAAAAGAATAAGAGAACACTAGTGATGCAATAGTAGGCATAACATTAAAATGAATCTCTAGAACTGAAAAACAAAAGCAGGAAAAAGGAAGATTCCATCCTGCTTTCCTAAAATGCTTTAGTGGCAAAAGCAGCATATCCGTCTTGTAGATCTGAAAATTCTGTATAACTTCCAAGGTACTAGACTATCTGGGACTCAAATTTTGAAGCCACAAAAAAGAAATACATTGTCCCTGTCTTTGTGTCTGAGATTACAGTTTTTAAAACCAGTATTTCACTGATTTAAGATCATTATTTTATTCTAGCCCCTATCCAGATGCCAGAGTTTTACCAAAACACAGATAATATCCAGCCAAAAAATAGCCATGAGAACTCAGCAGTAAGCATAGGTAAGCCTAAGGTTTAAATCTGACTGATAACAGCTAGTGGTAGCCTTCAGTCAGATTTGCCATTTCGAGGACATATTTGCTGTTCCAGGAAAGAACAAACTGCACTACAGTGAGGACATTTTTCTTCATCCAGAACACAATTTTAAAACAAACAAAAAGCAACAACAAAAGTGAAGTCACAAGGCAGAGTTTCATTTATGACTGGAAAAGGCAATTCAGTGTTTTACCTACACATTCCTCTGCCACATCCTTGTGTCTCACCCGGCGGTAACTGGTAACAGGTAGCTAGTTGTGCAGTCAGAGAGGTTAAATTTCTCCACATGGCTTTTCTAGGAGGAAATGGAAAGGAAAGACCTTGCTTTCTTTTCCAGAAACATTACATCTGTAGTCAGCATGTGTCCAGTGCATGTGACTGACCTGTAAAAGCTAAACAGCAAATTGGTAGACAAATACTTCTGCTGAATATCTAGTATCTAAATATCTAACACTAGCACATTTGGAAGACTCTCTTCCTCTCTTCTACTAATCAGGCTGTGGTGTTTGGGTTTTACTATGCCTGAAAGCTTTTAAGCCTCCTCTAGTCTATCTTCCATATAGTTTCCTCTGACCAGAGAAAATTACTTTTGTAATTTCTGTGGCACAGTTACTACTAGGCTTTCTTGGTCACCACTGTTTATCCCTGTGAGACAATGCTGGCTTTGTTCTCTAGTTGTTAAGAGCATAAGCCCTGATGGCTCTAACCACAGCAGAATTTTGAGTTCACCCCTTCAAGTATATGCAAAGCTGAAGAAAAGATCATTTTTTTCTATTGGTTACAAAATTGAGTACCCTTTTACTTTCACTAGCATGCAAAGCCAAACACAATAGAGCTTTCCAGTTCTTCCCCCACCCATGAGGTTTGCTTGGGCTTTGAGAAGAGCCCTTTGAGGACTGCAGGGCTCTCCCATTTGCATGTGCCTCTTTTTCCCCTTATCAGTAGCCAGCTTCTGCCTGTCCTACTCTCTTCAGACTCATTTCTTCTGCCTCAGCTGATTTCCATCTGGGACCCTGATCCTGTACATTGCACAGGTTTCATTTGTCTCAATAAACCTGTCATCCACTCTTCCCCCAAGTCCATTGACTCAGGGTCTCCAGCACTGCAGTTTTGAAGACTCAGAGTTAACCCGTGCTCCTTTTCCTACTGCTCTGAGCACTCATGCTATAGGCATGCTCTAAATCAAATAGGAATTATTCATCTTTCCTATTCTATGTGCTTGTGTGCCCCTGAATATATATGCACAGTCTTACAACCAAAATCATACCTATCTGCAAGATGTAATTAACTTCTCTGAGCAAGCTCCAGAGTTATGAGATGATCTACCTCCCCAGCATCCCACCAGCCACATTCACCTTAATTAACCAGGTCCTTACACCATTACAAACAGCAAGCTTCTATTGCAAACATTCTTACATCTATAGCATATATATATGCAGCATTTATATATGCTGTTATCACATCACTAAAGAAATATCTGAAGTAGCTGTAAAATACTACTGTTCCAATTAGGATTTTATGCACCCAAGAGTTAGTGGCTACACACACAAGGTGCAAGACAGATGATAGACCAGACTTACAGCAAGTATAAAGTTGCTGAAGATCTGGCAGCTACCATCTGATAGAGGCCCGTATATCTAAGGTCTTATGTTGAATTTAATGCGAGTCTTCCTCTCACAATCTGGGAAAACAATTTGTGGGAAAAGCTGCCTGATTGCTCTGGAAGAACTGAAAGTGGCCAGTACTTACTGTGGCCAGTACTTTAGAAGAACACATTTTGTTTTCAAACCACTGCTCATTTTTATGAAATAATAGCAAGCCAGAAAGTAGTTTGTTGGGTTTTAAGGACAGAAGGCTCAATGAAGAAATTTAAGATATCCAGATTTTTTTTCCATGCATTTTTTTCTAAAAAAAAAAAAAAGATAAGGACAAGTGTAAGGGATTTTTAAAAAGCTCAGCTCAAAAAAATCATGCATTTGTCAAAGTTGATATCACATAAGTTTTTGAATACATGTTCTAGACTTGTATATAAGAAAAAGTCTCTTTTCACCCTACTGAGACTTAGATTAAAAAGCATGATTTTCATCATTCTAAACCTGCTTTCAAATGCATCATTGAAAAAGCCATATACCAAAATGTATGTGTAATAGACAGTTCATTCTACCACAATTTTTTTCTTCACCAGTGTGCTAAATTACAGCTGACCTAAATTTTCATGTTTACTGAGTGGATTGTTTATTACCATATAATAAACATTGTAACACCAGTATTTATCTTTTAACTAGTATTTTTGAATCCCTTGCATCTGAGATCATAATCAAATTACACAGTACAGTTCTCCAATTACCTCCCTGGTTCATTATATTTACCTGTTTTTCCCTGGCAGACGCTGTCTGCAGTGCCATCTGGAATGCATACTGTGGTCTCCTGAACACAAGCCTCAAGCCAGGGGAAACGAGGTACATCATTGAAAGTGATGGGCACATTATAAACAGTATCAGGCACTAATCTACCCAAGTACTCCTGATAGCACTAGTGTGCTGGTGTGCCTGCCATAATGACCAACGACCTCCAGCCCCAGGAAGATGGGTAAGTAACAGTCAGTGCAGCCAGTGACAGAGGAAGCTATAGGGTAGCCATAAGTAAAGAGGAATTAAAATTAGAGGTGGGGAGACTTTCAGTATCAAAACTGAAATATGAAGTTGGAAAAGAACAGTAATTTCCTGTTTGCAGTAACTACTGCATTTGGTCTAAAACATAATTTTCTGTTCTTGATGTATCAACTCGAAATATGTTCTTTATTCTAATGCAGATGTATTTTTTTTTTTTTTTGCATCTGCATTATTTGCATACATTGGATTTGGTAATCCAAGCTGAGTTTAGTTATCTGTTAATCAAAAATATGCACACATAGAATCAAAAGCAAGCCAAACTGCAAAGCTACAAACATGGTATTGTGGGTAAAAGAATGAGGGGTGTGACCACCAATAGTAAGCAGGTTTTTTATACAAACTGCTCTTAGATGAGCTTGTAGAAAAAGATAATATTAAAGTGTTAATACAGAAGAAATTGTGTCCCAAAATGATTTTTAATACATTTCCAAGAATCTCCTTTATAAAATATCCATGTGTGAACAGATGAGCCTTACACCACATTTAACACATTTAGAACATGCAGGAAAACTACTCTTAGAGCACAGGAGCATAAACAAAGCTTTACTTCCCAGGGCCTTGTGGTGGTTTTACTGTGCTAGGCAGCTGAACACCACAACCGCTCTCTCACTCCCCCTCCTCAGATGAGAAGGGGAAGAAGTAAAGGAAAGAACAACTCACAGGTTGAGATAAGGATAATTTAATTAAAGAGAAAAAATATTATTAAGGAAATATTATTATTAATTAAACAATTCAAAAAAGGGAGAAAAGGGAAAGGGGAAGAGGGAGGGGGAAAGGGAATAACAACACAAAACAAGTAAAGGCTATGTGGAAGTGCACAGGAAAGAAATTACTCTCTCCTTCCCACAAATGAGTGATGTTTGACCACGTCCTTGAAGCAGGGCCTCAATGCACGTAGCCGGTGTTCGGGAGGAGGACAGACATTTTCGCAACGAGAGGCCACCACACCCCCCTTCTTCCTTTTTTCACCTTTTATTGCTGAGTGTGACATCATATGGTATGGAATATCCCTTTGGTTGGTTTAGGTCAGCTGCCCTGGTGATGTTCCTTTCTCATTTTTTTGCCCACCCCCTAGGAGGGTTAGAGAAAGTCCTGATGATGTGCCAGCACTTCTCAGCAGCAGACAC
Source organism: Heteronetta atricapilla (assembly GCA_011075105.1). Lineage (NCBI taxonomy): Eukaryota > Metazoa > Chordata > Aves > Anseriformes > Anatidae > Heteronetta > Heteronetta atricapilla. Next base: position 10,919,247 of record CM021735.1, read on the forward strand.
AACACCAGTGTGATAATACCACTGCTGTTCTAGCTACAAGTGCAGAGCACAGCACTGTATGGGCTGCTGCAGGGAAAGTTAACATCGCAGCCAAACCCAGTACAGGCCTGACATTGAAAAACTAGGAACACTAGCATAAAATGCTAATTTTAAATATCCTAAGAGCACATGTATCAAGAGCACTCACGGACAGGAGTGAACACCAAGCATCAGAGCTGTAGTTTTCTCCAGTAGCAAGAAGGCAAGAAGCCTCCCACTTACAATCTTGAGCATATTGCTGCCACGCCATCAAGACTTGTAGTTAGACACTTGGAAGGACTGTATGGCAAGTGACAACTATCCACTAAAAAGTGCTTGGGCAAACAGGACCAGGGAAGGACTTCACCTCCTTAAACTGTCCCTGAGGAAAAGGGCACTTAACCTCATAAAAACGAGAGTATTGAAGGGTCAGCCAATTCCCATATAAAATTATCTAAACAGCTATGAAATGTGTTTATTCACCTTTCTTATGAATTCTTAAAAAATCCAGAGAAGAGAAGAGTGTTCTCTCAATTTGAGGGAGATGAAATTGTTTTCAACTTAAAATAGAAAGCAACTGGTGTTAACTAGGAAATAAAGAGCAATTCACTGCTTTGGCCAGTACTGCTTGGAATATTTTAACTCTTTGGAGTGGGCATTGCTGCAGGGATACAAAGTATCTAAACAAAAGAAAATAAATTTGAAACATACAAAAGCCAGGAAAGTAAATCTAATTATTGATATTCAGAAATGCATTTCATTCCATTTAGTGGCAGTATCAATATTTAGATTTCGGTGTAACCTCTAAGCAATAACCTTGGCCTGGAGTGGTTGATTTGCTCACATTTTGATATCTCACAAAAGGTCTGTTTATAATTCTTAAGTATTCTTTGGGAAGTAGGTGAGGGCATCAACACTGAAAAAACCTACCCAACAAGGTGGCCTTGACTTGTTTGGTAAACTTAACAGATTTTTGCCTGTTACACCGTACCATGCTCCCATAAGATATGAATCTACCAGCTGTGAATTTTACAGCCATTCAGTAGCATGTTTTGTATGGATGATTATCTGATGCTATGCCTTTCTAGCAATTTCAATGCCACAGTTACCATTGATGCTGAGGCATGGTCTGGATACATGCCTGATGCTCCCTGGGGTGATATGAATCAGAACTGCCTCTGTCGGTCATGCTGGGTCCAGCATGTTACATAACCATCATCAGTAATCAAGCAGCAATGCAGTGATTCTAAAAGCATGCTGCTACCCCTAGAAGCAAGAAAGCCTCCTGCTACAATAGCAATGAAACGCTCTCTTAGTTGTAAGATCTAGGTGTTGCCCAAAAGAAGCATCAAGGCATTGTGTCTGACTAGGATATCATCATTAGGTTTCTCACTTCCGTTTTGATTGATGGGGGTGAAAAAGCTCAGGGTACTCTTTGGAAAGTTTTTTTCTTTTTTTTTACACCATTTGATTTCAATGCAAAGGAGTTCAACCATGTGAAATTTCATACGGATAGTATTGTCATAATTAATCAGGCAGGCCACAGCATCAGGAAGATTCTACGACGACCAAAAATAAAATATGTGAAACTACTAAGATTAGGTTTCTGACCCTTAATTCAAGTCTGCAACAAGATGATAGAAAGTGATCAAGTGTTAGGAAAAAAAATATGAAAAGCAGGATTGATTTTTAAACACGCTACAGCTCAAATTTCTTTATCCCAATGATCATTCACCACAAAAGTCGTAAAAAATCATGTCCCTTCACATTCTATAATAGGAGTCTTATTTTGATCTACATTAGGAGCACCTCACCAATATAGCAGTTTTGGAACACCACTGTGGCAAAGACTTCGCATGTAATCAGCTATATCAGCAAAGGTTTGCTTTATTCCCACACAAGAAAAATCATCAGTTATTAGCAATACAAGCAATTATCAGTCAAACAACAGTTATATAAGTAAAACAGTACATGCTATACAGGTTTCTACTGATACAACTTGATTGAAGTGGGACACTACACCACTTAGATATCTTTAATTGACTAAGCTATATAAAAATATGCTATAGACTTAGATTGCATTTTCCTTTTTAAATTAAAATTGCTGAACCAAGATATTTAGTATTGTGATCAAAATATCTTGATTCATTTTCTATTCCTACTGAAAAACTGCTCAATTCAACTTCTAAAGTTAGTAAAATGTCAACATCTTTTTTAGTACCCAAAAGGTAGAACGTAACAGCATTCTTGGGGCAAAGAAAATCCTGTTAGACAAAGCAATAGTGTACGCCGTACCAAAAGACAGTTATGAAACAAAGGCCAGAGACTGTGTAAAAAGACTACACGCGAGATTTTTACTGAGTTATAATACCATAGCTTCTGTGTAAATATATTATAGGATTTTCTGTAATTTTTACTATTTAGAAAACAAGGGAAATAAACAGTATATGCTACAGGTCTGAAAAGAGTTTTACATCTATTACATTATGGTTTTCTTTCATCATGTGTATTTGATTAAATGCAAAATAGAGTTTCATAAGTAAGTTTCAGAATCAGATCCCTTCTACAAACACACTTCTGGCTAAATATTATTGCTGCTGACCATTAACATCTCAACAACAAGAATCTGAGGCACCTTTTGTATTCATTGATCAGCACTGATCACCCCTTATACAGGTGACTGGCTGCCTCAACTACAGCCAAACACAGAAACATCCATGACCCTGTGGTGCTTCCACACACCATTGTCTGAGCCCTCATGGCACTGTGCAGTGCAATCAGGTTACACAAGCTGGTTTACAGCTTGAAAGTTTGTGCTGCCTCCCTTAACCTGGTGTCTCCATAGATGTGTCAGAGTCGCCAACATAAAGTACTGGCCAAAAATAGACTTTTCACTGTGGAAAGGGTAATGCACCACAGCCTCTCTCCCCCAGCCTCTACCTCCAGATAGAATCATAGAATTACTAAGGCTGGAAAAGACTTCAACGATCATCTGGTCCAACCATCCCCACTACCACCAGTATTACACACTAAACCATGTCTTGAAGTACCGCAACCAACCTTTTCTTAAACAACCCCCAGGGATGGTGTCTCCACAACCTCCCTGGATGAAGCAGCACACACAGCAGCTTCCAAGAGGCTACATGCAAGGGAACAGTGTCAAGTGCTCTCTCCCCTAATGCTGTGATTACTTCTAGTCTTAGAGGCCATAACAGGTAGCTGAGTCCACCCAGCAGTGAGGTCTACAGTTACCCACTAGGCACATAAATTAGTCATTCCAGTTTAGCAAGAGGGTGGAAGACTGCACAGTACACATCTAGGCAAAGAGGCAACTGATCAGCACTGATGAATGCAGCAGCCCAGAAACTCCACAAAGATGTGTAAGGGCCCTGGCTGTGAGTCAGCTGCAGAGGAGCCACACTGCAGTGTCACAGCCAGCTACGGACAGGTACATGAAATTAATTCATTCAACTGCTGCTTGGTTCCCCACAGTCCATTTAACTGACTTTTGTGCAGAGGTAAGGGAATTTCACCTTTTATATAAATGCTGGAAAGACTTTACAAATTATTCCCAGTATACCACACATGCTCTAAATGATGCAGCCTGATTAAACAGTACATTATACAGCATCTTAGACTACTCTGCATCACAGTCTTCAGTCTACAAGATGGCACAGACCCAACATCATTCATGACACTGTAAGAGGAAGTTCAATGCAACTATAACAGGAAAAGGTATCTATTTTCATGAATTGCCTGTTACTCAATGAGCAGAAGACTGAGATATGACCGATTGTGCATCTCCTTGATAATCAGATTTTTTGTTTGGTATTTCTGATAAATTTATTTCATGGTTACCAGAAATTAAGGGCAAATCCTAATATCATATTTGGTTTTATGGTACTGCAATGTTTTTTGTTCTTGTTTTTGACGATACAGAATGTTTTACGCCTAAAGATAATTACAGATTTTCACCTTCCTATTGCACTCCCATGAAGTATGCTTTCCACTTTCACTCTTTCCCTAAAATCATTTGCTTTATTTTCAAAACCTTGTATGCATGTGCATGTATGTACATATGAACATGGAACTTTAAGAAATCTTTTTGCCCATATCTTTTAAAAGTATAATGCAAGTCTTATTCCTTTGTAAACCAATTTGAGGTGATACACACTTTGCTAATTTTTTTTCCTCACTGACACCGTTGTTTTTTTTACTCTTAGAGGGAAAACAAATCAGCATGAAGTAGCATTATCTACAGTCAAAGTATTCTAGCAAGAATTCAACAGTTTTGTCATATATAAGCCAGAAGTTTAGTGATATTTCTGCATCTGAATGTGAAATATGAGTTATGCCACTTTTGTACCACGAAGCTCTACAGCTAGGTGGTAGAATTAACGACTAAACAACCTAAGCCTTAAACAGAAGCAAGTGCTGTGCAGGTCTAAGTTGCCAACCTCAAAAATATGTTTATTTATTTTAGAAATCAGCACAATTTTGAGGTTTGCTCTATGAAACCCTTTTGGAAGCTGGGGAAGGGACAGGAGAAGAATGGAGGACAAAAATAAATAGTAATTTCTGGTAAACTCTGAACCTATGCTTCAATAAATCATTTTTTTACCATTTCATTATTTAATATTCTGGTTGTTTGATAGCAGACCTAGATCTAAATTAAAGCATCATTTGGAAATTAAGTTTAAAAAAATGATTTTTTAGGAAGGAAACTAACATGAAAAGTTTCCAGTTTTCCAAAAGCCACCTCTTTGAACTTCTTTTTGAATGAACGCATTATTTTAATTTGCTAACTATCTGCAAATAACCTCGTTTTCTTTTCCAGAAAAACTTTTTTTTTAGAGTGAATTTATTATTAGCCGTCACTACAAATGCACAAATTTTCAAGGGAGAATCCTCTTCTGTATTTCAACAGTGTCACTATGCAAAACAAGCCTTGCATTACTTTAAAGAAAGGCTGCTGACACCTCATACTGCTAAAAGTAACGTGCTCATGACTCACTGCCCTGTTTAGTTGCAACTCATCACTGCCAGCAGCCCTAATTTGCTTCCAGCCATTGTGACCAACAGCTCTGAAATACGAATAAGACCTACCAAGTACTCCACACGGGGAAAGAGCTCCTTGAGTCCTTTATTCCCTACAGAGTACCCATGCATGAGAATAAATCAGTGATGTGAAAGAAAACAAAATCCATCCCAGTAAAATTTGCAGATTACACAAAAGATAAAATGGTAAGTACCAAGGAGTTGTCAGTTCTACAGAATGCATGGTAGCCTGGGCTCACTTGAATAAGATGTTTTAACGCAGCTAAGCACAAATTTCTCTGACTAAGAGAAAGTAACTAACTAACTAAGAACACAGATTCCAGATAAAGGCAATATAATTACCTAGAAAGGGGGTGTATGGATGATGGTAACTTAATTAATATTAGCATACAGTGCAATGCCTTGGCTAATGCCACAAGTGCAATCCTTTGACATACACAAATTAACACTGGGTAGCAACAGGTCTGTGTAATTCACCACCAATGCAGAACCAGAGTCATTGTTTTAAGCAGCATGCAAGAAGGTTGTGCTGTATTGTATCTGCAATCCTTGAGTACTACCAAAAGAACAACCAGTGGACTATACCAGTATTCAAACTAGGAAGACTGCAGACATCTGTAAAGAGGTGTTCAGACTCTAGAAAAATTCCCTTGCTAAGAACAAGAGTGGAAACCTCCAAAGGGGAGGATAAACAGTCAATTGGTTACTCTATAAGTATATAAATGCAGGGGGGAAGAACTGAAGAATATCATGATTATTAAAGGATTCTTCAAGTTCTTATTGCTGGATTTGGTAAGTTTCTGCTACTGAAAGGAAAACTTCTGAATAAGATAAGGTAACAATACTTGATGGAAATGGTTAACAGCAAACACTGCTCAGCTAAAGAAAGGCAGGATTTACTTTCACAGTTCTTATAATCAGTATTTTCCTTCTAAAAAGGAGCCAGAAGTTTCAGGATTGTGTTCGTTATCTTGTACTGTTCTTCGAAAGTAAAAAATGGCAAAGAGCTGGAGCTCTACCTTTCAAATGCATATATGCAGCAAATGCTCCATTATAACTTTGTTACTGAAACCCATGGATTTACATATAAGCTAAAGGCAGGTATTTGGCTTTTAATACTTTGCAAAAAGGAAAAAAAAAAAATTTATTTCCTAGTTCTGGAATGAATGTATAAATTGCTGGTAAATTACATGTACTTCTCTTGCTCACTGCTTTCCCAAGCAATATTTTGGGCATACTAGGTATTAATATTTCTTTATTTGTGTAAAGCAAGGAATTACTGAAAGAGCATGGGAAAACTGAACCCTTGCTGAATACAAAGACTACCTTGGTAACTGATAATTTGAATTGATCTTTCCATTTCTGAAATGAGTAGCATGATTAAAAAAAAAAAACTTTCATATCTGGAATTAAAATGAAATGCAAGAACTGAGAGGTAATGTCCATAGACTATCAAAAACGCATCTTAACAGGGAATTAGCAGACAATATTTTATTAAAAGGGTGTGGTCACAGGATCTGACAACCTAGCGAGTTTAACATGGATTGCATGCAAGTAAGCAAAAGGTAATTGTCTAATTGGTCAATTGACCAATATTACATTCACCTCAGGATTTAACTCAGAATAGATATTATAATTAAACACTGCAAAGCTTAAGTGAACCTTCAAAATCTGTATTGAACTGTAAACTGAATGGGATTTTGTAAGTCTGAATAATGTGGGCCTGCATTATTCAGTGGAAGAAAATTCAGGTAACGTGTATATGTCTCCTATTCTCTATTCAAAGTACATTCCACTAATCTCAGAGTAAAATTTAAAACCAGTGCAATATCTACGTCATAATAGAAATACAAGTATGATAGAATTTGTTATTGAAAAGTTATGTTTTTGAGTGCTGTTCTCTTAAATGCTCCAATCAGCCAAGGATTAGATGTTCAACTTAATGCTAGCCAAGTGATCATTAATCATTTTAAAGTGGCACAGCTAATCTAATTTCATACCCAGAGAAAGCCCACTCTCATATTCTACATGCAAGATGACATTGGCTCACTTCTGGATGTGTTTTAAACTCAGTTGAAGACTTACTTTTTTTTTTTTTTTTTTTTTTTTTCTGAAAAAGACACCTAGAACAACCCAGCACAAAAACCCTGCGGATATGCTCAAAACTACACAAAGGTGAAAGCAAAGCTAGGCAGCTATAAAAGGGGTAAAATTTTGCTATGGAGAGTTCCTAAGAGAGAGGCTACAAGAACCTGTAGATTTGTATTAACAGGCCTGTTGCATGAGTTAGCAGTGGCTTCTTTGACAGATACTAATAAATAATGGTTATTAGCTTTTAAACAAATATTTTGTAAGAAGAGGTAAAAGAACACCACCCTAAAGACAGATCTACTGTGCAAGACAAAGGCCTTCGCCCTTTACTAAAACAGGTGAAATGAAATAGCACATTTTGCAGTATGAAAATGTGTTGTCTAGCAGGGCCACGAGATTTCTTGGGCATGCAAATCAATTTTTTCTTTTATCCATTTGATAAATAATCCTTAAATTAAACTTAAGAGGCTGCCAAGAATGGTTTAGCCTTGCACACCCTTTTCTCAGTTGTACAAGTATTTATGGGTTTTGAGCCATCAGGGGACCTTATTTAGTCTGGCAAGGTTGGTATTTTAAGCATTTACAAGCTCATGATAATAATGTATATATAAACAAGCCATACCTTACAGGACAAACTGCTCCTCTTCTTACACTGAAATCAGTAAGACTTCTGTCCTATGCTCATTTCACTAACTTACAGAGAAATGAAGGGAAAAAGAGCTCAAAGCCACAGCTGTATTTCCACAACTTAAATAAGCGAGGTGTTTTCCTTTCATGTTTATTTCATGCTCTTGATTTCAGAAAAAACACCTTACTGCAGAACTCTTTCCTATTCTCTATTTTCCTCTGGAAAAGAGACATGACCTTAAGCCTCCTTAATATAGACAGGAAGAAATGAAGAAGAAATGATCATTCCACCATTGCTTTGGAGATAGTACACAGTAGTCACCAAATTGGTAATTTCACCCTCACAATCCAGATAATACTCCGAAGGGCCATTTTATGAATAGAACAACTTCAAGGAGAAGAACAAATAACTGAGATATCCTCTGCTTGTACACAACTGAGACTCCCTACAGACAAGAAGGAAAAAAAAAACATACTTTTCTTGACAAGCCATTATTCCTTGTAATTCAGCAACAAACATAACTGGAGCACGTGCAGAGAGATGCACCATCTCTGGAGATCTCCTACCCAGGCTTTGTTCACTATTTGACACTCCATAAAGGTGAACAAGAGTGCCAAACATAAGTGTCTGAGCAAACAAAAGAAAGGATTTTCAACCTGGGCAAGAGGGAAAAACCTTGGCAGCTTGGTTATGTATTCTTCTCAGTTCTACTTGACTATTTCTTTTTATTGTCAATTTTGTTTGACACCACAAAGAAGCTGGACGTTCCTGGCTACAGCTATGTGGAGTGAAAGAGGAAAAAAATTGAGACATATTCAGGAGTTGATGGACTGCCAAATTCCAGGGCACTAACTGATAGGTCTCTGTTTTTACTGCCATAGCTCAAGACATCATCTACTTCAAAAAGCACAATGGTGAGGTCTTACTATAAAAAATTGTGGTGTGTTGGTCATTACCACAAGCAAATGCAGAAACAAATTGTAATTGTTTTCAAAGTTTAGAGCTTTTTAAGATATTTATTTACATTTACAGCCACTTCAAACAACATAGGCCCATAGCAACCAAGGTGACAGACAGGGGAGGGGGAAATCTTTTGTTGTTTAGGTTTTGGGAAGGGTGTGAGGCACATCAGCTTTTGCAACAGTATATTCCATTCTGTTCTGGGTGGTATATCTAGTGGCATAAGACCAAACTGTAAGTTAAATAAATAGCCTAGAGTGATTCACGTTAACATATTCAATACATATGAAATAGACAAAATATTATCTAATGTAATCATTGGACCAGCTCCTCAAGAATGTGGCAGTAAAAATATTGCATTTTTTTCCTCAATTTTTTAGCTAACCTAAAACTTTAAGAACTCTTAGAAATATTAGTGCTAGTACATACCAGAAATAAGTTTAACTAAGAAGTTACTTCCCCAAATGTTTTCTGAGAAGTATTTCTGGAGTGGATGGTCAGGGCACGATCCTTTCATATTTTTACAGAAAGGATCAGAATATCTCAATTTAAATTAATAAGTAGCTTCACACAAAATATCTTTAATAGGTAGATAGTTAAGCATAAATCTGAAGTAGCCTCTCAGCATATCAGCATAATACTTTTTTCCATTTAAAAATAGGAGTGGGGGGAAGGTGAAGGAAGAAATAAAAAGACTGTAAGGAAGCTCCATTATAAAAGAAGTTGAAGAGTCCCATCATTAAAAACAAACAAGCTCCTAGCAAGCAAGCATTCTCAGCATGTACAAACTGCACAGACTGAAGTTTAGTAAGTGTGGTCATACCACAAGAGTACCAGAATTAAGATTAAATAACTCTGAACTATAACTCAGGAACTACAAAGAACCTTAAGATACCTACAAAGGAGCACAAGTTACCAGTTTCCATAGATATATTTCTGTCAGGTATATAACAACATTCTCCAGTTTAAAGTTAACTGGAGTCTAGTACAGCCCGCAGCATAGCTCTGGAAGACCACTGCACTTGAATGCTGCCTGAGTTCACAGACAGATACCCTGGTAGGATTGGCACCCCACACAGAGCCTCCTGCTGCTTTTCAATGCCTGCCACTGCTGTGCTGCCCCCAAACACCTAATTGGAAGCTATTGGTATCATGACTACCAAAGCTACAGTCCTATCTCCAAGAGCAATGCATAGGCGGGTAAATATTACTTCATACACAGTTGCCTCATACCAAAAGTTCACATTTGTCTTGCAGCACTGAAGTATAAGCTTTAAAATGTCATTAATACAGCTTGATTTTGTTATGGTTGTTCTTTAACAAGTTGTTGAAAACTTATCACTAAAACTTTTATATCATTGGAAATAAGTTACCATGGGGCAAAAACATCAATTGGAAAGAATAAAAAGGATGCCTCAGAGAACTTAAATAGCACTGAAGTACCACCAAGTGGGAAACTCCACTAATCAAAAAGCACTCTTTTCTGTGGAAAGACATAGCCATTAGTTTTCAAAAAATAATCTATGCTTTCACCTCACTTGTGGAACTGGTCAATAGTACTTAAACCAATTCACATAAGGAATTTCAGGTTGTGACAAAACAGACATCAATTATAACTGCCTCATTGCCTGTCCAAAACTTTGCCTTTTTGGGGGAGTCAAATTTTGCCATTGGCAGGGAGATCTACTTAGCCAATACCTATTTGCTACTGTATATGTACCTGTAAGTAAACATCTACTACCCTGTTTTGTGGTCAGCACTGCTAACTGTTTTAACTATGCTGACTATAAAGTCTACCTAATTTTAAACATTAAGATAATCTGGTATTCTGCACCACTATATTTGGCACTCATAATAAACTGTGCCAAGTACTTATTTCCACAAAGTTTCAAAATCTTGAAGTTGTTCTAAAACCTGATATAAATAGTATACAACAACCTGGTTTTAAACATTTAAACAAATGAACACATTTTTATAGTTACTGAACTGAAGTTACAAGTAAAATCATAAACTTAAGCTCTATGCTGACATTTACAGTCACGCTAAAAGACTGCTAAAACTACCCTGGACACTGCTTAGGTGCAGAATAATATAGGAAAACCAAAATGTAAAAAAATATTTATAAATCAATGTAAAACAAATATCTCACACCAAAAGTAGGTATGAACACAAGAAGCCAAGCCAATATTCAGATTTTCATTTTGGCTCAAAGTTACATTAATGCTATAATTACATTGATAAATCTAGATTTCTCTTTATCCTCTCACTTCTCTAAAATAAAATGATACCCTTGATTTACTCAAAAGCACCAGTTACTTAACGTGTATATGGCGTTAGCTAATATACATATACTGAAAATTTCACAAAGCAAACAGTACATTATGGAATATGATTGGATGAGAATGTGACCTGAAAAATTATGAGTATGATGGCCTTACTGAAGAAACATTTTGTTCCACTGCAAGTACAACTGACATTTAGAAGCTAAGGGTTGGTTTGTTGTTTTTTTTTTTTTTTATGGTCTGTTATACACAAGAAAATAGTAACACTGAAAAAAAAAAAAAAAAGAATATGGCTGGAGCATGAAAAATAAACACCAAGTGATAGAAAGCTTCAAAACTCAGTAAGATTGCAGAAAACTCATAATGCATTTGCAATATATTAATACAAAATCATCTGTATCTGTATTTTTCAATTCTACGTAAAAATGTGTTATTACTTACTGCAATAAAATACAAACTTCTGATAGATTGCAGAAGAAACATAAGTAAGCACTTTACAGTTGCCTGCCCACAGTAACAGCACTTTTGTCAGAAGATCTGGTAACAACCTTTAGTTACACGCAAAAGTGGGCTCTGTTAGGGCAACGGACAAAGGCAAATGACTGCAAAGCAAGAGGACTCAACTTCAATTTAACTGTCCTGTAAGGTACATACTAATTAGCTGCAAAGCTATGAAAACCTAGCTAGCATGTTAAATCTGCTACATGACAGTATAATTTGACTTCTTAAAGGATTATGCAAATTACAACTCATCATTCCATTACACAACTGAAAAAAAAATGACAGCTAATTTATACATAACACACCTTTCAAATCCCTAAGATGTCAAGCACCTGTGCAATACATTTTGCCTAGATTTTCTAGTGTATACATTCTTGTTTATTGCACTGTACAGAAGCATACCTAAGAGATTTAGCGAAGTCATATGGTCTTTTATTTGCTTTTTAGCTTTTAGAGCACAATCCCAAAGAATTAAACAGCATATTACTGTCCCTGCTTTAGAGGTTTTGTACATAAGCAGAAGTATAAGGTTTCAACGCGTGTAATTTCTGAATAGCGGGAGAGCACGAGCACTAAATGCACGAGCTAGATGCAAGACTCACACAGATTTCAACATACTTCTGGTAGGTAGATTCACAGTAGATTCCGTCATATCTGTAGATTTTCCTACATTCTGATTGGTTGGGCAGAGGATGCTGGACAGTTATTCTGTAGAGGCATCAAAAACAGATAGACATGACTAGAGATTCTCTACAGGTAACTGTAATGCAGGACAATCAGTATGTTGAAAGTGATTTATTTATATTTTGTTGTAAGCATCTTTCTGATCTCTTTAAATCAACTGCCTTTTGCACATAACATCCAGAGCTTCCACTTTTCAAAAGTTGCACTGAGAGTAAACTAAACTTCGGTTCTCCACAAGAATGGAACTTTTCCACCCCCCACCATCAAATGAAAGGGAGAAGTAGTAAAGAACTTTATGAACCAAACTGATATTTCACAAACTTTGTGTACATAAAATAGTGCTTATAAAATTGATAATTTATTGTTTAGTGTTGCAATCCTTCCTGAGGCAGGACATCCATTTATATCATCAGGGAGTTTGTCCAGACAAAGACCAAATAACCCTCCAATTTAAAATGTCAACAGCAATTCACACATTTACAGAGAATGAGGATGTTGTGGCATTAGGAGGACTGTGATTGAAGGTGCTCAGCACCATCTGAATAATGCCATATGTTCTCGGATTGACTGAAAAAAATGAAAGTGATTGGCAGCAATCAGGAGGTGCACAGCATCTTGTAAAATCAGGCCCTAAAAGATTTGTCAATCATTCTATTATTTATCCCTCCCCAACTCCCTGTTAGCAGAAAATATAATTTGGCTATAAAAATTCAATGTTTTTAAAATATACTTGGGAATTGCACACAAAACAGTACCCACTAATTTCATTTTTTATTTTTTTTTTCCTCCCCTCTTCTCCTGAAACATGTTTTAGATTCTTTTGCATCTTCCAGAAATACTTTTCTCTCTTTTAACATAATGGTATTTAAACTAAAGTATAAAATTGTGAAACTTATATAAACATTTCAAATGTTGAATTTTAGGCTGTGAAAGATAATTAAGTATTCTTCTTACTACAAGATTTTTTTATATAATTTTTAACTATTAAGTATATATAGCTCTCAACTAGTCATTTAAAACCATGTGTTTTAACAGTAATTTGATTGTGGAGGTATGATAAAGTGAGCATTATTAGGCAGCAACAAGCTTTGCAAGAAAATGGAAAGTTTTCTACTGTGGAAACTGAGGGTCTTCCTTAAGCCTGCACCTACACAGAGTTGCAAGTACATACGTCTTCAAACCTTAGCACAGCTCTGTTCCCCTGATCATTTAAATCAGAACCCTACCCATGTACCCAATTTCCTTCCCCAGGACCTATGTGTAGAAGGGAAGAGAGCAAGATGGAGAAGACATGACCAAACACCTGCAAATCACAGGGCAGCCCTGGATTCCCTCATCAAGACATCACCAGAGAGGTTTACTTAATAATAATCAGGACCTTTAAGTTAGATCCTCTTAGTGTATACCAAGGTGTACAAAAAAGTTGAGCATGCTAAAGTGGGATTTACAACAAAAGTGCTATCCATAGGAGCCATGCAAGCTAGTAAAAAAAAAAAAAAAAAAAAAGCCTATAAGGGGAGAGTTTCTTCCATGCTGTTTCTGCCTCAGACACAAACCTCATTTCAAGACACCCAGAAATACCTACATCAAAGTGAATTCAAGCCTCAAAATCTTCAGGGTACAATCATATTAGCTGACCCTGCTCCAATTTCACACACATCTCTTCTTTTTTGGAAGTGAAACAAGGGGTGCTTTTTTTATTTTTTCTAATTGAGCTCAAATACATGGTAAGCCAGGCTCCCCATGTCTCTCAAACAGAGGAGGTTCATGCACACATTCCTCTACAGCTCCAAAGATTACCCAGACTCCTCGGTAATAACTGTTTCAGAGCAAGTTATATGCTGACTCCCTGTGCTAAAACAATACTAACTAAAAATAAATCAGGACTCCCAGGATCAAAGAAAGGGATCCAGTGAGAACATGTTATAGAGCATGTAATATGAAAAGACATTCAAAATTGCATAAACAGTCCTTGCAAAACCTATCAGAATCCTTCCCAGAGAAGTGCCTTCATCACAGGGCTTCAGAATTATGCTTTATTCCACTGGTTGTCTGGTGAAATGAATCCTGAATAGTATTACTGATTATAACTAATACTTGAATAAATAAACAAGTAGAATATGACTCCAGAAAACCTTTATTGTCAAGTACTTGTGACATTATTCTGGAAAGTCAAACGATGTGGGTTTGAGCACCCTTTTAGATGAAATAAGTCCCAAATAAGCATCAAATGTATCAAGCTAGTATAGAGGAGCTGTTAGCTAAGTTTTCTTTCCAGAAGGAATAACACACAAACAGACACAGTAGGTTCTGCCTGTATATCAGCACTTCTTCACTGTGAGAGTGAGCAAATACTGAAACAGGTTGCCCAGAAGGGAGTGTGAAAATTCCACTCATGGAGGTGGTCAAAAGCTTTCTGGACATGGTCCTGGGCAGCCTGCTACAGGCAAGCCTGCTTCTCTAACCCAGAAGTGTTGGAAGATATGATCTCCAAGGATCCCGTCTAGCCTCAACTACTCTGTGATTCAAGCAGACCTTTGGACTGTGACTCACATTCCTACTTTACATCTAGCCAGACGTCTACAACAAAAATCAGAAACAGGAGAGATTAGAATAAGTATTAAAAACCACCAAAATTGATGAGGTTCTATATATAACACAGCAACAGCGATGGATCCTAGTCAGATGCACACAATTTTCCTTTACATTTTATATGGTTAGATACCATTTCAGCAACCAATATCCAAGAGCCTTTTCAGACCCAGCCCTTGCTGTAATGGTTCACAAACACTTATGTTTATAAGGTTATTTTGCTGTCATTCCCCCTCTACTGCAACACACATACACACACAATCATACCCCCAAACACTAAGCCAAATAAGACATCAATACAAATCTCTTAAAATCCCACTGACTTCAGCAAGATGGCACAGCATCTAAATTAGCACAGAATGGGGCCCTACTGTGCTTAACCTGGAAAGGGAATGAGTCCTTAGACACTACGTAATACATTTCAAACTACACACTAGGTTAACAATGCAGATACCATCTAGAGCAATACATTAAAAAACAAAACACTTCTCATATGATACTTGTCCCTTATTCTTAAGGTTCATTTTAGCATGAGAAGTGTAGTCCCATAAGTGGGCTTCTGTAATGAAAAAAGACTGTGTTTAGGTGTTTAGAAACTGCATAACACTATCACACCTATGTGCCCTCTGTGCTATGCCCCATGTACTTCAGCTGTCATTTAATAGATGTACTATTACACTTAATTATCATCTGATAGATTTGAGGCTGTGATAAATTAAGGCTACCTGGTAGAACAGCTTACTCAGCATTTCTTACTGGGGAGAAAAAGCAGAATTAGGAAAAATTACTGGTTAGGATCTAAAAGAATTGGCCAAGACAATCAGTCTTATTCCCCCCCACACACACCAAAAAAAAGTTTTAGACAATCTTCACTGAATTAATTTTGCTAACTTGTTTTTAGCACATTATGTCAGCAAAGTGTATTTCTCAGGTTCCACATACAAAATTGATTTAGCACAAGATAAAACTGTATATTGGCTATTTACTCTGGGTACTGTATATTCTTGTTCCATTTTATGCTTTCAAATTGATTTCTTGTATTTTTTTCTGTATTAAAAATTAAAGCACCAAATAGTATTTGAGTCTGATCAATTTGCAGTGGTTAGCTCACCCCAATTTTAGTTGAGTTTTGACTGGTTTGAAAAAAAATCTATTATCTTATAAGCTTTTAGAGTACAAGTTGCCACTTTGTAATAACAAAGGCAAAAATAAGTTTCAAGTTATAAACATTTAACTCTGTAGTACAGAAGGTTAACTTCCAAAGCTAGAAGCAAAGCAGAAAAAATGCCTACAAATCCTACACGAAGCATCATACTTCTCTTAAATATTTGTATATTTCTTTCCTTGTGCAGACCATAAGACAACAATACTGGGTGCACATCACACCTGAACTTGGCATTTCAGAGGCTATATGCTTTCCCTAAAAAGTTCAAAACATCACCTTAGATGTGAGAAGATTATAAGCAGTCTTGTTTGTATATCAGACAGCTCACCTTCCTATCTTTATATGTCACTAAACTCTAGATGGATTCATCATACAACTTCAAGTGGAACTTAAATGCATTTACATATATGTGGAACATGTAAGCTATGACTAATTTTAACTCACAGGGCAGAATTTAAATAATTAGTTACAAGAAGTCAAACTAAGGGAAAAAAGGAGGAAAGAGATGGTTAGAGGCAGAGTAGTAAATTGTTCCATTTTTGCAGGTAATCTAAATGCAAACTAGAAGCAACTTATCATGAGAATGGATTTTCCACCATCTGGTCAAATAACAGGGGATTTGTCTAGTGGCAAGCAAAGAATGGAATGATGTGAGAAAGATTAGCGGGCAAGTCCTACAGTTGGCTAAAATGTATTTTGTGCAAACAAGAACAGATGACGCCTTAACAATTACACCTGTCAAAAACTCCAGAAAGCAATCCATCTCTGAACAGCCCAGTTGAAAACAGGCTAGTTCATAACAAAATGAATTTTTTTAAACAATTGCCAGCCATAACAGTTTGATGCATGACAAGCTTAGGAAGTCGTGCCGCACGTACAACTGAAACCTTAACTAACTGGACCCTGCTTTTCTCTGATAAGTAAGATATTAAACTATAAAGAAAAATCTTAAGTGAAGCAATGCAAATAGCTAACAACCTTGGAAAGCAAGAAAATTTAGAGTTAAGGCTGATATATAGGCAGAGACTATTATTCCAGTATGTCCTAAGTGAATTGGAACAATAAGGCTCCTAAAAATTTTTGTGGGAGTCAAAAATATTAGATAGCACCTTGACTGGCATGTCTTGCACATAATAAGTAGAGTTCCTAGCATTACAGTGCTTTCTAAATATAGATATGAAGCCTTAAAATCACCACCTTATATACATACTGGCAAGAGGGAGAAGTAATCAAATCTCCACAGGAAAATTCTTTCTTCAGAAAAGATGTAATCTTAAGGTACACGACTTCCAAAGTGACATTTCTTTAATTAATACTAATTATACGTGTACCTAATATTTTAGCATTCAAATTTAACATCACTACTTTAAATAAAAACATAGTCTTCTGGAAATGTTTAATTTTGGCAGAGGTCAAGAACCCTATACTTCTTACACACCACTCATATATATTAATCTTTCCAGGTGATAAAGAGAAGTGTAGTTTTTCAATCCTGTGGGAGTAATACAGACTTGGTATTAGAAGCATTTTCTACTGGGGAGAAAGATCTTACATTCAGAGCCCTACGTCCTATGCTCATCTCCTGTTCTAAGAGAAAGTATACCCTTATATATTACTATCAGCACAGTAACATTGCTAGCAGCAGATGGACTTACATTGAAGAAGCAGGGACAAGTGGACAGATCCTAGGCTTTAATTCTTGAAGACAGCTGGTCATAGAGAAACATAAGATATATGGACTTTTATGCCAGGCAAGCTGTACAAATCCAGTTGAAGGTTTTAATTATTGTGAACTTTCATGAATGTTAAATAATTGTTAACCCTTTCTAATTTGCAAGAATATAAACTTTATATTAACAAATGAAGAAACCTAAATTTCTACCCCATACCCTGTATTTCCCTGGCTGATGTCATTCAAAAGACTACAGAAACCCTACAAAAAAAATTCTTCCAGATTAAAACTTGCCTGCATCTTCTTTGACCTCCTGCTAGTTTTTTCCCCAGCATCACTTCAGCTTTCTACACCTCCCTATATTCTTTCCCACGTTCTCTCATTTTTTGCAGTCTCAGAATGAGTTACTACCACCTTTTTCCCCCTCCAACCACACATATGAGTAACTCCAAACAAGGTAGCTACTTTACTTTAAAAGGAGAAATATTAATATATTTCTAAGCTGAAAATGTAGTATCTACTACAAGATTCCAAGGAATGTAAGACAATTTGTTGGTCTGTCCATTGCTGAGAGATGACAAGAGGATAAGTTATAAACCATCTGGGACTTCTGCATAACACTTTGGTGATCTCTTATAGCCCTTGAAGAAAGAAACAGTAGGCCACAATTTGAATCCTCACTTGTATTTATCCCTAGTCTGTACACCAGTCAGTAAAAAAGATACTTGAATGTGTTTTCTGTACCATCAAACATTTCTAAGTAGGACGCAGAAGTGTTAAAGTCTCCTCCAAAACATAATAGGTCAAGATTTGAGGAAGATTTGAGCTCAAGCAGAGCTATAGGCTGGGAGATGAGTGGTTGGAGAGCTGCCAGGCAGAGAAGGACCTGGGAGTGATGGTGGACAGTCAGCTGAATATGAGCCAGCAGTGTGCTCAGGTGGCCAAGAAGGCCAACAGCATCCTGGCCTGTATAAGAAACAGTGTGACCAGCAGGACTAGGGAGGTGATCGTCCCCCTGTACTTGGCTCTGGTGAGGCCGCACCTTGAATACTGTGTTCAGTTTTGGGCCCCTCACTACAAGAAGGACATCGAGGTGCTTGAGCGAGTCCAGAGAAGGGCTATGAAGCTGGTGAGGGGCCTAAAGAACAAGTCCTATGAGGAGTGGCTGAGGGAGCTGGGATTGTTCAGCCTGGAGAAAAGGAGGCTCAGGGGTGACCTTATCACTCTCTACAGGTACCTCAAAGGAGGCTGTAGCGAGGTGGGGATTGGTCTGTTCTCCCACGTGCCTGGTGACAGGACGAGGGGGAATGGGCTTAAGTTGCACCAGGGGAGTTTTAGGTTGGATCTTAGGAAGAACTTCTTTACCGGAAGGGTTGTTAGACATTGGAACGGGCTGCCCAGGGAAGTGGTGGAGTCACCATCCCTGGAAGTCTTTAAAAGACGTTTAGATGTAGAGCTTAGCAATATGGTTTAGTGGGGACTGTTAATGTTAGGTCAGAGGTTGGACTCGATGATCTTGAGGTCTCTTCCCACCTAGAAATTCTGTGATTCTGTGAAATTCTGTGAACATCAGTGTATGCAGAAGAGAACAGGCAACAGTTCAGAGGTACTATGAAACATATCACAGATAAAATACCATTGCTACAGACCCTAACTTCTAGAAATAAACATCCCTTATGGTTCATGTGCATGTTTGCCTACAGGCTGAACCTCAAGCAGTCCCGTATATGCATGTCCCCTACCCTTACTGCAGTGTGAAATAGGATACCTGAACAGAAAAGTAATGACTCTAGCTGACTTTTATGCACAAACCCCATTTCATTGTAAGATTCAGGGTTAGCCTCTGCTTGGGAAACTTCTTTTAACAAAATTAATGGTAGTCTCACATGACTAGGTCTTACGGACATTGCCAGGGTACTGAACTATTATTTAAACTCAACTTTACCTATCTGGTCTATCTTTTCTCCACTCCCACAGCACTGATTATAAAGTAGTAGACACAGCAGTTACACATATTGATTATGCTACTTGATAAGCACATAAAGCATCAACAGCTTTAGAGAGACATCTGTCCTAAGGTTAAAATTATCTTTGAAGTCCATCCAGTTAGTATAACTAGTATTATAGTATATATTAGTATGTATAACTATCTCATTATACATACTTCTATCACTTCATTTTTTTATTACTTTTCTCAAGTTTAGCATCGTTTATATAGAGATCTTCAGGGACCTCTAAGAGATGAGAAACATTTGGGCACTTAGCTCTTGTGTAGAAGACTGCATTTCTTATTGACTAAATAGGAAGTTTAGCACTTGCTTACAAGTTAAACAATTGAACAGTCAACCCCCCTCCCCCCCCCCTTCTTCTCAGTCCTTTACAACAAAGGATTCTGGCAGCTGAGAAGAACTGTGAGATAAAGCCCAAGGTCACAGAGTAGGTCACTACCAGACAGCAGTGAAGCTAGATCTTGAATTCCCAACCTCTGGTCCATCCCCTGCTGAAGTGGTGAATGCCCTCAATACTTCAACAAATATCAAATCCTTTCTGATCCTTACTACATTTTTGGTAGCAAGGAAGTAGAGGGTAATGAAATTCAATAATTAGTCCTACAGCATTTGGGAAGAAGTTTAAATATTGTTTAGTATTCTTAAATTGTCAACCTCAATTTCATATCCTCTTACACGTCCCACTGCAAACATAGTAAGTAGGAGCATTCAGTGTATATCTGTTAGTATGTCTTTCATTCCTTATTTATTTCTCTTGGTGCCCAATCTCTTCAACCTCTTCATGTTAAAGTAATCTTTCTTGCTTCAGACTGTCTCTGTTACTGCTATTTTCTTATTGTGATCAGAACAGAAACTATTATTCAAGTGATGTCATACTATCAAATTAAATACTACAGTATACTTGCTGTAACGTTCACACTATAGCATCATTAGATGCATTTTCATTATAAGCTTTATTGAGAGATGGTGTGAAAGATTAAGATTGTTTGCTGTTTAGTGTTGTGCACTAATTTAAATATTTTCACTGGGCTGTTCACACTGACAGCCAGGCATATTTCCTCTAGGTTATAGTTAATTTAGAGCCCAGCAATACATATGAGTAGTTCAAACTGTTTTCCCACATGCACTACTTTTCATCTATCACCAACAAAATATTTGCCATTATCCTGCCTGTTAGCTCAGTGAGGTGGCTCAGAACTCCCTCAGCTTCTTCTAATATCTAGAAATCCAAGCAGAAGTGAGCATCTTCAACTTATTCTTTTACAATTCTTAAGCATATGTTTTTTAAGGAAACTTTAAATGGGGTATGTTTTCAGGAGCTTTTGACAGAATAATCATGCCTTCCCCCCTTCACTCTGATTAATATTTGCTAACAAAACTCTAATAGATCAAAAAGCACTCTTTTCAAGCACAAGAGTCATCCTTGTTTCCACTACAAATTTAAGTAGTTTATTATAATAAAAAGTCAAAAACATTCATATTTTATGACAAACGGATAAGAATACCTTCAAGTTAGTTTTACCTCATTGTTACTTGTATAAGTGAAATGGTGTTATGTTTTACATTGTTGAAATGGTGTTATGTTTTACATTGTTGTTTAAAGTTATTTTTGTTTGTTTGTTTTGTTCTTGGTGTTGTTTGTTTTGTGGTTTTGTTGTTTTTTTTGTTTTTAAAGTGTTTGAACCCACATTTTGGCATTTGATTGGAAACACAATCAGGAATAGAACTAGATTATGGACTAAGTGTCCATAATCCAGTGGTCTGAATAGGACTGTAGGTTTAATTTCCCAGCATGCGGATAAGGGGAGAACAACTGCCTATGTTATGATCTATCAAGTCCAAGTCTTCAGTGTCCCAGTCTAAATAGTACTTTCTGCTGGTTGATTCAGTTACTACCCATTCAGTTACTACCCGTTCATTTCTGCTGACAGGCTCTCCTAGGACAACATGTGAGGAGATATTATGCAGAGCTCTGCAGAAGATAGGGGCAAACATTTTTTCATGATGGATGTCAGTATTAAAGTTTTTGAAAAACTCCAGACTGAGATGTCCAGATCAGCAGGTTTATATCTCAGTATTTATACATTTTGTTATTATTATTCAATAATTTACCTCTAAAGCCTTTATGTGATCCTGAGTTTGTCACTTTGTTTCTGTTTCAGGATCACAAGTAAACAGGTAAAATTCATAAGTAATATCTTGACACATGTATTCTACTCATTACAGCAATTAAATTTACAGAGGTAGGAAATACGCTCCTGAGAATAAGCTTCCTGAAGTTTGACTTGGGCTGAAGCCAAAACATTTCAGGTTTAGTACTCAGGAGTATTATTTAGAAGATAAATTGCTTGATATCAGATTTGAGGAAAGGTAGAATTACCGTCAAGTCTTGTTGCACAACAATTCACTGGGAGAGAACATCCCCTGTATTACTTGCTTGCATTCACAATAATCATAAAAACACACTCTGGTTTTGGTTTAAGGGAGTTTAATGTTCAAATGTTCAGAAAATGCTATTTGGGATTATTCCAAGAAACAACAGAAGTGGTTTCCGTTCTATTTTTAAGTTACCACAATATTGTGCTGTGTCAAAAAAAAAAGATTTTAAGCATTATGTAGTCTTAACATAAATATCTCAGCTTCAGAACTTATTTCTGTGAATTTCTGTGAATGGGAGAGCTTTATTATTGATCTTGCACTTCTCTTGCAGGGTAAGAATGGTTCTTGAACTATTGTGTGAACAAAATCCACTCTTCATGGAATATTCAAATAGGACAATTTACAAAGAAACAACAGCAGCAATAAGGACACAAAAGCTTCTTCTACATTGCCTACTTGAAGCTAAAGCTTCTGCAGCTTCCAAACTTAAGCCTGTACATGCAGACATGTGCATGCTCACTATTCACATATGCACATCTGAACAGGAAATGACTTTTAAGTAACAAAAAATGTTTTGCAAGTGCACTTTCCATCGTTGGTATGTATACATGATTTTTATGTGGTAGTGTAAGCAGCCATATAAACTTGTGGTTTTCTTTTTCTCAGGTAAGTGAAAAGCAATATTCCTTGAAACTACACTGTTGCATGACTATTTTTTTATAGTATTGGGCTAAACAATATAATGCATTTTTATTTCACCCATGCTTAAATCACAACACGTTTTAAGTAACTAAGAAAAAACAAGCCTAAGAACAAATGAAGAATGAAGAAGTCCAGAGTTGTGCAGAAAACCATGAAGTTCATTTAGAAGTCAAAAAGGACAGTGTTGATATTTAGGGATAAATGGATCTCTGTGCCTAGCATTCAAACATACAAACTCCTGATTGCCTATTGCTGACTTACACCTATTCCAAAAGGCATCTTTGATACACACCTCTTCATGAACAATGAGTGAAAACATAAGGCAATCTAAATGTATTAATGGAGAAAAAACAGCTGGTGGCACTGAAAGCCTTGGAGAAAAATGCAGTAGATTTTTTTTTTTAAAGAGCATTCTAACTTGCTTAGAAAAAAAAAAAAAAAAATAGAACCTTCCCAGCAGTGCTACCTGCTAGATTTTGGATTCCCATTTTTCTAATTCTTAGGACCCCAGTTGGGCATGTTTTAAGAGAACTCAACATTTTTACTTTTGTTAATAAACTGCTACTGGACAGTGAAGTATGTCTTACAATGACATGGTTACACTTCAGAAATACAGCAAATTTTTACTTAAGTTCTCCAAATACAGGTCATAATGGTAACAATACTAACACAACAAAGATGGCTGCAAAAGCATTTCCAAAGATATCATTTAACAAAGGAATAGTATTTCACTAACATACTACTTAGTCTGACACCAGTGATTCACAGTCACTCTTCGGCTTCTTTGTAAGACACAGGCACCATTATTATACATATTTCTTTTCCTAGATTTCTTCTTATATTGCTGGAATGTAAGCTGGTAACAGCCAGAATGAATGAAGGGGAAGTAGAAGTAGATGATTTATATAGTTAAGTATTGTTAAAGTGGGTATATAAAGCCATCTTCTATCTTACTAAGAATAATTTAATTGTAAACAATCTCATAAATAAGTAAAATCCAGACAGTACATTTATCATTACAGGGGTTAGTATTTCTTAGCAAGTTATATTACGTTGAAAGCTGATTTTTACTTCATCCACTATGCCAAAATTGTTACCGTAACATTTTTGTTTTGGGGGAAAAGAGTGGCAGAGGAATACTTCATTAGGAAACATTGATTAAATAACACAAATCTGTAGATATCTTATTTTCCTACCAATGTTTCTTAGAGAAAAAAAAAAAAAAAATGAATGCTTATCCATCAGTTCAGGCAGCTTCTTGATTTCAAAGCTGGTAAAGGCTATTAAAGTAATCTAGCTAATAGCACAATAGACTTGTTGGTGCAAGCATAAATGCCCATTATATCTTCAATTTGTCTTTGCTTTCAATAATCCCCTAGTAAATCACACTTTAAAATCTTTAAAACTACATTTCCTGATTCATTATTAGTAATCAGGAATTCAGGATTTATTTTCCTCTGTTTTGATTTCTTTTTAAGCATAGGATTGGCTTTTTCTTAGTTTTGCAATGGCTTTAAAACATCTTTGTTCAATAAACGTTCCTCTTCAAAGGAAAAACATTGGGCAATGTGTACATTCAAAGGAAAATTCAACTGTTAGTGTAAAAAAAACTTGGTATCATATTAGCAAATGATAGAGTCAAAGAGAAATGTGTTTCTACTTAAAAATAGCATGAATAGTCTTCTGAAGTATTTGCTACATTTCTCTTCCATAACAACATAAACTTTATCAGATACATTTAGAAACAGAACTCCCAAGTCTTCTCAGTAAGGAGTCATTCTGGCTGCATGCATACTGTACATGCTATTGAAAATGTTTAATAATAGAAGACCATGCACTTTCATGTAATTCATAATTAGAAGATGACTACAACTGCATTATTTAAAATCAAGCCTTTGTTATCAGCACCAGTTTTAGACAGAAGCTGAGAATCATTTGTGAGCTGTGGCAGACCCAGACTGTTCAAAGCAATTGCTGTTCAGCATGAAAGCTGCAATGGAGGTCACAGAACAGGTCAGGAGGAAAGATAGTGTATCGATTTCACACCAGGAATAGAGGCGAAGCGAGGGCCCACTGTTGCTGCATGTGATGTATTTCACTTCAGTTTAAGGCACATTTCATTCCAATTCAAGAGGGGGTGGGGAGCAAAGGGCAAGCAGATTTCACACTGAATCATGATGAATTCTGGACTCATGTATTCCAGTAAATATCTCCTTCCTGACATTAAGGACTTCTATAGCAGAGTGAATACAATGGAAATTAGACTGCAATCAGATAGCAGAAGAGATCTAACAGAAAAAAGCTAACTGCACAACAATATTGTTTTATATATACAAATGTTATCCAAAGCCAGAAAAATGTTATAGATTATGTATTTTAATGAAACCATACTGTTCCAGTGTTCATGCTGCTGAAAATAACTGTACACAATATTCTAACCCCTTATTATTTAACATCCTTGGGCCACATAAACCTAAATCACATCTTCAAAAACTAAAAGGACAAATTTGGTTCACACAAGCCTCCCAGCGACACACATCCACAAACACAGGCATGTTCAGTGAAACAAGAATTCCTAAGAAGTATTTTAAATGTATAGTAAACATACTAAACCTGCATTCATTTTCATTTTATTGTCAGGCTGACACTCCAAATAACCCTGACTGTTCTGGCAAAGGATATCAGCAACTACCCTTAGTAGTTGTCTAGGACTACGTTTCATGGTTAATCACATTTTGTCACCTAGTAATATTAACCAACTTCTGTCCACTTCATTTTTATTTAATTTTAAAGAGATCAGTTCTGATGAATAAAGCATAAACACAACTAGAGGGATGTTTCTCAAGTTACTTGGGTAACAGTCTAGCCTTGTTTGATTCCCCCTCCCCAATACCAGGAAACTAAATTTCCAGTACTTTTGCACAGTATGTCATAAAAATGTCAACTCCTGAGCTGTTAAGACCACATACAGTATTCTTACAGGTTATACTATTTTACCATTAAAGTGCTCCTTCTTTCTTCCTGTGTTACTTTACATGATTTCTTTTAAAAAATGCAGTTCTTTTAAAATGCTGTAACACTGCTGGTGACAATATTTTAGAAGGTTTCTGGATCTTTACATGGGTTCCATAACACTATCAAAAAAAAACAGATATCAACATATAGTCATCTTTTGTTCTGAAAAATATTTGAGCCTGCACAGAGATTTCCTATTAAATTATTTATATTAGTTCACTTCCACATCATTATTTCTTTTCAACTGTTCTAAGGCATCAGTGTCAACTTCTTGAACCCTCTCATGAAAGCTTTGCTGTCATCAGGGTCTATTTCAGAATCCTTAATTCTGCATAAGGAATCAGTTACCCAGCAAGTTTCCAATCACAAAGGGCCAGATGCTCTCTCTGCTTCATGCTGAAGCTGGGCAGAAGGGCCCCCTCACTAAGACAGAAGAGGGCAAAAGGTGGCTGTGCAGTGTATGTGTGTTCATGTACCACTGGCCTGCCCAAGACAGCTGAGGCTTGTGTGCATGAACAAAAAAATCCAAACAGTGGCTATAGTTAACAAACTGAAGTGATGCCAGAGATTACCTAACTCCATGCAGATTGATTCGCCAGGAGATGCCATTAATTTGCACTGCTGAATTCCATGATAGTTACCACTTCTCATTAATTCTTCAGCTTCCATAATGCCATGCTATAAACATATGGAAGTTTTGCAAAGACTTAAGCTAGGCTTCAACAAAGTAGCACCTGCTGGCTATGGATACAGTCAAAACCTACTAATGCTATTTGACCTACAGATTTCTGTTGACTCCATGCATCATATGATTGTTATCTCTTGATATGTTGAGTGTGGTTAAACTACCTGCGATGGCTCCTCTCAAAGTTCAGAAGTGCAGTGACACATAGGATTGTTTTCCTAAAGAGCATGAGCTGTGGAGTAGCAGCAGGCTCAGCTCCATCAGCTGAAGCCAGGAAAGACATTCTTTCTAGTGCTAGTATCCAGAGCCACCCCTTACATTAAAAAGGAACAGTGCAATCAAGCCATTTTTATGTCACATCAGTTACTGGATTCACAGATAATATTAGTGGCCAAAAATAGTATTTTTTTCCATTTACAGTTGGCTAGAGGACTGCTATTGTTCAATGAACAAGGACCTTAGCAGAAGAATAAATCATTAAGACAACTGTAGACTAAGCTGTTTTAACAGTCTTGAAAACATAGCCTGTAAGCCACCCATATGGAACAGACCATAAATCCCAAATAGTTAAACAAAACTAAAACAGAGTAATTCAATGTAGTTCACAGTGATTGCCTATCATACACTAGGCCCATTTTCAATTCCAAGCCTAACTGAAAGTTCAGTGACCTCAGCAGCATGAGTTCCAGCTGTTTCACATGCTCCCCTTCCTCCCCATCGAATACCAGCATGGAAGCCATGGGACATACCTGCAGACGTAAAGGGAAGATGCATAGCTGTAGGACTTGTTTTCATTAGAGTTAAGTAGAACCCAAGGCTTGCATATATCACAGAAAGATCCATGGCACCCATTGCAGCAGATATTCCTTGAGCACAAACAAATACCTCAGGTCACTTGGCACCACAGTGGGGGTTCTTTAGAAGCCCACACAGTAACAGCATCTGTACTAGCAGCCATCACACTATGTGGCAGAAGCATTAAGCATACCATAAGCTGGCATGGTGACTGTGGGCAGGAGCTAGATATGCTAAGAACTTTTGCATTCCTCAGACTTCTAGGATCTGCATTTCTTGGTACTGGGACAAAGTTGTACCACTCCCTCAAAGTCTTCCACCACCCTTCTTAACAGAAGTGACTTATGCTATAAAAAGAAAGTTGATTAAAGATTTAAAGAACTTTGAAATCTGACTATAGATTTCTCTTCAAAAGTGAGGGATGGAAATGAGAGAGAAGACAGACAGGCTCAGGTTAAATTCAAATAGCAGTAAAGTGTCCTCTGGAAAGGTATGTGCACAAGATACAGGCCTCAGAGAATAATGGTAGTAAATAGACAAATTAAAATTCAAGAGTCTTTCTAACCTCTCATATATACAATTTCTGAATATTTACTGAGTGTAGAAGTATCAGCCTTAGACTCTTACAATGGAAATAATAAATAATTGTACCGCTTGTGAGTTAATTAATACCAACCCCTCTCTAGGTAAATAAAAATAACACAGAATAAACAAAACCTCAAGCCTTTACAGAAGCAATGTACAAGCTTTTAAGCAATGTCAGCCTGGCAGGTGGGTGTGTTCCAAGTAAGCTGCACTGCCGTTTACTTTCTATACGGAAGCAACAACTAAAAAAAATGAAACTCAATGAAGTGCAAAGCATTAAATTGCATCTTCTACTTGTAAGATGCTTTTACCAAAACATTCAGCCACTTCAGCAACAATCTCATCCAAACTACAATATTTGAAGTAAATGGTGTGAATAGAAACTTCCAGTACTACACTAGGCATTTTCACAGATTGGCCAAAAACACTGAGCTTCTGCACAGTTGACTTAATCCCTAGAGAAGTAAACTTGCTGGAAGCATACCTGCTTGTAGGTACAGCGACAGGTTAAGAGACACTGTCTTTTAAACCACATGATAAAAAAACAAAGCCAACAATTTCAGTGATGTTTTTGTGTAAGTCACAGTTCTTTTGACAGTGAAAATATTCTCCCTCTGCACCCCCCCAACAACTAATACATAATGAGCAAATAGACCCCCCAAAAGCATAAAGCAATATCTGAACATTTCCTAAGTATTTCTTCCATATTAGCCATTTGCCCATGTGAAGAAAAAGCGTCTCCACAGATAATGGATAAGAGTCTCATAAGTCTCAAGTGTCCTTTTTTTCCCCCTAGAGAATGGTACAAAACCAGTTTTGGATACTTTTAATTACCTTTTCCATCTTAATTTGTTTCAGTCCCTCCCTCCCTTCCTAACCAAGGTTCTGTATTAAATTATAACAAGACAGTTGGAAAAAAATACAGTAATGAAATGAGCATTTAAAAGTTGTAAAAACAGATTGATACGTAAGCACTCAAGTCCTGAAAAAAAACTGTGTGGCCTGACAATTTATACTTTCTGTGTGGGATTACTAGGGATTACATGTAATTAGCTATAATTGCACATTATTTTCCCTAAGTTTAAATAAAAAAGACAATTGATATGGATTGTTTAGTTTCTAATGACATTTTGTCCCCTGTATCTTCAAAATTTGTACTTCTACAGTAAGAAAAGTGATTATGAAAAAACTTCTGGAATTTCTCGAGTGCAAGTAGCAAGACTCAGAACAATTATCAGAACAACTGATCTCAAAGACAATGCTGTAAAAGTCTGTCTGATTGCTTAACGATGACATAAAATGAACTGTTCTTCCTGTCAGAAAAAAAAAAAAACCAACATTATTTTGATGTTTCAGAAGGGCTGCAAGACAATGAATATTTTTTGTATTGCCATTTATTGACATGAGAGGACCCTATCAGCCTCTCCAAAATTGGAGGGACTGAATTCTTTAGTATCGTGTAATTCAAGGATGAGAAGGTTGACAACAATGTTTTTGAAAAGATATTTTCTGTCTAGTTTTGGAAGACACATTTAATATACAAAATATTTTTGGATGGCGTGACACAAAATAAAAAAGTAAAGAAAAATCTGAAATGCAAACAACATCCTTTTTATGTGATATTAAAAAAAATAATGGTTTAAAAGAAAAAAAACACCAGCAAATCTTTCACATTTTATGTCCTAAGTAGGTTTAAGTACTGCCTATTACTTGTCAGGAATTCAACAGCAAATAGAAACTTTCCAGGTTGATGTGCTGGGGCAGAGGAAGGTCATTCTTTAAAGCATTTGCTCCCTTGAGAGGAAAACCTGGAAGGATGCCGTTTGAGCAATTTATACCAGGCACAGCAAGTCATTAGATGCCTTTGCTGTAAGTCTGCCATGATTCTACAGCCATATGTGGTTACCATGGTGGGAACCAGATCTAAGACTAAATGGGGGCTGGTGGGGAAGGCACAGAGGTGTGTATTTTCTCTGCAGTGTGCTGAGGGGTTATAGGCACTGTAAATCTCCCACGGAATAGCAAGAGAGCAGAAAAGGAGCATTAGTCAGAAGAACATCATGCATTATTGTTCAGAGAATGAAGTTTTCATGGGGAGACAAGATTGTAGAGGAAAGAAATAAATCAACTTGCAGGTAGGCAAATATTCTTTCTGGTAACTGTTATAAGGAGGCTTTCCTCCTGATTCAGCCTGATTTCAAAAGAAAACCAAAGTAGTATTATTATAAATATATAATTATAGTTATTATATATTATAAATATATAAATATAGTATTTACTTACATATTCCACAACGTATGTAAGTAAATACTATACTGCTCATTCTTTTTAAAAATTTCACTAGAGCAAAGAGATTCTTGTTGTAAGTAGCCAAAACAATACAACTCCTGCACTCCATATAATTCCTGAACTATACTTTAAAAATGCTATAATGTCATCACTTCCTGAAAACCCAGATATCCAGGAAGAATGCATGAGCTTGAAAATACCTTATCAGGAAAAGGTGACAAAAGGATGCAACAGATGTCTAACTTTCAGGCATATAGCAAGCAATACATGATGCAGATTTGCTTATACACAATATCACCTTACTCCACTTAAACAGGTACAACTTCAGTACCATCTGGCATGACTAAAGAAGTACAGTAACAAGCTCATCAAGTGCACAGTGTTGGCATGCATGTCACGTGTAATATCACCAAATGCTTGCATTTATGTTCACTGTAGATTAGAAATGACAGGAAAAAACAGAAGTACGTTAGCCAACAAGAACTGCACAGGGGCTAGTCCCACTTCTGCTCCTCTCAGTGCTTTGATGATCTAAGGTGACAAGAACTCCTCTACTTGCTGTCCCCAAGGAAAGCCCTGCCTCGCATATCTCAGCGCAGGCAGACTACTACTTATTTTAGCATGGATTGTTCCACTGGCCTGTTCAGCTTCCCTCTTAGTCTGACAAGCCACACAAATGGGAAAAAATCCTCAAGCTTGTGGTCAATTTTATTCTTCCCATACTTTCTAAACATAATTGGTGCATGTGGGTTTAACGTGTGACTAAATCATTACAGAATCTTTACATTTATATAAAAGTCATAGTAAGTGACTTATTTTATGGCCTTCAAGATATCCCTGTAACATCTAGATTTGCCTCTTTAGCTTTGGGAGTTATGTGAACATGTTTAATATACTCAGAGGACATCCTTATGTGTTTCAGTGTAGGGAAATACAAGCTAAAACTCTATAGGAGGAAAAAAAAAAAAACACCTTAAAATGATAAAATTAACCAATCTTCACTAAGGGAAGCTAGAAAAATGACCACTGCCCTA
The DNA here is from genome assembly GCA_011075105.1 of Heteronetta atricapilla. Lineage (NCBI taxonomy): Eukaryota > Metazoa > Chordata > Aves > Anseriformes > Anatidae > Heteronetta > Heteronetta atricapilla. Next base: position 10,950,391 of record CM021735.1, read on the forward strand.
TTACCCTGGCAATGAGATACATTAAAATACAGTAGCACATCTATTGCCTAAAAGGCATTCCCCAGTCTCGCTGCTTCTTGACTTTCTTGAACACTAATGGTGCCAAAGTGTTGACGTAATCTAGATTTAGAGAGTAGAGATAAGTAAATGTAAATAGGAAAGAAAACATAATATCCCTAGAAATCGATTTTCATTTATATCAAACATCAGCTGTTAGATACATATGCTTTTCCAGTGCAAGGCATGAGCACTTTTATCCACATCTGGATAATAGTTATCTTTCCAATACTGCAGGGTCTTGAAGCAAGCCACGTGACCAGTTTAAACACTAGAATACAACAGAGAGCAAAGTATCCTGACCAATTACACCACAAGAATCGAGCATATATAAGTGCTACAATTAGTTATTATATTTTCAGACAGAAAGCAGTCTTTTAAAAAGCCACTGCACTTCCATAGCTATAGGCTTAATCTATATGCATGGTCAGAGTTCCACTGAAACTGACAGCCCAGCATGTGCATTAAATAAGGGCCCACAACAATGCAATCATTTGGCAAGATAAGATTTACACCACAATCCCAGCAACACATCACACAAATTATTACAAAAGCACACACCTGCAAGCCCACCAGCACTAATGAACTTGTTGCTACCTTCTCACAGGTCATAGCAACATATACACATACATTTTGCTGCTTTTTCCTAAACACAGGCACAAACAGAATGAGACAAAACTGTTTCTCTCTAGCATATTTCTTATGGGGTGTCTACTCATGTAGAATCAGTATGGATGCATATATATGCATGCACCTTTAAAGCATTATTATAAGGCTCCTTTTCCAGTATTATTAGCAGCTGCTTGCATATGTGTAACTTCTTGTCCAGAGTGACAGCTGTATTTTTGCCTGTTTTGACATTGAGTCTGATCTGGGTGAATAGCTCATATCCATTAAAGTGCTATTACAACACTGAATGACTGCCAGAATACTTCCTGATCAATTTTAAAAGCCAGCTAGCTGTCATCATCTAATCGCAACAGTGGAAAACAAATCTTTGGGGAATAAAACAAGACTTTAAAACATTTTTTAAAAAGCACAGTATTAAGTCTAAAACCTCCAAACTATTTAAATAAGAGTCACAAGCTGCAGCAATATCTAGGTAAAAATCTCTTCACATTGAAAACCCATATACTTGTTACTGATAAGCATTCTAACACAGTCTTTAGATCTACCATTACAACACTCCCCGGAGTTTGAACTCTTGCCATTACATAACTTAATAAAGCAGCACTGAAAACAATCACCAGAGTGTGATTGTGCTCACCATTAAATTTAGTTCTATAAAATTTAAGACTGAATTCAATCATCTTTGTCTTTGGTTGAATGGTTGAAACCCAATATGCAGGTTCAACTCCTTACTTCTGAACAGCTTTAGAATATGCATATTTTTAAGCTGCAGTACAAACACCATTTCAGACTTTCATTTATCAAGGATACTTGAAAGGCTATATAACTCAAAAGACAGTTAAAAACCACTTGAAATGAAGGCACAACTTGCACAAGGTTGGCACAGCTTTAAGAGGGTGCAAATGTAATAAGTGTAATACAGCACATTAAAAAAAATGGACTGCAAGAAGTGACATTTCTACACAGAAAATGTCTAACAAGTCAACCACACAATGCCCACATGCACACACAGTGACTAGCCAATGACTTCCATTTCTCCCCATACCACTGTTTTCTGACCAAGACTGCTCAGGTCAGATTTGCTGTATGGTCAGACTGTCTTGATCAGTGAATTAAGGAAACACTGACCACCTGATGAACTACTGCTACATCAAAATACATTCATGAAACCAGCTCAAATAATTGAACCCACCACTTACTCCATAAGCACATAATTTTGCTCTGAAGTGACACCATGCAAGTATACAATGAATGAAGGGCTTCTCTGCATTTCACCTGGAGATGAAACAATATTAAACAAGCATAACAAAAAGACCCACACCCAATCTCTCACCCCCCAACAACCAAGATGAACGTAGCATATTCTTAAAACAGGTAAACCTCAACACACAGGCATGCATCAAAATAACTGATTAACAGCCTAGTCAGCTATTGCAGTTCTAGTTTTAGAAACAAACCCTATGCTTATGAAGGTATAAAAGCTTAATTACAAAAGAGGTTGTATTACTGCCTGCCAAAAATAATGCTGACAGCTTACAATATGAAAATCATTAAGAAATCTTGAGTTATCTTAGCCAGAATGTTCATTACATGTAACCTCTATGTGAAATGAGAAACGAGGATTACAGAAAGTTCTGCAAACACAAGAGTACATTATGTTTTATTGAGGAAGGATAATTCAGATCTGAAAATAAAAATTGAAGACATTTGTGTAGAATGCATGTCCTACGTTCTTACTGGGTTCACAGCAAGTCAAGAAAACAAAGGTGCTTTAGTAGTGACATTGCTGGATTTAAGAGACAACAAATGCATTTTCAGAGAAGCTAAAGTGATGACAGATTTACAGTTCAATGAAAGGAATCCTCTCACCCCACCTCAAACATTGGCTTAAACCAAGGAGGCAGAAAGTAAGTAAGCCATTTCACATGCATATAAGAAAAGAGTTTCTTCACAACATTAAGAGTTGCCTATAAACATAACACTTCACTAGGATGCAGGATAGAAGTTTAAAGACAAAATAAAGCAAGTCATGTGGCAGCTGACTTGATCCCCAAATACAAAAATTAACTGGTCATTATGGAAACCAGTAAACTGATCATATGTACACCTATAAGAAATTAGTTTTGAATAAATATTTTGCAGTAAAAAATAGTGTGTATATACACATCATATCAGAATGCATCCTGCAAGACCTGACAAGTATTGTGACAGCTATGTAGAACATGATTATATTTTCCTGCAATTTTATATACATTTTGTAGAGGAACCTCATTTCCAAGGTCCTCTGATACCTACAAGAAACGTTAACAAACTAGAGCTGTAGAATAAGATTCTTCTGTGCCAAGTGACTAGAAAGCCTTTTGTGTTAATGATAAAAATTACATCACATTAGTATATTAATAAAACTATAGCTTATAATATACTGTATTAATGAAATGCACAATGGTAACATCTAGGTTAGATTAGCAGAATAACATGTTTATTAACAGTTGGTAATTCTGGGTAATAACACTAGTGGTGAATGGTGGCTGCATTAATAACTACTGGAAAGTTATTTTAGTAACTTTCTACTGTTATTTTAGTAATGGTATTTTAATAACTACTAGAATCAGAAATGGCTACTGGGAATCTGTATGTTTGCAAAAGGATTCTGAAAAGCTAATATGTACAGATCTCTACAAAATACCATGCACGGAAATATACATTGCCTTGTAACTTGACATTAGTAATACTGCCTATTTAAAAAACATAACACCTCCATAAGTCAAGGGTTCCCAAGATCTTTCTCTTAACTGCAAGAATTTCTGCAGTTATCTTGTAGTGCCAAAAATATCACTATTTTTTGTCAATGGGACCAAAAAGAAATCAAAACTTGACTAAGAGACTAAAGAAAATTAACTCATCTGCCTCACAGTAAGCCAAGCCACTATCAATGAGAATGGTCCAACTATATAAGAGAAATACAACCTGGAATTCAGCATGAACTAGCTAAATCAGCTGGTTAGGAGTTACCTATTTACTGTTCAGGAAGGAAGGGCAAGGACCACATCACAACCAACATCCCCCTATCAAATTGGCACGTTCCCCTAAGTGGATTGGCATGTTGCCACTATGTCTAATCTCCACAGGAATGTACAACAGGAGGAACGTTAAAGACCAGAATGGGAAGGAGGGACAAAAGGAGTCTACAATCCTACTCTTCTATGATACTTGCAGAGGAAGTAGGTCACCAATTAAGAGACACCTAAGAGACACCTAATTCACATGTGAATAACTAAACAGCCCCCCCCAAAAAACTACAACACTGTCATACAGCAGATAGTGACTGAGGATGACGTTTGATTCATGATGCTAAAACCTACCATGATACTGCTCAATACCTCTAAAATGAGTTTAATATATCTTGTATGACAATATAAGAGTGGTGTATTTACTACAATCTGCCACAAATAATTACAGTATTAAATGTACAAAACAATTATTGGAAAATCCATCTGAATGACTGGTTTAACAGTTCCATTGTTAGGAAAGCTTTGTGATGCATTGCTCATACTGCTCTCACAGGTATTGATCATGCACATATATAATACAGCTAATATACTGTAAGGATGACAAAAAGAGACTTAGTTTGCTTTAGTTTCACAGTGTTACAGGAAAGGTTGCTTATGTCAAAATCTCAAGCCAAAAAGACCAGAGAAAAATATGCAGTTCTACAACAGTTTAGTTAATGGTCAGTACGAACATCATGCCAAGCTTCATACCATCCCCCTCCATCCCCTCCCAGCACAAAAAAAAAAAGAGCTTGTCACAGTTTCTTTCTGTATCAGATATTTCCTAGTCTTTAAAAAATATTAAAACAGCTGAATGGAAAGCATAGATGTCACGTGGTAATTTACTGAGCTAAGGAAAAAACTCAGTGGAGATTCAAGGAACTGCTCATCCTAGCAGGTACCCTTTTCCTTTCATCTAACTCATCACCTACCAACCACAATCTGATCATTCTGGAATGGTGACCCAGATACAACCTATACAAAATCTTTGCCTATACAACTTCACTACAGAGGTGCACAATAGAATGATGTGGCTTCCACTTCCTCTCTCCCATAAGTATATAGGATCTTTGTACTCAGTGTCAAGTACTCCCAAGCCTCTTCCACCCTCCCAATTTGAAATAACAGCCCACCTCTCTCCTCTACTGCTCTTCCTTTACTTATTTCCCTCCTGACCAACTCCACCAGAATTGCACTGCTTCAGACACAGCAAGATGGGGAGAACAGACATACAAACAGGAGAGCTGAGGAGCACAAACCTGAGCCAGGCACAGCAGAGCACTCAACTGCAAGAAAAGTTGAGATAAACAGGATATCAAGCATAAAAATCAGGGCTTTAAATCTGGTTTGGTCCTTCCAAACAGAACTTGAATTATTTTCTATTCTAACAGTTCCTTTACAGAAAGAAGTTGAGTATTGTCACTGTGCCAAAACAGACTAACATTGTTCTCCATATGAATCCTCTCATTAAAAATACTTTAAACAGCTCACCTGCCGCACATTGATCAGGTCTCCCAGAGCACTATTCTAATACATAACATGATTGTAAATAGCTGGCAACAGTAACACCCCAACACAACATTTTCACTAGAAATCTGAAAAAGTACAGCTACCCTAAAAAGGCTGTAACACACAAAAAAACAGAGACCAGCTAGGACTCTACTGAAAAGAGAAATGTTCCAAAACCAATGTCAGAAGTCCTCTTTATATACAAGAGTAACCCTAACATTGTGTCTCAGTTCTCCCACAAGGGTTTTGACCTTGCAAGTGTTTCAAGGTCTGAAACAACTACCAGACAGACATTTCTTCTGAAACCTCCAGATTGCTTCTCATCACCGACAGTCTTTCATAGAGGCAAGACCTGGTGTGTGCTGGTGCCACACAGGGGACTGCCAGCCCAGAAGGTGAGAGTTCTCCATGGCTCCTGTGGACTTCTGGTCAAATATGACACAGCACAGGCAGGAAGATATATGCAAGATTAAAATAAGAGTTTGGGTTAAAAAGTGCATCCTTCCATACATGAGCTGATGTATATAGCTGTAAAGATGATGTCTTCTGAGTGATACTATTTTTTTTAGGCTTGACAACTGAGGCTTAGATTTGTACCATGTGTGTTTTTTATTTGTACTGTTTGTCTTACATTGGACAGTTGTGAAGCACTGCTGTGTGAACTACCAATCACTAAAGCTGTTATGTTACATACTTCATGAATATTGTAAGATATTGTTATATGGATGCAATATTTTAACAATAGTGTAATTATGGGAACATCCTACACATGGACTTGACATTTTTCAAGATAATTCAATCATGGGGGATACCAACACATAAGAAAGAAGAATTACACCTCAGTTAAAAACTTTCAGACTAAGCAATAGCAACAGTGCCTCGTGTATTCCATACATTAACCTTTTAAATAGACTTGTAATATGTAGTTCATTTAAGTTCCAAACACAAGCAGGTTATAAGAATCTCAGACTGGTTAAACTGTAAGAGTTCCCTAACAAGTTCTGCTGCACCAAATAAAGTACAACTCATAACATTATTTATTTACACACAAATTAAAGTTGCATGCTACCATGAAACAAAATAGGCAGGCACTCTAGGCTCTCTCCATACTGCAGAGAAGTGCTTTTCTTTCCCACAGTAACAAGAAGTCTTTCAGAAGTCTGCAGATGAAAGCCAACATTTCTAAATCTGTACAGGTGGAGTTATCAGCCTCCCTCTCTTCCTCCAATCTAACTAGAACTTGTATGCCTGGTCTTTCTCCATTGCTGTTTGCATCCTCTATGCTGACCATCGATGCTTTACATAAAATACTTCCCCTCTTTCCTAAGCATTTAAGGTTTCTGTATAGGTAATTCAAAAAGCCTATCATGCAATGTAAGTGTTGGTAATTCAGGCCTTGCAATCCCACTAATGCTCATTTAGGTGCATTCAACAGCAGTTAACTGCTATTCAGCATCAAAGATTTAAGCGTCTCTTTAGACTTCACCTGTTCAGGGGAGAACGGCTAGGAGTGTGGTTGGCAACAGACAAAAAAAACATACAAGAAGGCTCCATGCATGAAAGCTGTCATTTACAGGGTTTGCTTAATGCTTCTGACACTAAGTACGCAACATGTAAACTGGTTTAACATCACTTCTAAAAATCTACTGACAAATTACCACTTCATGCATTTCAGAGCACCTTTTATCAAGTCAGGTGTGTGTGAGGTTGTTGTTTCAACATGCCAGAGATGCCAGAAGAGAGGATTACTAAGAGTGTATCAAGAGAGCATGGAGTGGGTGTTGACTCTTAAAAGAGGAACAGGAGTTCTTCAAAAGCACATTGCAAAGCAATGAACTGAGAAAAGTCCCTGCCCTCACAGCTCTCTGATCCTTAATAGCAAAATGTAACAGCTTAGCAGAACAAGCATAGGTGAAAGTGTATTGTATTTGGAAGTCCCTGTTCTGGGTAATCAAAATTGGATGTATAAATCCTTTGCAAAGTGCCCAAAATAATAATTTTGACAGTGCTCCTTTAACTACCATGCCCTATAATTTTAGGGTTAGAAATATGCAACTTTATTAGAGGTTAGTTTTATTCAAAAAGACAAAAAAAATATACTGTCACATCCAAGGCAAAGGTGTATCCTTGTTGAAAAAAGTTATTTTAAGAGCATTGCAGTACTAGCCTGCTCAGTTAGATAAACATCTATCTTTTGGGTACAGGACATGAGGTTTTCTTAATTGCCTGCAAACTATTACATGTCTGTAACTGACATTCATCATTAGTGCAGATGAAAGTATAATGAAGCTTAGTTGCATATAATTCTATCTTTCGTATGTAGATGAACGGTATTGTAGTAGTGAATAAATAAAATTATGAATAAAGTGTCGATCCTGACATTATAAAAGCAACGTGTTAACTTTGTTCACTCAGCCTCAGACGGCACTGTTTTCCATATCTTACTCATATCCTCTTTCCTAATTCTTTAACTGCACCAAAACATGTATCTATCGCTTCTGAATTATCTTCTACAAAACTGAACTAAAAATGGAGCTGGAGCAACACTTAAGAAATGCAGCTTATTACATTTGTTGCACCCCAAATAAATATTGATTTCAATCTCAGAATGCTATGAAAAGGCTTGCATCAATTACATAGTACATCACAGTCATGATGCGAGTTACCTAATTCCAGTGATACACACAGCAAATCAATCATTCACATCCATAGACCTTGGTAAGATAGAGCCACCACTACTTACCTTTATCTGAACTTTTAAATACTGTATTCATTTTGGAGTGGCATTATAAAGGAAAAGGTTTACAATAAAAAATGTCAGCTAATCTGCTAAAAAAACCTGTAGTAATTATAATTACCTCTATTCATGTCATGTGTGTTTTAATACATACACAAATGAGTAAAAGAGCCCTTAATGACAACAACATTATGAGGGGAGGTTTCTCTTTTGCATTATCTATTTATTCAACACAAAATTATTAGGCTATTGTGATAAAGCAGCTAGAGTACAATGACTTTCCTTTAATCACTAATTAAAATGCTGATTGCCTGTTGAGTGAGACATGCAGTTATGGTCAAACACCAAGTCCTATTGTGTGATAACAGCTTGGGCTGGCCTTACAACTGGGTGGGGTGGAATCAGTGCTAAGTAAACAAACCCTCTACTGCTGAAAAACACAATCGCTTCAGCTCAATAAAATCCTTAAGTAACTTTTAATTTTACAGCCTTAGACAAGCTAATATAGCAGAGCACAAAAGTTCAGAGATAAAGAGACCTACCAGGTGCTGGAATAAACAAGCAATTACACAGATTATAGAAGTGCAGTACTGGGTCTGTATGAATTAATTTATTCTGTGTACAAGCTGAGGTGGAAATTAATTTCATGGGGCCAAATTCAAAGGACCACCGGGACATTATTGGCTTCATCTATTCAACTTCTTAAGTATACTCAAATTACACCTCTGCAATCCTACTGATAGCAACCCAATGCCATCAGTGGGGTTTCACAGACATAGTCAAGATAACCCCCAAAGATTTTTCTTGCATCATTCATTTGTTGAAAAATAAATTAAGTAAAATAAGACCTATTTGTCTACAATTCTGTATAATCAAACTGATACTGAAACAATCTGCAGAACGCCACTGTTGTATTGGACAGTGTTTTACAAGTGCAGCATTAAAGCCTAGGGCGTAGCTAAGAACAAAAATAGTTCTCCCAGGAGTAAAATAAATTTCTAAATAAAACCAAAATAATCTAATTGATTATTTTGATTTGAGTTAAACAAGCCTTCACTCTAGATCCTCAAGTAGCACTGCAGCACTTTGCAATTTCCTAAATTTGTGGGGCAGGGGAGGGGGAGAGACAAGGACACCACAACAGCTGTTTCCTTTAATCACGGCTTGCTGATATTCTAAGAAATCAATTTGACCTGTAAAGTTAACATGGCATGAAGGAAACACGTCATTTTTCAGCAGCAAGTTCATTCCTTTTAAAGGTTGAGTCTTCATCAGATTCTAGTTTAAAGACAGCTCCATCACATAGGTAAGAACAAATTTGCTTTCTTCCAGTTTGACAGGTTTGTACTCTAAACAGAACACAGTAGTGTGCTGTTTAATACACTAAACTCACTCACTACAAATAATCACTTGTGTGTGGTTTTGTTTTTGTTGCATTTAAATAAACAGTACAAAAAAATTAACTCAACTACATTAACTCACTACAAATAATCACTTGTGTGTGGTTTTGTTTTTGTTGCATTTAAATAAACAGTACAAAAAAATTAACTCAACTTGTTCTAGTAATGTGTACACACCTGTTAGTCATAACCTGTAATTACAATTAGAAAATTCAAATTAATGTTTTGTGACTTTTACATGTTCACAATGCCATATAATGGCATAAAGCAATAGACTAAAAAACATTTTAAGTGATAAAAAATGCACAAATTCCACCTAATTCTAGCAAGGGAGTTGATTTCAGTATCTGAACAAACATCTTGAAGAGTCATGTCATGGAGTGGTCAAGTATTGCCTCACTTCTCCACCTCATGTAAGAACATGAATTTCACTCCTGTACTAGTCTTTTTCTTCAAGTGACATCACCTCACCCTTTTATCACTTGCATTGTTTTTCTACACTTTGTCCTTAGATAGAAACTGCAAATAATTCCACAGTGGAAACAAACCAAGGAAAAGTGATTTCCCACCCCCTTTTGCTTGACTCCAATTGAAACTAAAGCAACTGTTTTGTTTATGTGCAGCTGCTATTTATATAATATCCCAGCTCACAAAAAGAACCAAAAGTCTTTGTTCTGCTCAATATTGTGGAGTCTCATGCAAGAGGCACAGGAAACTCTTTCCTATTGGAGACGCACACAGGCCAGCAAATTTACTACAACTGTATGTCAGATTATCCCCCATGCTATATGACCACAACCACCAATTGCAGCTATCACAAGTGGCACTGTGCTTCAGCTCATTCTTTCCTCTCCAAAGAAATACAACTACCCGTCTCCTGTTACACCTCTATTGTGAGAACAGTGTTAACAAGCTGCAACTACTCTGATAGCCCTAAGCGTGTAAAATCCATGAATCTCCCAAGTGAACACCTGACCTGATGCTCTGCCCTCCCTGCCTCTGCTCTAGGGGCAAGTCCATGCCATTAAAAAGACACATGAGGACAGTGTCAAAGTAAACTCTAGTGCAAATCAAAATATCATAGTTTCTACCAAAAGTTCAAATACAGTTTTGTTTCTAGAATGTCGTAAAGCTGTCTGGTGACCAACCACTAAGATATTTGCAAAACACACCACTGAAGTAAAGGAATGATGATAATTTGGAAGATAAGAATCTCTGATAACAGATACTTGCAGAAGTTCTTCAGAATGATGGATAAAACAGCTCAGGCTTAATCTTTCATGAAGACACATGTCATTCTCTGGATCCCTGCCTACATTTTTCAGGCTTTGCAGAAGCAGAGATAGCTGTGAGTCTGTCTGATCACAGGACTAGAATCTAGAGTCACAGATCAAGTGTGTTTTTTTTTTTTTTTTTTTTTTTAAGTCCCCATGGAATATAAGGGGACACTTCTTTACAGTGAGGGTGACAGAGCACTGGAACAGGTGGCCCAGAAAGGTTGTAAAGTCTCCTTCTCTGGAGATATTCAAAGCCATCCTGTGCAACATGCTCTAGGTGATCCTGCTCAGCAAGGGGGTTGGACCAGATGATCTTCAGAGGTCCCTTCTAACCTCAGCTATTCTGGGATCAGCATTCAGCAGAACTACAACAGGTGATTTTATTCTACAAACCTGCACTAAGCTTATGGCTCAAATTCTTGTAACCCTTGAACTATGAGAAACACTCATTAGCCAATAACACAGGCTCAGGCAAGGATTTCAGTGAAGTAACATTTTATTCACCATTACAATGGGATGCGTCTTGCAAACAGGAACACGCTTGCAGATGCAGTTTTCACATCTTTTATGCCCTGTTCCCCAATGCCTCCTCTTTCCCCTTGTTCCTCATTGGCCGAGTACCTACATGACACTTTTTACTAGTTTTATGTGATCAGTCTTTTAATTCCTACCCTTAATTTTCTTATCTTTTGCAACCTTCTTTCTGTTTTTAAGAACTTTTTAGCCTTTTGGTCATATACACCCAGTCTGTGCTTTTCTGCTGAATATCAATCTAGTACTTGTTTCCCCCATACACCATGCAATCCCAGGAAGCAACATGCCTTGCACTTCCTGTTCTTATGTTACTGATTCCGATGGAAAAAAAAAAAAAAACACATGCACTTAACACATTCAAGTAACTTCCAGAAGCATCATTTTCATTAGCACTGAAAAAGATTGGATGAAGTGACCCATCTTTTTTAGACAGCACTGCCTCAGCTTTCTTCTGATTATGCAGCTTTCATCAAGAACCTGTCCTTACTGCCTGTAATACTCAGATTCCTTGACAAATAATATTTAATTTTTAGATACTTATTGATTTTGCAGCACTGCACTTAACAAAACACACCTTTCTTACATAAAGAAGGAACAGACTTTGCTTTATACACCAACAGTTATGCTGTGATCAGCCCACTCTCTGGTTCAGAACTAAACTTGCAAGGAAGTCTGCCCACATTTTTATAACTTGCTACATTTGTAGCCTATGACTTCCATCTAGTTTCAACATATGCAGGCATCCAATTTTTAACCACAAAAATTCTGGTATTCTATGCAATACCATACCTGGATGTCCTAAAATGGGCAAATAAAGACAGAAGGGGAAAAGAGGCATGCCCTTCACCTATCAAGTGTATTCCAGACATTCTCCAGTGATACAAAGCTGAAGTTTGATTTTCACTCTCATGCTGGTCAGCTTAAACACCAAAAATAACAGCAGTCTAGGTGAATAAACAGATTCTCCACTGATGGACTGGAACATCATGCTATATTTGCAAATGGCCACTTATGATGCTTTAATTACAAATTGAAAATTGTATCTACTTAATTGGAACAAGATAGTGTCCAAAGAAAAGTTAGCAAACTACCTTCTGATCAAGTTACTATTACTTATCCTCTGGAGGTAAAGTTTCTTTCCCATGGAAAATGGACTTCCAATGTCCAAATAGAGAGGAACATCAGAAGCTCAGATGCAAAGGCAGTCAGTCTTTCAAGGTGTTATAATCCATCACCACTATGAAGCCCAGATATAGTAGTCCTCTAGCATCATCTACCAACTCACATGCCATAATTTGCTGAAAGGTCTTACAGACTTACGAGTTTAATTGTGCACAAAGCAGGTCTAAACCTGACTATGTACTGGAAGGATGTGTTAAGTCTTTGATGCTACAGTGATGCCATGCCATACACATAAAGAGAACAATTACTATATTAACATTAAAATTAACAATCTTCATACTGCCATTAATGAAGCATCATTAATAGTGCTATTGTTTGCAAGTATGTTACATGTCAATACATGATTTAATACCAACAATATTAGTTGAACAGAGAGCAGATATGCATTTTATGAGTGTCTTTAATCAATAAAATAAGTATCATCTAACACTGACTCATTATATGGACTGGAATGAACATCTAAATCAATTTAAGAAACTGATGCCATTATTCATGCCCAAATGATTTCGCTTGGTCTTCCACAATATCAGAATGTGCTGACATGTGACTGATAAAAAAAATAGAGGATGTTGTGGTCTTCTTACATTTCCTTGTCCTAGCTCCAGGCAACACACAGAACAATTTCATATTTTACAGTGATATCTTCTCACTAATCAAGACCCCTAAACCACTTCTCAAAGCAAAATTGTCCAATGTTTGTTTCTGTATCAACATGCCACATTAGCCTCAAGTTCAGCTTGTTACAAATTAGTCTACAAACTTCTGACCATGCTTTTTCTCCCAGTCTTTGCATCAAAGTTTAGCATTCCCCTTTAGTGAATAGTTTATATTATTTCCTGAATTTGTCATTATTTTGACTTTTAGCCCTATGATCTAAAGGGCTTACAAGACACTCCCTAGCAAAGAGCTCTAGGTAACAACTGCAAAACAAAGATGTACTACTTCCTTCATTCTATGCATAAGTGAAAACTTATCTTCAGAATCTGTCCTCAGTCCAATGGCATATCCCACCAGCTACCTCTGCACTGAAACTGCACTCACATTGCTTATTGCAGCACGTGAGATTGCTACCCATCTCAGGATTCTAGGCTTTCTATCTGGTTATGATTTCTCCCAGTCATGCCCACCCCCTTTATGGTAATTTCATCTTAATCATGTCATCATTGGGCACGTGATGAAAGAATGTCACTATTTAGTAAAAATTCCAGCTTTTAGTAAAACATATTAAAATCATATTACATGCTTTATTTCTCTTCTACCTTTAAGGCATTTATGCTATTACAGGAAGTGGGTAGGTTTGACACCACAGTCTAGAAAGACGCTACACATCTTTGTCATCTTCAGCTTCGTGCCTTGTGCCCAAGTCCCGCTCAAACTTTACATCCACTTACCTATACCATTCTTCTATATTCATCCATGATGGCCTGACCCAGTTTCAGCTTTCAGCAACACCCTCTAAGTTTTAGGTCACTGAGGAACTCACATCTAGTCAAACTGGACTTGTGTTTAGCTTCCCTTCTTTGTACTAGAAAAGGTAGCTCTTAACCCCCTTGTTAATGTTTTTCTAAAGAACTGCCAGCTATCTCAAGTCACTTTACCACACATCTGCTTACTTCAGAAAGCTACCCAACAATTCCAAAGCACACTTTCTTGAAGCCTGCTGTCTTTAAATCAGAGGATACATTTTATCTTTTAAAAGCAGCACACTCTATCTGAGGATTAGGAAGGCCACAGAAAAAATATTCAAAAAACTCAAAATTATTCAAATGATAACCATAGAAGCACTAGAGATAGGCAAATAAGGTCAAGCAACCAAAGGAATGACTTGAAAAGATATACAGTGCATGCAGTCGCAACACTTCGGTCCTGAATATCAGGAGTGGGTTTTTAAACTTCTCAACAACATGACTTCATGCAAACAAAGTTAATTCTACCCTAGAAAGAGGTCATAATTCCCTAGCAGGCATAATTTTAATTAACATTAACATAAGTGGAAGTTTTTATATGTGTTGAAAGGGGACTGAAGTGCTTACTTGGAAGGAAGAAGGACAGAAGAGGGGCAAGCATACACAGTTTTTGGGTAGGTAGCATATTTGAGAATATACTGAAAAAGGGTTATCCTTATGTAAAGTATATTTCCTTACATCCAAACATTTTTTCATGTATTTCTATTCCAAACCCACAGCAAATGTTCAGAAGACGTTCACTTTAGCTTTTCAACAACTTCACTTCTCTGGTATTCATGTGCTCTTTCATGGTTGTTTTCTACCAGTGTTTGTAAACTGTATTCCTGACAGACTTGTGTAAGGGAACAGGGAACTGTTTTGCCTACCAGAGTTTGTAATCACCATCATGGAACCAGGAAACCAAACCATCATGATCCGAACTGAAAGAGCTTAAGTTTCACATCCCCACTATTTTCAAACAACACATCCCCCAAATCAGTGAGAATTTACATAAGTTACACAACTAAAACTTTTGAATAGATAAAGTTTTTGGGAAAAAAAAAAGCTTATAATAAGCTTTTTTTTTCTATCTTATGAATTAGTATTTATTAACCATTAGCTGCAATGGAATTACCTGATCCATAATAATAGAGGTGCATGCCAGTCACACATGAGGTTAGATGGAGAAAGAACGTTGCTATGCAAGCTTTTGAATCACTTAAAAGTTTGGCAGAAGTTTTCATTTACTAATGCCCTAGAGTGATTATAAATTAGGGGTCCAGTTAACTTTAACAGAAGAGTATTGATGAGAGACACAGAAAATACAGCAAAACATGGTAAGATACATTGCAAATAATACCTGAAATAAATGCCTCCCGCAGCTGTGGTTGTTTCATCCTGGGCTATTGGTACAGATTCTTACATTATCTTTTACCCATGGGAAGCTGGCCAGATGATCTTATCAGCAGATGGAGGACAGAGACATGCCTTACCAGTTTCCAAGCCCCTCCATCCCTGTGTTTTCATTTAGTTGCAACTTACAGCAAGCTCTGCATCTGACACACACCTTCACTATGCCAGAGGACTCTAACTAAAGGTCTGAAGTCAGGCTAGACCTCCATGTGCTACCGCATTTAAAATAATTAAGAGTTTTGAGCATAAGTTAAACATATATTATAGAATGGTTTGGGTTGGAAGGGACAATAGAGATCACTTAATTCCAACCCCCCTGCCCCAGACAGGGACATCTCCCACCAGACCAAGTTGCTCGACACCCCACCCATCCTGGCCTTGAGCACCTCCACAGACAGGGCATCCACAACTTCTCTGGGCAACCTGTTCCAGTGCCTCACCACTGAGCGAAGAATTTCCCCCTAACATTCAGTCTAAACCTACCCTTTTCTAGTTTAAAGCCATTACATCTTGTCCTATCACTACACTCCCTGATATTTTGCTTAACTTTTCATAAAACCTAAGCTATAGCTAAAAATGAATTTGTGTTACAGAATTGCTTTTGTTACTAGAAGCAAAACTCCAAGCCTACAAACATTAATATCTCAATTCACAGTAATACTTGTTTTTCCAAGAACTATGGTGAACTTCTATGCAAAACCTACTTTGAAAAGAACACTATCATGTTACAGAATAGCTGAGGTTGGAAGGGACCTCTAGAGATCTAGTCTAAGAGCCCTACCAAGCAGGGTCATCTAGAGCACATTACACAGAACTGCATACAGGTAGGTTCTGAATATCTCCAGAGAAGGAGACTCCGTACAGACTCCAGGCAACCTGTTCCCTCTGTCACCATCACAGTAAATAAGTGCCCTCTCATATTTAACTGGAACTTCCTCCATTTCAGGCATGTGCCCATTGCCTTATCCAGTCACAACTGAAGAGTCTAGGCCCATCCTCTTGACACCCTAGTCTTTTAAGCAAAATGGAAAAGCCTCTCTTGAAAGCCAGAGCACTTAAAGGTATGTAAGGCTAGTTGTGTTGTTTGTTCATATTATAAATTATGAAGTATTTGAAAATGCAAACTTCTTGGGGAGAGGAGGGAGGGTGAAGACAGGCACTAAAGAACATGGTATTTTTACAGGTCAGAAGAAAGTAAATTTTTAAAATGTTTGTTACATTGCAGATGCTACTCTGGACTATACAGACAGAAAACATAGATCTCTGGTAACCAGATTAAAGGCCAAGGCCACAGCTTTATCAAAATACAGTAACTCACAATACAATATTATCAGACAGCCAACAGTCCTTGCAGTAGTAAATAATGAAAGCCCAAGGCAAAACACCATACACACGAGACCCCAATGAAATGCAGTCCAGTCCCAATATCCAACTCCTAAGTCCATCAATACTGATGCAATTTTGTTTTGGGACCCTGAAGATGGGTAACACTTGTATATGGGCAGTAAAACTTTATTTTGCTCTAACTCTTCCCTAGCCTTCTTGCTACACATAGCCAAATACTGGTGAAAGAAAGCTTCCAGAAGAAAAGGTGACAGAGCAAGCAAAGAAAAAAAGATAAAACCACACAGAGACAAAATACCTCAAGTATTTGACTGTTCTCAACCAAATCTACACAGACTACTGAGTTCCTAGCCCCCTTTCAAAAGGTAGACAAGTAACTAACATCCAATATGGCATAAGTTACGTATTTCTTGATTCAGTTCATAATTAGTCACTGGAACAATCTCCAAGTTCATACACATGCCAATATAATTTGCTGAAGAAAATAACTTGACTATTTACTGATTTTTGTCCTAATGCATTTATAGCTTTACAAAACTACTTCAGCAGTATTTTATAGTACAAGGTCAACATTACACTCTCATATAACTCCTTTTAACATAAACCAGAACTCTGTCCCCACAGCCGTTTCTTTTTCTTCCCACAACAATACCTGGGGGGAAGCATTAACAGACTTGATTTTAAATATTGATCAGGGAATGAAACATTTTCTAGACTTTCTTCAAAAATTGCCTCTTGTTTTAAAATTAGTGATAAGTTTTTTTTTTAACTAAGTAGTAGAACAAAAGATACAAAAAATTGAAGTGTTATGTCCTTAGGCAACAATATTCAGAAGAGCAGATCTTGCCTGTAATTCATATTAGCTTGAACAAGATATTAAAATTTTGCTATATATCCTGAGTTTTATTTGTCCATAGGCAGACAAACTGAGTAATACTTCAGTCTGAACATAAAAGATCAGCAAATTTCAAATCCACGAATAGGAGGAACAGTCACTAAACCCTGATCAAAATCTGCATGTATATTGAGTTCACTGCAACTAGTATGACTTCTGATGCAACTGCAGCATTCCTATGGCCTCAGGACATGCAGCCTCATACTATATATACACTCACACAGTATTGTCTACTAATACACATAAGCAAATAAAAGGCTCATATTCTCAAGCACACTGGTAACAGATGAAACATTTTTACATACCTGAAAAATGGCTCATGTCAATATATAGATTTTGTCAGTCCCACACACAACTTGCATTGCTCCTGTACTCCTACATGAAGATGTACAACCTTCTACAATGTTTACATTACAGAAACAAGTTGCCCATGTTCTGAATGTGGTCAACCATAATCACCTCTCATGACAAGGTCTCGGACAGTTTTTGGAGAGACCAAGGTGTGGGTAAAGCAAAGTTTCCTTTGTATTGCCCTTGTACAAAGTTGCAGAGGCTACATACATAGCATCAGGTTACATTAGACTGCAATTTTTTATCCCCGCTCTGTAAATACTACATGTAAATTATGTCTTTGGAGTCTGAAACTTAATGCTCAGCCAAAAAAGTGATAGAACAAAGCACCTACTAATCAACTCAAAGCATCTAGGAAGTGAGGCTTTTCTAATGAATTATGACAATTAACCCTAGGGATCGGTCACTGTACTAACAGACTATTGCTTGCTCTGAGCAATAGGAGACATTAAACACACTGGTTCATACCCCTAAATCCCTGTTCTGTTTTGAGGCAGCATCTCACCTCCCTGGAACACAAAACTTTGAGGTAGGTTAAGTGCCTCAGACAAGCTTCTGGCACTCGAGTGTGACACTTGACCAACAGTCTACCTGAGACAGAGTGAGAAATACACTTACTCATTCCTGTCAACTGTCTAACTTTTAAAAAGTAATGGTTCACAGTGTAAGCCACATATCAGCATCATTCTTCTATCCCATAATATTTGACTGTAGGTAATAGTTGAAGGCTCACGGGTTAACAAAGGAAAGGTTACAGGCTCATCCCACAGCTGAGATCACCATCACTACTGGCACTACAAAGAGCTGAAAGAATATTAGAATCTAAATGCAGAGCTGACAAGTATATGGTGGCACCTCAACCCCACACTGCCTTTGAGTAATCCATGTAAAATGTACATGCTTAATTTTCCTGTCCAGTTCTTACTAGACAAGAAAATGCCACCTAGCCAATTTAAAAGGACTACAAAAAGATAGGTTGAGAACAAGTACAGAGAACAAGGCCAGTACACAGTGAAATAAGTTTCTAGCTTCCCCTCCCCCACACACACCCATCCCCCAGAGAAAAGGGATGAAGAGGAACCCTTCTGCTTTGCCACAACTGGCAGGCCATGATAAAGGCAGCTCAAAGCCTGTCCCTCTACCCAGAATCTGGCCATACCAGCAACTCCAACTTTTTTCTGGGATCCTGAGCTATGTGTCAGGCATAGCTCTATGATCTACTACTGAAACTGTCCTGCAGAAAGTTGATCAAACACTCCAATTTTTCAGGATGATGCTCTCTTCTTAAAAAATAATAATAATCCAGAAATGCTCAAGCTCATCTGACCAGGTCTGTGCAAGACACTAGAGTAGCTGTCCTCTTCCATGCCTCCTGGTGGCCCTCCACCTCCTAGCACGAACAGAGCAAGTGGCTTCAACACCATAAGCTGAAGGCACTGCTGCCACTGGCTGATCTCACTTAGCCTCTGTAGCATGTGTGCAGATTATTTCATAAACTGCTGCCTTCTTCTAGCTGCTACAGGGTCACAGGGGTCACTAAGGCCAGACCCATCACCAAGATCAGTTTTCCCCTCAAAGTAGCAGCACAAGCAACAAGAAATGGGATTGTGAAAAACAAAGGGTGGGTGTGCAGTGCCTGCAGTCCTCATGTCATCAGCAGCTACCAGGTCACTGCAGTCAGCTTCCATGCAGGTGGAGATCCTTGGTTTTGGCTAGGATACTACACTTAAAAGAAGAGCAGTGTAATGGAAGTTTTCTGTTCCAGCATTTTACTGTTCCTGGTAAGAGGAATAACCCCTCTATCTTTTCGCAACTGCTATGAGGCTTACACAGAGGAAAGCTGCTTGAATTTATTTTAAACTAGAATAACCTGCCAAAAATATTCAAGGGAAAGACCTCATGATAGCATTATATTTTTTTCCTGAAAGCTTAATTTAGACAACTACCAGCAGATCCCTTCATGGACACAGCAAAATCTTAAACTCTCTCTATTTGACTGTGCTTGCCTAAGGCATTAAGTTCAATCCACCATGTCGCACCTCAGTAACTCAGCACAGACAAGGAAATTCTTACAGTCAGCTTCCCCAAGGGATTTGTTAAGTTTCACATACATTTAGTTGTGCAGTTGGCCCGTTCAAATTGATAAACTTGTTGCTTGGTGCTTTCCGCTGCAAATTTTGTCACTAGGAAAAATAAACACTAGAGTGGGGGAGGGAAGGCTACTATGCTTCAGCAATATATATTTTAAAATAATTACACATGCATTCCCATTCCTGTCTCTTCTTGAGAGGCATTTATTTTTCAGAAGAGACAGGCTGATATTCTGGTGATGGGCATATTAAAAATGCCAGATAGAAAAGATGAATGTCATTGACATGTCACAAATGAATAGAGCAGATATACAAAAATACTATTCAATCCTATCAAACATAAAGGAATAATTCACTGCATGAGTATCCTGTGTATCCAAACAATACCCACACATAACATACAAGTTACTAATAGGACTTCACCCTGGAAAAGCACTTAAACTTTTTTTAAGTAGGTGGGCATCACATTGAAGTCAATGGAATTATTCTCTCCATTAGAGTTAAAGCACATTTTGTTGGTTGAAGGCTACAAATATGACCCCTACGTTTGTGAGAGATTGCTTCTCTAACATATTATAAAAATCAGTGTTACAGAAGTTACAGAGCAACAGTGCTTCCTTTCCTCTCCCTCAGCACAACACCCCCACCCCAAATGCTTAAAAGTATAAGATTTACCAGCCTGTGGTATACTGCACAAAACATGCCAGTTCAGCCCAGTATCTGCAACAGCTTTTGTCAGCATTGACAAAAGACAAATGGAGCAGAAAGCCAGCAGGAAGGGTAGGCTGCAGAAATAAGCAAGAGCAGCCTTCTTTCCAGAATGGTAACTTTATGGACCTACAGCAAGCAGAAAGCCTATGGTGCTGGTAAATAAAGCCAGGCATGGTCACAGCATCAAAGGAAAGCAAGAAACGATATGTCTCCATCAGTCTTTAGCACACACAAATTAAAACTTTCTGTATCCTGCAGAGCTCCTCAATTACTTGTCATTACTATTGTGTGATATAGAAAGCATTTAGTCCTCAGTGCACAGCACAGATAGTGTGTTAGCACACCAGACTCTTTCAGCTAGAATCATGTATTTTGATGACAACCCAAAGAGAGGCAATTACTTTCTCCATCTTTCCTCAGATGCCTTTGTTATAAAAATACAAAAAGCTTCATTATCAGTCCCTGCACCTATACCACACAAGGATTTCCAGTGATCAGATGAATTTACAAAAATGTGCTGCAATACCAACAACAGAACCGTATAAACAAATACCTCAGCTTTGTGGCTCTACAGTGATCAGTGGTCTGCAGACTAGTTATTTACAACTTTAGGACTGGGAATGAGAATTTCATTTTTCTGAAGAAATTCATAAAAAAGACTAAAAACAATGCTAAAAATATAAAATCTGTTTTGCAGTACATAAACTGAACTTAACAACTTAAAAATGCCAACAAATATATATTTCAAAACAGTATAAAGATCACTTAAGTTTTAAAGACAATATAACTAGGATAAAAATAGAGATTAAAGGTATAAGCGCATACACTTTTGAGGCAAGTTATAAAGGAATGATTGGTTAATTAGCTAGACATTCAAACTGATATTTGGGAGCAGAATCATATGACAATGTTATTTCTAGAAATTATAACACCTGCATCTATAAGCAGAAGCACTTAAGTACAGACTTGAGTCAAGCCCCTCTCTTAAAATAAAGTGCTTCCAGTTTTGAGCCAGTATTCCCTGTTTCTCTAATTCATGAGTAGGATGTCTTAGTAAGTAGACCAGGTTATAGAAGCTTTCATTCTGATTACTAGCACTACACCTGACCCACAAAGTAGATTCATCATCAGCCAGCTCAGCGATTAGAACTTCACAGGCAATGAATAGCTGAAGTTAAGCAGCTTTTTAAGCAACTTTCTTCACACCTGAACATAAAGATTGTCAGCTTGCAAAAAAGAATCCATACTAGAAGGAAACGGACATTTCCTCTTGCTGAAGTGCAAAAGAGAAAAACAACCTAAAAGCTTCTCTGCAGTAATCTGTCTATTCTAGCTACACCACTGTATATTCTACAAGAGTTTTATACCTACTCAATTGCATTCCACCCTCACCCCCCACCCAAAGAAAAATAAATTCCTCCCCCAACTTCTCCTATTTTATGACACAAACCCATTTTTACAGTTATAAATAACTGGTAAAAGGTGCAGACTTTAAAACAACATGAGTTACTTGTTCTAATTTCACACTAGAGAATGTCTTCCTTTATTATCCTTGAAAGAATGAGCATATTGATGATAACTTCACCACCTAATGTGAAACATCTCTTCAAAAACACCTACAAAATGTTCCTGTAAGGGATTTTTTTAAAGGTTTCTTTCTATGGATACATCACTCAGCTTCTTTCAAATATTTGTATTGACTTATCAAATAAGCTAGCTAATAGTGATAGCTTAGTTAAACATACAGTACACTTGGGAGATAAGGGAATCTTACTCAGAAAATGAAGTTATTTATGCAGTGCATTTAGTAAACACTTCTCAGGTAGGTGAGACCCACATTTTCACAGGCAGAGCAGGCTCTTCCACCTACGTGCACACAGCAATTGAGTGATCATGTGAAGCGTACTCCACAGTTGGAAGATAAAGTGTGGGAGCTCCCATTCGAAGAATAATACAGCAACTAGCATATCTACTCAATAAAGCCATCTATAATTCTCATTTCAAGCCAATTTTAGTTTATTGCTCAACTAAAGGCTTCTGTACTGCCCTAATAAAGAATCTGCCTAAGGAAGAAGTGATACAACTCTCAGACAATACAATCTGTTCACTACCTTTAGTTTTGGTGAGTTCTTCAGCAATTTATCACCTCTTCCAAAATGAAAAGAGCATAGAACAGAAATACAGCGTCTCTACTGCTTCTGAAGAGCCATGAACAATTATAAGGACCTGAAATCTTTACATTTATCCAGGAATCTAATTGTAATTGCAACATAGGGAAATCCTTAATAATTTTTGTCCAACACAAAGTTCTCAGTGAGCATTGCAAATAGATTTTTCTTAACAGATATGACCCAATCCTACAGCTCTTATCACTAGTCATAGTGCTTACTTCTATGAAACTTCTTTCAGGTAGCTATTTGATTTATCATACTGTAATCATAGACTACATCTCAAAGCATTTATTTATAGAGTTAGGGCCTCATGTTACAAGATTCCTCTCCATAAGGAGCACTTTCTTAATCAAATAGCAAAAACCACTTAACTTTCAAATAGGTTTTATTGAGTATCACCCAACTTCTTTCCTCAATAACCAGTCACCAGGAAACAAAGTGAACAGCAAGTTGTCATTGCTTCCTAGTTAATAAACTAGTAAATAATACTCCTTACATCTTAGTGCTAAAGTCAAAGTTCCTGTATGCGCTATATTCTAAAGTAGAGACTTTAAGAAAGAATTTACACTGTAATAAGACAAAAAGTGCTAACATATTTTTGTGACAACTTTTGTGGTCAAAGCACAACACAGTTACTACTCATTTAATGTTTGCAGAGCCTTCATTAGGCAATAGGGCAATATTCCACCAAGAAAAAAAGTCAAGCAGAAGAAGATAAATGACAACAACAAAAAACAATAGTGACTTACCTAAAGTGATTTAGAATTATCACTATGGACTGAAGAACAGAATCCAAAAATACCAGACATTTTAATCCTGAATATATTTTTCAGGCCAAGCATCTATCTAAAGACTCCCCAACCACTCAACTTCAGCTCTAAGAGCCAACACCTTTTGCTCAAACCCACTAATATAATCTGGCTACTTTGCAACACCTGCTCAACGTATGATAGCCCTCAATAATGACTTAATTGGCTAATTCTGCCTTGACTAGTTAACAGTTGATCCTACTGGACCACGCGCCCAACCTACAGCTCTTATGCTGCTGTCCACTCTAATGCTAGTTGCACCAGGAAAGTAGAGCCAGGCTTAGCTGCTTCCTTTGCCACTAAGATATTTGATGCACTTTCTGACCTTTGCAGCTGTTTCCAGTCTAACTGAAATTAGACCAGACAGCAAATTCTTCAGTGAAATGCAGGGTTACCGAAGCAGTGGAGAGGGAAGCAAGAGAGAAAAAGAAACTAACGCCACTTTTAACACTGGTCCTCTCCTCCATGCAATTGAGCTATAACCTATAAATTATGTTTGCAGTTAAGCCATGAATTGATGCTGGCCTCTTTCTGGACTTAATTTTTGTCCTTCTCTAAAATAGAAATAATAGTAGTGGACTAGCTCTATCAGGAAAATAAAAAGAGAGGTTAATTTGTTAGCATGAAGCTACATTGCAGATAGCGTGATGATAAATATAAGAATATATATACACACTAAAAATATTTTTTTTAATATATGAAATAAAGTATTTGTCTTTTAACTTTTTAAAACTAGGCTTTCAACAAAAGAAACTAAATGAAAATGATCAGATTTGCAAAGATTCAGCATTAAGAAGTCTGAAATCTCCAGATCTCGCTACTAAGCATTTTAAGATGACCTAAGAAAACATAGAAATTAAATAACAGAATAAAAGTAGGTGTCATGTAGAATTTCCAATGTTTCTCCCCACACACACATTTTTTTGTTGTTGTTTTTTTAAGTGTGCAGAGCAGGTGCAGCAAGTATCATTTCCCTCCTGCTGCTTGGCCCACCTGCTGTCTGCCTGATGCTGCTATCCTCACTACTTTAGTATTTATTTCCAAAATGAAAAGTTGAAAGTAACAATATAAATTGAATTCTTATTAGTATTTTTTTTCTTTTTTTTATCTCAAATTCTAGGTATCCTCACAAATAACTCCATAACAAATGCAAATTCATTATTCACACATATGATTGTAAAAGAAAGCAGACAGCAAAACTCTTCTATCCAAACTATTCTGTTGTGCAGATGTGATTTGCTGCACAGAGTCCTCACAGAGGACAGTATGTCCCCTTCCTCTGTTCTGCTTCTCATGCATTGTGATGCACCTCATGCTGTACCATGCAAAAATGGGTGGTATCTCACTTGCTGTGACACGTTGTGTGGATTCATTGAATAGGTATCCGGTGTAGAAAGGCTGACAACTGCAGCAATAAAAATCTCATGAGGTACATAATAACAATAATAAAATTAGTAATAACAACAAGAAAATTCAAGGTGTAAGTCTTCTTGGTTCTGAACCTTTAAGAATCCCAGTCTTGTGAAAGAAAGGCTAAAAGGAGTGTATAAGCACATGATGCCTGGGGATTTGAAGTAAGACATTGTCTCATTAACTCATAATTAGATGAGAGTTAGCAATACTATAGCAATCCTTATCATGTAATTCTTTATCTTCTGTTCCTCCCTTCTTCCACAAGCTTTATAAAAACTCAAATGCTCTTCCTACAGATGCTTACTCTGTAGAAATAGGCAAATCTACACAGAAACTTGCATTTCTGGAAAAAAAAAAAAAAAAAAAAAAAAAAAGAACTCCCCGCTTCCCTTGCTTGCAGCACCTTTGATGTTACTCATGTTGTTTTACACCTGGGTTCACCTCTCCCCCAGCTCACACAGGCCCCTGTTCTGAATGTGCAGAGTGAGAAAGGTGCAGCTTGCTCATTTTTTTTTTTTTTAGTTACAGACTCCTGCATGTTTCAGTTTATTAAGTAGCAATCTAAATTTAAAGGGACTCACATAACCAATATTAAAGCCTAGTTGACAGCTACAGTAATCAGCCAGTATCCATGCAACACAGCTACACTGCAAGGAAGTCATCTCACTGACAAAGGGGACTGGCAGCTCTCCCAGTCCCCTGGCCTCTAGTGAAGGATATGGCTAAAATCCGTATTTCTGAAATTCCTGCCACCACACACTCTCATGGCTAGGGTGTGGACCTCTATTCTGCCCTACAAATCCAAGTAGCTTCTCACAGCCAAGCAGCAGTGGTTTGATATATAAGTATTTACTATCTGATTATGTAAACTGCAGTTTTTCTTCCCACCTATGAACTAAAATGCACCTTAAACCTCCTTTTCTCCTCCACTAGGAAGGAGATCCACTGACGTGTAATAGGTAAGAACCATTAACCATGCAAGCCGCAATTAAACTAACATTTTCAGAATCTGGACAATGAGGTCACTACATTTAAAACTGCTACAATCCTTAATTCAAACCAATTATTTGTATCACTACCATGTATTATGTATGCTTTGTTTTGAAGATAGCTTACTTCCAATTCTTTCTTTGCCTATTCCAAGAGCCAACAAAAATTATAATATGCCAAAGAATAATGTCCACACAATAATGCATTTATTATTGCTCAAGATAAATAAACACGTTTATAAATGCATGAATTGTGTGAATACTTAGCTTTTATTATTAATACTAAAGAGAAAATACATTGAAGTCAGAAAAAATAAAAAGTAACAATTGACAATGAAAAAGTCCTAAGATAGTTAAAACAAACAAACAAACAAAAAACCCCCTGTTTTTTACAGCTTTTTCCTATCCATAATAATGCCTTAATTTTGCTGTATGTATGTAATTTTATGTTCTGACTCCAAATGTTTCAGGCCTTACCTGTGGCTACATGTGTTCTACCACACAACAAAACAGCAGTTCTCCTTATTTTACTGTGCTGCTCCACAAGGTATAATTCTGTTATTTTAAAGAAAATATTTTTACAAAGTCCAATAAATCAGTGTTTCTTAAAGATAGAAGTTTGCAGAAACATGATCTGCTCTGTTTTCTCCCTTAACTGGCCTTCTGTTCAGCATTCATTTTAAATGTAATGTTATTTCAGTGAACCAATACTTTTAAGCATGCTGAATAGTGTGGAACATTCCTTTATTCTGATGTCATGCAGAAAGCATTTTTCTCAGAAGACATCTTTTGTAGTTGTAACCAAAAGGCAAAAGAAACTGGAGATCTCAAAGAGCGCAGGGGGGAGGAATGGCTTAAACTCCTCAATCCTGTCACCTCTAAAACTGTCAGAACTGAACATATTTTTGGCAATGACCTCTTAAAATAGTCCCTTATAAGCAAGTACCTCTTTAGCACTTCCAAGGTATTATACTTATTTTTACAGGTTTTGACTAAAAATTCCTTGCTTTATTGTACTGTATCACAGAGAAGTTCGCTATAGTTTCATGAAAGACGTTTTCATTTCTGACTGGCATCTTCTCAATAGCAGGGGGCCCAGGCACACCACTCTCTTCCAGGCAAACCTTTCTGCTCTTAAACAGTACGGCATTCATAACTTTCAGCACTGCAGGGCAACCACACAGAAAAGCTTCTCCAGCTTAATAGGTTATATCACAGAGAAGTCCACTATTTTGCCAAGGTGTAAAACAAATGCATCCCTCATGCACTTCTACACTATACAAAAATGAAATATACCCCAAAGACCTGCATTTCCACACTACAGCCTCAGCAAGGCTAGAACACTGTTACAGAGTGTTGTATTATACTGTGGTGTGGTAATTAGGTATCATCACTCCCAATTGAACACAGGAAAGGAAAAAAACAACAGAAGGAAAAAAAAATGAAAATTTCTCAACAGAATAAATACTTAATAGGACATGTATTGGAAACAGCTTAAGTTTCTGCAAATACACTGAATTCTCATTGCATGAAATAGTACTTTATGCAGAATGTGAACCTACCTTTACTACCTAAGCTGTCTCACAGGTGTAGATATAAAGAGAAAGCATAACAAGGTAAAATTGCTTAAAAGAATCATCAGCATGATTCAGGAACAGGAACTCCTCTTATGAGAAGCAACGTTTGGGAGTTATTCCAAGATAATTGATGAAATTATAATTAACAAAACTTTTATATCATTACATATTAGACTACTAGAGCATTCTACCTAACTCCCATATTTTCCTACACAAAATTATGTTAGGCTTGACAAAAATTAATTTGAAAACATTGGAAAGCTTCAAAATATGTTATTAGAAATCTATTTTGGATAAATCTACCTGTAAAAATTAATTAGAAAAATAATAATAAACATCTCTAAATATAACTTCTTCATTCCCAGTGGTATTAGACATTTTGAGTGTAGCCATGAAGAGCCTCAAGATGTTGAGCTTTAGAACATGGGATCTTTGGGTACAGAAGAACTCTAATATGCCAAAGGTTTGTTCTTGCCATTTTGAGCATCAGAAGAATTTCACTCTGGGATAGGCAATAAAGGAGGACTGACATATTTTTCAAGAGAATAATAAGATGATTAGAAAGTACTTTTAAGAATGCTGTTTGTTTCAAACATGTCTAAGTACTCGGAATGTTAAATACAGGCCTAACAAATATAGCATTGGACCAGAGAGAGAGTCAAATGTTATCAGTACAGAATTATATAATAAATGTGCCCAGATACATGTATGTAGTCTACTTGAACTGCAAAAGTTGCAAGTACCAATACACAATGTTCTGTATTATGTAAATACAGATTTACAGAGATTTTCATGATGGGCATGTTATTGAATGTTACTCTTGGACTGAGATGTTAGTCACAGTAGCACAGTTAAGACTGAGTGAAACGTTTGTGTGTGTGTGTGTATGAACATAATAAAATAATACACAGAATACTAGGATGTCTCCTTACCTTCTATAACAAACATATGTTTGTTATAAGTAGGTAAATGCCATACAGTTCTCCAAAAAAAAAAAAAAAAATGTTTGCCTGGAGGTGTTTTTTTTTTTTTGGTTGGTTGGTTGTTTTTTTTCATTGTTTGTTTGCTTTATTGTTGTCTTGTTTTTGTTTTTTGATTGTTTGGGCACCTCTCTTGGTTTGGCACAATATTAAAAATCCTGCAGCTTAAACAGACATTTATTTTGAAGAAACTTTAAGCAGTATCAGTGGATAGAAACATAGATAGAAACTGGGAGACCGAACAGTCACTGTGAACAGTTATTTTTTCCACAGAAAGTGAAACTGGAAAAGTTTCACTTCTATTAAAAGTTTTTATTATCTTTTCTGTACAAATACATCTGGAGCAGGTTCTGCCAGAAGGTAGGAGTTGGGATACCCTTGGCTTTCCACATGTAATTTGGAACCTGGATCCAAGAGTTGTGCTGTGGAAAGGAGGGAAATGTTCCCAGCAGATTTTAAACAGAATACTGTTTAAAAAAAGTATATCTATTACTTTAAATCACTTCCTGTAAATGCACTGATGACAGGAAGGGATGCAACTGTTACCACTGTTTGAAAGGAAAAACATTAATTGATTTCTTTAAAAATGGTGCTATCTTAGTATATTCTCTGAGAGCAATCATAATTGCTTTAATGGGACGAAATGTTTTGCTACTTTTACTGTTTTTTCACAGAGTCAGCACAGCTATGGCAGAGCACACTGGATCATGTTCTGGCTTATGCATCAGCAGAATGGGTAGTAAAGTTCCCGCTGTGGAGTCCTCATTGTTGGTGATCCATGAAACAGAAAGAACATAGCTTGACTTTCAAATTCCAGGTTGAGCTTGTGGCACTGGCAGTTGAGAAAAGTGCCCTTTTACTTACTCCTTCTTCCCTCTGACTCAACAAAACAAGTTAAATTATCTCAGAAAAGACAATCAGCTGCTTTATGATAATAGATTTTTGGAGAGAACTCTCTGCTTTAAGAAAGTAACAACAACATCCATTTTATGTGCAGTATTAGACTGTTGTCCACCAATACTGTGCTTATTAAAGAGGATTGAAATATGAAAGAGAACAAAGCAGGAAAGCTTTTAGGTGAAAGTATGTTAAAATACTTCAGAAAAGCAGTCCAAAAGCAGTTGTTTTACATGTGAAAATAATGCAAGATTATCAGCTGCAGGCAGAATTGATGAACAGATAAAGGCTAAAAAGAGTAGTGTTTCTGCATGCATCTTAACCATTGATTTGGAATTGCTGTGGAGGGAAAAAAGAAGAGAGAGAGAGACTGATATGTCTTGCAGTTTATTCAGCCCTTCTTAACATGCTTATTTCATGTCAAAATTTAACTATGTTTTATAACATGTCCATTTTATAAATGGACATTTGATGCTAGGAGGCATGGATGCTACATAGCACCATGAAAGTTAAGTGATAATGGTGTGTGCTTATATGTTTTGATAAGATATACTAAATACAATTCCAAGTCTTACAACTCAGAATGCACTAGCACTACACACTAAAGAGAGCAAGCACATAAAGTAAATATAGATGTATAACTACAAAAAACATTGCCAAACAGCCTTCATGCTCAGCAGAAAGACAACGTCACAAAGGAAGTTTACCTCCCACACACTTGAAAAAAAAAAAAAAAAAAAAAAAAGGCACAAATTATGAACTGTATGTTTTTGTTTCATGAAGTCTCTGGCATAAGCTCAATAATAATAGTGGTGCCCAGCCCTAATGCTGTGTAGCCACTTAAATGACAACAATAATTCTTTACAGTGCAAGTTTTCCTTTATATTCTTCCACAGCTAGTCATCCTTACAGTTTATCATTCTTCATTCTTATAACATATCCACCATAAGCAAAAATTCAATGTTGCTCATAATATTTTGAAAGAGATGCTGCCTCACAAAATGATAGGAACCTTGGGGCATTTCAAATTGAATGCATTTTTAAAAATCATTTTAAATTTCAACTATGGACTGTAGCTAGGCCTGCTAGCCTAAAGGTAATGTTCTGTATTACCATGCCACAGATCTGGGTTACATTTCCAGTCTCGCTATAGCTTCCCAAGCTGGCACAACCTGGGGTGAGACTAGTACCTCTTGTTATCGTGCAGACAACACTCCAGCCGATTAGGGAGCAGCACTGATAGGCTCTGAAGAGAATCCCATCCTCCTCATGAAGGAGGCTGTGTCTTTGAGCATAGTGAGAGGTTAAAAACAGGGTTGAAATGGAGTATATCCTCAGGGTTCCATCAGGGACATGAAAGACAACCCCAGAAAGTACGTTATATGACAACAAAGACATCAAATAATTTTAGAGGAATAGCTGCCTTCTACCTCTCCAAGTTTCCCAGGCACTTTCAGCTGCATACCGTATCTTTTTCCCCTTCCATCGCAAGACTTTTGTGTATTGCTCCTACATGCTATGAAACAGCTGCTACATTTCAATCTAGATGTCTGAATTACAATGGTGGATTAAGTTATTCCCATGTAATGGATCACTTATCTGGACTTTCTGTACCCAGTGAAAAACAGACACTGTTCATAGGAGGGCATGTGTGGAGGGAAAAGCAGCTGGGTTCAAGTGTCACTGGGTTCAGTCCTCACACCTCCAGTCCTGAAACTTCTCACTCAGCCATGGAAGGACATTCAAAACTGAATTTACATTTAGCAGTTAAAGGTTATGTTTCACTTAAGTTCTATCCCATGATACTATGTAAATATTCAAACTATTCTTGTTCAATGATAAATAATCTCAATGGTTAAATCTGTGGAGATTCAAAGCCAGTCCAGATACAGGAAATAATTTCTTATAACTCTTGCCTGTTTTCTAAAGAGAAGCAGGCAAATCCTAACGTTGGCCTGTCTGTTGCAAAGTATTTGGGGATCCTTTAGAAAGAAAGGTACCAACACACCATGATATTGTAGAGGCAACATTGTTCCACTAGGCTTATGGTACAAAGCTATTTATCTGATGCCTTTAAAACTTCATAGTGTGACCACTTGGCTTGAAATCTGATTTCCCCCATTAATGCAGTTATATACAAGAGGAAGATTACTTTCAGATTAAGGCAAACGTCTGTGCGGTGATAGTAGGACTAAAACCAACATCTGTGGTTTTGTGCAAATCAGTACTAGTTCAAGACTGGAAGTTGATATATAAATGTCTGAAAGGCTGCATATTTGCTGGAAAATAGAAAAGGCCAAAGAGGCTGGTGCTGAAGTGCCTAAAACTTTGAAAGATATATACTACTAAAAATTAAATTGAAATACATTTTCTAAATACCTTCCGCAACATAAGTGGCCTGTATCTTCTTTCAAGACAGAGTATCAGTTTATTTCAAATTTAGAGATATTGGCCTTGATTCAAATTCATGGCAGTTATAGAAACCAATGTTCCATGGCTTGATTCAGGTGGCAAGCATTAAATCTTTTTCCTGCTGTCATGCAACAACAACTTTAATACAAATTAGCACTGCCAAACTCAGTTTCCTGAGCTCAGAAGTCCTTGATGCTACTCCCTGAATTTTATTCATACTTTCACACAGATTGTGCTCTGCTGAAATTGTTGTAGCTGACAAGAAACAAACAAACAAACAAACAAATCTACAGTTTAATGGCACTGGATTCAGTAATTCATGACTTTGTAGAAAATTTAACATGCGGCTCTTCATTATTTTTTTTAAGGGAGGTAAAGCTCAATCAAATCCACACACTAAAAAAAAAAAAAAAAGAAAAAACAAAAAGAGGAAAAAAAAAAAAAAAGAAATTTGGTTTCTGTGAGTCAGATCTTCCCTTCAGACCAATTGTTTATGCTGAACCCAATCCTGCCAGTCAATAATAACTCACATTTTTCAAGCTACAGATTCAGCTTTTACAACAGTTTTCTTGGAGTCCAAGACAAAACCATCCAAGCCTCATAAAATACGAAACAACAAACCAAAAGGAAGAGTTTTTCCAGTTTTCCTACTCACCAGGAATATACAATTAACTAAACTTGACACTCCAGACAACTCAGAATGAGATCCAGAGGGTAGATCTGAGTCAGAGAACGCATATTTCCACTTAAGAAAGAGCTCTCTGTTTCCCTGATCAGCCACTCCAGACTGATGGGCCCTTAATTACATAGTTCCACAAAAAAGGGTGGGAAATGCCAATGAGTACCTAAGCCTCCTGGCCCAGCTCAAAAACCCCTGGCAAAAATTTGCATTTCAAGGAACGCCCAGTTCCAATTCCTAGCAACTCCCATAGCTGTAAACCAAAACCACTTCCTAGCAAAATTTCTGCCAAACCAGTCAACTCCTTGTAGCCCTGAAATGAAAAACTCATTCTATCTGAATTAGGCCTCCATTTAGAGCCAGTCATTCATCAGCTTGTTTTCCTTTTGCATTATTATTTCAGCAATCATTTATAATCCAGTATTACCCAAAGGTTAATCAAGCTATAGGCTTTGGTGTGCCCAGGACACAGCCTCTGGGCAGCCCTGGTCAAGGGCTTACAATGTGTGACAACAAAGTAAGCAAAATAAACTAATGTAATGTCCCATTTCCTCCCCAAAATCTAACTAGGACAACCTTATGAGGACAACCTTATTAATTCTATGACTAACAGGGTTTTCACTTATCATCTAATTTAACCTTTGTTATTTTTGAATAACTGCAGCCTTTCCCATTTCAAAACTTCTATTTGACCACAGCTTTCTCACATTTGGCTAACTTCTACATTTTTAATCTCAGCTGAACATATTTTGTAAAAATATTCATATATATGTGAGGCAGATATACCTTTCAATTTAGCATTTGCCTCTATGTCTCTTCATTTTCATTTATTTTTATACGACAGATTGTGCCTCTCTTTTAATTAAAACACTTTCAGTCCATCATTTTTAAGTGATCCTTTTGTAGAACTCATTTTTCACATTTTTTCAGTTTCATCATAAAAAAAAAAAAGCAATCAGTTTCTCAGTCACCACTTTTTTTGTCTAACCATAGCTACTCTTGGCCAACCCACAGGCTACCACATTGCAAAAGTGCACTGAGAAAGGAACACCCAAGTCAGCACATGGTGGCATCACTGAGGCTTTGAAAGTATAGCATACTCCCTCGTGAAACTCTGTCTGGCCCTTGCTACTCCTCTCTCCCCCTAGGAAATGCTCATATTTTTTCTTGGGAAAAAGGGAGAATATACCTAAGATACTCTGCAGACCACTCCGCAGGACCATGGTCTTTCTGAAAGTTTCAGCAAAACTGTCTTACTCTTCAAAAGCAGAGAGATCAAAAATACTGATTAACATGTTCCAGCTAATACAAGTGAAGCTCATATTATGAAAATACTTGAATCAAATTAAAATATCATTTCCTTTATGGTTCAAATATATATGTAAATTCTACATATCAAGAGAAGGAAGGGAATCAATGCATTTTATTTTCCGCAACACGATTTCAGTAAATAGCAATCAATGTTGCTCAAAAATAAACCTCAACACCCCAGACCCTTTTGGAACTACCAAACTTTACACTATTATCAAACCATAACATTTTTAATAACCCATGTTAATAATGGAATATGCCTACTCAGGATTTGTAGTTGTTACTTTGGCCAACAGACCTAATGTAAGGAGAATTTTGTGAAAAATCTGCTCTTAGCCAAAAGCCATATAGGTAGAAAACTAGCTTTTCAAAGAGCACCACAGAGGTTTACAATAAAATAAGAAAGAAAAGAAAAATAAGGAAAACAATGGGTAAAAGTTCAAGGCATAATATCCATTGGTGCAATTCTTTCTTTATCTTCCTACGTCCCAAATGTTTATCAGATGTCAGCAATAGAAATCTAATGTTTTCTAAGGCTCACATACTTTTATGTGCATACATATAACTTCCTTCTATTATCTACCTATAGTTTGGAATTACAGAAATGCCAGTGTGACATAGCTTTCATTGAAACCTAACAAGAGTCTCTTACTGACTTCACCTGTGATAAGTCCCAAGTGATGAAAAAAAAATCAGATATCCTAAATATGACTGACCATCTTCTAAGAGGACCTGAGCTTCACACTGGCACAAATTTTGTTGACTAATATCAAGATATTGTATAAAATTTTGGCTCTTGTACCTACATTAACTGATTTTTTTGCACCTAAGGCACAAAACATTTTACAGAAAAATACATTTAAATATGGATAGAAAATAACTGAATTGAAAAAGCAAAAGAAATTTGGAGTGATTTTTGATTGCATTTCCTAGCTGCATTTCACATACTCAGCTCATGCAAACTGGCAACATTCTACTGGATCCAATGGAGCAACAGTAGCTAACTAATCTGGCTCTCTCTACTAAAGTCAATACAAAAATAAGCACAAGCTTTCACACCAAGGAGATTAAAATATAAAAGTGATTCTTGATGAATAGAACAGTGCTTAGGGAATTCTTGTATCTTTTGTGCAAATCAAAAGAAATTATAAAGGGACAGAGAGGGTAATAACAGAGCAATAATGCTTCATGTAACCTCACTGTTAAGAGATTCATAATGAAAATCTTCCCTGTCTGTGTGCATAGTGCCCATGGCAATATGTTCCTTTGTGTTGTGCAGAAATAGAGAAAAACCTACTGACAGAGGCCTGTGAGCCCAATAGAGCACTGAAGGAGGTACCTAAACTTGTGAAGGATGCTGGACACCCTTCGAGAAGTTCACATAAATCAATGCTGGTACTATGGGACAGGCCAAACATAAATAACTAGTGATCAGCTGAATACTTAAGGATTAAAATAATTTAACTATCTTTTTTCATGAAAAAATACAGCATTAAAAATATGAAAAAGCTTTAGTCAATGGGAGTTATTTTTTTTTCTTCCAAAATTTATCAAAGCTTACTTGACACCTGGAGAAAACGTACAACATGCAGTCTTGGATGGATTGTGGTTTTCTGGAAATTCCTATAAGCTATACCTGCTAGCCTACCTGTTAGTCCACTTTTTTACAGTTTTTCTGGTATGTATGATGTGAAAAGTATCTTGCTATCCCAAACTTCAGAAATTGCACTTGATTTCTGTGAAGTATCATCCATTTTGAAGATTCTATCTAGTAATTGTGCTGACTACCCTAATAATTGATCAAAAAATCAAAGTAAAATATATTGATTTTATTACTCTTCAAGCCTAGTTAATACTATTAAACACATCAAAGATACTTCTGAAGGAGGGTCTGTAAGAAAGTTAGACTAAGAATATGACCTAAAATCACTTCTG
Source organism: Heteronetta atricapilla (assembly GCA_011075105.1). NCBI lineage: Eukaryota > Metazoa > Chordata > Aves > Anseriformes > Anatidae > Heteronetta > Heteronetta atricapilla. The sequence continues at coordinate 10,986,189 of CM021735.1, forward strand.
TGAGTTTTGAAGTTGGCCTGCACTGGTCAGCAATGATGCTCCAAGGTACATTGCAATGTAAAATTCAACTGGAATGTACAAATATGGAATTATTATACTTCTATCATGACAGAAGAAAAGCCACTTCTTCACTAATCTTTCATATAGCTTTCACACAGGCCTTTTGATACTACACTGCTTGTCAGTGATTCCTTCTCCATTTTTGGTACACATTAATATGAAGTATTTAGAGTGAACATGGCCTGAACACAACAGGGGAATGTCCACAACAAATGCCAGGTGCTCCTGCCAGCAGAGTGATTCCCTGACCCTAGGAGCTGGCAGAACAGAACGTCTCAATTGGCTCGGAGGATGGCCAGCTTCCTGGGGAGGCAGTTATAACTTCCCCAGCCACGCAAGCAGCAAAAATAAACTTGCATTAGAAACTAATAGAAAGAAAAGGCATGATGTTGAGGTAAATATTCTAAAATTAAGCCATCACTGACTGCTTGCCTTTGAACTAAGATAGTGAGAATAAAGCAGATCCCCATTACAAGATAAATACAAATATAAGAATTCCTTACATTACAGAAAGCATTTAACACAGTTACACCCTCATTCTTCTTTTCCTATGTTATGTAGAACCCACTAAGCACTGTACTCATTTCATATTTTGTTTAGTTTTGCTTATTTAGAATTTAAATAAATATTAAATGAATGCTTTGCTCTTTGGATAGCTTCATGTTCTGGCATACCATATGGTGCCACTGAGTGGCATATATTCATTAAATATGTGATTGATACTGAAAATCTTTAATTGAGTAGTATCCCTGTACTTGGAAATTAACTTGGAAGTGGAAAGTCTAGGCCACACTTTATAGAACAGGAACAGAATATTTACAACTATTTTTGCAGCATCAGCACACTTAGCAGAGCATCAGTGCATGCTGACTGTTATTAAACATAAAAACATTTGATAATACAAAACTAGCTTTAAAATTCAACCAGTGGCACCTGAATATTGCATATGTTGTTATTAGGCTTTAAATGTAAACATGTGAAATCTTGACACCCTCTGCTATTTACTTAAATGGGATCAGATTTTCACATCTGTAAAGAATTCACCTGCTTCTTTCAAAAGTATTCATTTCTAGCAAACATAAAGAACTCAAGCACATTTCTAATAAAAACTGCATGAGATCCTGCATTATCATCATTTTCTTCTAAGAAAAACACAAAGCAAGAGACATATTATTGCTAGTGGACAACAATTAAAAATAGTATTGATTTGGAAACCAAAGTCTCATTTTTCAAAACAAGCCCTTAAGTACCTACATATCCTTGTGCTTTTCAATGAGATTAAAGTTTTTGTACATATATCTGAAAATGAGACTTAAGGTCCTGAATGACTGTGGCTGTTTTGAAAATGTTACCCTGCAACTTTAAATAATTGGTCAGTAGAGAGCGATGTTTATTGGCTTACTTTAAAGCAGCATTTCTCTTAACCTAGTAATTTTATATCATTTACTAGGACTTATTGAAGATTTTCACTTAAACAAGCCCAAGTTTCAATTTCTTGGGCAACTTTAGCATTTGCTTTGTTTATACTAGCAAGTAAAATTGAAAGCAATACATTAGCCAGCCTTAAGGGCTTGCTTCTCTTTCTTCTTTCAATTAATCTTGTCTCCCAGGAGTCCAGCATTAAAATAAAATAAAATATCAATACTATTCTTTTTTAATTTCTATGTGTTTAATTATAAGCAGCAATTAATCAATTTTTTTCAATTTCATTTCTTCTTGGGGGCATCTCACTGGTAAACTGAAAATCAACACCAGTGTATTAATCAAATAATCACCAAACTTTGAGGCAAAAAAGTGTTCACCCCATCAAGACTGTAACCTAAAGCTAAGCAACCCCCATCCTTTTCTTAAATTATTGGTAAAACTAATTTATTTTTCCTAGAAAACATTTTTAGAATATATATTAAGGTTCAATGGCAGAGGACCGATTTCTATTTTCAATTACACTCTGCAACTTCATTAGCACCAGTGGAATTGTTTGGATATAACTAATGGCAAAAAATGACTCAGTTTACATCTTTTTTTTCTGAGTACTTTCTATCACAGTGAAGAGAGCTCATGACTAATCCACTCTGATACTGCCAGTGCAATACTAAAGCCTGGAAAATGCAAATTTCAATAATTTTAACATTGTTGTTACTGTTGCATCCACTTTAAATGGAAGAACACTAGATACTGCTGCTCTCTTGAAGATTTTAATATCAATGGATCAAATCAAATCACTCTGGATAGGCTTGGATTTTGATCTATGTGCAAGATTAAAAAGTCGCACAGATTTTCCCTCAAACTCTTTGGTTTGTACGATTTCTCAGTATGTCTGACAAGCAGGCCTTCCCTAACGCTACTCCAATTATTTTTTGTGAATATATATAAACTCCTTCCCTGACACTATGAATATTTGACCTCATTGACATTAGAACCTCCATTAGATTTTTAGGTACTATTACTGATAAGAAATGAAAATATTCCAGGAATTAATTTCAATTTCCAGGATAATCATTATAATATTAACCTTTTTTTTGTTTAATCTATTTAATTATTTCCACCCTTTTAATCAGTTCAGATAAATTAACTGACGTAGCTGCAGCTATCTATTTATTACTGCATGAGAAAGTGCTGCCTATCAACAGACAACCTGAAGTTTCTTCTTTTAATCTTTAGCCTAGAATTTTCCATTAAAAGCTCTTAAAAGCTTTAGCATATTTCTGCTGCACAGCTAAACTCTAAAAAAATCATTTAGGGCTGATTCACATTAACTTAGTGATATAATATGCATCTGGCAAACTACTTTACAGCAAACAGTAGTAAATTAATCACTACAATAGTAATGAACACCCTTCTAATAAGAAAAAGTGGTGTAAATGCTGATGGATCCATTACTGCACATTCCACCATATACCTCTTCCGCAGGCATGGAGTAATAACTTCTAAGAGAAGCTTTGTGCTTCCTGGGAAGGGAATTATTTATGGTGGACTTAATACTACTTCTCTTTGCCATTGTTAGTAACTGGATCTCTTACATTTATTAATATATGAATCTTTAGTATATGTAATATATAAACTTATTTACCTACCGTAACTTATTTAGTCTTAACCATAAGACCTAGATGTATGAAAACATGTATCTGAATTGCAAGGTTTTTGAGAAATGAAAACCTTCCCTCTAAATAGAAGACAATTGACAGGATTGGTTTACATATATTATAGCCATATTTTTTTTTTTAATGTAGAACTTAATCTGCTTCATAAATTTAATCAACTTTATCTTCTAAAGAGGCAGCCAGTGAACTACCTTTTATAGATTCACTTTGATCAAGGGTGATAAATTTATCTTTTGAACTGTTTCCGAAGGTTTATTATTACTTTTCTAGTTCAGTTCTATGCAAGTGATATTATTTTACCTAAAATTAACTACATGTTATTTCAGCATTACATTTTCCTGATTAATAAGTGTTTTGCTGTGTCTATGGACAAAAAGATGATCTATAGTTCAACAAGAACTCAAATAAATGAAATCAATGAACACTTTACATTACATGTGTCAGGAAAGAAGCCATGAAGCTATCATCAAATAATTTGATGATGACACTATCTGAAAAAAAAATGATGTTGAGAAATGTACAGAAAAAATCCTTTTTCTGCCAAATCACAACATAGAGGTAAAAACTCAACACTAAGCATTCAATATTCCATGGGTTTAAAGCTGCTGGCCCTATGCATAGTTGAGATTTTCTCTTGATTAAATAATCAAATCTCATCTTCCAGAATCCAGTACTTTATACTAAAAAAAAAAAAAAAAAAAAAAAGAGTCTGTTAGGAAAAAAAAAAAAAGTTTTTAAGAACTCTCCAGGGGCAACAAATTTCAAGTTTGACATAATTTGAAACACTGTTAAAACACATCTTTCAATATTTGATCTTTAAACAATCTCATTAAAAGAGGTATATCTCTGGTATTATTACAAGGCACTTTTTAAATATCTGTTTAGTGCTTTATGAAGTGGTTTGTGCAGTTCCATTGTAATGATGAATCTATTGTTTCCGCAGAAAAAGTTTCCTGCAATTTGTTGGCTTCCATGTATTTTAAATACTATAAAGGAGTTTCAGTATTCTCGAAATATATACCAAGATTTTAAGAACACTTATTCTATTATTAAAGGCTTCAGTTTAACAAGCCCTGTGCCACTGTATGCAGCTACCATCTCATAGTTTCCAATATGAAGTGCAAAGATCAACAACTCACAGCAAATGCAAGTATTTTATTATTATTACTTATTATTATTATTAAATTAAGCCTACCTCCTCTGACCAATGTTTCCCAGTTGAACAAGAACAAAGAATAAATCTTCACCATCACTAATATGTGACTAAGGTAATCAGTTAAATGGAAGGAAGGAAGGAAGGAAGGAAGGAAGGAAGGAAGGAAGGAAGGAAGGAAGGAAGGAAAGGAAGGAAGGAAGGAAAGGAAGGAAGGAAGGAAGGAAGGAAGGAAGGAAGGAAAGAAGGAAGGAAGGAAGGAAGGAAGGAAGGAAGGAAGGAAGGAAGGAAGGAAGGAACA
>CM021735.1:10990903-11038358 GCA_011075105.1 Heteronetta atricapilla
AGGAAGGAAGGAAGGAAGGAAAGGAAGGAAGGAAGGAAAGGAAGGAAGGAAGGAAGGAAGGAAGGAAGGAAGGAAAGAAGGAAGGAAGGAAGGAAGGAAGGAAGGAAGGAAGGAAGGAAGGAAGGAAGGAAGGAAAGGAAGGAAGGAAAGGAAGGAAGGAAGGAAGGAAGGAAGGAAGGAAGGAAGGAAGGAAGGAAGGAAGGAAGGAAGGAAAAGAGAATCTCTTCACACCAGGTGCCTGAACAGGTGAAACTACATTTCATTTTAGTTCACTCTGTTGTGAAGTAATTTCAAAAATGTTGCAAATGAATTGAAATTAGTATTATATTGCATGTTGCAATATAATTCTACTTGCAAACAGGGATTTGGGTCTACAATGGAAACCTGTAAGAGTTCGGGATTCTTCTGCCAATTTAAAAGTCATGAAAAGCATGAACTCATAAAAAACATGAAATCATACCAATTTTCTTTTCTTTTTAAAGGTGTTTATTACAGCTTTTGATTATAGTACATTTTACCTTCCAAAATGAAAAGTATCATCTATAAACCACCAACTGCTAGACACCATTGAACATTCAAGGCTTGGTCTCCCATTTATGCTCTGTTCTGCCACTGCTTCCTAGTCTAACCTCTAGTCAGCCACTTACACTTTCTTCTGTTGAACTGTCTTGATGGATAAACTGGCAGTACTTTACGAATATAGGTTTCCATTTCTTTACAAATGAATACTTTTGTGATAAAACATGGAAAATCCTGTCTTGCCTCCTGTCTTCAAGTTCATTAACAAGAGAGCTTAGAGTAGACAATATCTGGACAGCAATCAAGTTAATCATATCATTCAACAGGTATACAGCCTCGTCTATGTCCATGTTTAGGATTCCGTAAGAATCAGGACGACACTAAGTAGATCCCCACAGTAGTCATTTAACATGTCAAGTCCTGTCACATAAAGAAATATGCACACAATGTTTCAGCCATATATGACTCTGTCATGACACAATGGATGTATTTTGCTTATGGGATCAGGAGGAGAAGTGAGAATTGTCCACACCATATACAGCCTTGAATAATTCCAGCTGGAAGCTAAAAAGCTTTCCAGACAAAAAAAAAAAAAAACTGCTCCACTGGCTAACCTGCCTTTCTTCTCTTCTGCAAATTGAAAGACCTTCCTTTTCTTCTACTCAATCCAGTCATCAGGTTAGAGGAATAAATTTTTGGTACCTGTGATCTGGTCCTTCTAGAAAATGTTGAACAGCTCTACAAAACTCTGTAAAACTCTGTAATTCTTCCACTTGGAAGGTAACTCTTCCCCTCAAAGATTCCCTTTGGGATCCTCTTCTCTACAAATGAAGAAGTCCCTTAGTAAACTTTACATGTTCTTCATGAAGACGTTTCCTTATTCACAAAGATCAGCTTGACATGAGAAATTTTCTTTCTTTCTTTTCAGCCCTCCCATACACAAGCACAGTGCTTCAACTGTAAGGACAGAAACAAGTGCAAGCATGCAAGCTTGTATTATGACATGTTTTATTCCGAACACTAAAATCATGAATGTAGATCACCACCTTATTATATGTGTAGTGGTCTTTCATGTTCTGCAGCCAGTGTAATCCTTTATGATCCATTTGAAGAACAAAATGACAACCTTATAAAATGTTTGAGACTCTGATGCCCATTTGAGCAGCAAGCATTTCTTCAGCAGCTTGCTGCTCCCACAGAACATGGATTTCTTTTCTTGTCATAATACTGTTTCCAGGTCAATAACAGGCATCAACATGAGCTGCAACACTGGTTGAAAAGTCAGGCTTTGAAGTGCTAGATTTTTGCAGGAGATCTTTTTAAATGTTCGGAAGCAGTTGTTAAAAATTATTCGTCCACTCCACTTTATTTTGTGCATTTCTACACTGCCAATGTGATGTAAAGCACTCCTTCACCATGAAGGGAAATTTTAATATTTAATCCTATTTTTTCCAGTCTTGAAGCATCCCATATCTCTTGGAGATGGATCAGACATAGCTAACCCAAATGCCACAAGCTGCAACTTTCATGAGGTTTTTGAAGTTATTTGCAGTTTTCTCTTACATAGATTTCTAATGGAAGTAAAACATTTCTTCCTGTTATTAACTGTCCATTTTCAGCTTCTCCTTTATGAATACCTAGAGGACTTCTGAAAAAATCTAACTGATGTCAAATGACCTATCACTTACAATACTGAACTGACTTTCTTGTTTTTTGTTTGTTTGTTTTACTTTGTTTTGTTGTTTGTTTTACAGGATATACATGTACTAACTATAAAAAAAAAAAAAAAATCTGAAATGGCAGGAGACCTGTTGATGCTCAAGGCATGGCTTATGAACAGTTTTTAAAAATGCAGAAACTTATTTCAGTCTGAACCTGTAATGCTACTGAATGTCTGTAGCATGCTATCATTACCTGTCCACAACGTAAAGTATAAGAGGAATAAACAGAATTCTGCAGTTCCCAAAACAGCTTTGTTTAATGTTGGGCATAAGACAAGGATCCTGATTAGTAACTTCCATGGATTTCTCCCTTCCAGAATATGCTCATTATCATGTGGACTGTACCACAGCCATAATCTTAGTACATATGATGTTTCCCAGATTCAATCTTTCTGCTGTAGATGTTCACTTCCACAGTTTCATTGGAGGTGAATTTCTATCACTTGTACTCAACATACAATCCCTGAATCATGATATTCAGTATCACAAATAACAAACCTGATCACAGCTGAAGATTGAGCACCTGCTGTACTATATCTTTTAATCAAGGTTAATTCTGCCATCAAAAATCACTGCTACTGGCCCACCCTTAACATTTTTGTCATAAATCTCACATTCAAATTGAGTATATTCTACTAAAATCCATAAAATCGGTGTTTCCTACTGAGTGACCAATAAGAAACAGTTTTAGAGGTAGTCTACTCCATACAAAACAACAGATCTCCAGTCTGTAGTGGACCTCAGCAGTGTGTAGTACCCTCGCAACACAAAATGCCAACTGGCTACGGATCTTTGTTAACTAGACTGTACACAGCAGATGGAATTATATTTTTCCTCTATTTCCAGCATTTGTGAGACTGCATTGGGAGTACTGTGTCCAGTTTGAGGCTCTCTGCTACAAGAAATACAGGGGCATACTGGAGGGAGTTACTGCAGAAAACCATCAAGATACTTAAGAGGATTGCAGTACATAATGTACCAGGAGAGGTTGAGAGAAGTGGGCTTATTCAGCCTTAACAACAGTGGGTGAAGAAGAGATCTCATTTCTGTCCACAGCTATCTAATATGACATCACAAAGAAAATGGAGCCAAAGGTGTAGAGAGATGAGGCAAAGACAGGAAGATACTTTTAAATATTAAGAAAATCTTTTTTGCCATGAAATGGTCAGACACTACAAATTGGCCAGGGACACTGTTGAATCGCTTTCATTAGAGATATTCAAAATCTGGCCAGACACAGTCCTGGACAACTTGCTCTACTTGACCTTGCCTGAGCAAGTTCTCCAGACCAACACTCTCTGATGAGGCTCTTTTAGTATTCCATGCATGGAGGCAGTAATTTTTAAAATCAAAATTACTTTTTGGAAAAAGTTACAAGGGAGTTCATTTTATTAAACTGATACTGCATTATTCCATCAGCTTTACAGGCACATTGCACTTGCCCACCTCCACTCAGCCTGCATTCACTTGTAAGGGCTAATTCAGTGAGTCACATCCAACCACTACGGGTTTGGTCAGTCATGCTCTGCTAGTATGCAAGCTTACATGTTTAGGAAAATAATAGATCAGTTCTATTTCTAAAACTGGCATAAATAAAGTAATTCTATGGGAACTGATATTATAGGCCTTTGACAAAATTTGCTTAGTCATATCAACATGAGAGGAAAATATACCAAGGAGCGTTGTCATTACTTTGTGACACATCTCACATCCATTTATGAAATATTCCACAAATAATACTAGCCAAAACTACCCAGCTGATGCCTTTTTTCAGTGATATCCTAAGTGAAAGGAACACCAAAAAGACTCAACAGAGCTTCCAAAAACATCCTACACACAACATAAGAACAGGTGTACTGTGTCAGAATCGTATTTCCCATATCCCATATCCAGCCATCCCCAAAAGCAGTTGCAAGGAACAATATTCAAAAAAAAAAAAAAAAAAAAGTGATATTCTGTCCAAGCACCCACATTCTCCAATCATTTTCAGTGCAGACATTTCCTGAAATCGATGATTTTCTGTGTTCAGTAACATTTAGTAGATTTGTAGGTATTAATTTGTCCCGTCTCCTCCGAAATTCAGAAAAGCCTTTCACATTTCAACACACTTAAGACATCATTTTTGCTTACAGGCACTCAGAATCCCAGATCAACCAAGCACACAGAAAAATAAAGATTTGTAATATATGATCTTCTGTATTATTATTATTAACAAAAATAGGTTAACAGCAGTAACTGTAGTATTAACACATCCACTAGGTAACCAAGTGACAAAGAACAAAACCCTGTCCCTAGCACTAGATATCTTACAGTGCAAGTATCAGATAAGATAAGGGACAGGAAACTATTTAGAACCAATAAGGCAAGGACAGCTAGCAGCACAAGCAACGATATCTTGTTACAAATAGCTTGATGCTCCTGTACTTTTGTAAGTAAAGTACAATTTTGTACAATTGCACGTTACGGGAGAAAATGGAAAAAAAAAAAAAAAAAGGAAAGAGAGGGCAACTTCTGTTATATGTTTTAACTGTTTCCTGAGAATTTTATAGGATGTTTCCTTGTTCTCATTATATTAGAATTAATTAACGATTGTTCCATGATTGCTTTCTTCAGGCCTTGCATGATATTATAGACCACTTAACTCATTAATCTTTTTTTCCAAGATGAAGTATCCCAGTTTATTTGACTTCTCCTCTGACAAAACTCCTTCCATATATCTTATAAGTCTTCATGGCCTTACCTTGAACTACAGTATCTTTTTGAAATAATTTTGAATTGAACAAAAGTATACACAATACATTGACTGTACATGCTGTGGATTTATAGATTGGCATAATTATACCAGTGTTTATGATTTCTGTTTCGTTTTCTATTTCTTCCCCACCAATTTGAAATATTCTATTTACCTTTTCAATTGCTGCTAAGCTATGAAGGAGAGGTGTGCATCAGTGAGATTGTCAAGTTATATGCTTGTCCTATGAGACAATATGGCAGTGTTATCTCAAATAGTAGATGGAGGGCTTCAAAAAAGAACTCCAGGAGATCTGTTTTGATTATGAAAGTCTAAGCTAGGAAATAAAGGAGGAGATGACAGAGAAGTGAGGCTATGCTTTCACTGAGATAGAAATGCCTTAGGCCTATGAATCATCTGCAAAGAAATGGTACTTTAATTGTGCTTCCACACAAGATTATGCAAAGATGAAGAGCAGAATGAGAGAAAAGAATGGGGGCAGCTGAGAGACAACACAATACAGAACTCCCACTTGAAGCTGGGTGGAGAATGAGAAAGATCCTCCAAAGGATGCACTGAAGTGATTAAAACATCGAAAGGCAGCAGAAAGATGACATTAGTCAAGAAGTCATAGGGCAAAAAGAACAAGGACATGGTCAACTTTTTCAAGCTGGTTCACAGGTGGAGAGGATCAAAGCTTAAGATTGAAAGTGGAATTCACTCAGTGATTTGGAAGTCAATATCTTGTATAGGAGATATTCTCAGAAGCAATACTGCAATCACTCCTCTTAGTTGCATACACCTCTGCTCACTCAATGTACTCGACATTTTTGTTTGGTTCTGCTTCAGCAGCATAGGACCACAGTACATTACTAAGCAGCCTTACTCTTATCACTGCATTTACCGGGATTTTTTGTATAGCAACTAAATTTGCCTTACACAGCCGTCTGAGCAGAAGTTAAACTGACTGAGGTAGTATGAATCCTAACTGGAGCTGAGCACCACACAACATTACAAAACGGCTCCTGCCTGTAGCAGGAACTATGCTGCAAGTAGAAGGATGGCCCCACTGCTATGGATCTGCAGCTCTTTTTCCCCACCGATCCCCAGATCAGTTAGCCAGGTTAGCCACCTTCTGCTAAACTTCATCTCATCATGGATGGTAATTACTGAAAAATGTAATTAATGCAGTTTATCACCATGAGTTCATGAGGAAGGAAGGAAGGAAGGAAGGAAGGAAGGAAGGAAGGAAGGAAGGAAGGAAGGAAGGAAGGAAGGAAGGAAGGAAGGGAGGAAGGAAGGAAGGAAGGAAGAAGATAAAGCATTCTTAACTAATATAATAACTTCAGTTATTAACAATCCCTTAGAAAATAGATAAATTAATTATAATTAGCTCCCACTTGGTTTTGCATATAGCATTTATATGAGGGAACTGGTAAAAAATAATAATTTTTTAAAGGCAAAATCAACACACATTTTGTTAAATAAAGAGCTTGCATAAAACAAAGTCAGGCACTCGGTTCCTTTTTCATTCCATATGATACACAGCTGCGTCAATCCCATCAGGAAACAGGCAACAGGAAATTCTTAACATTCTGAAGAGAAATCTAAAGATGTGTCTCATCACCCGTCCTCCTAAAAGTGCTTTTCAATTGTCTAAAAGACATTTACTCCAGTTCTAAAATTAATTACTTTACTGAGCTTTTTAGCAGCTACAGGCCTCATTAAGTAGCTAACAAGGAGTCACAAACATATATTTTTGTAAGTTGCCTTCACTTTTTCATTTCCTCCATCCCAAAATATAAATCAATATGGAGAGCTTGACACCTATGGACAAAATCAAAGCCAAGTACCTCAGCTATTGGAAAATATTCCTTCATAATGCGCTGCTCCTGTGTTATTTGTGTTTCTAACTATAGCTCTTGCATATATAATTCCATTATACTTTTATAAATCACCGTTTTGAAAAATGCTTTTGAACCATTAATATATTTTCCTGGTTAAAATTCTTTGAGATGTTCTTAACAAGAGTCTTAGATAATGAATTTGGGCAAACTCTGGAACAGTCTTTACAGTATTATCATTCTCATTAATTTTCAGAACTACCCACTGTGTTGAGATGATTGTCATGGGCCTAAGACTTCAATTTGGCTAAATATTTTTGCATATATTTCAACATATAAGTAACTAACAGATGTTTAAAATGTTAAGTTCACATTCTAGAAATAGTTAAATGTTTACTGTAATATCATAATTTGTTTTTGCACTCATTTTTATTTTGCTGCTTCTATCTTTAAACACTCCTTTAGTGTCCTGGTTGGCTGTAGACAAAACGCTTTAAAACGACTTCACAAGGAAATAAAACATACTCGATTTAGTAAATACAGCTGTGCTTTTAAAGAGGAAAAAAAAAAAAAAAAAAAAACAAAACGGTACCACAAATGAAAAACAAAGAAATGAAAAGAAAACACTTAATGCTAGAAATGTTACTTTTACCTAAGGTCCAGACATCATGTAAACCATTTAAAATTGTTTGCATAATAAAAGCTTTTAAATTCATATTTTGTATTCACTTTAGAAACCTAATATGTTCTGCTGTCTTACATCATTACCAGAAGGCTGTATTAGATGAAAAAAAAATATATACTTTTAAAATGTTAATACACAGCATATACAGTATCTTACTTTAGTCCAGATTATTCTTTTTTCTCTGCTTTTTTTGTTGTTGTTGTTGTTGTTATCTTTGAAGACTGCTTCTGTTTCCATTGTTTCATCCTTAACCATTCACATATCAGAGCAATAAGTGTTTCATTACTGGTTTATCTGTCCAGAGGCTTGAGAAGCAGTAACAATTAACCCTCCCTTCACAGTGATTGATACAGGCTTTGCTTTCAATTTGTTCCACTACACAGATCATGAAATTCTGAATGCGATCATCCTTATTGACCTACACTTTCAAACACACGGCTACAATGAGATGAAAGTAATTATTAAAAGGAACACAGGACTACTCAATGCTGAAACAAAGTCTTGAAAAATCTTTTGGATGACCTTCTCATAAAACTGGTATTATTTGATGTGAAATAAAATGATGGATTTGCTTCATAATCTGGAAATATTAAATTTAAATCTCATCAAGGTACGATATCATTATATCATGTAAGCTCAGCTCTAATGTCATATCAGTTCATATCTGACCTGATAAACACTGACTTCAACGGGAGTGATCATGGTAGGATAAGGCCCTATATATTTTAAAAGTTCCTCCATCAGCTTTATTTTACAACAGCACTGTTTGAAATATAGTGTTAAAAATGACAAGGTTGTAATTACTCTTCTACGATAGTCTGTTTCAAAAAGCCATGGTTTCTTTTGAAGATCCTGGACTTCCTGAAGCACCTAATGTAAATAAGTACACAGGAAATTCAGACTGCTAAGGAAAAATGAAAAACTCAAGTCAGATTTCCATCATCGACTGAGATGAACCAAACCCTATACACCACTGCTGGAGACTTATTGCAGTGGAAAACAAGTGTTTTTCATAAACTCCTGAAAAATAACCCCACCAAAATATTAATTTCTTGTAATTGATACAGTTTTGAAAAATGTAGAAGGGTTGGTGGGTGAATAGTAATGACAGAACTGTTTAAAATATGGGTTGCAGTCAAAGAAAATCAGGGCAGAAAACTGTGCAGAAGGATGTTCTTACAGGCCCGAGGCTCTAATCACAAAACAGAGTGATGGAGATGAACCAATACTGCATGGATTAGCAATGAATTATTTTGAACTATAATCATGTGCCAGCACAAAGGGGAGGTAAAAACTAGCCATTACTCACAAGCTGATCTGCAGATAAGAAGAAAAAAAAAAGTAAAAAGAGGATAAAATTTATATGCTAAACCGAGTCAGGAGAATAATGAAAATCTAAAATGTTGTTACACTTCAAGTAACATTCTATTTAATGTCTTTCGTGTACTGTATAATATTGAGTATTTACACAATACAATCTGTAAGATGCTGGGGCTAAAGCAGGGTTAAATCAGACAACTCTTCTGTAAATTAGTACTGTGTTGAAAAATATCCTAATAGAAGAGCTAGTTTTAAAATAACATACATTGGCACTAATTTCTCCCACTGTAAAATTGCAGGAAATACATATATATGTTCATATAGAGAAATATGTAAAGATATATGCAAATGTGTATATGCACAAGCACACTTATGTATACATATGCATATATAATGAGGGATTTAATTTCCAATAGTCCATTCGAAAGCAAAGCACCACCATCTTAAGATTCAATGTTAGTTTTCCCACTCAGGAAAAAAAAAATAAAAATGTTAGAACTAATTTTGTGAGAAAAGAAAAATCAAAACTGCTATCCACAAAGATTCCTGAGATTCTTATGAACAGACTGTTTAAATGAAGAGCACTTTAATCAGTAGAGGAATCCTCACGTTTCTAATGTCTTGCTGTGCATTCTGCAGGTTATAGTAGCAGCTGGTAGAGGTCATATATCTTTTGTGAGCATCCCAAAAAGGCTCACTGCCAGACTGTTAAATTATGAATAAGCAATGAACAAAAGAATGCAGATACGGTGGTGACAAGATAATCCAAGCAAATTTATCTATGACAAATTTCACAGGATTAACAAATTACATTTACACAGAACAATAAAAATGTGCAAAAAAAAAAAATGATGAGCCTACTTTTCCCTCACAGCATTAGAAGAAAAAAAATCGCCATTCCAATGCATGTATTTACATTTAACTTTATCTAAAGTAAGACATTTATAGCATGCTGAAGACAATCAACCAGCATTATTTCCTTTCAAGCAAATGCACATACTGTGTCTATCTAACATACAACATATGCCTACACTTTACAGTATATGTGAATACAAGTCAGTGGAATATCTTTAAAGTTTTCCTCACAAGTAGTAACAAGCAAAACAAATATACAGTAATTCTAATTTTGCTTTTCAGGCAAATATTCTAATATTCTCTATCAGAGAGAAGACACTTTACCCTAGTCAATTTGTTCTTTTTTCCTTTTTGAACCAAACAAATATTGTAATACATGGTAATTACTACAATAATAAAAAAAAAAAAAGTAATTAACAGGATTAAAATACTTCTTTGCAATAGTATTGCAAAACCATTAGGCAATATTTTTTTTTTTTTTAAAAAAAAAAAAAAATCACTCCAAAATGTTTCCTACATGATGAAAGAATCTAAATAATGAATGTTCCTAAAGGTGCCCATTCAGTATGCCAAATCATTCTGGGGAGAAGAAGAGGGAATCTGCAATGTTTGCTACATCCTGCAGACTGCTACTCCAATCTTGATAAGTGATACTAAATAAATTAATAAATAAGAAAAGAAAAGAAAGAAAGAAAAACTGCTCTCAGAAAGCTCAGAAAGCACAGAATAACAGTTTCCAAATCACATTTCCATATAAAGGCATTTTTCTTTCTGTTAACAAAGGAATAAAAAGAAAGATTCATAATCTGAGTGTAAGTAGAGTGAAAGGAATAGCAGAAATATGTCTGAAAGATCTGGAATCTGCTGTATCTTCTCTATCACTCTTCTCAGGTGAAGTCTGTATTTTCTGTCACCTCCATTTATTTCTTGTTGTTTGTTAACCTAAAACAGTTGTTTAGTAAAAATAGATCTTGAATAAAAATGGGCCTTCTCAAATCATATATATCATCTACGTATCAAACGTATGTTCTTGTTACAGAGCACTCCCTACAAACAGGAAACCTCACTATTAAAGAAAACATCCAATTAATTAAGATACTTTAGTAAACTACTTGGATCATTCAAACACTGCTACTTGAGTACCATTTATCTAGCTCATTCAGCCATTGAAAAAAATTACTGTAGTTTTGATTTTCCCCAAGAAATACAAGTTTTGTTGTACATCTGAGTAGCAGCTCAAAAAGAATGAATAAATAAAGCAGCCCAATGCATTTGTTTCCCTTTTAATGTTCATCTTCTATTTGTTACCTACCAAGAGAAAACGGTTTGTGTTTTTTGTTGTTGTTGTTGTTTGGGTGGGTTTTTTTAAATGTAATTTTTTTCAGAACCTCCTATCCATACTATTAGTAATTTATGCAAAGGGAAAGCAAACATGCCAATCCTACAATTGACTATACTCAGACAAATAAAATCAACTACTTTTTTTTGCAGCTGTGAAGGTTGAAGGATAAGTACCCCTGGTAGCTATTCTCTTTTTTAAAGACTTTTTCCCCCTTTTTAATCCTGCTGCCAGCACTGTACAGATTCAGTCACTCAGTTCTTTCTGTTGACCTCAACCTTGACCTGTAAAGACTGCCCACTTACATTTTTTCCCACAAAGTAACATATTCTGCCTCCTATCATCTCTGGGAAAAGACAGCTTTCTAACAAGCATTCTTCTCAAATTTGGTATGTCACACTGTAGCTAAATGAATTACAGCCTTGGAAGGACAATTCTGAGCCACCTAAGTTGTATAAACCTAGGCTGTGAGTAAACCAACCATAAACGTGAATATGCACGACTTTCAGACACGAAACATCAGCAAAAGAAAAACAGATGACGCCTCCCTCCCCCAGACAAAATAGAAATCTATAAGTTCTGTGCCTAAATTCAAGCAAAACTATACCCTTTAGGATTTAATCCAAAGTGACTGTTCAAAGACTATTCATTACTCAATAAAATTCAGTTTAAAACAATGTATTGTGTAATGAAGCTTGTTCTAAATGCCTTTTAGAGACAAAATTCCCAGGCAAGTATTTAAAAGGGGGCTTATAGGATTTAGGTGCCCATATTTCACTGAAATGCAGTATGTGTTAGATGCCTAAATCCAATAGTCTCTTCAGAAAATCCAAGCTCCAGGGACATAATTGTAGATTACATACACGCATATTATTCAGACCACATCCCGTAAGTTCACTATATACATATGTAAACCTAAGATGCCTGCAGGTAATGGAACAGTACTTTTCCACTTAAATTATTTAACATAAGTGTTGAACTTCTATTATATATCAAGCTAACAGCTAATTTTAAGTTGCAATCAAGCCATTCTCTGAAAGCACTTTATTTCAGTGGAGGTTTTGCCTGTAAAAGAAATGTAAATCCCTCTAACGAAGGCAGTGTAATCTTTGAATACACAGTCAAAATGTGGGCTGGAATTTTATTCCTAGTACTAACATTGACATCTTCTGCCACTTCCGCTAGTTTTCAAAAGTGTTTTGTAACTATCTCATCAGTAAAACATGTATAACAACATTGACAGCCTTTTCTAAGCACACTAAGCTATATTAAAAAATAAATAAATCAACAAAAACAACAGCAAAAACAACATAGCTACAGAAATACTTAGCATTAATACTAAATTCTTCTTCAGCTGCTGTAATGATGAGAAGTTCCGTGGAAGAGACAAATGACAAGGAATGGCCTAAGAGTGAAAGTCCAAAACACAAAAACTGTTGGGAAAATCACTTGTAACAAATATTCAAAACTCCACTTTTGGTAATCCATTTCAAATCCTTGCTTACATATCACTTGTTCTATAATGTGACTGGCTCTTGCCTGCACGCAAGATACATAACTCTCAGTATCGGCCTGCAACAGACCGAGATCAGAATGTCCTTGAGGGCTGTTCCATCTTTACTTGAGAATCTCAGGACTTTCATGTTTTATAATAATACACAGATGCTAAGTCCAATCCTCCTCCCACTAAAGTATGCTAAAGCTTGTCCTTGTTGTCTCATGGGAATAAATTCATATATATTGAATTATATAGTAAAAATACATTTATCCTTACTTGTGATTCCCTGGAGTATACTTTAATTATAGGGATAATTTCATTTGGGACTTTTTAAAGATTAAGGTACAACTTGAACTCAATATTATCCCAAAGACAGAGTCCAGTTCTGCCAAGTTACAGACACAAATACTATCCCACCCTTACCGTACCTTATTTGTCCCGTGTGGTAGTCTATTATAGAATACAAAATTAATGAATATTTTTACTACTCAGAATATTGTTCAAATCAATGGCACAACGCTCCTATTCATTGACTACAACTTTGTGTATTGCAAAACTACTGCTCAAGCTATTCATAGAACAATGCTCTAGTCATATAAAACATGGAAGCAACCATTTTATTCTTACTATGGTACATCTTCTTATGCAGTAATACGCAATGTTATTACAAATTATCCTTGCTATGCAAAGTCCTATTAAATAAAACGTCACACACCTCATTCACACTAATGGGACTTTGTATATTAAAAATTACATGCAGTAGGCTTGTAAATATTACACAGAAAGAAAATTTTTAAAAAAATGCAATTATTATGAAATAAAATTTCAAAACATTTCCTCTTATGGCCATAAATATTTGGCAGCCTCTTTCAAAAACAAAAACAAAAAGGCAAACATTAAGCATAAACAAACAAAACAAAACAAAACAAATGATTGGGGGGAAATGAAAAGTCATGGCTACGTACCTTGAAATTAAAATATAAAAACAAATTTCCAGGCTGACACCCCACAGACCAAGTTCTTTTTAAAATAACGTGACTAATGCTAAAATCTCATTTCACATGAGGTGCTTTTACTCCTGCAAGAGTTTCCACTGACAATAATATAAAATGAATCCGATAGACTGACTGAATGTAAGGTTCACTCACAAGAGATGAGATTTGAGGAAATGTCTCATAACATTAAACTTAACAACAACAAATTGATGCTAAATTAAAATTCTGCCACTATTGTGAAAGGTCTTCATCTTACTGACCTCAATAAGAGCAGAATCAATTCCAAATTTTTTATGAAATGATATGAGTTAATTTTCATGTTCAGTATCAGCTATTTGAAATTCTTATCTTAGAATACATTTTCCAATAAAGAAGGTATCATTATAAAGATAGTTTTATGAAAAAAATATTTATTTAAACTATTTGTACTTTTTAGTAAGAATGCTGACGAACCTAATGCCTCAAACGTCAATTTTTCAACAACTGTTTTACATCACTCTCACAGTAAAATTCCCATCTGGGCTGGCAACTTGTGTGCCAAGTTTCAAACAAACGTGATTTGAAACTGCCAATATGTTAGAGTCTGAAATTCCAGTGAGACATTAATAAAAGGAGACGGATGTTGACAATATATCCTGATGTTCTCTATAAAATACCTACAGTTCTGGGTGCTGGAATAATCTGTTATAGTAACTCTCTAATTATTTAAAATGTATTAATAATATAGGATTACAATACAGTATCCCTATAATAGTATAAAACAAGCTAACTAGATATAACTTGTAAGAAAATAAAAAAAACAGTTGTGCTGTAAAGAATGCAGAAACAGTGCTGCAGACAAAACCTTGTTATTTGGAATCCCATTAGTTACTGAAAATATGTAATATAACTTTTGTTGATCAATACTCTCATGTAAGCTCTAAATAATGTATGATTCCAGTGGAGAAAAATGCAGCAAATCAAATATGGTGGGAGAATGTTTCAAATTATGAAGAGTAGTATGACTGCTAATCCATAAATCAGAAATGGGAAAGATTGTTGTAATGTGGGAGGGCTCTATTTAATAAAGGTCATTATAACTCCTGGCTCTAGAGCTATAAGATCTAATATCCTCTCTGGTAGCTCTATGATATGCCCATGCATTACTGTTCTTGTTGACAGTCTGTTGCCTTGGAAATATTTCATTATTTCAGTTTTTCCATTTGTAGACCCTTGGCCTTGTGATATGAAGGCCACCCTATTTCATATTTTCGATTATCATTTAAGCAATCTTCTGGAGCTATTTATATAAAAGCAAGTGTTAGACAATGCATATCATCATTTATCACTGCTATGTTTAAGCTCATGCTCTAGAAAGAAATGCCAGAATAAAGGTGTTTATTTTTCTCTTTTACTTTAAACCAATAGCACTCTGATATTATGATATGCTTTACAAATCAATGCTGGCATATCATATGCATGACACTTCTGTCTATTTAATTTTCTTGGTTATATATCCACACAACTGAAAAACCCTAAACTCCTACTGTAACTGCAAAATTTGCTAATACTCATAGTTTAAAAGAAAATCAAATTATGTGTGCAACTTCTCAAACATCCTTTCAAAAACCTAAACAGGTGGAAAAGTTTCAAAACAATTCAAGTGCCTGCTTGCATCAAAGACTACCACCTTTTATATTTGTTTTCTAATTATTAACCTCTTGCTGGAAAACAATAACACTGTCTACCTAAATATTGTTGAAAAGAAGACTAAACAAAGACTGTACGCAAAGTTCACTCACAGGATTCTTCATCTTGAGAAATAGTTTACTGAAGTAGCAACTAAGAAAGGAGCCTGCAAAACCCCTTATGTAACTTATATGTGCCTGTGTTTCAAGTAGCTTGACACGTACAGCTGAAAGGATGTGTACAAAACAGCTAAAATAAACAGTTACACGGAAGACTTCGGGAGCACATTGGAGAATTTTAAAGAAAAAGAACGCGAGGGCCTCCTTACTGAAGCATTGCTGTATCTTTTCAGAAACTTTTTAAGAGAACATGTAGATTGACGTTATTTCTGATACAAAATATGTCATCACCTCACACGTGCGATATTTATGCCTAAACTGTTCAGAGCATTGTAAAGAACAGTAAGAAAATGAACCCTAATGGCAAAAGGCAACTGCTGGACACTAGGCCAAGTCTGGGGCTATTTGTGTTCTGAGAATTTAGACTACTTTTTTTCCCCTGAAATGATTACTCCTCCCACTCCCTACAGGGAAAAACTACTCTGATCCAACCTTTAAAATGACAGCATCAGAGCTGAACAAGAAGATGCTATTAAAGGGCATTAAATTAAATACAGTATATCCTCCTACAACTTCAATCAGAATTTCAGACCAAGTGTTATTTAGTTCAGCTCTCAAGTGGAGCAGAATAACAAATCGCGCACTTTGATTTACCTTCTCCGAATGCCAAATGGAGACAGGTGATAAAGAAAGCACTCATGCACAGGCTATGAAGTTTCCCCTAGAAATTAATTCTATCTTCAAGATTCCTATCTCAGAGAAATTCCCAAAATGGCACACAAATATGCTTCGGCTGGAGAGATTACTGAAGCTATCCTGGCAAATACACTTAGTACTAATATAGTGCTTTTCTCAGAAAGAAGACAGCGGAATTGTGTGTTGGTGGGGGGGGGTGGAACGGGACTTACTGATACAAATTGTTTTCTCAACAAAGAACTCTACAGCAGAAAAGCCTACTGCTATAAGTGTTATTAGCACAGTAGAAATGCCCCTGCAGACCCTGAAACAGGGAGCTTTAAAAAAATATTTATAGCTGAAGATGAGAATCTCTAAGTTACTGACTGCCGAGAATGCACTGTTTTCCCATTACATGTATCTCCAAATTCAGCTACATATCAATATAGCCTTGTCAAAGTGCAACAGTTAATACTAATGCAGCCAACACCACCGCACTAACACTTCAGTAGTGAATATGAGATGTATGTATTCCTGATACGGGGCAGCTCGCTTCCTTGGGAAAAATAACATAGCTATCTAGACAAAATCTGTGGGGTTTGGAAACTATCCTTGAAGCGCTGATCATACTGAAATTAAAAAAAAAATAAAAATAAAAATAAAAATAAAATAAAAAAGAAGTTTGGAATTAAGATTAAAATGAACCCAGTCTCCTGTACTTTATTTTTGGTTAAATATTTTTCAAGCTTACTTGTGCTGTGAAGTATAAACTGAGCAACACACGATTTAGCTACTTTTAAAAGCTGTCTAAATGTTAATTTTCATTTTTACGACAAGCCAGGAACCTTCCTCACCCCTTACCCTCCAGTTCCCTTCTAGCGCCGAAGGGGGAAAAGAAAGAAGGGATTAAAAAAATAAGAAATAAAAAGACCACCCGACCCCCTCCGGCTGCTCTCCTTGTGGGCACGCATCTCCTGGCGGTGCAGCACCGGAGCTGCGAGGACTTTTGTAAGAACCACAAAGTAACATCACATGAACTTGTACTCCCGTTTCCTACCAGGCACTTCTAGAAAGATTCACTTTACTACAACAAATCCGCTACGGGCAATTCGTGTCAGCGGCGCCGCAGATTAATATCGCGTGGTCTCCCCCCAACAAAAGTGCCCGGGAGAGGCCGGGGGGGGGGACTGCCACAGCTCATTGGGGGGTAGGGGGCAACGCACCCCGTTCTCGGCCCCCGCCCCCCGCCGGGCCCCGCACGCCGCCCCCTGCCTGCCCGCGCACGGGCTCCGCTCTGCCCGCCCCGGGGGGCGCCAGCATCCGCCCGGCAGCGGTGGCGGAGGGCAAAGGGGGAGTCTGGGGGGGGGCAGCTGGCGGTGAGCCCCCCCCCCAAGCTCCGGCCTAGCCGCACTTGAACCGCACCGGCGGGGCCGCCCGGAGAGCCGGGCCTGGCGCGGCGCCCCGCCACCTCCCCGCCGCCGCCGAGGGGGGGGGGGGAGCCCCGGGGGGGCCTCACGGCTCGGCGCACACACACAGACAGGCACACACACAGACACACGCACACACACACGCACGCCCGCCCGCTCGCCGCGCGGCTGCCGGAGCGAGGCTGCTCGCGCGGCTCGCCTTGTGTCCGTGTGGCTGTCTGTGTGCGTGTGCGTCCGTGTGTCGGCGCGTGTGCGCGGCGGCCGGCGGTACGCACCGGGGGGAACTCCCGGTGCCCGGCGGGGCGAGCGGCGGGGGCCGGCGGCAGGTCCCCCCACCCCGGCATGGCAGCCAGCCCGGCCCCGGCCCCGGCGGCGGCGGCACGGCGCGGCCCGGCGCTGCTGCGGCTGCTGCTGCTGCTGCAGGTTCAATAAAGAGAAAGTGTTACCGTTCTCGCCTGGAAGGATCCTGCTGAAAGCTTGGCTTGGTGGGCGCCATCTTCCTGCTTTTTTTTTTTTTTTTTCCTCCTCTCTCTCCCTTACTTTTCCCCCTCCTGATGTTGGTGTGTGTTGTGTGTCTAGCAGCAGCAGCGGCGGCAGCGGTGGCCCCGGTTAGCCACACAGGCTAAGGAAAAGTACTGAGGCCAAAGCATCGCGGGCTCCCGCTCCTCCGCGCGGTCCTGGTGCAGGTTGCTCGCTCGCTCGCTAGCGCTGCTGCAGCCGCTGCCGCCGTCCATAAGCCGAGGAGCGGAGGGAGCCGGGGCCCCGCCGGCCCCAGAGACATGCCCAGCTCAGGCAGCGGCGGCCGCCGGCGGCGGCGGCGGGGAGAACGAGCCGCGGCGCAGCCCCGGCGGGCAGCCCGGCCGCTGGCATCGCCCGGCAGGTGCGGCACACACACACGCGCACACACACACACACACACACACACACACGCACACCGAGACACTCGCACACCCGCACACCGCCGCTCGCACCCCGCGGCCGCGGCCAGGCTCCGCGGGGCGCCGGGGCACGGGGCGAGCGGGGCGGGGGCTGGGGAGGGAAGGAGGGGAGTCAGGGCTCTCCGGGCTTGACCGCCGGGAAAGTATTTCTGGGCATTTTCCAGCTTGCTTCCCCGGCTCCGCTCCCAGTCTGCGTGCAGCGGACGCAGGCTCCGCTGCCGGCGCAACAACGCCACTCAGTTGCAGTTTCGCACACTTTCCTCCGCCGGAGTCTGGGCTCCGGCGGGGAAGCGGGGCCGAGGCGGGCGGGAGAGCGGGGGGACGGAGGGTGCTCCCCGCACAGCTCCGCAGGCGCGGAGACCCCGCGGGCTCACCCCGAGCGCGGTCGGGACATCCCTGTGGGCTCCCGAGGGCCCGGGCAGTGGCGGTGCCCACACCGACGTGAGGGGGGTAGCGGGCGGCGGCGGGGTGCCCCCGGGCCGGGCGGCAGAGGCCCCTGGCAGCTCCCTGCCCTCCCCCGAGCCCCCTCTGCGGCCGGGGTGGCCCATGGAGGGACCGGGAGTGTTCCGGGGGGCGCCGAGCCGCTCAGCCGGGGAAGGGGGCAGGACTTGCTGCCGTTTCACCGGACGTTATGAAACTAAGCCCGAAAGAAGGGAGCGGGAGAAAGAAACCGCTATCTCTTAATTGTCTCTTCCAGGACGTCGGGAAAAGCCGGGCGCGTGGAGCTTTTGGAGGAGAAAGAGCTCCTCCGTGGAGAGCTCCCATCTCCAAGGTAACTTCGCGGCTCGTTCCGCCGCCGCCTTGGAAGGACAGCCTGCCGGGCCTCATCCTGCTCCAGGGAAAACCCGCCCGGGGAACGGGTCAGCCCGGCCCGTCGGGAGCATTTCTCCGCGACAAACCTTTCCGCCACAGTGTCGGGGAGGTGGGAGAGAATAAAGGAGAGTGGGGGCTGAAGGGGAGGAGGGGACTGGAGCGCCCCTGCGAGCGGGGCAGAAGTTGCCGGAGCACCTGGAAGTCGGGTGCGCGCCGGAGGCCGGGGGGGTTCCTCCCGCAGGAGGCGGCCGGGACCCCCTAACCCTGCTCCCGGCGCTGCACGGAGTCCCCCGGGAGGGAAGGTGGGAGGGGGGCACAGAGGGAAGCCCCTCGCCTCCCGCCCCGTGTCTGTGCAGCCTCCTCCGCGCAGGTGCGCAGCCGCCGGGGGAAGCGGCGCAGCCGCGGCCGGGGCTCGCCTCGGGGGTGCGGGCGGCGGGCTGACGAGAGAGGAGACCTGCAAAGTGCCACATGCCGTTTCTGTCCGGCACGGGTCTCCTCGCCTCCAAAAAGAAGAAGAAGAAGAAGAAAAAAAAAAAAGTTAACAGGTGTCACCTCGCTTTTTTGCAGCCGCTCAAAAAGGTGGCTGCGGCCGCTGTATTTTAAGCATTTACAAAAAGCTCAAATTAAAAATCGTTCAAAGAGCGCTGGCTGCAGATAAGACACAGTTAATACTTGGAAGAAGTGCAAAAATGTTTCCCCTTGTTAGGTTAGTTTGCAAGACGTCCAGGCTGCTCTGGGTTCTTATTAGTCCGAGCGCTTGAGTAACTGCTAAGCAATATTTGGATAAGAGGTGTTGGGAGTTTGGGGAGAAGTGGTGCTTCCCTAACTTCTGCCTGATTACAAGCTGACATAATCAAACTATTAAACGCGAGGTACTGAAAATTCGCATGCTGCCTTGACTATATACTTCTGTTTAACTTAAAGTCTCCAGAGGTCTCTTTCATTTGTCTAAAAGCCAATCTGACATTTCTGACCCTTGACTTCCCCACTTCACAGACTAAACTATTGTGATTGCTGCCTGTACTTCCTCGTTAAAGTGTCCGTCAGTTTCCATTGTAATTTAAATATTTTATAAGTGACAAAAATATACCGAAACCGTGAAAAGAAATCAACTTTAATCCATTCTTTATATCTCTCACAGTCAAGTTGGTTTAGATACGAAAGATTGGTGTGCTTGCTTGAGCAAAACGAGACTCGTGCTTAGTTTCTAATGGTCGTCAGCTGAGAAAGTGCTTGGGCATCATCAGGGATTATTTCAGGAGTATCAGCTTCCTATTTTTTTGTTTGTTTGTTTGTTTTCATTTAATAAAACCTACAAAAGTTACCAACAAACGTTTTCTATCATGGGAATCAGATGGAATATAGAACTGGTGTTTTCCAAAACTACAGGAAGCAACTCAAAGTTGCTGAACAGCAAATTTATCTGAATCTGACCCCTCAACCAATTGTTTGAAATATTACGTTAAAACTTTCTCTGATTTTGCTTTTACCTTATAGAGATGTTTTAGTTCGGGTACTTGTGATTATATCGCATTTTCCTCAGGATTTAATTTAATGCTATGTGGGAAAGTGAGATAGTTGGGACAGTGCCATTTTTATTGCATTTAGAGAAATGTAATTGTTTTGTTCCGATTTCAGCCTACATTTATTTATCTGTTGTCTGTCAGCTACTTTTTTTTTTTTTTTTTTTAGGACTCGGCTTTGGTATTAAGCTTATCATAAAGAAACCTACCAGAGCCAAACTTCAGGTTTTGCCTCGCAGAAGCACAAAAAAATGTCAGGTCATTAATTAAGCTTCGTGTTAGTATCAGCACATATCGATGGATTGTTAGAGGAATGGGGAAGGTCTTTAAACTTCATTATGACTTACTGCCAACTTTCTGCGCTTTGCTTCCTAAAGGCTCTCTCTGTGAATTTCCTACATTTGCATTAGAATGCATTTAGGATGAAAAAATAACAGTGCTGAGTATATTTAGGGTTTCGTGCTATATTTTCCTGTAGTAACAGGTGATATGATAATACTATTAAACTACAGTGTGGAATTGCAAGTGTGCAACCCCAAGTGAAAATTGTTCTCATTCTTGGTTGAAAGCAAATTATCAATCAGCATACCTTGATCAATTATCCCCCTGGCTGCCACACACTGGGATTTGCACAAGGCATTGACATTGAGAAATTCCTCTTTAGAAAGGATGAGCGGACGGGATCCCAAACTTTGCAGCAGCCAAGCTAAACTGCCGGGGTCTCATTTTTTTTTTTTTTTTTTTTTTTTTTTTTTTTTTTCCCCGCTATTGTTGCTTTCCAGCTCATCCAAGACAAAACTAGGAGATTGTGTTTACTTCTCAGTGCATTTTAAAAGATGCTGTATTAAAAAAAAAAGGGGGGGGGGGAAGAAAAAACCCTCCCCTCCGATCAAGCTCCCCCCCAACAATCACAGAGCAAGGAGAGATTTTAAAAAAATATATATAAAGGGGAGGGGGGAACAAAGAAACACAAAAGCACAAAGAAAAAGCAAGTGAGGGAGCCTCGGAAAGAGCCGCACACCCCTCTCCCCTCGGTGCTCACCGTTGTTGGTAGGAGGTGATGCCCTGGACGTTTTGCGGGTTGCCGTTGGCCGCGGCGCCGGCTCGCCCCATGCCCGGCGCCGCCGGCACCCCCCCGGCAGCCCCGCCGGCCGCCGCCGTCACCTGCACGCTGAAATCCGGGAAGATCCTGATCATCCCCGCGGCTCAGCACCCGGAGACTGTCGGCGAAGAGGTGCAGCAGCGGCGACTCTCCCTCCGGCGGCTGCAGCAGCAGAGCCAGGCACGCTGCAATCCCATTAGTGAGTGGCGGCCACTGTGAGTGAGGAAGGGCGCTTTGATGTGAGCTGCCGGGCTGAGATCGAGAGGAGTTTGGGGGGGCTCGGGGTGAGGGGGGGAGGATTTCACCGAATTGCAGGCACGCAACGCGCGAGGGTTTGGGGGGGGAGGGGGAATATCGGAGCTACAAAAAAAAAAAAAAAAAAAAAAAAAAAAAAAAAAAGATATGTCTAATACCACTAAAGCTGTAGATATAAGAGAAAAATCCAAGCTGAAGAGGGACGGGGAGGAGAGAGGGGGGCGCAATTACTTTAGCGGTGCAGTGAAAATGATGAGCAGCAAATGTTGCCTTTTTTCCCTCCTCCTTCCCGTCCCTCTTCAGCTTGGATTTTTCTCTTATATCTACAGCTTTAGTGGTATTAGACATATCTTCCTTAGAGGATTTCTCTGTCTCAATGAAGTAATAATAAAGGCGGCTGACCACAGTCTGGGCTAGCGCCAACTGCGCGGGGGGGAGGGGGAGGAATATCCCTGCTCCCAGAGTCCTGAGGAGAGGAGGAAGAGCGGAAGATTGTTGCAGCACAAGTTCTTGCTCTTGGTAACTTGCTTCCCCCCACCCCCCCCCCACCCCCCCCGCCAACCAACCCCTCCTTCCTTCCTTTCTTTCTTTCCTTTCTATGAAGGGACGGTTTTCACCAGCAAGGAAACGCGCCGCTTTTGTGCAATGGCAGAGTTTGTGCCCTATTATAGGGAGCTGACTCTCCTCCCCTCCTAGTGTGCAGCAATGTTATTGCTAGTCAAACTTGTAAGGTGTGCGCTGTGCGTGCCCGCGCCGAGCCCTGCTGCCGCTCCGACACAGCAATTACACCGCCGGGGGCTGCGCAAAACCCCGCGGCAGATCCGCCTCCCCCCCGGCCCCCCTTCACGCCCCGTGCTCGCAGCGCTGAGCCCGCCGGCTCGTCCCCAGCCGCCCCCGCTCCTTTGTGCCGCCGGGGGCTGTCCGCAGCCCCGCCGCATCGCGCCTGTCGGCGTTTGTCCGTTCCCCCAGCGTGGTCCCCCTCTTTTCTCCTCTCCCCCTCCGCTGAGCACTCGCCCCCCCCCCCCCCCCCCCCCCCCCCACTTCTGGGCACCCCCGCGACCGCGCCTCCTCCCGCCGCCCAGGGCGAGGACCCCTTCCCGGGGAAAGGGGGGCACCAGGGCGCGGGGGCAACACGTGGACCCCCCTCCCGTGGGAGGGTCCCACTGAACCTCCCGGCGTTCCCGAGGGCCGGACCCGGAGCTAAAAGCTTGGCCGGGGGGGACGCAGGGGGGAATCGGGCTGCCCACCAGCGGGGCAAGGGGCCCGGGGGAGCCCGCAGCCGGTGCACCTTGCACGGGCAGCGGCCGTGCCTCCGCCTGCCTTCGGGGGATGCCGCGGCGGAGCCGCGTGGGACAGACAGGAGGCAGAGCCTGCGCGGTACCCGGGCGGCTGCAGCAGCGTCTCCGGGGGGAACGCACGTCCCATGCTGCCCCGCCGCCCCAAAGGCGTTGCAACCTTTGCTTCCGCAAATCGAAGCTGTCACCTGGTCGTCTCCCCTTTTCCCGTACAAGCATGTGCCTCTTGCAATCACAGCTTGCCTCCTAATCTGACGAGATTCCCTTATCCTGACTTTTCTTTCCGTTCCTGTTCCAAACGAAATTAAGACACACCAACTTTATGTTAAAACAGAGACTGCATTCAAATCCTTTGTATTAAATAGCATCTGTGTTTGCATTCTGTTTTAATACAAAATGCTTTGGATTGCAGCTAATACCAAGAGATATGAAACTGGTTAGTCCCCACATGTTGCACATAAAAAGAATTCATAATGAGCATCTGTGGGATGTGGAATGGATCCCATGAGTTAGCTGAAGACCTCATAACGTAAGAGCTGAGAAGCCTAAGTGAATTATGACTCTCTTTCCTCGCAAGTAGGATTAATTTTCTATCCCACTTATATTCATTATCTATCCTGTTTATACTATAGGGACATCAATTGTTTGAGTGTTAAATATGAAGACTTTACAGAAATGTGTAGGTTAGGTAGCTTGAAGAGAAGAGGGGGGATGTTGCTTGCTATGAAAAATGTTATTCAAATTCCATGTTTAAAGAGCAATATTAGATAAATCTCCTTTTTTTTTTTTTTTTTTTTTTAATAACCGCAAATTCTGAGCCTTTCTCTTACAACATATTTAAACTGTAAGGTTTACAAAGTACCTTCCATCTGCCTGTGGCCTTCCCAGTGATGTCAATAGAAATTTTGCATGCAGATGACGGCCCATGTATGGCCTTTAGAGAACAGGTCAATAAATGGCTGGAGGAATAATTAAAGACTTCTGAGCTGCTCCTTTCCTTTTTCTTACAATATAGTACAAGACTGGCATGAATATAGGCTGGGCTACCACTCTAATTGGCTATGGAATAACACTGAAAGGAATTTAAATGTGGGCAGTAGCCATTTTCCAAATGATCAGTCCATTACAGTAGTTTTGTCTGTCAATGTATGGCCAGGCAGTAGAGTGGATGTAATCATGTCGAAGTCCCCATCCATTGACTGTCACTTTCTTCTCTACAGTGGCAACTCTGAGCAGATTTTCATGTAGCAAAGGGACAGCCTGGACAGAGAGCCTGCCTTTAGCCAAACTGGATTCAGCTTTGTTCCAGAAGTCACAGGTTTTCATCCATGTGAGCAAAACCAGACTCTCTTGGTATTCAAGATCTTCTATGACTATTGAATAGTATCTTAATTTAAGTGTTAACATAACTGAAAAGACAGTCTTCATAACAACAAGTAGCCCCATTGAGTCAGTGGAACTACTGACAAATAGTTTTGTATGCTGTAAGACAAGCAGGATTCAAAAGGTAGGTTTAGTGAATGGCTGTAGAATGCGAAAGCTCCTTCTTTCTCATAGTCCTGAAAAGATAGCAAGTAAAAAACATTATTTCATATCTGAAGAAATGTCCATTTTGATTGCTCATATCTCCCCCCCCCCCCAAAAAAAAAAATCATGATAGAAAGACACAATTTCTGAGATTCATCTTACACCAATGAAAATACCCATCATCAAGCTTATTCTATGTGCCATATTAAATTTCTTGGGCCCAATTCGCCACACATATCACCAGTGCTACAACATACAACAATGGATTAAGATGATTTCACTGCAGTGTGCTAGTGTGAATGAGAATCAAGCCCTATATTTTTTAATGAATTTATTTCTCATTTTCATCAGATTATTGATGTGTTCTGGTGCCTGGGGGACATACTTTTTGTTTAAATACCATATACTCTTGTACGATCTTCTGCAAGTTACTTTAGTATTGATTGAGCGAAGAAGTGTACTGCTATTTCATACAACATGCTCCAGATCTTCCTCTCTAGGTGAAAGCATAGTAAAGAAAAATTAAAAACACATGACTGTAATATAACATCTAATATTTATGCTTTACATATACCTATCTATCACAATTATATATTATATCTTTATTCACATTGTCAGTGTACTACTGTTCTTTTTTTCCACAGGTGAAAAAATCTCTCTTCTCTGGAAATTCATTTCCATTTACTTAAATGGTTTGACTTTGAATTTTCATTATCTGCTGTTGGAAGGAGCCTGTGACAGGTATGAGAGAGAATGCTACAAAGCTTCATTGTATCATCTAATTTTTGCTTCACTTTAGTCAGATATCATTTAGGTAGAGAGTAAAATACTATACGTAGAACAGGATAAGATAGAACAAAACAGAACAGAAATAAAATAAAATGAAAATAGGATATATAATGAATTACAGTAGAAAAATGCCTTTATCTTGAAGTGACTTTTTTTTCAGCTATACCGATCCCTCAGTAGTGAGAAAATTGAACTAATTTTATATAAAAGGAATATGTCATAACAGGATATGGCATTTATCTTCCTGAGATAGGGGTGACCTCATCATTCACAAGTGGCGTAGCTATGAATGAGTAATCAGCCTCCCCACCCATTAAGCATAGATAAAGTCCACATCTTCTGTCTAAGTATTAAATATTCGATTTATTATTTTACAACGTGCCATCTCTACAAGTGTCTACTGACTGTTGCTTCAGTTGCTGCTACCAATATGTATCGTTAGTGGGAAGCAAAAGAAGCTCCTCAAAAGGACCTTGCATAATAGTGAATCAAAGAGGAGAAGTGAAAATAACAGAGGAGAAGAAAACAAAGGAAGATGGACCCGCAGGGGGAAAATATATATATGTAGGCATAGCGGGGATGAGGAAACTCTATAACTGACCTATACTTTTTTGACCTCTAATATTCCAATAGTTTTATAACATACATGTAGTGAAAATATTTTTCATATTAATACCTCACATATATCAGCTACCTCATATCTCAAATTATATTGCTTAAGTTATTCCCAAAGAAATTTATATATGTATAATGCAAGAGAAATACATAGTTAGGAAAGAATTTCTTTTTACTATTTATCAGCAGTGTGCATTAGAAAATAGCTGCAGTTAAAAAAAAAAAAAAAATAGTTTCTTCCTAGTACTGTATAAGATAAGACAATTTTCTCCTTCAAATGATGTCACATGCTGCATTTTGTTTTCATTCCTTTGTGAAAGCAATGAGTGCAGTTTGAAGAAAATATTTGGAGTTTAATTTTAAATCAAAAAGAACTGGCTGTGCATCCGTTTATAAGAAAAAACTCTAAATAGAACATGAAGTCAGGAAAAAGACCATCTAAACTTAAATAGGAAGTGCTCAAATATTTTCCATCTTTAGAATTCCTTGACATGTACTTGGGGTTGAAAAAGCAGACAAGGGAAACATCTTTTCTGAAAGGTTGCACTGTGAGTGAAGGGCGAGATTAAGGTAGCCCCCTCCCCACTATATTCAAAAGAAAAGCAAGTGGAGAGTAAGATAGAAAGAAAGTGCCTGGGGAAAGTAGCATCACTATCGAAATCATAAAAGATGTATAAGGACATCAGTGGAAGAACTAGAAAAACTATTAGAAGAATGCCCTACAGGGCTATCCCAATGGCTCAGCGATTAGCACACTGCACTGCCACTGGGAAAATACAGCTAAGGTTTGAGGCTAATCTTAGGATCTCACTCATTGGTACTGGCAGCTGAGAGCCTTACGAGGATGGTGAGTCCACAGTGGAGAAGGACTGATACACAGTCTGAGACTGTGCACACACTTATATGCCCAGACTCTGCTTTGACCATCAGAGCTGTTACATGAAGGAGTATATTCCTCCCACCCCATCATCAACTATCCTAATTCCCACTCTGTGTGAAAGCAAAAGAGTACTTCCAGCTTACCATATAATTATAGAACGGTTTGGGTTGGAAGGGACCTTAAAGATTATCTTGTTCCAGCTCCCCTACCATGGGCAGGGACACCTCCCACCAGGCCAGATTGCTCAAAGCCCCCTCCAGCCTAGCCTAGAACACTTCCAGGGATGGGGCATCTCTGAGGTTCTCTGAGCAACCTGCTCCAGTGCCTCACCACCCTCATAGGAAATAGTTTCCTCCTAACATCTAACCCAAACCTACACTTTATAGTTTAAAGCCATTCCCCCCTCTTCTATCACTCCACAAAAGATGAGCCAGCGAGGAAGAAGACCAGCCTGGCTCAACAGAGAATTGTGGCTTGAGCTCAGGAGAAAAAAGAGGGTTTATAATCTTTGGAAAAGTGGGCAGGCCACTAGGGAGGACTATAAGGATGTAGCGAGGCTGTGCAGGGACAAAATTAGGAAGGCCAAAGCTCATCTGGAGCTCAATCTGGCTACTGCCATTAAAGATAACAAAAAACGTTTTTACAAATACATCAACACAAAAAGGAGGACTAGGGAGAATCTCCATCCTTTACTGGATGCAGGGGGAAACTTAGTTACTAGAGATGAGGAAAAGGCGGAGGTGCTCAATGCCTTCTTTGCCTCAGTCTTTAGCGGCAATACCAGTTGTTCTCTGGATACCCAGTACCCTGAGCTGGTGGAAGGGGATGGGGAGCAGGATGTGGCCCTCACCATCCATGAAGAACTGGTTGGTGACCTGCTACGGCACTTGGATGTGCGCAAGTCAATGGGGCCGGATGGGATCCACCCAAGGGTACTGAGAGAACTGGCAGAGGAGCTGGCCAAGCCCCTATCCATCATTTATCAGCAGTCCTGGCTATCGGGGGAGGTCCCAGCTGACTGGCGGCTAGCAAATGTGACGCCCATCTACAAGAAGGGCCGGAGGGCAGACCCGGGGAACTATAGGCCTGTCAGTTTGACCTCAGTGCCAGGGAAGCTCATGGAGCAGATCCTCTTGAGAGTCATCAGGCGGCACTTGAAGGGCAAGCAGGCGATCAGGCCCAGTCAGCACGGGTTTATGGAAGGCAGATCCTGCTTGACGAACCTGATCTCCTTCTATGACAAAGTGACGCACTGGGTGGATGAGGGAAAGGCTGTGGATGTGGTCTACCTTGACTTCAGCAAGGCTTTTGACACCATCTCCCACAGCATTCTCCTCAAGAAACTGGCTGCTCTTGGCTTGGACTGGCGCACGCTTTGTTGGGTTAGAAACTGGCTGGATAGCTGGGCCCAAAGAGTTGTGGTGAATGGAGTCAAGTCCAGTTGGAGGCCAGTCACTAGTGGCGTCCCCCAGGGCTCGGTGCTGGGGCTGATCCTCTTTAATATCTTCATCAATGATCTGGACGAGGGCATTGAGTGCACCCTCAGTAAGATTTCAGATGACACCAAGTTAGGTGCGTGTGTCGATCTGCTCGAGGGTAGGAAGGCTCTGCAGGAGGATCTGGATAGGCTGCACCGATGGGCTGAGGTCAACTGCATGAAGTTCAACAAGGCCAAGTGCCGGGTCCTGCACCTGGGGCGCAATAACCCCAAGCAGAGCTACAGGCTGGGAGATGAGTGGTTGGAGAGCTGCCAGGCAGAGAAGGACCTGGGAGTGATGGTGGACAGTCGGCTGAATATGAGCCAGCAGTGTGCCCAGGTGGCCAAGAAGGCCAACAGCATCCTGGCTTGCATAAGAAACAGTGTGACCAGCAGGACTAGGGAGGTGATTGTCCCCCTGTACTCGGCTCTGGTGAGGCCGCACCTCGAGTATTGTGCTCAGTTTTGGGCCCCTCGCTACAAGAAGGACGTGGAGGTGCTTGAGCGGGTCCAGAGAAGGGCGACGAAGCTGTTGAGGGGCCTGGAGAACAAGTCCTACGAGGAGCGGCTGAAGGAGCTGGGCTTGTTCAGCCTGGAGAAAAGGAGGCTCAGGGGCGACCTTATCGCTCTCTACAGATACCTCAAAGGAGGCTGTAGCGAGGTGGGGCTTGGTCTGTTATCCCACGTGCCTGGTGACAGGACGAGGGGGAATGGGCTTAAGTTGCGCCAGGGGATTTTTAGGCTAGATGTTAGGAAGAACTTCTTTACTGAAAGGGTTGTTAGGCACTGGAACGGGCTGCCCAGGGAAGTGGTGGAGTCACCATCCCTGGAAGTCTTTAAAAGACGTTTAGATGTAGAGCTTTGGTTTAGTGGGGACTGTTAGGGTTAGGTTAGAGGTTGGACTCGATGATCTTGAGGTCTCTTCCAACCTAGAAATTCTGTGATTCTGTGATTCCACCCCCTGACAAAGAGTTCCTCCCACCTTTAAGGTACTGAAAAGTCACTGTATGGTCTCCCTGGAGCCTTCTCTTCTCAAGGCTGAACAATTCCAACTCCCTTAACTTGTCTTCATAGAGGTGCTGTAGCCCCATGATGATTCTTGTAATTACCATGGACAGCTAACTTTCCAAAGCTAGAACACTGGTACTGAAGTAAATTTGTCCTATATTGTATCCTTTGAGCTGGCCTAGAATTTTACTGAACGAGTTCTCTCTTAGCACCAGAAGTTTCCTGCAGTGTTGATTCCCCACAAACTTTGTCAGGTCCAGCAGAAAGTTGAGGGACAGACAGCTGGTTTTTCCAGATTCTACCTGCTTCTGCAGGGGGCATGTAATCCGCAGCGTTACTCTAGGCAGTTTTAGCACCCATGTATCCATCTCCCTCATCTTCAAGATCAGTGTTAGGCTTCCAAAGTAGAGTAATCTGCCACTTTGTTGGCATCAAATTGGGGTCATGGAGACCACAGCTAAATTGTGTTGCTTCCACCTCCACAAAAAAATGATTCATTCCACACAGTCTGATGAGAAGCTTAATTCAATAAAGTTGAAAAAAAATAATTTATTTTTTTTAAATTTACAGGGCTTCTAAAAAACACCAGCATCTTATCCTATCCCCAACCACATTCAGAGTTTTGGTCCAGTAATTCCCTTTAGTCCTGCTTGTCCATAAAATAAATGAAATTTATAAAGGATGCAGGAATAGTCAACTCAAATTCCTTTTTATCTTTCTGTCTTTCCAGCCCATGTAAGTGTTCCTAAACCAAGATAATTTTCAGTAGCAGCTATCAGTGTTTCCTGGAAATATAATAATAAGATACAGCTTAAGGTTTTTGACTCCTGGACAACCTTCTCTACATGTCCTGGTTCTAATTCAGAAGGAGAAGTCAAACATCCTATTTCTCTTAATTCCTTTTTGATGAACAAATCCCAGTCAATTACACATACAGAGGGGAGAAGAAAAAAAAAAAAAAAAA
This sequence comes from Heteronetta atricapilla, assembly GCA_011075105.1. Classification (NCBI taxonomy): domain Eukaryota; kingdom Metazoa; phylum Chordata; class Aves; order Anseriformes; family Anatidae; genus Heteronetta; species Heteronetta atricapilla. Next base: position 11,021,486 of record CM021735.1, read on the forward strand.
AAAAAAGCACTAAGGTTTTTCTCACTTTCGGAAAAGCCTGATATAGTACAGGGTAGCCTCTTCTCTTTAAGCTACTAATAGCACTTTATTGATTCATTCAGAAACAAAAATTCACAAGACCATGCATACCCATTTCCTTCCTTACTTTCCAGGTTGGAAGTCCCAGCCAGCACTAAAACCAACACCATACTAAGTGTGGTTCTCTTAGCAGCAGAGCATTATCCAGTTTAAAGCTATACTAGATCCTTAAAGCCAAGCTTCTCCGAGGTTTTTTGCTTTATAGTAACAGCATTATTTTTTCATTCACCTAATATAACAGTGTTTTTGCATAGCATGGTCCCAGGTGGGCAGCCACACAGATCTGGGACTCTCCAAGCAGTTTCTGAAACATTAAGTATATATGATAGTTGGAAATAAATACTTTCAGTGACCTTAGTGTTTGTCTGTTCGTTTTTTCAAAAAGAGTCAACATTTATAAGAAAATGTATCAGAGGCCTGAATGCAGACTAGCCTCCAAAAATATACCCTTGTCTAGGTACAGGAATCTCTAAGACGGTACCATTTTTATTTATGGTTACTATTCTGCAGTTAGCTGATTGTCCAAGTTCCTTCCTGCCACCTTTTCTTAATCAAGAAATTCAAGTATTGACCATACTCTCAGGAGATCTTCAAAGTTTAAACATCTCAAATCTCGTTCTTTCCATTTCAGACTTCTCTTGAGTTAAAAGCAAACAAGCAAGCAAGCCTTTCTGTAGCAGTTATGCATGGTCTATCAGAAACCTTAGAGAGCTTTATTCCCTTCCAAGTTACACCTTCATCCACAGTATTTGCACTTCAGTCATTACTATCCATACAATTGCAGCCACTGAGAAGAACAGAATAAAGCACTTAAACAAGTACCCTTGCTCTTCACTCTTCAGACTTGGGATTTTCATTTCTGCAAAAAAGGAAAGTGATCAGAGATAATTTTAGTCCATTTTGACAGGTAGGGTAGCTCAGAGACTGGTCATAAATTCTGCCAAATTCAAAATGTGATAAACTGTAGGTGCCAGTTTGTGTTTTGTTTGGTATTATGTTTTATTTGGAAATAAGTCTTTTCACAACTTAAAAGTATACTTTTAAGTATCAGAAAGTGGTTTGGACAGTAATTTCTGTTTGAATAAAATTGATGTCTTTACTGTATTCACCAGAATTATCCCCCCAAAAGCTACTTAACATTCTCTTGCATTTTTCACTTTTCACTGTTACTTTTCACTGTTAGCAACATAAGGGATGAAGAACATCTGGACTCTGAAGGAAGTTGCCTACTCATCAGTATAATCTTTTTTAAAATGTTATGGAATTTAACCATTGTTCTCTGGTTACTCTTAAAGCAATATATCTTTAGCCATAGTGCGTATAACATGGGTAGATATGAATATACTTAAGAAAACTATAACTTCTTAGTTCAAAATCCATTGAATAGGCTTTATTGTACATTTCTTGTTTTTATCGTAAGACTGTTACTCATTTGTCTTTATTTGATATCCAGTAATGTCTGTATTTGTTTTTATCTTAAAAAAAAAAAAAAAAAAAAAAAAAGAAAAAAAAAAGCGTTGACTCATTTACTAGCCTCTTGATGGTATTGGTAAGTGAAAGTTAGCATTTGCTAAGGGTGTCACCTTTCTTGTCTCCATAGCAGTGGACCTTATTCAGAAGAAAAAGCAAGAGAACCCCTTCAGCCAAATTATTATTTCTTCTGACATGGGTCTTTTATTCCAGGGAAAATCTCCTACAGGTTTTCAGGTTTATTTCATTTGGTATAGATTTTGCCTTTTCAGTTTGGAACAAGAAGAAGTATCAGAGTTCATACAAGTAGATGTTATAAAAATAGCAACAATATCTGCACAATGAAAGTTTTAGTTACAATTTTTCAATTTCTGCAAAAAATTTCTGGAAAAGGGTTTTTTTCAAAGCATTTAGTATCATGGGAAGATTCTTCATTAGTAATAACTGTAAAAATTATTCATTTAACTGGACTAAAAATCAATAGTTCTCCCTAAAATAATTAAACCATATGTAAATAAGAACTGTCATAAAGGTACACATAAAGGTATAAATAATTCAGAAACCCAACGGGAGAATAGCCAGACCAGATAGCAATAGTTTTTCAAATTCTTAAATTCAATAACTGAATGAATTAAAAACAGTTTATTTTGTCTTGAAAAATGTTGTTAACAGTCCACGGTATTTTCTGGTATCAATTCAATAACTTGTTTTCTATATGTGGTCTTTCATGGTATGTCAAAGTACAACTCCATTTATCTACAATGTATTGTAAACAATTACTGTTTCTGAAGCTGAACTTTTGATTCTAGTGAGTTTTACTCAACTGTTTTGAGCTCGTGCAGAAATACAAGGGGTGAAGATCTGCATAATAAGGAAGACTCTATATGCAAAAGAATCTTGAATTAATAAAATGACTAAAGCTGAATGTGTCAAACACCTGAAGTAGAAAAAACAAGGTTAATTTTTTTTTCATGAACTCATTGTACATCCTACACTTTTATGGTATACATTAATACATGCACTTCAAAGTTTGCCTATCTGAAGATAGAAAGGAACTATTCAGCATAAACAGAAGTAAAGTTCTTAGCTTTCAGAATTCTCTTATTATGCATTCATTCTATTTCTACTAGCATTACTTTTTTTTTTTTTTAATTTGCCTTTTAAGTGTGGGAGAGTCCATGGGTAGGAATAATCTAAAATTATTTAACTTTTGAATGTCTAAGATCTTCCAACCTATTGTTATAACACATTAGGTTTGACATTGCAAATTGCTTTCCTTTCACTTATAAGTCCTACTATCTGTAATATACTGTGTGTATAGATTCACTAGGGTTTTCTGGGAAATAAATAAAAAAAGGAATAATAGTAATAATAAAGCACACCATATACAGGCAAAAACGTCAAAACATCTAAATGAAATGTACCTTTACTAAACAATATTTCTTCAGATATGGACTGCATTTTGATATTATTTTATCATACTCACAACATTCCATTATCTTAATTAAATAAAATAATTTTGTAAACAGGTGCCTAATGATTTGCACTGAGGTTCAGTTATGATGCTACAGGAAGACAAGGATTACTGCTAACCTTTCAAAAGAGGTCCAGAGTTGAATGTTCACCATCAAAATTGTAGACAAATTAGAATTCAACTCCTGCATCTCCTTGTAACTTCACATAGAATTGTGTGAGAATCAGTATGTTTGGGAGTCAAACCACAAGAGTTCACAAATGAAGAGAAAGAAACCCAAATCAACTCAATACAGAGACTACTGTGGGGAGAGGGGAGAGGAAAACATGCACACAAGTGTGAAGTTTTCCAGAAGTTTTATGCTAGAAGAGAAGCTGTAGAGAAGATGAGTCAATGCCTTTTTCTTCCACCAAGCACTAAGTTAATGCAAGTGTGCATCTATTTTTTTTTTTTTTGTTCAGAATTACTTGTAAATGTTCTCTTGTGAAGAAATTACTCAGTCTGAAGATAATTATAGTTACACAGTCATTCAGGTGAATTAGTGTAGGCAAATGGAGAAGGCTCACCTCATCACTAACAGACACAAGGAGAATGTAGTGACTACTATAAACACTGGCTGATCTGAAGCATCCTAGCCTGAACATCGGCAACAGTATCTGCTCTGATAGCAGGATGTGTATGCCATGCTCGAAGCTAATTATTTCTACAGGGTGACAGTATGATAGTGATTAAAAATATATATTAATATATATGGTGTATTAGACCTATAAATATATCTTCCCTGATTTATTTGGTCTGAGCTCATCTATAAATTGTCTGGCTTCTGAAGGAAAATGGCAAAATTGTCTTGCATGTAGAGGGATAGATTTCAAGTTAAATCAGTGGCTACAACAAAAATCTAAATGAATGACAGACTGAAGAGCTCAAACAAAGCACATTGTAATACACAAATAACAGAGAGCACATGTACATCTTGAACAGATACCAAACCTGAGATCTAGATAGAAGAAAAAAAGTGTTCAGATTATACTTTTCTTCTGAGAAATAACGAATAAGAAGAGCATTATAGCAGAGTAGTGGTTAGATGTGCAACACACGTTATTCAACCATGAATTTGAGTAATAATGAACTTCTAGTCCATTTCAAGACATCAAGAAAAACTAGTCTTCCCCAACTATCTGCGTTATAAGTTAAATTTATTGGAAGAATTTGTTAGTTTCCTCAAGGTGAAGAAAAAAATAAAAATCAAGAAAGCGCACAAGAACAAAGCATCACAGAAAACCAACAAAAGGATCATATCAGACTTTTCATGGAGAAAAAGGAGGTCTGCTAATCCATTTGTTTTTTAAAACGTCATTAGTAGTTCTCATGCTGTCCTTCCAAAACATGTATAAACATACATACATGTTTTTAAAGGGTACTAGCAAAATCAAAAAAAAAAAAAAAAAAAAGACACCAACGGCAAGATGCTTCTTCTCCACCAGCTTTCAACTTTTCCAAGTTGAAAGAGTAGTCTTCTGCCACATGAACAAGAATACTTTCACTGTACTTAAACACACAGACATTTATAAGGTTCACAACATTTGACTAAGAGAGACTAAGTTTGGCTAGTTATAAGAAATAATCTTCAGATTTCTTATTTGAATTTAAACACTATTAACTTCTCAAATGTTTAAAAGTTCACATAAAAACAGCTGCCACAGAAGATCCTCCTCTTCTGTGCAAGTTCAGGTTGAATTCTTTCCTTTAACATTTCATAGTAATTCCCCAAATACTTAGTACTATTATTACATTACAGTAGAAAATAATGTCAATGTACAAATACTGTACACAAACATGAACTACCTACGTGGAGTATATAAACAGTTCATACTGATTACAGGTTGTATAATTGATGTGCATTTTTATTTTTTTTTTCTTCCAACATCTCTAAAATGCTTTCTGTGTTCTGGGGCTGTTTCCCATTAATTAAGTATATATGTGTTTATATATATATATATATATATATATATATATATATATATATATATAGTGTAAAATTTTAAGTTTTAAAGCGTAAGCTCAGGAATTCCGCAATTCCAAGTTTCATTGAATGCTTAGTTCTTTACACCCATGAGTGTCTTTGCATCTCAAAGAATTCTGTAATCATGGAACCCCTGGAGTGAGAGTACAGGTACTATCCCATCAGCACCAGGACAAAGAATATAACACAACTTGGTTGGTGTATAGGGTAAGAAAAGATAAAGAAAACATGTGAAACCCAGCCAAAGGTCTTAAAAATCCTAGTCAGATGATGCAGATTAATTTAAGCAGTCTCAAATTTATGCTCCAAAACTCCAGGTGGGCAATGATGAGAAAGAAGTAAAACATTTAAGTGCCCCATCTCCTTTAAGCATAATGGATGGATTTTCTCATTTTGCCTTACCTGATTTACTTCCTGTAGTTATCTCAGTACAGAAGACTTATGTATCTTTGAAATCACATTAGCATATAACATTCTTCTGGTTAGCATGAAACCAACTACATTAGCACAATGCCCTGTTATAACATTTACACTGGTACTCAGTCTTTTAATGCCAACTCTCAGTAAAAGTTGTGCAGATTTTCTATTTTTACCCTTATATAGACTTGTGATGCAGCTTAATAGAAACAGTTTCAAGGAAATTATCTTTTTAAAATATATATATAAATATATATATATATATTTATATACATCTTATATATATATAAGATATATATATATCTTGTAAATTCACCTAGATTCTCATCAATAGAAAACCGGTCATTCAAAACCTTATCAAAATCTTAAAACACCAACGTAGTTGGTGATATTCTTAAAAAAAAAAAAAAAGAGAGAGAGAGACCTTGTGCAGGTCTCTTAAAAATAGGTTACTGGTTTTGACTGCGACGATTCTGCATATTAATAGCTATGCACAGAGGAAGGACAATTCACAGTCCCAATAGTTTCATTTCTGAAGGGCCAGAAGAAACTTTAATTATTATTGAAGAAAGGAGAACTATGTTTTGTCATTTTAACACTTTTTTTGTTTTTGTCTTTTAAACCAAAGTTAGGTTCTGGGTTAGTCAATGTGACCTGAAACGGCAGAGATGATAAACCCAAAAGAGCAAGATTTTTAATGGTAGCTGTACCACAGTGTTCATTGTAGAAGGGCATTCATATAGTTATGTATGCATGATAGAACCCCTGTAAAGTAATAACTTTTAATGAACTAACCCTGTTAAAATAATACATTTCTGGGCACCAAACCAAATATGTACAGGAATACAGTGCAAACCTTCTGAATGATAAAGCAGGAAACTAAAAAGAAAATAAAGAAAACTACATAAAAAATAAATAGAAAATTGAACTGATAAGCCTGCTTATTTTAATAGTTGTATGTTTTCATGAAATAAAAAAAAAACATAAGAGAATCTTTTAAGATTACTATATTCTGAGAAATTTTTATTAAAAATAAAACATTTGCCCTAACAAGGTTACATCTAATTTCATCTCCTATGTTGATTTCAAAAGAATAATACCAGAAATGCATTTGTTCCTTTTAGAGTATTTATTTCATTGTAGGTATGTTCTGCTTTTATTAGTGCAGCACTGCACACTTCGATAGAGATCCAGTCTCTCAAAGCAAACCTTATTCTACTTAAGAAGTATGGCACTGTGCAGAGCTTAGATCCAGATCAAAGAGTTTTAAATACCCAACTCTTTTTGAAAATAAGAAGCAATACTACCCAAGATCCAAATCTTTAGAGTTACTGGGTTTTTTGAACTCCCGTGAGTGCTCAGGAGGCAGCCAGCATATCGATGCCTCAGATGTATGCTGTCATTCTCACATGGTGTTCAACTTCTCCCCAGAATTCTGGAGCCAAACCTGGTGATAATATTGAGTCTTATAATTATAGAGCTGAGGCAGGTTTGTTGAGTTTTACATAGCTACTTGACTCATCAGGGGGGAACTGAACTTCCAAGGAAGACATGAAACATTCATTTTTCCTTCCTTAAGCATTAGATTGCCAGTGAAGAAGATCCTCAGGAATTCCATTAGCCTATTAAGGCTGTCATTAAGTTTAGATCTTCCAGAATCTCCTTCTCTAACATCAGATCAATTTTTTGCCAAAACTCATTCCTGTTTTAAAAGGGAGAAGACCAGGGCTCAAAGAGCTGGGAAATAACCAACACGGTGAACAGACTTTGTTTACTTTCAAGGCTTTCTTGCTATTTAAAGATTGTTCAAAATGACAGGAAATCAATTAAATTTAGAGAATGACCATCAGGGCTTGCGAAGTAAGAGCAGAGTCACAAATACTACAGAATAAAACATCATAGTGAATTAGTTTTCAAAATGCTGTTTTGAAGGCTAAGTATTTCTCCCTAAAACAACACTGAGTTTTCAGTGTCATTTTTGTGGCTTTTGCATTCACCATTCCACTTTTCATATATTCTTGTATTTAAAGAATATATACAAAAATAGAATATATAAAGAATGTGTGTATATATATGTGTGTGTTTTAATCTAGATATTATTGAAAACATGTTACAGGGAAAGTTTAATATATTACACAATAGAGTAAAAATTGTCATAAAGGTAATAATGTTCCATACCAATTGAATGATTTTTTTCACCTCTTTATGGTTCCATCCAAACCCCAGACTACCTCTGTCTCCTGATGCTAACTGTGATGTTACATTCTGCCCTGGTGGACTTGCTCTGAAGACAATTGAATTAAGAAGCAGGTGGTAGTGCTTTGCATCTATGTTTCTGTAGATGAAATATAGATGATTCAGTGCTTCAGGGTTGATAACTTTAGTCTCTATTCTTCTAGATTTTTCAGCGCTCTTGTGACTCATTGCCATTCTCCTGAACTCACAGAGAAAGGACAGACTGTTTTAATTATGATCACTATATATATATATATATATATATATATATATATATATATATATATATATCAGGCATATGGAGATAACAGCCCAGAATTTTTACGAGACCTCGCAGAAGTTGGATTGCCAGAATTTGAAACTCTGGCAGTTGACTTATTTGAGCTTGGGAGAAAATTTCCTGAGTCTCTGAATCATTGCCAGGAGAATCTGAAAATAAAATTATGAATATATGACTTTTGCTAAGAAATGGATGAAAGAAGAAAAATAAAGATAACAGTAACTGTGAGTCACTAGGAAAATAAAACAAGATATATTTCTAAGAAGTAATCACAAATTATTTTGAACTTGATTTCAAAGCCTCTCCTTATGAGACTTGCTTCAAGTCCTACCCTGTTTGGCTGAAATCAGTGAAATTTTTACCATGGCAGAAAGATGGAGTCCTTGATAACTACATTATAATGATTATGAAGGATTTGTACAGTAGCACAGTATTTAATTGCTTCAAGGTTTTTTAGTTTTTTGTCTTTTTTTTTTTTTTTTTTTTAAATAAGCATATGAGGGAAGATGGTGAAGTAAGAGAGCAAAGGTTTTCTGATAACCTGATGAATAACCAAGACATGTTTTTTAAAAAAATGGTAAAACACAGAAATTTACTTCCCTAATGGAAACACTAGTAGTCCAAACAACTCTATGCCTTAAAGAATATGATTACTCTTACTGTGATGCTGAATGCCTTAGCTTTTTTGATTTTCACAGAAATCAGAACATTGTAAAGAGAAGATTTTATGAGTACACAATATTTACAAAACTTTATAATAATTCAGAGTCTAGCCACATTTAACTTCACCAGAATAAGCTTAACGAAGGAATATATGAAGGAACCAAAAAAACACCAACACTTCAGTCTCCTTAATTAACAGCTTCATAACATGGATTTTAACCTCCACTTTGTCTATGGGAAGTACTTTAATGATATTTAAAAAATACACTGGAACAAAATGCATTGAGACAGATACATTGTACCAAAAAAGAACTCTGGAAGAATACCAAAAGCAGAGGGTTCAGTTCACATAAAACTTCCATTCATTAATTTTCACCTATAGTAAAGATGGGGGGTGGGGTGGATTTAGAAGAGTTCACAGAAGACACCACGTGGAATAAGGAATGTCAATGAAATGGAGAAACAATTTCTCCCCTTAGTGAATGAGAGCTCTGCCTGCAGGAGCATATTGGGGCTCTATTTGACTACATGGAGAGCTGTGTCAGACTCCAACATAACACAATTCCCACCAGAATTGTGGGTGCACAGCTCTCTCAAGGACCAGCACTTTTATTTATTTTTCCCCCTCTGTAAAGAGAACTAACCTAGCAGCAGTGAATTATGAGCAATCATTGACCATTCAGAGTAATAATCAGTTTATTAAGGGAGCTATTTACAAAGGTAGTGCAATTACAGCTGCCTTTTAAATGAGTGTACACAGACTGATTCCTTAGTGCCTTAAATTCTTTACTCCTCCAACCTGTATTTCTCTTACAAATGTATACAGACAAGTAGGATGAACCCAGAACAAACAAGGCTCAGGGTTTGTGGCTTTCACCTGAGTTAGTTTCCTCACCACTGTGAAGAAATTCAAGAAGGAAAATGGAGATAAATGACTAAAGAATGACAATAGCTGTAATAATACTACTTCTTGGATGAAAGTCTAGAAAAACCAAGGCTAAGACACCCGCCAGATTCAGAAGTTGTTATTCAGAGACAAATTCTTGTACTTACAAAACCTTGTAGCTTACAAGACTGGTTCCACAAGTGATGCTTTTTTTTTTTTTTTTTTTTTTTAGAAACAGCTGACGTGGCACTGTGAAGATATATAGGTGAATTTCAGGTGGAGCAGATGATTGCATAGCACTTTTAACTTCTTTGTAGGACATGGGTAATCAGAATTAGCTGGATTTACAATGCAATCTTGCTTCCTTCATAGAAAGGTGCATTCCTCTTTGTAAAGCTTGAGATGGACTTCATTTGGCATATGAAACTCTCTGTATAACTTTGTAAACTCATGACTTGTCCCTGTATTTTTGCCCATACAAGGAGTCATTTAAATATTTTCTCACATTTGAGAGCAGTGTTAGCTGAAATCAAACAATACTAAACACTACTCAGCCCATAGGTAGTTCTGTTGAATTCAACATCTTCAGCCAATTAAACTTACTTTGCTCTGAAATCTTCATTAGCTATCGCTGTTCTCTATTAAGGACGTAGATGGGAGTTCTCATTCTCTCAGTGCAGATTTTTACCTCCATCATATATACTATTTCTTATAACCAAACAGGAGTACAGTGTCTTTTGAGGACAAGAGACCAGTGACCAAATTGCTATTGAATCAGTTTAACTATAAGTACAATGAAGCCTAAAGCTGTAGCCATTTGGCAAAGAGCCTTATGATCTGTTTTACTGTGGCATGGATTCTCTGCAGAGATTTGGCTTCATCATGAACACCAGCGGCCATTGCCATCACTATATGATTGAGGAGGGGATGGAGTAACAATATCAGAGTAGCATCACAAAATTCAGATTTTTATCCCCTCTTCTTTCAACTTATTTTTCCACTTCCATGTGTTTTTTATTCTGATTTTGAGGACAGAAATAATCATGCACTTACCCTGCAATAATGTAGTAATCTGTCATATAAATACCCTGCCATTATATGATAATTATGGTTTCATTAAATGATCAACAGCTACCATGTTAGCCAAGAATAATTACACATTTGTGCCCTGTTTCTTAAAGTGTTCTCGGCTTTTTTTTTCCTTTTTTTTCTTTCTTTTTTTTTTTTTTTTAATTGAAAAGGGAAAAAAATGTTCCCTTGTGAATAAGACCACAGTTTGGCCCAATGTATGCATTTATTCAGTATGACTTGGTATGCCACAATCTCCTATTTTGACTTTATTCCACAGCATACCAAGGTCTCATTTAAAGGAACTTCACCACAGCTATTATGGCTGCACATTTTCAAAGTTTCCTGAATAAGGGGCCATTCCACGTTACTGCTTTTTTTTCCTTTTCACTTCCAGTACCAGTTCATTACTTTCCAGAAATTTAATAACACACCAGTGTGTGGATTACAGCTTTCTGTCTGTACAACCTGGTTTAACATTTGACACTGACCCAAACAATCTGGTAGCTTGAAAATTTCTGTGATTGCCCTCATCTCTGAATATCTTCCTATGGTTAGTAGTGCGAGACACTCTCTGCTTCTAAAATCTTTTAATTCTTTTAAGTTGGAATCAGGGATATCAGACATAAGGAACATGTATAATACTCATAGAAGAAACATTAAATTATACTGAATAGACCAGTGTATGTAGATCTGCAAAATTTTACTATGTAGCCATGGTAAAAAATTAACATTTTAGCTGTACATTTTTCTGCTGGTGACTTTTGAGCACAAATGCACGATTATTCGTTACATAAAGCTTTTGACCATTCATTGAAACTGTATGGGTGTCAATTGCTCCAATATTCTGGATAAATACATGAGGAGTGAATTTAGAGGACAATTCAGTTGCCTTATCCTATGATAGGCATAGGATCTTGTAGGCCCCTGAGTTGTCCCAGGGTACTTGTACTTGAGCCACCCACGCAGAGCTGGCAGGTCCTGCAGGAGACCAATGCTCTCCTGGAGTGGCAACTGGAGCCCAGGGAGGTATCCTTCAGTGGGAAAAGCCACCCCAGCCATCTACATTTGGGCTGTGTCTTTTTCCTCCTGGGCAGGCAAGCGGAGCCTAGAAGCTTCAGCTAAAATCAGTGCCATAGGTCCATTTTGCTTACCTGAACCAAGATTTCTTTTCAGATATATATACATGAAAATCTGGATGAAGAAGGAAAGATGTAAGGAAAAAAGGCTTTTTTAAGCCTCTCCCATGATATGCATAGCTTTGGCCCATTAATTCCTGCATTTCTCTTGCCACCAACCTTTTTTTTTCTTCTGTCAAATGCCTGCTTTTTCAGACACTTTACACTTTTCAGATACACTCTTTCTTTTCAACTTTCAATCAACTTTCCTTTTCTAGCTCTTACTGGAGAGTCTCTGTTTTAGTTGTTTTCACCTTTTTGTCAGCATTTTTCCTTTCCTTCTCCTGTGTAATTTAAATTGTCAGTTCCAAAATTTCAGGGAGCCTTCTGTTTCCAACATATTCATAGGGTCTGATTCAGCATGATAACTTGAGCCCATGCAAAACTTGACACATTCATTAAAAATATACATAAATGGAAATATTTAACATGTGCCTCACAGAACATTTTCCAAAGAATTCCACTTCACTAAAAAGTAAAAATGCAACGTTATTACAGCACATAATCTGTACCATTTCCTTATGTTTGGAGTAACTCTAGAAAAATCTCTTTTCCTGAATACATATGATGTATACATTGAGCTAAATGCAAGCAAATTTTCAAATGCAGTACAAACACCATGGCTGAAGACAGTTCTCCTGAAATGTAGACTTTCACCCAATGGAAAATTATTTTTAATGTCCATTTCCTTATATTAAATCTTTTATTAATTTCTTTACTAAGAAAAAAAAAAAACCTCACATTCTGTGATACAAATAATTTATTCTAAATCAATAGTATTGTTTGTGTTTTAAGAACTCAACAAAGAATCTGGAAGGGGTTGAGTACTGAAGTCTAGTCATAACTTCCTCTGTCCAGTGGCAGCACCTGTTCATTGACTGCATGCCTGAAGTCACCACAGCAATCTGTTCATAGAGGGCAACACAAACTGTTGTGTACCGTGGCTTATTGATTTGTATTTGCACTATGTCACCATTTCAAGTGAGATGCAATATACTCAGTAGGAAAAAGGTATCCTAATGCAATCTCTCAGACCATATGGGTCCAGCAATCTGTTGTGAGTACAAATGCCTGTGAGGTAGGTGCTTCTTGGAAATAATGAGCAGAACGATAAAAAAGGGAAAAGGTGTGCAACACAAGAGAACCGAGAGTACGCAGATGTAATCCTTAATCTTTGTAAATCATCATAGATGCCATAGGTTATGATACACAGTGAAGTCCTGGGCATACTGCTGAATAAATTAGGAGGATAATTTATTTTAACCCAGAGAATTTCTAGATCCTGTAGAGATATTTGTCTTCTGGTCTTATATTTCACTCAATCATAAACCTTATTGATAGACACTTTCTAAAAAATATTTTACAAGTGGAATTTATTCCCAATCTTTGTTGTTACTGTGCATATATAAAGAAAAAAAAAAAAAAAAAAAAAAGCAAAAAAAAAAAAAAGCTTTGCAACAAGCAGGAAAATACAATCAAGGAATTCAAAGCTAGGTTTGTAATTCCCCTCCCCACTCAAGAGAGAAATCCTGACTGTTGAGAAGGGAAAAGCAGCTCTATCATGTTTTATTTATATATTTATTTATTTTTAAAAAGCTTTGCTAAGAAAGGGAATAATTTAATACCAGGAAACATACAAAAGAAAGATGACCACTGATACTATATGCAAGTAGAGCATACTCAGGTAACTTGACCTATATTTTTAAAAATATATGTTTAGTCTGCCAGCACAAAGACTGTGGTCTTGCAACTGGATACTTCTCATTGAAGCCCCAGGGCCCTGTGGACCCCTTCTGGCAGCAGGGTCTGCAGATGGGCTCTGGAGTGGGAGGCAAAGTTGCTAACAGAGCAATAACAACGCTACGGATGGCTTAATTGAACTTTCTGGATCCTTATACACTGACTGTTTAAAAATAGCTGAATATAACAGCTGCACAAAGCTGGCGTCTTTTATCTTTATGTATCAGTCTCTTTTTTCCTTTTTTTTTTTTCATTTATGGCTTGCACATTTTAAAAGTGAACAAGTTGTTAAGGATTTTATTGATGCAAGGGAAACATCTTCTAGTGATATAACAGAAGTGAGGATAAAACATAAGAATGAGGTGAACAATCATACAAGCTTTGAACTTGAAAACATTTTGTATTGTAGCTGAATGCCTTGGCAACAAGCCATACGATTTGTGTACAGCCCACATGGGCAGTTCAAAATGCAAATGATAATGATGCAAGGACACTTTCAAACACATTTGTTCTGTCACATAATTTGTTATGTAAGTATATATACATGAAAAAAATGCATTTCAGCAATATTAAAGTGAAAAATCAAGTCAAGTAATAAAACTGTTCGATAAAGGTGAAAATAAAATTGTTCCTACTTACCATCACGTTTTAAAGCTGTGTCAAACTATTGTTTTGTGTTTGCCTTCATTTTTTCATTTTTGCTGTGTTTTTGAGAGGCTTTGTCATCTTCTGAAAGAGTCCTCCTTTTCAAAGTGGGAAATCCTGTTAGTAAAGAATATCTCTAAAGAAAAAGAATTTGAAGTGCACATGAAAGGCACTTGAAGTGTGCCTACACAGCAGCCTTATAGATCATGTCAGGTGAAACGAGGCAGTGTTTAACAACGTAAGGAGCTGAACCCTTGTGGGTGGCCTGCCATGGCCCCTGCCAGCCCACAAAACTGGGATCTTCTTCACCATCCTCGGGCTTTCAGGTTATCTCATTGTGTTTTTTGTTTTGTTTTAATTATTATTATTATTATTAATATTTTTTTGAGTTTCCTAAGGTAATTATTTATTAGAAACAATGGGTTCTGTCATTCCGATTTCCACCCCAGACAATTACCTTGTACATTCTCTTTTCTTTTGGCTAAACACATTCAGAGGAAACTCACATTAGAATACCAATGGCATTTTAGATACTCTCCTTTATATATACTACAATTACTTTTTTTGGGAGACACTTATGCTAAAGGGTACTTGATATGTAAACTTCTACAGTGTTTATTGCAAGGCAATAGAAAAAAATACCAGACCATTAGCAGTCTGAGTAATGGAATCTCACATACAAGACTTTTCTTAGTATACAAAGTCTGAAAAGCAGTCAACAAGATAATGTAGAAACTGATTTTAATTTATGAAGTACCTATATTCATTTTTCTCCTGTACAGTCTCCTGGTATACTACTAATACTATTACTGGCACTACTACTGCTACTACTAAACCGTTTGGTATTAAAGAGTAAGACTTGCCATTCTGGGACAGAATACAATACTTTTTCAATTACACACTCCCAGCAGTCAATGTCTTCCCTAAAGTTCTGCTACCCTACCAAAGTTAGTATTTCTAACTTTTGGACTTGTTTCCTGGAAGGTGCTAAAAATCCTCATTCTAGATGTAGGACAGCTGTACTTCAGCATAGATATATTCTAGTCTGTAGCTAGAGCCTGTCATTTCCATAATGAACTTCCAGAAATCACTGTCAGTAAGTCAGGAAGAGAATCCATGAAGTATCTGGGAAATCTGAAAACCTAGAGTTAAATTCTAGACTGAAAACAGCCCTATATCACCCTGCAAAATGTCTCCTATGGCTCAAAATCTATCCCTAAGAAACATAGTGTGGCAGTGACAATAGGAGAAAAAAAAATAAGCAAGCAAACAACAAAAAGAGAAACAAGAAAGCTTAAGTCTCCTTTGTAAGATCTCTAACCTGAGTGTAACAAAGAAAAACAGATTTTGTGTTTATGACTCCACTAAGATATTCTATAAAATACTTTGTATACTATGGGAATTAATTGTGGTTTCTTCCCAGTGTCACATTTAAAGAGATAAAACAAAAGAAGATGCCAAGAATGAATTCAGTCATAGTAAAAACATTGCTGGATTAGATCACAAATTCTGGACTGTTCATGTGAACATGGCATCTAAACACAGCCATTATTTTTCCTTTAATGAGTAATGGAAAGTTTCTTTAGTTTCAGATCAGCCCTCCTTTGTCTGTATTTTTCAAGGTTACTGGATGACTCAGGCACTTGTTTCCCAAAGTGACTTCAGCACTTAAAAGCCGAAGAAGGAAAATCAGTGGGATTTATACATAACTACTTAGAGCGAGACCAACACCTGTATTGTTTACATAGCTATGAATGTTTCAGTTAAATGAGTATTAAATACTTATTTTTACATAAATAAGTCCAGATATAGCAGCTAATTACTTTCTTTTTTTCTTTTATTTCTTTGAATAAGTAAAATGAATGACCAGTTTTTAGATCCACTAGGCTGGAGTTTAAGATGAAGAGGTCTCATCATCTTTGTTCTACAAAATTCCTGAATAATCCTGGAGAAACTGTTTATTGTCTCTCTCTTTCCACTGTAGTTCTTTTCATTTTATAATGGAACTGTGATGTCATATTTCACCTCTGTGCAGGGTTGAGTCTGTGTAGTTAAACAGCATGTGGAGTCATACTATGAAAAATTCTATAAATACATTTTACTTGAATTACATCACTAACTGCAAGTGTAGTCTTCCCTGCCTTGTACACTCAATATTGTCTTTGTCATAAATGGAAGCAGTTAAATAAGAATTAATTTCTTGAAGGATTTAGCAACAGGTAGTTAGATCCCTAGCTGTCTTGAATGGTAAACAGTAAATGGCCTAATGTGATGCAACAAATTTAATTAATTCTGTTCATGTGTATTGTATGCATCTTCTCTTCTTAAAAGAAAATAAGTCTAATACATTCAATGTAAAACAAAACCGTATGTCATAGTTAATTAAGTAATTGCTCTAAATTGCCATAACTAACAGATGCATGCCTAGGTGCATTAACATTGTGAATCCATGGAAAAGGGCATAAGAGATTAAGAAGTTTCAAATGGAAGAGAGCTCACTAGATGAATTACTTTATCCTAAGTATTGTAAATGGCCTCTCTTACAAGAGTGGATACCTTAAAATTCCAGAGATGATAAATGAAGAACTTCATTATTTTAGGACTTTACCCTTGGAGGAAACATCTCTTCATATATATACAGTTGGGGGGGGGGCGGGGGGGGGGGGGGGGGGGGGGGAGGTCGGGGTGGGTAGTGTAGGTGTCTGTGTTGTCAGTA
>CM021735.1:11038458-11058259 GCA_011075105.1 Heteronetta atricapilla
CTTGCGCCTTCCTTTCTGCTCTATTCTTTTTGGCTGTAGGCATACAAAGGAGTATCATTGTGATCCAGGATTTGTTTGAGAAGATTTCATCTGGAATGGAGTCAAGCAGGGCAGTGGCAGGGGAGCTTTTACAGATTACGACCTGTAATCTGGTTAATACTCTGAAACACAGAAATCCAAATGTTGAGAAGTTTTGAACAAGACCACAGCCTACGTGGCTACGTGCCCTTCAGACAAGATATACTGGAGGCCAAGATGAAAACAGATAACTTTAAAGTCCAAAAATGAGATGAAATACTGTTTACATAGCTACTGACACGTAAATGTACTGTTTTCAACCAGGACAAGATAAACTTCTAATCACAAGACCATGTCTTTTATTCTCTGACACTTTGCATGACATTTCTCCCAGCAGTAAAAGACTGCAGGACATTCTGTGCAATATTTCAAATTTCATCCAATACTACTGAATACAATAGGGTGGTGGCCATATTTTGGTGGGACTAAAGCTTTTAATCTCTCTTATGGAGGTCATCTGGTTCACAGAACTTGTCTCAGGTCCTCAGCTCTTGAGTAAATTTCATATTCTCATGAAAAGCCAATTATGTAGATACAAGGTACATTTCACATCTCATGCTTGAGGAGTCAGGATGATATCTGGGAAAAAAAAAAAAAAAAAAAGAAAAAAGAAAAAAAAAAGCTCTGAACCAGAATTCTGTTTGTCTTTACTGTCAAATAAAATACCAGCAATATTGTTACACTTTGTAAATTGCTCCTGAATATGTAGACTATGCTGAAGAAAGCTTTCCTGGTATACATGTATATTTTATATGCTGCAGAAGTTCATTTTGTAGGGACTTCTGGCACAACTTCTTGAGAACAGGTGGCAGAGCAACAATAGCTGCAAGAGGTGATCTATCATTACATGGGTTCTTTCGTCTTCTTCCTCATCACAGAGTGAAGTGCAAAGGCTATGGAGTTCTTCTGCCAACATACTCAAGTGGCTTGATATTTTTACTTCAGATTATATCCTGTTTTTGTAGCACAAAGGTAAGGGAAGACATGGATTTATCTTCCTGACTCATTCTTTAAGTACTGAGGGCTATTAAAAAAAAAAAAAAAAAAAAAAAAAAAAAAAAAAAGACAACACTGTCTGCATTGTAGACTATTCCTCATTTTTATTTTTCTTTAATCTTTTATCTAAATCTAGGAATTAAATATAAAAATTTATTTCATTCAGTGGTTTTCATAATAAAAATCTAAGATCAGAAGGAGATGTTTTGGATAACTGGGCTAATTTCTGCATAACAGAGAACATAACTTTCAATTGAGCTAGAAAATATACTTTAGAAAGATATCCCATGTTAAATCTAGGCTCAACACACCTTATTTTAGAAGATACTGAAAGCTAGATATTCAGAATCAAAGACTTTCCAGTTCTTGGATGGCGAATAGCCTGGAAATATGTATCAAAATTACAAACTAAGGAAGCATAATCAAACTACTTTTGTGGGATTTGTCCCACAAACAAGAGAAGTTCTGTGCAAATTTAAGATGTCCCAGGCTAAATTAATCATCTAAATTACCTCTGTAGTTAATATAGAGAAATGGATATCTTCAGAAATCAATTCATCACCTTCACGATGGATATCCCAAAGTCTTAGGCACCTAAATTTAAGTGTGATGCATGCCATATTAAGAAAGATATTCACCACAGAACCAAATGAGATGAAAGCCTGTATTTACCTCATTCTATTGATATTAAGAAAAAGACCGTGAATTTAATCTCTATTTTAACAAAAATATAACACTCTCTGACCTAAGTTAAGTGTCTTGCTATGAGAATTAAAAATAAATGCATTTGCAGTTGAAGTTTTCTAGTTGTAATTTTTTAGTCACTTGCTCATTTTACATCTTGTCCATTTGAGCTGATGGATCCTTATGATTAGCTACAGACTTCTATATAGATACTCAAATCTGAGCACTTTGACTAGTTAAAAATATATATTCTTCATATATATGAAGAATAGGAAACAGTTTTATATGTCTTCAACTTTAACTCAAGGCATTCCTGTGCTTTTCTCAGCCTTTTCAAATATTCCAACACCTTTTTGTTGTTACTGTTGTTTTGGGAAATAGGCAGGGAAATAATATCAATAAAAACCTGTCCAGAATTAACAATAGCCCTTTTCTCATACCATCCTCATCTTTTTTTTTTTTTATTTTTTTTAAGTTATATTAGTCCTCTTTGCCATAGCTTTTCACTGCCAAACAAGTTTACAAAACAGACTGAAGCCAAAATGTTTTTTTTTAAAAAAAACTTTTTATATATGTGAGAAAAAGCCTTATTATCTTGCTGAAAGTCAGTAGACATGTACATAAAGCCAGAGTTTGTAGAAAGCTGATCCAGCTTCTCAGGACAGCCCTGCCAATAGATCCAGGGAGAATATTTTCTTAATTTCAGATTCTCTAACAGGTCCAGGTTGTTAGCAACACTCTAGCAAGCTGAAAAGCTGATTGCAACTTTTAAAAAGCAGAAAAACCTCTTCTAATCTATGAATGACAAGTAGTGGTAAAGAATGAAACTAGGGGAAAAGAATGAGATTAACTATTTATAAAATCTTGGACATAGTAACCAGAAAGAATCAGTTTTCATACTTTTTATCTTCAGTAAAATCACTTTTAAATTAAAAACATATTTACATAAATGCTGTTAATTGTTGTTAAATAAAACAACTGCAGTTAAATAAAAATTGCAATTAAATAAAACAACTTGAAATTTGAGATCTTAAAAATTTATTTATCAACATGTTGTACTGCACACTTATTGGAAAGAATAAACTTTCCTTTAAGGAAAATAAAGTACAAATGCACAAGACGATATTTATTTGTACAAGTCCAAGCTTCCTGTGTGCTGATTTAAATCAATCCACCCTGAATTCAGCCTTTCCAGTCCCTGTGCCTCTGGTGGTAGAGTTTTCTGGCCCTCCTTCAGTTTCTCAGTGTCTTTGTGGTAATGGTTGTGCCTAAAAAGGGAATGCAATGTTCCAAGTGACTTCACACAGACATGCCTAGGGCCTGATCCAAGCCTATTGACAGGGGTTGGAGTCCTTCCATTTGCTTCAGTGGGCTTTGAATCAGTTATTTTATAAGGATGTTACCTCCTGGCTTCCTGATGTGATAGACATGCATAAAGAGGACAAATTTGCAGAGCTCCCCCTAACTTACTGTCTTATTCAACAGTTTTAGGTCTCCTTTTTAGCTCAGGGCATTTAGGATGAATGTACTAATTGTATTACCTTGTTTTTTTGGTTTTGGTTTTCTTTCTTTTTTCTTTTTTCTTTCTTTCCTTCTACTTTTTTTTTTTTTTTTTTGTAATTTAATCTGTTCTGATTACTTTCTGTTCACAAATCTAATTTTTCTAGATTTCCTCTGCCATTACTTTTCTGCTCTTCACAAGTAATAGCTGCTCCTCCCAGTTCAACATAATTTATGAAAATTGGTAGCTCTGTTTACTGCCTTTCAAGATCATTAATGAAGTTTTAAAATGTCATAATGCAGATTTCTGTGGTAATCTAGAATTCTCTTTCATTTTCACAGTGGTGTTGTTTATCAATGTCCTTTGCATACAGTCTTTCCAGTCTTTCAGGTGGCCATACCTAGTCATAACTGTCTTCCTAATTAATCTGAATTTGTAAATCTGGAAGCAAAAACCTAATGTTTAACCAGCATCCAAATGTAGTACAGCCAGCTCTATAAGCTTCACTTACATTCATCAAAATATTACAACAGATTCTTACGGATTTTCTCAGCTTAATAAATTAGGGCATCTGTTATTCTGTCAAAAATAAATAAGTAAATAAAAACATACTCAGAATATTTCAGAAAGTTTTGTTAGATTTAAACTCATAATGTCTATTTTGTAAGACTTAGTCACCTGCATGTTTATCTGTCCTGTTCCTCCTCTCCCTGGGATATACAATAGTGATTGTCAAAGGTCAGAACATTTCTGAAAGTTGAAATCCCCTTTTCTTTTATTCAGTTCTTGCAGTCATGTATGCCTTACTTTACTAGGAATTAAAATAAATAAATATGTCAGTGGTACCACAAGTTCACAGTTTAACTCCTTTGAAACTATTAGACAGTCATCTCGAACAGGCAAGTTGCAAGTTCTAATTTTTTTCAAATACTCCCTTCTTCAGTTTCTACCAATAGAAATGTAAGTGGATCTGTCTGGCTTATTTTTACTGTCATCTTTACATATCCCATTCTTCTACTTGCTTTGAAGAAATTATGCATATATATATATATATATATATTGTTTTGGTGCTGTACCTTACGCAGTTTTGAGGGATCACTTTAATTTCCCTTATCTTTTATTACCAAGCACTTAGTTCAGCCTTGCTTCTTCTAAAGTAAATAGCAGTATGAATACTATACCTGGAAGGCTCAACAATACTCCCAAACTCAAAAGTATTGAGGTGACCACAACTCCTGCTCACACACAGTGTATAGTTTGCCTGCTAGGCAGACTGAATACTGAGTTTACCACTGGTGTTAGAAAGACAAATTTATTTTGTTAATCCACTGTTAGCATTAAATCACTCAACCAAAATGCTTTCTCCCTTCTCACCTTGACAGTTTGTTTTGTTTTTCTCCTTGATATTCTACCCACTTTTAATTTCCACAGCAATTAGTTCATTCTTCTGAATCTCATGTTAATCTTTTCTTTAGTGGAAGTTGAACTAGAGTATTTTGGCACCAGTTTAGGCAACACACAGTCCTTTGGGCATCACAGGATTCTTCTCAACCAGTGAAGATAGCTTTAAGTGTTTTGTGTCTTGTTCATTAGATCCTACATTCTTTCCTCAGCTAAAATTCTCATAGAGCACTTTCTCTGAATTAAGCATGTAGTTTTAGTCCTTTTAATGCTTCCCTTCAGAAAATTTTACTTTAGTGATGGTCAAACGCCTTTTGCACCATGTTAGGTTTATATTCAGAAAGAGCTACTTCCAGTTATCTTTTTCTTTTCCAGATAAAATATCTTAAACTTATTCAACACACAGAACTTCTACTAGTACCAATAGAAAAACTATCTGTACTTGATGAGTAGATATTTTTTGTTTGTATTAATAAATAAATAAATATATATTTAAGACCTCTGCTACATTGTCTGAAGGGATAATTGAAATAAAGTCAAGAAAAGTTGATGAATAACTTTCACCCTAAATTGACAGTGCATGAGATTGTGGGTCTTAAAAATAAATAAAGGAAAGTGTAGAGCATGTCTGTTTCTACCAGACTTCTTTGTAACATTAAAATCCAACATAAAAATACCACTTTTACATGGGCAGCCTTAGGAGTGATTGAACTTACGGTCTGGAATCCCTCATGAAGTTCAACAAGGCCAAGTACAAGGTGCTGCGCTTGTTCCACCCTGCTCTAAATAAATGACTGATCCTCCTGGTGTGGTTAATTTAGTTGGGTTTTGTTGGTTTGTTTGTTTTTGAAATGCAGGATGCATAAAATATACTTGATGTATTAAAATTTAAAATTAAAAAAAAAAAAAAAATAGGAAGGAAACATTAGTCAACAACCTGTTGTAGATAGTGGTTTCAACCGATGTGAGTAGAGCACTATTTACAAGTGATTTAACTTTCAGCCTGTCAGAAAAAGTAACCAATTTTCTGATAGTCCTTTTGCCTGTTTCTCATGTCATGAACAGACACTGTTGTTCAGGACAAAAGTCCTTGCTAATTTTTTATGTTCACACAGTAGTGTATGAAATACCAGGTCTCTAGTCTTGAGTGCTCATCTCTCTGGGCAGAGCTCAAACTCACCTTACAAGTCTCTCATGAGCCTGGAAGGCACGTGAAGGCAACTTTCCTTTTGAAATTACAAAGCAGACTAAGCAGTCTGTAAATACCTAGCCATGTGGGACTGATACAGCCTCCTAATTTTTGGCACTGCTCCTCTGAGGAAAAAAAAAATATAATGGAATACAGTGGGAATAATTACCAAATTGAGAAAAGCAAGCTTTCAAACAGGCAAGAGACATATTCTTGGGGAGACAGATGAGAATATTAGTTATTTTTAACTACAGCTCATTTGCTGTGGAGAATCAGCTCTCAAATCAGTGGGGAGACTGGCATTATTTTAGTAAGAGTCAAATCAACCACCAAATATCACATAAATCTGAAGTTTCTTTGGTCTGTTTTGAGTGGTTTTCCTCTGCAAATCTGCTTCTCTTGGCTAGACCACTTCATAATGTAAACAGGGCTTAAGTCAGACCTGTAGAGGAAAACAGCAGGTGCTGAGAGCCCATACTACACATTTTCTAATGTTTATCTAACTGCAGGGTGGGAAAATGTTTTTTTTTGTTTGTTTGTTTGTTTGTTTTTTTCAATCTAGATCTAGTTTGGTCTTGTGTATTACAGCTGTATATTAGAGCTCCTGTACATTAGAGCTCACCACTGTTGGAGCACAATTAAAAAAAAATGTTTTACCTTAGAGGAACCCAGATTGCAAACTCTCACACCACCTTGCAACATGGACCAGAGCCTGGTAAGGGGAAAACATTGCAAGCTACATTTCGAAAGCACACTTTGAATCCAAATGAAAATGTTCACATAGATATAAATTGTCCTAAACATCTGCAACAAAGTAAGACTATAAATGATGTAGCAGAACTTCTGTAAAAAACATTATCTGCAAATGAGAGAGATACAGCAGCTAATTTCTGACCAGGAAGTATTTAAGCAAGAGCACATAAACCTGAGGCACTAATCTCACATCCATCTCCAGAAAGATGCTTTGTTAAGTGATGCAAACACCAAACCACATCTCTGGAATATTCCTCAATGCAATATAAGCGCTACTAAATGCAGATTTGGTGTCCTTTCATTTTATGGTTGAAGTTATTTTTAATGTAAATAAGAGTCTGTCATAGGACAATGATCATAGAAAACTATTTACTCTCTTTGTTACAACCTCGGATATTACATTTCCTGTGTTAGTATGCTCTTGAATCCCTCCTTTTTGTCTTT
Source organism: Heteronetta atricapilla (assembly GCA_011075105.1). Taxonomy (NCBI): domain Eukaryota; kingdom Metazoa; phylum Chordata; class Aves; order Anseriformes; family Anatidae; genus Heteronetta; species Heteronetta atricapilla. The sequence goes on from CM021735.1 coordinate 11,045,505, forward strand.
GTCATATATTCCTCCCTTTATTTAAACTGTGGCAGCTGATGGATTTGGTGTAAAGTTTGTTTAATTGAAATTCTGTTTAGATTCTACTCTACAGTATGATCAAATGCCAACCAGTCCAGCACTTTAATTAATTAGAAACCTGTTTAGGACATGGATGGTATGTCTTAATTTCTAAATTACCTATCAAGAGTATTGTATGATTTTTTTTTTTTTTTTTTTCTGATATTTTCATGAAGAAGCAGTACTGATTACTGTAATAAAACTCTTGTAGATATCAGTTCAGGGAGCAATTCTGAGACTCAAAGGAAATGAACATCAAGATATGTGTAATATGTAAAGTCCTAACATGTACATCATTTCTGACTAGTTGTAACCTTTGTGCCTTATCTTCTCCACTCTTTCCCCATGTCTCTTTTTTTCCTTGTTTTTTCCATATGAATTATGTGAAAGATTCTGTTACGTACAGAGGACACAAAGATTTCTCTTTGAACTATGAGGAAAACATGCAAAGAACAAACTCAATTCTTCTGCTTTTTCAGAATTCCCCTGTGACCTCATGTAGGCCAAGACACTCCTCACATTTCAGGAAGATGAGAAGAACCAGAGAGGCTGACCTAAGCCTACATGTCTACACAGAGCACTGGTCCAGTCATTTTTTTTTGGACCTAATTGTCATGATACCTATCCATAAGGATTTATTGCAGGAAAGAATATGTTGCACTGATTCTATTAGTCCTTGCTATCAAGAGTGCAATATTCCTGCCACAACCAAAAATGAATCAATAAACATGCATATTTTAAATCAAAGTCAGTGTCAGCTTTTTTAGCTGCATTTTACTTTTCTCACAAACCTCTTCAATAAATAGCATTTTCTATGCTATGAAAAGATAGGCAGCTCATACAAGTTAGTCTCACTTCAGCTGCTTGTTTAAAACATTTGCAAGCTGACTATTTTAAGTAACATTAATGCAGGGAAATACTTTCAATAATTGTGGCTGGTGTTTACACTGCTTCTCTTGAAATTCCAACAGAAATATAAAGAGCCTAGCACCAGAAGAACAATATTTGCATGATGTAATTATTTTTCCATGTTTCCACTTGGAGAAAAAAAATGCACAGTAGAACTACTGGTATTACAGAGCAAACAGACGTGAAGATGAAACTGTGCAAAGCTCATGTGGTAGTGATAGCTGTTGATTGTATGTGTTGTGGTGGAATGATACAATGTTCAGATATTCTATTCTGGTCTTTCCCTCAGAGAACAAAGTAGTAACTTTTCTCCTGTGAAAGGAGAGGGCCTCCAACTAAGATTTTCAGGAAGCTTGGAAAGGAAATGAGCTGGGATTTGTTATATGTACTTCTGGCAGGGTAAAAACCTCTTAAAGAGGGAGGGAATTACAGCAAAGTTGTTCTTTATCCTCTACACATAAAGTACTATTTTCATTTAGTTTCACACAGTTTTGCTCTAGGAACTATCTCTGATAGAGTAAAATTAGTATCGGAGTTCAGTACATATGAAAGAATACACTTCAGCATTGGAGTTTGGTGCATGCTGAGGTGTAGTAAAGCCAGTGAACTTTCTAAACATTCAAAACAATGCCTTTTGCTTTCTAATTTCTACAGCTTTTCCACTATCTACTCTTCTCAAAATAAAGTATGAATTGAATTTTCTGTTCTCATGCTATAGTACTTCTGGAAGGTAATTTGCAGGCTGAAATCCCTGAAATACATAAAATTAGTAGCAATTGAGCAATTTTACACATCACTGTATGTCCAGTTTACTGCTTAACTGAAATGACTTTTCAGAGCAAAACTGTCATTCAGACTGGAGACTTCTGCAGCAGTTGCTCTCTCCTTTCTAAACTTGAATAAAAGCCATGATATTAACTCTAAATTCCTCATATGTTTGTGAAATAAAAAATGATTGCTAGAGTTCAAAACTCTTCTTTCCTATGGTATTAATTCAGTCAGCTGAATATGACCTGTATGAGACTCTCAAATGCAGTAGCTGTTAGTTGGTATCATCAGATATTTTCTACCATGGCTTTCATGTTCTCAGTCTAGAAAATGTCTCTGTTTCTTGAGACTGCCAAGGAATATACTAGTTTTTGACATTTGCTTTGTTGCCTTTTGCAACCTGTCAGGCAGGAAGTGGCAATGCACCTCTCATTCATAGCTGTCTCAGTTCTACAGGATCTGTGAGGCTTCCCGCCATGTATACTTAGAATATTGTCCATACGCAGTAATAAGAGGCAGCTGTGCCAGAGCTGTTCTGCTGTGGGCTATTCTCATTAACGATAAGTTAATTGCATGATAAAAAATCTGGGAAATAGTGTCAAGATAGATCACAATCCAATTTCTGCTCTGTATGATGTGGGTTTAAATGCAGAATGAAGCTCCTTAAGTCAACAGGCTTCGGACGTATGTGGTAACACAAAGCAGAATTTATACAGATGTAGAAATACCAGATAGGAGAAAGCTATTTTGAGCAAGTAATGTTAAATTCAGAAGAAATGCATCATGTCTCATTCCACGACTATTTTCTCTGAGGAAATAACTGTGTGAGGGGCTAATCCTGTTCTCTACACAGACAAAACTCCCTTCAAGTCAGTGAGAGTTTTGCTGGTGCTAGAACTGCCTGATTGGTATCCAAATATATTCAGTTTTACAGTTTGAAGTGTCTCATAATCTTTCCAGCAAAAATACAACACTTAATGGTCCCAATCCAGTGAAGACGTCCAGACAGACAGATTCTTATTTACAGCCGGAGTGATTTACAAGAGCAGAGACTAAATCTGCCATTAAGATCATTTACATAGCCTTGCACAAAAGCAGGCCAAGAAACATTAGCGTAAAACTCTCTTCTTATTACTGAATGTTGTTTATAGCTGTTCTGTCAGTGCTCACCTCATACAGATTCAGCACAATTGCTCATGTTTTCATTCCCCAATGCCAATTTTTGTGCTTTATTTCCCCTTCTGTTAAAGAGGTCTAACTGCAGTGAAGTAAATATTATTCTTCTGGTACTAGGAATATGGAATTTATGTACAAATTCCATAAGAAGCTTTTATATTTAGGCAGGCCACCAAATTAATCAGATGATTAACTCCTGCTTGTTTCATTAAGCTGCAAGATCATTCCATTTGCAGTGGCTTTTTGGAACACAGTGATAGTGTACATAGTGTTTCCTGAATATCCCAGAAAGATAGATTCTGTTCTCTTAACATTGTCAAAAGAAGTAATCAATTATATGATCAAATAAACAAAAAACACAATAAAGCCTGTTTTACTAGAAAAAGAAACAATTCTTTCTTCTACTTTTCCACCAAAGACTGTTTATCTTACATGAAAAAAAAAAAAAAAAAAAGTATGTCCCAATTTTGGTAAAGGCATAGAGGCACAGAGAAAGAATAATCATAATGACAGCTAATACCTCCTTTTTTTTTTTTTTTTTTTTTTTTTGGGGGGGGGGGGCGGGGGGGAATTTTCTACTAACAGCCTGAACACATAACCTGAAAAATACTTTTCAAATAAGGTCTTCCAAAATCATGGAATAGATAGTTTTATACATTACACTGCTAATTTCAAGATGCTTTATGATATGTTGAGAAACCATTTTTTCCTCCTAAAGACTCAATGACTATTATGATGGCAGGTCTTCTTTTGAAAGAAAATACCATCCTATTTTGAAGATCTTTGTGATATGAACACTGCCAAAATATGGAAGACAGCTTAAAAACTCTGTCTAAGGAGACTTTAGCCTTCATCTTTAACTGTCTGGCTAGCACTATATCCACAAGGCTGCAAGGATTTGGGGATGTAAATCCTTGTTATTCCTGCCTGTTGAATTATTAAATATTCACAGGGACAAAGATTGTGAGCATAGCTTTGTACCAGTTAAGATACTTATTGAACTGTACAAGGAGGTAGCACAAGAAAACTGAAAAATCCTCACTTTTTGCATTAAAAATGCAATGAAAACAGACATTTTTGCTTATATTTTAAAACCAAACTTTCATCCCCTACTGAATTTGAAATAAAACCACCTTGAACATTTGAGGTAGCTCCAAGCATGTACTGACTATGGTATCAATATCACCTGGTATTAAGTGATGATTTAGAAATTTGAATGACACCTGGCCTTATGAATTCAATGCACATTTTTTTCTGTTTTCATGGCCTTTCCTATAAATATACACAATATGTACATGCTTATAATAAATGAATTTATTTATTTGCAGTCAGAACATTATGTATTATACCAAAATAATATATCATTACTATCTTTCAGAATGAACAGGCCTTTTAAATTCTATATTATATTATCATAATATGGTTTTACTTTTGTAGGAGTATGTTGTCATAATAGATACTAACCAGATCATTGATTCTTTGCATGAAGCCTCTATTACTTGGGCAAAATACTTGAATTCCAGCTTACTGCATGCTACTCATTCCAGCAGTAACCCTCCAGGGTGCAGGCTGGCCAGTTATATTGAGCTTTGTGGAATGAATTACTTTCTAGAAAGTAACCTATAATTAAAAGATAATGTAATTTGTAACCTCTGATATTTGAAAAGCTACTGTTGCACTTAAAAACCCAAACCAGCTTGAGTATTACCTTTTTCCAAAGCAAATAATTAAAAGTTAAATCAGAGAAGCGTGGTAAGTTATACAATTAATTATTGGAAGAGCATCTGGATCTTGAAAGATTTAGCAAGCACAAGGAAATAATTGCAGTAGGATCTTCATTAGGTTTGATATATTTTGCATACCTTTTTTTTTTTTTCTATTAAATTCATCATTGCTATTTGTCACTCAACTATTTCTGAGGTAATTAACCTAACACACATCCTGGCTCTGGTCCATAGCACACATCCATAACACTCAGGTCAATCTCTGTGGTATTCTTGTTTCTTTCAGATATGTTAAGGCAGAAACGTGGGTTTTGTACTTGTTCTCCACAGCTCTGCTGAGTTTATAAAAGACACTGAGCACAAGGAGCCAGGTCATGCCTGTTCTTTAAAATGTGCTTTGCAGAAGATTTAAGAAAAGAAGGGAAAAAAAAAAAAAAAAGTGCTAAGAACAGTATTTTGTACTCATTGCTGGAAGCACAGTCCATATTACAACAGTCAGTTTGTATTACAGTAATGTCAAGCTACATATTGAGCTTTGGTTAACACTCCATTGCTAAAATGAAGGATGATCTTTGAGTTCAAGAGAGTAAAGAGAGAAATCGAGAGAGAGAGAGAGAGAGAGAGAACAGGAGAGGCAGGGGCACAAATCATTTTTTTCTGCTGAAAGCACTATTTTACACCACCCTTGATACTTAGAAGTTTTGTGGCAGCTCTAAAAATCATTCAGATAATTAGATTTAATGGCTTTGAGCACCTAAATTAAACATTTCAGCTTTAGGAGCTTAAAGTCAATCTACATTGTCCTAATTTGAAAACTGGCATTTAAATGGGACCTAATCAAAATTTGTGAAAATAATTTATTTTGTTTCAAGATTCACATGTGAATTTAGATCCCCAAATTTTGTGAACTACTTTCAGTTATTTCACACTCAGTCCCCATGTTCTTTCCTGCTTTTAGCACTGCAGTGGGTTGTGAGTGAACTAAGAGTGCCTACAGTGGCAGCAGTATTTCTCTCTTCACGTCTTGCTTTTATAATATTTTTTTCTGTGTTTACTTGGAGTGAAATGAGAGGGTATTTATGAGGGGATTGTAAAACATTGGGGGTGTACTGTGAAATTCTATAACTTCTGAGAAGATATCTAGGATAAGGTAAGAACAACTTTTTTTTTTTTTTTTTTTTTTTTTTTTTAAGCCACTTAATATCATTAAATGGCATAACTTAAGAGCTTTTAACGTGAATTGTAAGCAGTGAGAGAAATAGTTGCTGTTGACAGGAAGAAGTAGGGCCCAATTGTTAGAGAGGGCAAAGGTTAATAGAATCAAGCAAAAGTGGCACTTTACAGGACTGAAGACATTGAACATACATTTAATATCTTTGATTAAACAAGACAGAAATGTGCTTTATCTTAGCTAAAAGTATGCTTTATATAATAACTGTCATCAGCATCTTGTTGATCAAGATTAATGTCCATAGATAATAAAATAAATTAGAAGGAACTTTTAAACTCCTGGGATGTTTTGAAGCATCCCAGAAACTGTAATAAGCTAGTGATGGCTTTATCCTGTTATTTTTTAAAAAAATATTTATTTTTTTAGGAAAATTTTCTGATATGAAGAACAAGATCAAATATCTGCAAAGATCTTCTCTGTTCTTATGTTATCCTTTTAACTCAGGGGTCGACCTGCCTGAGTTTTAGTTATTGGAAAACTGTTCAATGGGCTCGTGGGAGCTATCTGCCTCCCATATTAAGGGATTCTTAAGAGCTGCTCCCAGACTGAAAAGGCAGCTTGAACCTGTTTACTTTGTAAGGCAGGCAAAATTTTCCATCACTTAAAGTTTTGGCTTAAAACTCTTATTCCAACTGCAAAATTGTGAATTAGCCATGGGAATAAGCATGAGGCATTAATCTGCTTAGATTTCAATAATTTATCCTCCGAGGCACCCAATGGATAGCAAGTTTAGCCAAGTAGCTTGAGGGAATGTTTAAATAGAACTGTTCCACGTGTTAAACAAACATTGATGACTGACAGTAAAACATAAATTAAATTCCTAAGAAAAATAATCACAGAATCCACTGCTGTGATAGAGAGCTTTGCAAAGGTACATGAAATCCCATTTGAAGCTAAACAATGTAGCCCATTACTGTCATATTTCTCCTCTTCTTAGATTTGCATCCTATTCACTTACCACTTTATTTATTTATTTATTTATTGTAGTTTTGAAGTGTTTGGCCATAGTTTGAGCTTCTCCATATAGGAATGTTTTTCAAGTGATATCTGGACTGTTAAATACTCTGTCAAGAAGGCAGTATTCAAAAATTTAATCGATAGCTATATTTTGTGGTAACTTGGGGAGATTTAGTCCATGTTCCCAGTCATTTACTCTGGACATATTTCGAAGTTATATAATTTTTCTTTCCTCACTCCTTGATCTTGGAAAATTATGTCAAACCTGATTTTCAGGTCACAGAAGAAAAGCAAAATATCAGTAACTGGTTCACATGGTGCCTTATAATAACCCTTTCATTTATCCATGATCTAGCCCTTTTATCAAAGAGTTGAGAAGTGATGAGTTTCATGCTCAGTACTTATAAAAAAAAGGCACATCATTTCAAATGGCTAATATTGCATCTTATTAATTTACAATAACATGAAGATTTCATTGGTAGCTCAATTTTATTTAATTAATTAATTAATTTCAAGTTCAGAAACTCAACATTTTAAAGCTAGAATAGTTTCTGTATGTTTTTTGCCTGCTTCTAAGAAGAATGTAGCAAGTAGTTTAAAACCAGCTAAGCTACTGCTATAAAGTACTATAAACCAATGCAGTGTATTCTGAGTTCTGACAACCTATCAGAAGAGTCTGTCTTCATGCAAGGTTTTGTATTTGTACCTTGGTGGGGTCTGCCAGCCAATAGATGGAATAAGAATGGCATCAAAATGCTCAGACAGCTTGAAAGGTGTTGAGTTGATAGGAACCAGGAATTAATTCAGGTAAGTTCATTTTAAGCTATAGTCAATAAAAATCAGGATGGAGATGCAAAACAAAAATGGGTGATATATGTTCAGTACCTCACAGAATGCTGTAGACCCATGACTAGGGCTCCTAGGAGCCACCACCATACTAGTGGCAATGGCAGAAACCTGGGGAAGGAGTACAAGAACAAGCAAAAGCTCCAAAGCACAGCCCAAACATTTTCAGCTTCTAAGGATGCGAAAATGTAAAATTACAGGCACTTGAAACTGCCCTTTTATATTCTCTGTTCAATTACTAAGAGTTCTCTAGGCTGTCATGAAAGCGAAGGAAGGAAGGAAGGAAGGAAGGAAGGAAGGAAGGAAGGAAGGAAGGAAGGAAGGAAGGGGGTGAAAAAGAAATAATAGAGTCTAACTGGGAAGCTATCTGAGAGAAGATGAGGAAAGCATAGTCCTGATTTCTTTGTAGCACCTCTTTGCTATAGAAAACTCTTACTGCTTCTTTTGCAATCTTGAGAGAGGTCAGAAAAGAAGAACAAATCTGACCCCGAGAAAATAATCTCTTTCATCTCCCTTGCTCTGCTAAGGATACACTTCTTGTCTTGCAAATGGAGCCGTTTGACAATCATTGCTCTCAGTGTCTGGTTAAGCTTCATCTTTGGTGCTAACAACTAGTGCACTTTTGACCTCCCTATGCCGCAGTAGACATAGAGTGCCAAAAAAGGTCAAGGAACAACTTTTCCACAAAGACTATAGCCTGAAAAACCTTTTCTTCTGGGCAACCCCAGAATTTGGATATTGGCCTTATTGGACTTGATTTTAAGAAAATTCAAGGTTGCTCCAGTGAGAGCAGACAGTCATTCTTCTGCTATTGCTAGGGATCACTGGTCCCTTTTTTGAGACATACTTTCTCCAGTGTGTTTACTTTTAGCTTTCTGTGCCTTTAAAAAGGGAGAGGGTGAGAGTATTCTCTTTTCTTCAAAAGTATGGGCTTGTCTAGCTGTGGTGAGAGCAAGGAGGCCAGTACTATTTGAGGAAGGAAAAGTAAGTGCACAATTTTGGAATCACTGAATTATTCAGCTGCTCAGTGTTCCTAAGCAAGCACTAGAAAAAAACACATGAAGTATTAAATATATAAAAACATTAAAGCTTTTGATTTTACACTAATAAAAGCTAAGCCTTTCAACATTGTCTTATGTAAATACCCTTCACTTGTGGATTGTAAGACAAATTAATAGTGCAATACCTACTCCATTTTCCTGCCTTAAACATTAGTAAAAACTTAGTCTCACAGAAGTTGCCAAATATTCAAATCCAGGCACTATTTCATCATCTAATCTATGGGATTTATCTGAGTGATGCATTTAAAGTTCCTTTTTTGGCCCTTTCTTGGTCCTTATTTTTTTCATGCTAGGTGTCTGTCATTAGCCAGTGCTAAAGGGCAATTTGTCCTGTGCTGTGGCCCTATGCATTTAGCAACTGTAATTCTGAAGTGGATTTAAGTTCTGCAAAATCTTGTGTTGGCAGCAACATTCACAAATTGCCATGAGATTTTAAAAATATATAGTTAATTTTTTTACTATTAGAATTTCTTTAAAATACAAGCATTTGTGTTTCAAGTGTGTATTTTGTTATATAACTCAATATTCAAATTCAAAGCAATTATTTGATGTTTCCAAATATATTTATAACTTTGAAAAGTAAAGATCTGGTTGTGAAATAGACTAAGTTTAAAACCTATTTATAAGTGAACCTTGAAGCAGATTTCTTTATCCAGAATGAAATGATGAAAGAAAATCAGGCTGGTATAAAATAGTATGCAGGATCATGGAAAACTTATCATGTTTAAAATGCCAGACAGTTATTTAATCAAAAGTATTGACATGTGATGAAGCATAGCCTAGATTAAACTGCTGTAGCACTAAGAGATCACTGTGGACTTTTTAAGCATATAGTATGAAAGCATGCTTAAGAATCTGGGGCAAGGAGGGGTGCTGAAACTTTTTTTTCATCACTTGCCACACTTCAAACAGGTGCTGGCCCTCTGATTCTGTAGGCACTCATCTCATATTATTAGCACTTCAATGAGTTCAGATTAGTTGCTTCTGTTTGCAACCTCCGCAATGGAAAATCATCTTGGATCACTTTCTGGCTATTTCTGGGGCTACTGGGGCTTTTTTACTTAGTAACGTTATTGCCTTTTTACAGGACTATTTCCTGATTTTATCCAGTTTCCCTGCCAGTAACAAGTATGACCAGTTATTTGTTTATTTATGCCCTAGTGAACACAAGACCTCAACTATTCAACTTGGTTATCAACACTGCAAAGGAAGAAATACTAAGGGATCTTTTCCCCCTTTTATTCTAATCTCTTCTGTGTTGAAAACATAATTTCTTGATAAGCAAAACAGACAATGAGAGTCTGTAGCCTGTTTTATGGTGAAGGCATTACTGGTAAATGAAACAGAAGGAGCTCCCTTTTCAGAACCACTATCCATTAAGGATCCTTATGTACAAACATCTTGGCTTCCACTCACTAGCATTGTCACAATGAAATTACATCGAAGGACTTTGGACTTGTTTTTAAATGTGGATGGGAATAAATGGAAGAACTGTGTATTAGTTGATTTTGCTTCTTTGAAAATTTGGCTGATGAGAAATGTCCCACATGTCTATTTGTGAGTAGTTGTACAGAGGAAGTGCTGGCAGGTTTCTCTTTGCACTCTTCCTTTAATAAGAGATACTATTCCAAAACCTATTGTTACCTTTTGTGCAAGACAGAATAAGAGTATAGTCATAAAAGAAGAATTTGGAGAAGAACAATTTAAATGAGATTTTTTTTGGAACATTTTGTTATGAGGTCCCACTGGTAGTGAAGTACAAGATGAGGACATATTTTTCCAAACTAATAAATCCACAAATATTACTGTAAAGATGATATACTTACCAACTTACCAAATTTCAGATGCAAGTATATAACTGTAGCAGTTACAGTAATTCCATTTGTAGTCCACACCTACCTTGGGAAATGGCTTTCTTGGTTGTGCAGAAGTCTCACCAGATTTACTCTTCTCCATGTACTGGCTCATATACATCATTTACCAAATTCTACTTTCTTAGTACCTCATCTGTCATTTCTTTCATTCTTATTAAAGATTATCAGCTGCTGTTCACCAGTGCCAGGAAAGCTTATTCCACCTTCTTAAGCCTTTGTTTTCCAGCTCAACACATATTCAGTGCTGATAGTCATGCTTTTCCCCAGAGACACATTTTTTTCTACAGCACCAGATCTATAAGTGTTGGTTACAGATATTAAATAACTGCAATTCCAATATATCTAAACATGTCATATCAAACCTTCTTATTAGGAGAACTGGATGAGATCTTAGAGATGCTAGGGGTCAGATGCAAATCTGTTTTGATGAAATCTCAACCCCCATTCAGAGATGCCAGTTGTAGTAGGTGAGACAGGGCAAGCCCAAAATGTTGCTCTGGTAATGGCAGGAGCAACTGGAAGGATGTTCCTGAAAATGTTTTTGGTTTTAGCCTTCCACAAACCTCATGAGCATACGATAAAATGCCAAGGGTAAATTTATAGGATTAACAAGGGCTTTCTTCATATAGCCTTTACAATTTGACTAAGTTTAAGAAATATGTGCAGAGATATTTCATTATTATGTTTACTGTGGTGATAAGGATCAAGAAAGATAAATAGTATTGATCACTATTGAAAGCCCACAAGAAAATAATTTTAATGTGCATCTTATTCTAAAAGAACCAACTGAATCTTCAGGTAGATATATGTTTGGCTTGCAATTGAAACTACAATTTCTTCTAAGAAAATGTTAAATTAAGAGTTCCAGTTGCATACAAAAGGCAGTTGCCTGCTGGCTTGTTTTAAAGACCCATAACATAAAAGTCCTGGTATAAAATTTGCTTGAATCAAAAAATAAATAAATAAATAAAAGGCATAAAATTGCATAAAACTTTTGAAATACAACGGAAGTCTAAGAGAAATATAATTATTATTGTCGGTTTATCACCTCAAACATGTTGTTGTAAATGTCATTATATCAGATGAGTTTGAAAACAGGTTTTCCATTTCACACTTTATTTGACAAGGTGATTCATAGTTTAGAGCAGTTTAAGATGTCAGTCCTCATAGAAAGAATTGAGTTGCGCTGATGTGCTTATGAGCATTCCTCCATCAAAGTATATGATTAAAGAAGGGTTATTCTTCTGAAATATTGTTACCTGACTGGCCTGAAATATTTTCTTTATTGAAATATAATTTGTCACAGTTAACTCCTAGGTAACCATGTATGTGTTCCATATGGCATATGGAAAAATGGTTACAGTTATCCACGAAATCATATTTGAAATTTCTTATGCCACAGCACAATAGCTTGTCAAGTAATTGGAAAAATTTGTTTCTGACAGATCACATCTTCATTCTCAACAGGAGAAAGAGGAGGAAGAAAAGGAAACAAAGGCATTTTCTCTGCTTTTTAATGTTTCCTGTGTCTGTCAGTGGCCCATTTCTTATCACCTCAGAGAAAGTCAGAAATCTTGCTTTGGCCATTTTTGTGTAGGATTTGGGAAATTTCCCGTTCTTTCAGTGGACAACAGCTTTCAGCATGGAGAAGTGAAGTTTGCTCTCCACTGTCATTAGTTTGAACTAACCTGCTATCTTAGCACAGCTGTCTCTTCTATATTTAGATTCCGTGACAATCCCACTAAGCTGTTTGACTCAGTAATTTTTTTGTAGAAATGAAAATCCACAGATTAATTATATATCATGTAAAGGAGTACAGTACCTCCTTCCATCATGTCTAAATTCACTACCAATCCATTTCTGTGAGTGACTTGGTATTATGTGGCTGGGAGAAGAAAGACAGATTTGTCTTAAACAAACCATTCATTATTTTGAATACTATCATGTCTGTTGTGTTAAAAAATGCTATCAAATAATCATAGATACATACTGCAGACATAACTTTCCCTCTTCCCCCTCCTTTTCTTCTTTTTCTTTCTCATTTTTTTGTTCTTTTTCCTTTTTTATTTTTTTCTCTTTTCTCCTTTTATCCATATTTTTCTCTCTTCTCTTCTCTTCTCTTCTCTTCTCTTCTCTTCTCTTCTCTTCT
>CM021735.1:11058269-11157077 GCA_011075105.1 Heteronetta atricapilla
CTCTTCTCTTCTCTTCTCTTCTCTTCTCTTCTCTTCTCTTCTCTTCTTTTTTTCTCTTCTCCTCACACACCTCAGTTCTACACTTACCTAATATGGCGACCTTTACATTTCTGTATGTTTTTCTATATACAAAAAGCCAGTATGTAGGATATATGGCTCTGGACTGAGGTGCTGATATACTTAATTTATCTTCTTCTCTTACTGTGGGTAAGTGGAACAGAGATATATACAGACTGCAGTTTGACTTAATTCAAAATTTAGGATAATTATTAAGAACACGTCCCTCCCCTGCAAAGAACTCACACATAGATACCCCTCCCCCCCCCAGAGAAGAAACCTCCTCTTCAACACCCTATGTTTAATGCAATCAAATGTTAATTAACTGACAATGGTACATCTGATTGATATGCTTGGCATACTGAACAGCAGATTCAGAAAAATGAGTATACATGAATAGCATCACTTTACAGCTTGCAATAACAAGTCTAGCAGTAGAGATAAATCTGTTTCTATACACTGTATGCTCCTACCATTCTACAAATATTTTAACCAGAGATAGTTCCCATCAACCATCCTTGAAGCTCCACCTCATCTTATATTTGTCTCTTCTCAGCCAGCATGATATTCGCAGATACAAATTCTCCCTCCAGCCTCGCTGACACATCTGCAGCCATTACATATCAACCAGTTACCTTCTCTTCACTCCAACCCCTGATTTTTTTGCCTTCCTCTTGCATACCTTTCAAAATGGTGCCTCTAAATTGCCTGCAGCTTTCTGACTCCCTCTGTGACAACTGTAAGTTGCAAATGCTTTCTTTAGTTGCCGAATTGTGCAAGAAGAAAAGGTACATGCGGAGAACTGTTTGGCTCAGAAGACCAGTTCCAGACTCAGTAGTTACAAGGAAAGATTATCAATAAGCATTTTATATATATAAATATATATGCATATATAATACGGTAAGAAATGCAGGAACGTGTAAAATGAACAGCATCAGGCCTGAAAAACATTGAGTTTTCATTTATAGAGAAATCCCATTACAGAGGAAGATTTCTTTAGTAGCCATATTAATAGTGGAAAATAGAACTTTGTGTATGAAAAGCTTGCTAAAGACTTTGCCTCCAAACAAAATGACCAAAACCATTGTTGATCAGCTGGGCTGGCACACATGCTCAGCAGCCTAACAGAGCTGTGGGATTTCTTTTGGTTCTTACCAGTTTTAACCATTGAAAAGACATTTCCATAATCTTTTTGGCACTTTGAAAGGCCCTACTTTGAGGTAAGTAAACCAAACACTATAGAGACATAGATCTGTCTGACATCAGTATGTCAGGATAAATAATGATCAGCTAATCGAAATACCATAATGCAATAAAGCTTAGAAGCTTAGAGTATTTTTTTGATTAAACTAGTGACAACGGGCTATTAGATTTACAGAAGGATTTTGTTGTTTGTGGTGTTTTTTTGTTTGTTTGTTTTGTCTGCCAATCCATAATATTTTAAGTCTACTTGCTACAACTTCATTTTCAAGATTGTCAGAGACAGATGTTTCTTAGTCCAAATTTGGTCCTGTTCCTTACGAACATGAAACAAAACCCATGCCATCTAAAGACAATTCCGTAATCAGACTTTTGATTCCAGAGCTATAAAGCAGAAGTTCAGGTACATATTCTGTAAAAGGACAAATGTGGGGTAGGTGGGGTAGATGGTTGATTCTCTGTATCAGTGCTTCCAGTCTGACTGTCTGATTTTCATCATGCTGTAAATGAAGTGCATCAAAAATGGTTTGTGTTTTTCCACTACTGCTTGAAACCTTGTCAAACATGTTTCCCTTTCCCTGTCACTCTCAAAATGTTTCTTTGGCAAATGCTACAACTGGATCCTCTCTGCATTTAAAACATCCTCATAGTAATTACAAGGAAGAGAAAAATCTTTTAAAAATTGCACGTTTTTAAAATTATTTTCATTTCCGTTCACATTCCTAGAACGTCACAGAGATATGAGCTCAAACAAGGCAGAAGACAAATCATTTACTTCTCTTACTGTTCTTTTCCATGCCATATAATTTCAAGTATGATGTAGTTCTGTGCTTCTTGCATTTTTAATGATTAATTTATCAATAACTATATTATCCCAGTAATGTTTGTACACTAAAATTATTGACCTACAAAATTCTAACTCCACTTTTAACTCAGCTTATTTCTCCACATCCCAGAAATAAAGCAGCACTACTTGCTATTGCATTGGAAATTACATTTTTAAAGCACTGAAGCACTTAGAATTCAGCCAATGTACAAACCTAAGTGAAACCAAGTCCATTTATGATCTAGTCCTTAAAAACCTTTCTAAAATCAGGGATGAGCATGCATTTACTGAGCAAACAGTAGTCACATGAAAAATGTAAGCAACTTGGGTTGATAGAAAAAGGTATAAGGGACTGGATGAGTCTAAAAAGTTAGAAGCATAGCACTGAAGGCAGTAGATCAGTTGTCATTTGCTGGCCAAAATCACTCTCCAAGTGATGCTATTATTAGGAATAAGTTTGTAGAAACTTGTTGGTGAAGGAGATTGACTTGGCTAAGAACCTGACAACCCTGTTAAACCTCTTGAGTCAAGCATGAGTATGGTCTGGCCTAAACATTAATAACCCTTTACTGTGTTCTGCAGCACAGAAACCTTCACAACCAACATTGTTCTTGATGTCTTCAAACAAAAATAAATACATAAATAAATAACGAACATTTTAAGAGCCCTTATATCAGGCATATTTTTGTCAAAATATTTTTACTCAACACAGGAGAATTTGAATTAAATTCTAAAACATGGGACACGGGGCTTGGGGTTACAACATCCACAAATCCCTTCACCATTCTGAAGGAGGATGGTTGAGATACCATCTGTCACAAACTGTTCATTTCAACCATTCCAGAAACTGTTTATTGTGAAACAAACAGAAACAATTTCAGTATCTTTGCTGGTGTGCATGTATTTGTTTGCTTATGCATACACAAATACACAATGAAGAGCACAATCAACACCATGGGTATAGAGATGCCACCTAAATTTCTCATATTATAACAAAGATGCAGACGCATTGTTCTGTAAAATAGTCTATGACTTACCTTTGGAAAAAGGCAAACTGTTAAGTGAGAAAGAGATTGGGGCTGTGGTTCACAAGGCTATCCATACATAAAACTACTGTGATTACAAAACACCTTTTAAATTGTAGTCTCAGGCATATGCTTTGCCACCAGTGATAGCATGAATTCCCTTTGCTTAGAGCTGGAGAGCTCTGGATCTCTTAGGAAGGAATGTGAAGCAGACCAGAAAGGGAGATCCACGTGTCAGGGCCACTGCTGTCAAATGGCCTCCTCACATATTGCAGATGTTGTTCAAGCATGAGCCAGGAAGTGTGCGGAATAAAAAGCAGCCTATGGAGCTTTAGGTGGGGATAAGTGCTGCAGAAAGTTTGTAGCATGCTTCTGCACCACAAGAGAATTTCACAAGAAGTGAACAGGATCTATATGGGAATGGGCTGAACTTAGAGGGTATATTGGTATATCAACATTAATTTTACATTATTCCAATATTTTTTCCTAGGGAGTTAGCACTAGAACTTCATGTAAGTTCAATGCACAACTTGGCCATAAGCATTGGACTTATACTAAGGCACAAACAAATCCTGTATAGTATATGTTGGAGTTTTCTTTTAATTTAGAAATCACTTTTTATTGACATCAGAATCTAACATATTTTTAGAAGAAAAATAAATAAATAAAGTGATGCTTACGTGCTTATAACCATGCCAGAAAAAGTAGTTGATAATGATGATGGGTCTTGCATCAGAGTCATAAAAATGATGACTTTATCTCACAAGACCAAATAATATAGACATGGGAATACCAGTTATATTAAAATGTTCAGTAGATCTCAGCAATGAACCACTGAAATTTGAGTTGTGACCATATAATACTCCAGATACTACACGATGAGTATGTGGCTTATTGATATGACAAATACTACTATTTCCTCCTAGGAAAAAAAATGGATTTTGTGGCAAATGGTCTAATAGAACAGTACGAGTAATTGATGGAGTTTTGCACAGTCTATTGGGTGAAGTGACAGATCTGAAAAGCCTCTGATTTATTAGTTTTTCTGTCATCATAGAGTAAGGTCTGACTATAGACAAAATAAATTTAAGAAAATACAACATAAAACAGAAAAGGCTAGGGACAAAAAAGAATGATCCCAAACTCAATTCCCGTGTCAAGATCATTTTACAAATAACTCATAAATTAAAATAACCGACACTATAAATATTTTACTTAACGTAGGAGTTATATTCTGAATTACTTTCTATATAATTTTAAAAATAGTTAAAATATATTACAGTGACCTTTAACAATATAGTTATATATTTTAGATAATTCTAGATAACCTAACAGATATATACATGTTACAAGATATGCAAGAGCAAAAAACATTACAGATTTGAAAGGTTCTCTTAAAAACTGCTTCTTATTATTAATATTCTTCTTTAAGCTAGGAGTTGCTGGCCTACCCACATCAAAGCTATGTAGTGGAAATTTAAATTGGGAGATAAATGACTTGTTTCTTGCAGTAATAGGAAGCTGTTAATAATTTGAAAAACATGAGGTTTTATTTTAAACACTTGTTACTTCAGTTTTATATGAATATATCATCTGGTTGGTATAGTTCCTCTAAGCTACTAGCTAAGCTTTTCAAACTGGAACACATTTTTTTAAAGGTAGTAGAACACCGAAGCTTTTTGCAAAAGCATTTGTATAAATGGAAAAAATATATATAAAAGATGGTATGAGAGAGTATTCCATGCCTTAAAACTTTCCTGACATCCCTTCACAATAGTGTTTTCAGAAGATGAAAATAATGTTTGCAGAGGTAGGTCTGGCTTGTTTTAGCCACCCAGTATGGTTTTAGCACAAGATGAAGACCTTTAAAAAGTACAGTCTAAGTTATTTAAACAATAAACTGTAAATAATACAAACTGTAATATAAACTATATATTCATACATATATATTTATATATTAATGATATATTAATATCTAGTTATATATTAATATATATTTATATATATAAAGCTTATTCAATATCATTAAGAAAATGAATGAAATTTTGAGAGTCAGAGAACAATTTACAATCCCAAATCCAACTGTTAGTGATTTTAGAAAGGGGGGGGGGGGGGAGGGAGATCTGATATGAAAGCATGCTTGGCCACTGTAAACTGCTGTTGGCAGTGTACTAGCTTAATTACTAAATATTTGTGTCTTATTATCTGACCTAGGAGACCTGCAGAATCTTTAAGGAAAAGGATCTTTACCTCTAAGCCCGGTAACACAAGCCTTCACCAGCTATGAAATTGCATCTGTTTAGGAAATATTTGCAAACAAGAAGGTACTCCTCAGTACTTTGATGCAGAATTCTGTTCTTGGTACGCGGGTAAAACAGATCACCAGTTCTGCTTTATTTTTTTTTTCCCCAATAAACTATGTTTATTATGCCAATTCTAATTACCATGCAATCTAATGTTTTTAAGGCTTATATTTTCCACATCACTGGACATCACAAACATGAAAGCATTTTATACTGTCATTATACATCAATGTTTGCACTTGGGTATACATATATACAGAAATTATTCACACATCTTAACCTTGCTATTTCCTCCTTTCAAACCAACATAATTTTACTGTGAAAGCAGCTTTTTAATAAATGGTATAAGAAATACAGCAAGGCACACATTTTTAAAAACTTTTTTTCTCATTACCACCTCAAGAAGCATAAAAAAAACAAAATGTTGTACTTAATTCAGTAGAATGTCAACAGTTCCTAATATACAACACTATGCAGTTGTTTCTTGAAGTGTTGCATAGATTAAATTTTAAAATGAAATAAATAAAATGGCATTTTGCTTAATTGTTTAATTTTTAGATGTATTGATTCAGGAGAGCTAATGACTTCTTTTTGCCACAATCAACAAAATTGTTACTTTAAACATAAAATAGTTTCAATAAAATTATGCATTATACACATGAAGGTTAAATTTGATACATAAAATAGAGGGGTACTGGCAGATACAATTCTGAAAAGATAAACCAGACCAATCATGAAATCTGTGGAACTTCAAAACTTAAGGAACAGAACCCAGTGATAAGTAAGTAGTACAGGAGCATCCAATTTAGGAAGGGCAGATCATTAGAGGTAGCTTGGGAGAAGAATCCATGAGAAAGCAAATGGCTTTGCTACCATACCAGATGATCACTGAAATAGGACTAGCATATGCAGCCTGATCACAAAGCCAACATGGACAAATCACATTTGGAAAGAAAATTTATCTTGGGAGTCAGTGTAATGAAAGGCAGTGATACAATGGAATTGGAGGTCATCCCAGGGTTTACAGGATGAACCTGCACCTGAATTGCAGCCAAGTTTCTAAAAGGAAACAAAAAAAAAGTAATAGCAGGTTACAGAAAATGCAGTTTTATTTGCAAAACATAGCTCTTCCAGAACAACCATAGATACTAATTAAATGATCACATGCCAGAGCCTTTAATGCAGAAGCATACAGTAGACAATGACTTTTAACAGCCTGAGGTACAAGGTAGTGTAAAAATTGTTTTGATGTAGAAAACTCATTGATTTTTGTAAAGACTTTGCTTCTAAAGAAACAATGGAAGTCATCAAATCTGACCTTTTCCCTGGATCCTGTCCTCATCCTTACCTGCAAACTTACCTTCAGTGCACTCAAAGGTGCACTGCACTGATCAATGAAAATACAGGGGCTTTTAAAAGGCAAACAACAAAAAGATTTACCCATCATTTGGTTTAATATTTATGTAAACATATAAAATGAGATTTCAAGAGAGAAGGAACAGATTGTCACAGAAGTGGTCCACGAATAGAACTGTCAGTGTCATCACTGTCTTTTTAAATTGTAAATAGCTATTTAGAGACTTCTAGTACCAGCAATGAGTTAAATTTTCATACTATAGAATTATCCAGCTTGGAGTTTAGGGTTAAACTATTCATCAAAGTGCACAGGCTTATGATGAGGATTATGAAGAAATAACTGTCAGAATACAGCTCAAAGATTAGTGCAAAGTACATCTTGTAGGCATTTCCTAGGAGGCACTCCAGACATGCATTATGTGCCATCCAAATTAAGCAGGAGTATCTGGATCTATCCAGTTACCTTCTCCTTTGATCTTATTTGCTGTAACTAGCCTACCCCCCACAGCCCCCTTGGTTATAGAAGAAATATACTTACAGGAAAAAAATGAAAAGCTCAACAGTTTGTTTAGAAATCAGGGAAGAACTGATGTGAATAAAGGGGAAGATCCTATCAAAATGTTTCTACAACTCCGGCAGGAGTTTTATGTATCTATAGTAAGAAAAGTCTCACTGATGGTCAGGTTTTTCAAAAAATATGTAATTCACAGATAATAAAAGATTATCTGTTTACTTAATTCTTTTAAAGAAGTCAGCTACGACAGCAAGGAGTTAAAAAGTCAGAGCATTTTAAATTCTATAAAGAAACATTGTTCTATCCATCTCCCTATAAAAATTGTAAGAAAAAAATAAGCATAAATTTAGATTACTCTTGTAGTTCCATTTTCTAAAAGTAAATTATTACATACGAGTTATTCTGTAAACCTCTATGTTATTTCTCTCCAGTAATGAATAATTAACTAACAGTACTTTGCATTTCTGTATCATGTTTTATCTGTGGATCTCAAAACACTTTTCAGTGAATGAATCATGTTTCACAGGTCCCATCAATCATTATTCTCATTATTTTGCTGCTAACAAAACTGAGGCAGGGAAGGAATAAGTCATACAAAAACATCCATTGCTGAGCAGGAAATAGCAGCCAGGCTTCTGAGTACCAGTCCTGGGCATCAGCCATAGAGTCATCCCTCTCTCCTGGGCTTCTCTGTGTATTGTAAGTGGCGGGACATTCTGGCCAACATTGCAGCACTGTCAGATTTATTTTTCTTTAGCCCAAACAAAATATTTTTTCCAAATTAAGTTAATACTTAAGTTTAAATTACAGATTCCGTACAAAAGGAAGGAAATAGCTTTTGTGACTTACTTGTAAACACTAACAGATAACACACAGAAGTATACCATGTTTTCTAGAAATGACTCCAGACACACCACATAAACCTCCTCAATGTATTGATCTCTACGCATATTGAATATGTGACTAAGAATTCCCATTCCTTTGGTGAATCATGGGTCACAGTGACAGCAGAAGATTGCATGAACTCATATACAGAAAAATAGTTCCTTCGAGCTGTCCCCTACTTAAGAAACAAAATCAGCAGTTTTATGAGCACCTCTGTTAAAGAACTCTGTGTTGGCTCATATGAACGATGAGTCAGTGCTCACAGATATTTTTGAGCCTACTTATAGAATTGCTATAATTTTAACACAATGGTCATTTCTTGTAGCACGCTGATAAATAATAGGATTGCAACTTACATACACTTGCAGAAATATTCTCCTCACTATTTTATTCTCCTGTACATCCAACGCACATACTAAAATAGTATAAAATAAAACTACATTTGAAACTATGCTTTTTTCAGCTTTGAAATCTTAGTATGCTTTTAAGGTACACATATACTATAGATTATTTTTCTCTAAGTATTACAGCTACACATGGAATTACACATTTAAATGAGCTTACAGCACAGGTGCTACAGGAAAAATAATGGTGTTTGCCATTTATCTTTCAAATTAAATAATGTGTTTTTAAATAGTAACTTTTTTCATAATACACTTATGGGAACAACATTTATCTGTCACATTTTAAAAGATGTATTAGTAATAAATGTAAATTACCTTTAGAAAATCAGTAATTAGCCTCATCAAAAAATAAACAATCTGCCACCAAAAAGATAATCTTTAGCATAGTTAAGTATAATAACTGTTATTTGAATAAGTTAACAAATTAGGATAGATTGCTTCTGTAATTCATTCCCCATAGCATGAGAGATGAAGTTAAAGCACCAAGCTTGTGAATGGGGGAAGGGAGCTCAGATTTGACTGAAACCAAAGCTAGCAGCTCATATATTCCTTTTTTGATGTGCCTGAGACACACTATATGTATCCTAGGGCTTTACTGCTGGGAATAATACAGTACATAATTTCCATCGAAGCAACGCTATACATATATGTTAAGAAACAACGTATCTTCTTATATTTAAAAAGTGAAATGTAGTGTGAAGGGCTTTGTTACCTTAAAATTATTTGTCAACATCGAGTCAAAAAATATTTTTTTGTTACGTTAAATGTTATAGTTTTAATATAATCCTATCAAATTGTTGTATACAGGCTCTGCATTACATAGCATTGCATTGCAGGGCATCTATTAAAATCCTCTTTGTTTAATCTTTGTCCTTATGCCTTGTTAACTGCATGTTTTTACATCTCAGTCTTATGAAAAACACGGCTGGCTACCATGTAAGTAACTGTGAGGTTCTGAAGATTGAGGGGAAGTTTATACAGTATTTTGAGATCCTCAGAGGAAAAGTACTTTCAATGAAGCAAAAAGGTATGTTATTGTCTTCATCAGTGAAAGAATATGAACAAGAAGAAAATCATACACAGTAAGCATTCTTCCTTGAATTAATATTGAGTGGGGAAAAAATGTAAGAAAATTAATAAAGCAGTAAGTTAGGAAAAGTTTATGTTTATATAATCATCACTTATCAACCTCATACTTTAGTCATCATCTCAACTTCCATATAAAGGCCTATGTATACACATAATCTTTTGAATGTAATTCTAGAATATGTAGTATCATTTATGAGTTTTGTAATCCCCAGTTGATTTCCTTTGCTTCTCCAGTTGTTTGGATGTGTCCAGGTATTAACCTAACTGGCAATCAGCAAGTCAGGAAAGCCCATTTCAGAGCCATTCAAGAAATATCCTCGCCGCTATGACAGTTCCAAGATAATGCACTATTCAAATAGATTTCTGTCTGAAACAGATAGTGGCAAGGTGTAGACTTTTGCTGCCATAACCTGAAGATTTTGCTAGATGTATTTATACATATGTGAATATATGAATGGTGGGTAAACCACCAAAATGTGCAAAAGAAAACCCCAAAGCATAATAGTATAATACAGCAAAATCAGGAAATGCTGAAGTTAAATATCCAACAGTAGCAAAGCAATCTATTTTGTTGAAAAGGCTCAGATCCTCTGCTATAGCTATACAGGTTGCAGTAAGTGTGTACTAGTGGTTTCAATGATGAATATTGTCCTTTTCTCCTAGTAGTATCATGGAATCATATAATAACATAGTTGGGAGGTGAAATTTGAATGTCATCTGGTCCAACCTCCTGCTCAAAGCAAGGCTATCTTCAAAAGTAGATCAGATTAATCAAGGACACGTCCATGTTAATTTTGAAAATCTCCAAGAATTGAAATTTTAAAACTAGCCTGGGTGACCTGTTCCAGAGTTTAACCTCATACCTTATTGGAAACTCCCTTGCTACAGCTTCTGATAAGAAGCAGCATTTGGAACTGGAGTTGGCATTTGGAGTTGCTATGCTGGGTCTGGTCTACTGGATGGGTGTTTCCAAAGACCAATGGAAGACCACTGCACAGCTATGTTGGCTTTTGGCTCACCAAACTTGTGAGACTCAGAACAGCTCTATTGGATCTGATCCAGAAGTTGCTTTGTAGATCTCTTGTTAAATATGCAGCTTATTGTTAGACATTCATGTGACGTCAGAAACTCCAGATCTGAACCACTCCAAAACTTTGGAAGAGATCAGAGCCAAATTTTCAACTTAGGTACAAACATCTTATGTTTCAAAATGCTTACCACAAAATAGACCCAAAGCTTTCAGTACTGCTGTGTGGCTAACACTTTCCATTTGCTTTGGTGTTTGGGTCTTTGTTCTACATTACCTTCACATTATGCTCTTCACTGATGTTTCAAAGATTTATTATTTTGGTAACCTCAACTTTTAGCCTAATACTAATGTTGGCTTACTGAACATAAGTCATGGTAAGCTGACACCAAGAGATGACATTCTCTCTCTACTTATTTTCCAGTTTGCTTAGCCATTCTTCACGGATTGTCTGTAAATATTTTAGAATTCCAACTCACTGGTCACTCAAAATCCATGTAAAACCAGAAGTTCAGATTCATCAAGAACATGTGAATACCTCATAAGGTCAGCTGTCTGTGGAGAAGGGGATGAATGAGTAGAGCTGGTTTCTGGTTCCACAGCTCAGTTGATAAAGGAAGAGGAGGTGATATAGAAATATTACTTTTGAAGGATTCCCAAGTTTTGCAAAAATAACAGATTTGAAG
The DNA here is from genome assembly GCA_011075105.1 of Heteronetta atricapilla. NCBI lineage: Eukaryota > Metazoa > Chordata > Aves > Anseriformes > Anatidae > Heteronetta > Heteronetta atricapilla. Next base: position 11,069,642 of record CM021735.1, read on the forward strand.
ATTCCAGAAGAGAGAAGCTCCAGTCAGTGCAAAGCCAAAGGACAAGGAGCAGCTACTATTTACTGTTTGTTGATCAGTGGCATATAACGCAGGATTTTAGAGGATTTTAGTGTAATTAAAACAAATGACACAGGACTACCATAAAACAGAAACCCTGGATGGTGATCTCCTTTCATTGCTTTCATTGTATAAAACTGTTAAATAAAAAGCAAGAAATGAAAAAAAGTGCAACTTGTATATTGTAAAGTACATACCTGTTTTTAGGATAATGTATATGCCTGGAGAGGGTTACATTCTATCTGTGCATATTAATGTGCCTTTCCTTATGAAGAGTCAGAAGAGTTTCCTCACAAGTAAGAGTTTTAGTGTTTTGGTGCAAAACCTCCTTACTCTGTGAATGGCTGGGCTTTAACTGATAATCTATGGCTGAAGCCTCTTCAGAAGCAGCAACATATCCTTTGGGCTCTTTGATTCCACATGATTTTCCTATAGTACTCTTCTTACTGCTAAGCTCTGGAGAATTCTTTTCCAAACCTTCACTTTTCCAATCTGAAATCGTCAAATCATCATCAGCATTTTTCAAATCATTTGATGCATTTTGTTTATTATGACTGGGGACATTTATATTAACGTCATCATCACATAAAAAAGATAAATGCCTATCTTCTGATGAAGTTTTAACTTTTCCTACTGAACCTAGAGACACTTTGCCTGGTGACTCTGGAGGTATTTCAGAAATGATGTTAGAAATAGGCTGCTGCTGTTCAACTCGTGCTTCGGTAGTACCATTAGAGACAGACTGCTGCTGTTGAACACGCTCTTCTTCAGGGCAAGCTTCAAAAAAACATTCAATATTTTCTCTCTCATCTGTGAAGTCCAGTGGCACAGGAGTGCTGCTCTTTTCCTCTATGTATTTGATTACCTCTCCACAGTCACTGTCATGAGAAGAAAGTGAAAGATAAGAATAGAAGTCCCCTTTTCTTAGCTGGATGGGTCTGTGAGAGTGTTCTAACACTTTTTGCTTGATCTGTGTTAATGAAGCTGGAGCAGATGACTCACATTCAGGTTGTGACTTACTTTTCAAAGCTGTTGATGCCATGTCTATTATCTCCATCACAAAGTTGTGTACTGAGCCATCTTCCAAGTTTCTTTTATCAAAAGCAGCAGATTCACAGTTACAGCATGCATCAGGACCACTGGCTGAGGACTTGTGTTCGGCTTCATTGGATTTCAAGGCTGCACAGCAATCAGTAGATTTTTCAGTAGTGCTTATTCTGTGTTGCTGACCATCAGGTAGGGATGCTTGTGTGTCTACACAGTTTGTTTCTGAGGAAGATTCAAGACAAGGTTTTTTAGCGGGAGAGTAAGCAACACCATGACAATCAGACTGAAGATGACTTTGACATTCTTTTGGAGGGTTTCTGGATCCATCTGACAACAGCGCAGACTCCTTGCCATCCATATGTGAATCATCTGAACTGTCTGTAAATGCTTCACAGACACAACATTCATTTTCAGTTTCTGTAACATCAAGTGATGTATGAGTTCTGGAAGTTCCTGATGTTCTCACATGCCCTTCCTTTTCACTGCCAAGAGTATTTTCAACATTGCCATTCTCCATATCATCCACCAGCTGATCCTTCACAACCTGAGAGATATCTTTCCTTAAGTGACCCTTTGTCCCCTTTTCATGATCACGTGGTACATTCTTACTGTTGCCATTATTTTCTGATATTTTCTGTACTGAACCATTCAAAAGTGTTTCAATGCTCAAAGTATCCATGGCTTTTGATGTCTCATTACTAACTTCTTTACTGTGCTGTATTTCATCACTGGGATTACTTTTTCTCTTCTCCCTTGACAAAGAAAATTTTGGTCTAATCCAAGTTTGGAGTTCATTTTTTATATAATCAAGTCCTGAAATTAAATTGCATTCTTCATAAATATCCTCATCAGTTGCTATACTGGAGTCATCATCTTCATCTTTGATACCTAGCTCTTCCTCAGTTAAGGTAAGGGTGGAACTTGAAAGCAAATCACTGTCATCTTCATCATCAGTACAAGCAGAAGTGCAGGAGACATTAACAATCATGCTGACATTGACATCGCTCTCATCAGCTACAGATCTATTAAGATGTTTTCTAAACGATGCATTTGAATCTGGTATTTTATTTCTATGCAGTACAATGTCTTCAGAGCAGAGAGAAAGATCCTCACTGCTGCTGAGTTCAGTGAGAGAAGCTGCTGAGTCTTCATTGACTGAGGATGCAATATCTACAGACAGCTGTCCAGTAAAAGACATTTTTTGGGAGCTACTTTGGAGTGTTATATCAGAGATGCTGCGCTTTATCTTTTGATCTAATGGACTTTGGATATTCTCTAAACGATTCAAAAGATCTAATGTCCTTTTGCTGAGCTCTCCAACGGAATCACTGCTTGCACTTATGTCTCCTGAACCGTGATGACTAAAAAGATCTTCATTGCTTTTATAGGAAGTCAGCCAGCTCTCCAAAGAGGTGCTTCGTTGAAGACCATCTCCACTTTTAAAAATACCTGAGCTGAACAGATCACCTACTACAGACAGTGATTCTAATGAAGAACTGCAAGACAAAGTTGAAATCTGTCTTATATTCTCTGTAACAGCTAATTTTCTTACTGTTTCTGCAGACTTGCAAGAACTGGGATCTGATCCTCCAGGGATACTTGCCAGATTATGGTCATTAATAAACCCATCTGGTTGTGACTCTCCAGGCTTATGTTCAGATTTACCAGGTATTTTATCAAAACAAAAGCCATGAAACAAAGCACCCTCTGTGTGTGTCTTTTCAAGTTGTGATTGTTTCATTATCACTGGTAATTTGAATTTGGAGCCTTGAAGATATGAGTAATCATAAAATGTAAGCACATCACGTTTTCCTTGAAGTTCTTCTAGACAAACAGGTTTACACATGGTAACACTGTCCAAGTCCTCATCAATTTCACTTCCACAACATCCAGAAGGTGCCAACTGGCAATCATCTGAGAGACTAACATGGTCTTCTTCATCTTGCTTTATTTTTTGTTTTATTACATCAATTATGCCATCCATTTGAGTTTCTGCATGCCCAATTTCAGGATTACTCTGAGTGCTTTCAATATCATTTAGTAAAAAAATTTCTGAATTATTTGTAGTTTCTGTATCACACTCACTCACTATCCCACTCTCGCTCTCAGAATGCCTGCTTATGTTTCCACTTTGGTACATATATGTTTTTGCCAGTGTTGTCCCCCCTATTAGGTCTGGCAAGGATTTGGTAGATGAAAATGAAGAGTCTTTACTAAGACTTTTGTTTAAAATATTAGACTGGGTTACACTGGAGAGTTTGGATGTTTTTTTCAAGAAAGGCATGTGTTTTTTTTCTGATAATTCAATATTATGAAGACTATAGACCTGATATATGTGAGGATTTGGAGGGGAAGTAATGGTGGGACAATAAAGAGGACTTCCACGATCACTTATACTTTCGTCTTCATTCACGTCATTGTCACCACATTCTCCTGAAGCAGTTTTCTGGCTTAGATCATCCTTCTTCACGTCCTGATCTGGATCACTTAAATCTTCGTGAACACTTATCAGCTTATTACTTATGTCAGTTTCATCCCATTCTAGTGCATCTTCACTTGGACCATTTAGATCCATCAAACTGGCATCAATAACGTTCAGAGACTCCTGTAAAAATAATTAAAAAATCAGAGATTAAAAATATTTACAGCTCTACTTCAAAAGTGCTTACATGGATATCATATAACTAAGTTAATGGGAGTAAAGTGCGTTTTTGGAACAATGATCATTAATTGGCTTTTACTTTTGTCATGTATTGTGTATCATTTAAATGATCAATTAAAATGAAACCTATTAAATTCTGCATAATTTCTTATTTTTCTTATTTTTTCTTATTTTACACTAAAATATAATACCGAAATTTGACTTCACTTTAACAGAGATTAATTGTGGTTAGTCATTTTATAACAAGCATTAACCATTCTGCAGAATCACACATAAGTGTCTTAATAAAAACATGATGATAGGTGTTTATTATGTTGGATATATCAGAATATCTCTTAACCTGCGTAAGTTTAAAAGAGCTAAGATATAAATGTTTTGCTAAAGGTTTTAAAAAATGTTTATAACAAACTTTTGTGCAGTCAGCCTTAAAACAACTAATCTAATGCACTGGATATCACTAGACTTGATGAATTTTTATTAGAATTTCTGTTTATTCTTTACTTGATAATAAAGGCAGTACTAATGACCAGTAAGTAACACTAATGAATGTTAATATCTTCAGCTGTGAGATCAATCAGTCTAATCAAATACTACATGAATTTCAAATATTGTCTGTGCTGACACTGTGCTCTGGGAAAGGGCTAATAAATAATTGAGCTAAACTTGGTTTGATTTTTTAAGACTTTTGTAGCTTTCCAGTGGGCTATTATGGGCTCAGAACACGTAGCCTTAAGTATTGTTACTTCTAGAAACACCTGTGGGAGAGAAAGAGCACCTTGACAACTCTTCTCACTGAAATGTGATGTGTCAAATGGCCAACAGCACTGACTCAACTTAAAATCCTCAAAGTAGGACAGAAGTGGTTGCTGATTTTGGGGCTTGTTCTCTGAGATCAAATTAATTTCTCTTAATTTTTCTATTTATTGAGACCCTTCCATTTTAGGGAAGACTTTGCTTATACAGTAAGTCTTGCAATAGAACTGTTAACTAATGTAGAATAGTTTAATTTAAATTTTCTTAACAGCTGAACAGTGATCACTGTATCCAGAAAAACAAACACTTAAAAACAAAAAACAACAACAAAAAATTTCGACAATAATCTCTTGAGCTTTCTTGGAGCAAGTTTTGTTTTCCAAATACAGAACTGACTGCATGCCAAACAGCAATCTAAATCACAACAAACTTACTAAATTATTGAAATACAAGCAGATAAAGTGAAGCTGTAGTCAAATGAATAGTTGTAAGCAACTTGATTGCAGACTTAGATTCATAAAGACTCAGCCAAGGTTATGTGAGCTGAGGAAGGCACGTATGTCTGACTGGAATTCTCAGCTGTGAGCTTCTTTGAAGAAGGAACTAAAGCCTGCTCACCTCTTTCAAGACAAATCATAAGATAATCTCCAACAGCTCAATAGTTAGGGCACTGATTTTGTATGTGGGACAGTTCGTAAGACTGAGCATAAGAGACATGAACCAGGTTCCCATTTTCCTAAGAGAAGTCCTAGCTATAAACTGTTCTGAAAAGAAGCCTACTTTTGCTATTTAATTATGTATAAAACAACTAAAAATTAATTGGGTCACAGACAGATGAGAGTTTTAACCCACTATGCAGTGTTCAACACATCTGATTGGCAAGAGGCATAAATAGCTCAAACCCCATCCTTCAGTGTCTATATAATTACGGATATTGGTGCCACTATTTCTATGGAAGACACAAGGGTATCCGTATCCTAATGTTGTATGTCCAGGCTAAAACACTCAAATGGCATAAGGAAAAGAATGATTTGCTCCAAAACAGGCAGAGTAGCTATCCACCATTCAGCAGAGTGATATGATAATTAACATATTTGATAAAATGAGACCTTCATTTAAGATAAATCTGTATCCTCATGCTCCATCAAGCTTTGTTGTAAGGTAGGTCCTTGTGCTAGGTCCTTGTGTAGGTCCATCTGCATTAACATATCATAAATAACTGTGGGCAGAAATTCGTGTGCCAAGGAAATATTTCCTCCTTGGCAGGTTAGAAGGCTCTTGGGACTTTGAAAATCAGCCATGTCTAATATTGAAAACTCTTTGTGGATCTACATACTCCAAAACTTTTACAGAATAAGTTCATTAGAGTCTTTTTTTTCTTTTCTTTTTTTCTCCCTCTGAGATACTGACTACAGGTAGCTTAGATTTTAAACTCTATAAAAAAAAAAAAAAAAAAAAAAATTGTTAGACAACTAAGGCTACCAGACCAGTGCTGGACATTGCAGAGTTCAGCAGCCCATGTTTGGATTTGCTGGTTTACCATGTTTTCATCCCCTTACCAACCTGCACCTAAAAAAATGGTGCAAGAGAATGATGATAATTACATTAAGTTAGTTTGAAAGCCTGTTAGATTAAACATGAAACCAGCTAAAATAACTCATTTTCACTGTGGTATGTTTTACGACTCTGTCGCAATTAGCATTAGGAAGATATTGCTGTGAAAAGCTTCCTAAACTGCACAGTTTTACTGTTTCAAGCTTCTGCCAGCTGCAGAAAGAATTCCCGAAGGCAGGAAATCAGCAGCAGGTTCCAAGGATTTTATGTTCCATAGAGTCTGATTTTGTTTTTCAAAAACAAAACATTTGGTCCTTATTGGTCAGGAAGATAACCTTCCCCCTGTAAATCAGCACTTGGCTGCCTTGTTTGTTCTGCAGGTCAGATGGACTGAAACAATAAAACATGTAGAGTTGTGACCTCACCCCATTCATCTTCACTGAGTACTTCTTACTTCAAAGCCTAGTTTTTATCCTTCAAATGCACATGCTTTTCTGAGGTCTGGTGTGTATTCAGAAGTTTTACAGACAGAATCACAGAATCACAGATTTTTTCCAGGTTGGAAGAGACCTCAAGGTCATCGAGTCCAACCTCCAACCTAATGCTAACAGCCCACCACTAAACCATATCCCTAAGCTCTACATCTAAGCGTCTTTTGAAGACTTCCAGGGATGGTGACTCCACCACTTCCCTGGGCAGCCTGTTCCAGTGCCTCACAACCCTTTCAGTGAAGAAGTTCTTCGTAACATCTAACCTAAAACTCCCCTGGCTCAACTTAAACCCATTCCCCCTCGTCCTGTCACCAGGCACGTGGGAGAACAGGCCAACCCCCACCTCGCTACAGCCTCCCTGAGGTACCTAAAAAGAGCGATAAGGTCACCCCTGAGCCTCCTCTTCTCCAGGCTGAACAAGCCCAGCTCCCTCAGCCGCTCCTCATAGGACTTGTTCTCCAGGCCCCTCACCAGCTTCGTCACAGCTGTGATGATAGAGAATTTAATTATTTTTTTTCTTATAGTCAAAGTTATTGTCACTTCCAGAGGCTTTTATGTAGACATGGTCATCTTACCAGCACAGCTTTCTCTCTCCAAGGAATTGCCTGAATTGATATTATTAAATTACTACCTTTCTTATAAGCATCATCTTCCCTGAAGAGACCTATCAGTACAACTTCAGTGGTTATCAGCTATGTTGGCAGCCCTTACCAAGTATAGACCAAGTTTTAACTTTGTCTGAAACAGACCACCCAGCCTATGTCACACAAACGTCTTGTATTTAGCAATTTTAGCGGAGGTATACATTTTTCACTTTCTTTTTTACAATATTTAGCAAGCTGCTCAAACAAGAAAGAGCATTCAGACATTGCAGTGACTGTTGGAGAGAGCTGCACCAGGCAGGCTTTTGAATAAAGCTCTGGCTTTAAAAATTGAAGGTGGTGTCATTCCAGCCTATGTTTGCACTGACAACAGTACCAATCTCCATGGACAACTGTTATCACATCAGATGTCTCACTGTCAGGCTACTCAGAGCACAAGTAAGATGATGGAGGACTAGAGTTACCACAATAGCAATATATGTGTGGGTGTTTCTGTTTGTACACACACACACTTGTGCATATATAAATGATGTTTCTGAATTCCCAAATGCACTAAGGAAATTTAGTGCTATCAGTTACACCTGCAGGTATCCAAATAAAGCTCATTTTGCCTGACTGAATTGTACCATTGGTTAAATTTGGCCTCTGAGTGTTCCTGCCATGGACTTCAGCAAGCATATGTGTGTGTATATGCATGCGTATAATATCTTTCTAACAATGGCTATCTTCATATAGTAAACCTTGTCATATTAAAGTCACTAAACACAACTACTTCTAGAGTCAATGGCAATGGCCACATGGTTCAGAGTAAGAGGATGTAAAAAGTCTTGACCAAGCAAGCAAAAAATAACAACATAATAACAACAAGGAGAAGCGCAATACTATGTATATTCCTGTTTTTATCACTAGATAAACAACACTTAAGAAGTATTTATTGCTGCCCAAAACATTTCTAATGTAATTAAAACAAGAGAAAAATAAAGACTCAGAAAAGTTAAAGGTAGAATTAATTCTACTGTATTGAAAGTGTTGCTTTAAGGAGTCTGGCTGCTTCCTGTTTGAACCCTGAACTATTTGCTTAGGGTAGTAGTCCCATTTCACTGGGATAACTCATGTGAGCAAAGTTAAGTGTGTACTTAAATGCTTGTAGGGCAGATATCTAGTAGTTAAACAGTTAATCTGCTGAAGATGTTAATGGGAAGAAATAAAATTGTTGTCATATAAAGATATTTCCTTAATCACAGTGCTCTTTAAGAAAAAGTCTTAAAAATTCATTTTTTCCCATTTGTTTCCTTTTTAAAACACAGATAGTTTTGCTTTTTCTGCAGCAAATTTTATTAAACAATGATTCTCTGTTTCAGCCTCATTTGCATGTGCTACTCTAGTACAGATACTTTGTGTTGGTGAAACAGGCCTGTAATGTAACCCCTACGTACCATTATATATTTTTAAAGGAATTAACATGAAAAAAAAAAGGCGCTTTTAGAATAATAAATACAAACTCTGTTCCTCCCTCCTCTGCAACATATCCTTCAGTTGCTGTGGACAAATTATCCAAACTCAACTGCACTTAGGGGCCAGGGGAAAAATAAAGAGAAAGAAAGAAAACCATCCCCCATCTCCAGGAATGTGTGCACACTGAAGGAAGACAAACATGATTTTGTCTTTTGAAAAACGCAAGCATGCCAAGTACTTCTGCTGAGGGAAACAGTCATATGTACAGTACCCACTTCACTTCTGCTTCACTTAAGTTCATTTTCTAAATGGGGTTCCCTATATTATAGCCAACAAGAAAACTGTCTCAGTTTCCCAACACCAATATTTTAATATGCATCAATATATGCATAATATGCAATGTGCATTATACTGAAGTGACCTGCATATTACAATATGGCCTCAAAATATATGGAAGCAGTTTGCTTTACTACAGATCACTAGAGAAACCAGTATATTTATTAAGAGCACTATAGAAACTAATTATTAACATACGTGTTATAACTACAACTGAAATAAGATGATACGTGTTTCTTTGCTGAGAAAATAAGAATACAAATCTGTGTTTTTACTTCCTCGTGCTTCATTTTACAATTATCATTGCCTCCCTCAATGAAATAATATACTAAATTCTGCACATGCAGAACTTGTCCTTTCCTGTTTGCCTTGTCATATACAGGTTTTAAAACTGATAATTCTCTTTATCATGATACAGGTTTTGTTGGTGCTGCTTCTAAACAACAGATTGAGTAATTTCAGTGACATTTTGACAAGATGCTCATCTGTAATCTAGAAGACCCTACCCGTAGTAGAAGTGTTTTAAAAAGTTAGAGAAACTGGCCAGTCTGCTGCTCTTCGAGTGTCTCTTGACCACTTTAGTTAAAACTCTGAAGTCAGTATTTCCTGCACATGAGTCCTACAACAGTCTTCTAGCTTTCTTGATAAGCTCCCTATAGTTCCAGATGGCCAAAAGTAGTGATGGTCTCCAGGCTCTCCACTACTCCCTAGTCAGTGCAGAAGAGCCAGGATGGAACAGAAGGTGAGCCGTGTCAGCAGAAGGCCCACAGAGACTCACTTCTTTCACAAACCAACGCAAAAGCAGACTCGACATACTTAATCCCTGTGCTGTGCTCAGAGTATCACTACTACCACACCACACCTCATTCATCTTGGAGCCTTGGAAGCAGAGGCCCCCATTTTTGCTACTGCATCCTCAAGTGGCTTTTTAACATCTCCAGTTCTTATTTGCTCAAGAACACTTTCAATGTTACCAGGGAGCAGTAGAACATCTGTAACATTTTCATGTTGAATCATATTGTCATCCAAATAAGTTTACAATCTCAGACCTATATTCCAAGCTGTGTATTTGTGTGGGTTTTTTTTCCTCCACTTTTTGTGTGTGTGTGATGAGAAAGCCTAGCTACATGGCATATTTGACTGACTGTTGTTTTTGCTGCTTTGTAGTTTTCCTTTCATCTGTCAAGAGGTTACATGACAAGATTTTTCACCTTTGAATGTCATTTTGGTCTCACCCCTACTTCAGAAGAATATGTGATTTTCTTTGTGCAAGAATCCAACACAAGCGCTTTATGAAACTCTTAGAAAAACGTTCCTAGTTTGACCCAAACCCAAAATGTTGTCATGCATACCTAGTTTAGTAAAGAGCAAATCCTGGCATTCTACCTCAAACACATGCCCATGCAAGTTGGTAGAGTTCATCCATGCCAAGTCTCAGAATCTGGCCCAATCAAAGATCAGTCTTTATGGTTAAGACAAAAAATATATTAAAAAAAAATAAAACCACGCACCAGAAATAGGAAATCTGAGGAATCATAGAATCATAGAATCATAGAATATCCTGAGTTGGAAGGGATCCTTAAGGATCATCAAGTCCAACTCTTGACACCGCACGGGTCTACCCAAAAGTTCAGACCATGTGACTAAGTGCACAGTCCAATCGCTTCTTAAACTCAGTCAGGCTCGGTGCAGTGACCACTTCCCTGGGGAGCCTGTTCCAGTGTGCAACCACTCTCTCAGTGAAGAACCCCCTCCTGATGTCAAGCCTAAACTTCCCCTGCCTCAGCTTAACCCCGTTCCCGCGGGTCCTGTCGCTGGTGTTAATGGAGAAAAGGTCTCGTGCCTCTCGACACCCTCTTACGAGGAAGTTGTAGACTGCGATGAGGTCTCCCCTCAGCCTCCTCTTCTCCAGGCTGAACAGGCCCAGTGCCCTCAGCCGTTCCTCGTACGTCTTCCCCTCCAGGCCTTTCACCATCTTCGTAGCCCTCCTCTGGACACTCTCCAACAGTTTCACGTCCTTTTTATACTGTGGTGCCCAGAACTGCACACAGTACTCGAGGTGAGGTCGCACCAGCGCAGAGTAGAGCGGGACAATCACCTCCCTCGACCTACTAGCGATGCTGTGCTTGATGCACCCCAGGACACGGTTGGCCCTCCTGGCTGCCAGGGCACACTGCTGGCTCATATTCAACTTGCTGTCTACCACGACCCCCAGATCCCTCTCTTCTAGGCTGCTCTCCAGCGTCTCATCGCCCAGTCTGTACGTGCAGCCAGGGTTTCCCCGTCCCAGGTGCAGGACCCGGCACTTACTCTTATTGAACTTCATGCGGTTGGTGATCGCCCAGCTCTCCAACCTATCCAGATCCCTCTGCAAGGCCTTTCCACCCTCATCCGAGTCCACAACTCCTCCAAGTTTGGTGTCATCAGCAAACTTGCTCAAAATACCTTCTATTCCTACATCCAGATCATTTATAAAAATATTGAAAAGTACCGGCCCTAAAATGGAGCCTTGAGGGACCCCACTGGTGACCGCCCGCCAGCCTGACGCAGCCCCATTCACCATAACCCTTTGGGCCCTGCCCGTTAGCCAATTGCTCACCCATCGGATGATGTTTTTATTTAGCTGTATGGTGGACATTTTGTCCAGTAGGATCCTATGGGAAACCGTGTCAAAAGCCTTGCTGAAGTCCAAAAAAATCACATCAGCTGGTTTCCCTTGGTCCACCATACGGGTGATCTTATCATAAAAGGAAATCAGGTTAGTCAGGCAGGACCTACCCTTCACAAACCCATTCTGGCTGGGACCAATGACCGCCTTGTCCCCCAGATGCGCCTCAATAAGTTCGAGAACCATCTTCTCCATGATTTTACCAGGCACTGACGTGAGACTAACAGGCCTATAATTGCTAGGGTCTTCTTTCTGACCCTTCTTGAAAATCGGCACAACATTTGCCAGCTTCCAGTCTACCGGGACCTCTCCAGACTCCCAGGATAGTTGAAAAATAATTGAGAGAGGTTCCGCGATGACGTCCGCCAGCTCCTTCAGCACCCGGGGATGAATCCCATCCGGACCCATGGACTTGTAGGGATCCAGGTGGAGTAGCAAATCCCGCACACGTTCAGGGTCAGTTGGGAGTTTGTCATCCCCACTGTCCCGGTCCTCCAGCTCAGGGCACCCTGGGTCCCGAAGCCCATCATCGGCATTGAAGACAGAGGCAAAGAAGGCGTTAAGCGTCTCTGCTTTGCCTATGTCATTGTCTGTGAGGAGACCTTCCCTATCAAGGAGCGGCCCTATGTATTCTTTAGTTCTCCTTTTTCCATTCACATATCTAAAAAAACCCTTTTTATTATCTCTCACAGACACAGCCAGCTTCAACTCTAGGTGTGCTTTAGCCACACGAATTTTCTTCCTACAAACACGAACAGCATCCCTGTATTCTTTCCATGTCACCTGGCCCTCCTTCCAGTAGCGAAAGACTCTCTGTTTCCACCTAATCTCCATTAGAATGTTCCTGGTCAGCCACGCTGGCCTCCTGCCCCGCCTGCCTGACTTGCGATATTTAGGAACTGCCTGTTCTTGTGCTTCTAGGAGGCATCGCTTAAAGAATGACCAGCACTGGTGGACATCGAGGCCTTCAAGAGCAGCTTCCCAGGGGACCTTGCTGACTAGTTCCCTGAGCAGCCTGAAGTCCGCCTTCCCCATATCTAGGGATAAGGTTTTGGTGGCACTTTTCCTTCTGTCGCCGTAAATTTTGAACTGACAATGCTTAAACAGGCTTAACTATTGCTTGTCTACACACCAGAATTTCAGCACATTTTTTCACTGTGCATTTTCACTGTGCCCTTATTCACAGCAAAACAGTTACTTTCTGCACCCAGATCACAGAATCATAGAATGGTTCTCTGGGCAACCTGTTCCAGTGCCTCACCACCCTCATAGGAAAGAATTTCTTTCTTGTATTTAATCTAAACCTATTCTCAGTTTAAAGCCATTCCCTCTTGTGCTATCACTACACCCCCTGACAAACAGTCCTTTCCCCAGCTTTCCGGTAGCCCCCTTTAAGCACTGGAAGGCCACTATAAGGTCTCCCCAGAGCCTTCTCTTCTCCAGGCTGAACAACCCCAACTCCCTCAGCCTGTCTTCGTAGGAAAGGTACCCAAGCCAATGAACAAAGCTGTGCTGGCAAAGTTACACTGGCATAATATAATTATTCTTGTTTTGACTTTGTAATAGTTCAGAGGTCTGCATACTAGCTAAGGATATTTTCAATTTGATAGCTATTACAGTGCAACTGGTATTCCTTTAATGATTTACTACTCTCAGTTAAACCAGAACTTAGTGGATGCTATGAAAACACTCAGTAGACACAGTAGTAATCCTCCACCTGCAATGGGCACATCAGGACACCTGAAATCACAGAGTTTTTAAGAGCTTTGTTTCATCAGAAATAAATGTTTGTGAGAAACACTAAAGAGTGAGAATCACCATAGAAACAGACAGATATAAGGTACAAAAGGACAGGACATAAACTCCTGGGAGCTTGACCTTAGGAGAAACCTAGAAAGAAAGTTTTCTCACTGAGAGATGGAGAAGAGAGGCTGAATTTCTGATTTTTTTTTTTTTTTTGTATACACAAAAGGGAGACTTTATCTATTATTTATGAATGAAAGAACTGCATGAAGGATATCTGGCTCTCCCATCAGTTTATCCTCTTCCTGAAGCAGTTAAGAGAGTACCAGATTTAGCCTAATTCATATCATCAAAGACAACTGACTCTTTATTTTCCCCTATGTAAATTTTCAACAGGATTTCTTTGTAATCTCAGTTCAGGTACTTCTTGATTTCATTGATACACCATCTGTAAACTTGGGATATTGACTGGAGGGGAGTCAATAAGCAAGTATGGTGAAGTCAGAGGCTTGCAGAATGCTGCTTATTATAAGTGCTTCCACAATGTGCCTACCTATGGATTTCCAAGCATTAAGTTAAACCCTGCTGCTGTCAATAAGTAGCAGAGAGTAAGCACCTCGAGACTACAACAACACTACTGCTCCTTGCCATTGCATAGCCTCTGTCTAGGAAGAGCTGCTTTTCAGATGTCGCAGAATAGAAATACTGGCCTTACCTCCAGGTGTAAGAGGTCTCTAGGCAGAACTTTTTCACTAAAATCATCTCACCCTTGAACTTCCCGATTGTTTTCTCTCATCTCTATCACTGGTAAGTGTCTGTTTATAGTCGTCTCTGTACATGACAGATACCAACACAGCCCTGGAGTTGGCTGGAAAAACTAAAAGGATTGGAAATTTCAATCTAATCTAGGATGTTGAACGGATTCTGGGCAATGTGTGAAGTACCAGTGTTATACATATATTTTGCTGTGATCACTTGAGAAATGATTTAATGTAAGCATACTTTATAGAAATTCACTTAGAAGATGACAAAGTAAAGGACAACTATTTCTTGTTAGGGTGAGAGATTTATAATTGCCTGCCTTAGTTTGGCAGAATACAAAATTACAATGGGGAGTATTTCATTAGTACATAAATATTATTGTCATTCTTCAACATTCTTCTATTACAGGAAAGTTTATTTTAAATGTTATACAGTTTAAACTTGGGCTCACATTGGAACATGAACTGAAGATTTAAATCTATCTGCATTTCTTATTTTCAGTGGTGTTGAGTCACAAAGTCCAATGAGTGCTCTCCACAAAGCAGTGTAATAGCTGAGGGGCACGGAGCTATTACTATTTATGTTATCAGCACAAATGTTGTTAACATACAAATTTAGAGTATTTGGCTCAACACTAAAGCAATATTCCTCCCCACTTTTAGAAATAAAAAAATATTTTTAAGATGAAGTGTCTACCTGCTTTGTTCAGTAAACCTGCTGGATGAGCTGTGACTCCGTAAGTTGAGGAACTCATTTATTATTTTGCTACATCAGACACTGCATTTATTCACACAGTGCATCTCTAAACCTAGCTTTCATTAGAGCTGTGGGGAGGCCCAGTCTTTCTCCCTTCTCTGGAGAAGGTGAAGCTCAAGAAGATAATTAACCATGAAACAATGAGGAGGCTTGCTGGGTAAGCACTAGTGTGAAAACAGTTACTCCTCACAAAAGAGGGGAAATTAGCTGGCTGGATAAAAAAGGAAGTGTCAGACTGGAAGACTGAAAGGACTGCCAGCATAAGTAGATAGCTCTATGCATCATTAATGCAATTTTTTTAACACTTAAACTTCACTGCTTTCTAAATTTAAACACATTTAAATGCTATGTGTTTGGGGAGATTAATATGCCATTTTAAAATAATTTCTCTTAAACTTTCCATTTTCACATTTCACCAGTTTTAGTCACCCTTCCCACAAATGAAAAAAATCACCAGCCTCTCAGCATTGTATTCTTGTTTACAATGCTAATGTAAACAGAGCATTCTAAAAAGATTCAATTTGCTCATTGTATTTTACAAGCACATTATTTTACATTAAAACAGATATTTTTATGAACAGAAAGTTTGTTTTGATTTTACTGTTTCATACAGTAAAGACTTATGATGTGTGTTTCCTTTCAGAACTTCCTTCTACTCGAACAGTGTTCCCTGAAGCAGCCACATTTTTGGCAGAAATTCAGTTATATGCTATGCCAAAAGAAATAGAATAAACAAACACTGCTTAATGCAGCTGGCTAGGTAATTTACATATTACTGCACACCAAACACGAAGACCTGAATATGGATTAGAGCTACAATAATGACACAAATACCTTATATGTTAAGAGAAATAAAATCCAGATCATCTTTGCTAATGATTTATATCTTACTATTTAATGTATCTTATATTACCTCAGACACATAAATGTATGTCCATATTTAAATGTTACATATATGTATGAATTATATTTTCTGTGTATTTTACAGAAAAATCTCTTGAAAAGCTGTTACGTGGGTACATTTTTCAAAGTTTTCTTCTGGTGAAAGCAGCCTGCTAAATGACTACATCCCAGTTTTTGGAAATAGTAAAACAAATAAACAAACAAAACACAGGCACAATGAAAACCCTGTAGCCGTTTCTTGAAACAGCTTTGCTATACCTGAAAATATTGCACAGGTAGGCCTCCAAAACTGCAATTCATGTTCTTTCACAAGGCATCTGCAATTCTGGGTAAGATCAGCAGTCCGTTTAGCTGAGTCCTCCTAGTGGTTTAACTGACCACTCCTACAGTGGTCAGTAGTGGATGTTTAAGGTTTTTTGTTTGTTTTAAAGGAACAGAATAGTATAGAAGCTGCTATGCAAAATTTGAAAAGTCAGACTGTGGGGACTTTCAGAGTAGGAATTTAATAAGCATTAATTGACTTCTCCTCCGTTAATTTGTTTAATTACTTACTGAACTCATTTGTATTTTTGTTATCCACAACATCATGTAAGAACAAGTTTCACATTTTTATTACACACTGCATAAAAATAGTTTTTGTTTTGTTTTGTTTTGTTTGTTGTTGTTGTTGTTTGTTTGTTTGTTTAATCTCCTGCCTGGTAATTTCATTAGGTATCCTTTATTTCTCGTGTTAAGAGAAAGAGTGAATAGTTGTACTTTATTTTCATGCTTTTTTTTTTTTTTATTGTATCCCTTTCTGCTTACAGCTTATGCACATCCTATAACATTCTATAATAATGAACAAGAAAACATTGATCAGTCACATACTTTCTGAAGATCCTGCAAACACATTTCCACATTTGTTGGAGCATTGGGGCCCTATTATCCAATACCAAAGACCCTTGTAGGATGGAAATAACTGCTCTACAACAACCTGTTTGAAAATGAGGCTTCTTCCCCTCTTCCTAAAAATTATTTTTCTTGAGAACTCTTGAAACAAAGTATCAGAAAATTATCTTCAATCACACTCACGTACCATTCCTGGCAGAACTAGGGTCATTAGAATTGCAATGTACCAAGTAATTAAATTAATTCAATAATTAGTACGTTGAGACTTTTGTATTTCTCTTAAGTCTAATTTTTTAAACAATGCAGGCCTGAGTCATGATCTTACAATTAGCAAATATTAGCCACCTGAATAAAATAGTGACTTCGTCCTGTAATCTGAACACAGTACAATGCAAAGAGTCACTATCAGCTCAGCACTTTTATATATATGGTCCTATAATTAAATGCCTAAATAGGAACTGAGTTCTGAAATGTGACCTCTACCATTGAAAATAAAAATCTAAACATTTTTCCTCTTTCATTTTAATGAGTTATTTTTGCCATTTAAACAGCGTATTATAGTTTTTCACTATCTGCATACGCTGGAAACATCAGCTTCCCAGCTTCTGAATATTACATATTTTGCTACTAAAGCCAATAATTCCTGAGAATTCACTTGAAGATTTTATGCATCTTACATTTCAAATGAACATGTTTCTGGAACAGGGAATGTCTTACTATCAGAGCTGTGGCAAGAGCTTTGCTCTCACTCTTTCAACCATTATTTAATGTGTAATACAGAAAAAAAAGACAAATAGATTTACACCTGACTGGTAGAATACATGCCACCACAACATAAAGACCTAAGCCTACTACTGGGATGTTGACTTTTCCCATCAGAGAATTAGAAAGCTCACATTTCTAGGTTTTATAGAATTGAATTCTGCTGTCTTAAAATTTGATTTTTTATAATTGATGAATATATACTTATATATAAAATTGTGGCAAGTGGATTTACAAATATTATCTATAAATGCTAAGAAATTAAGGATGTTGAGAATGCATGTAAGAATGCACCCGCAATGAGGATCAAATGCTATCAAATGCATGGGAAATATGGCATTTTCCATGAACATATGTTGAATTACAATGCCAAACCTTAAATTGGCATTTTAGATGGCCTCACTGCCATTCTGAATCTCTGAGGGCTTGTAAACACCAATCACTTAAGGAAAAAAAAAAAAAAAAAAAAAAAAAAAAAAAAAAAACACCAGAGGGGAAGTGTTCCCAGCTTTCTACCAGCTATAAAATTCTCTCACCCAACTCAAAAACACCACCAGACAAACACAGTCACCAATAGATCACTGAGAAAGAGAAGAATCTTCTGGCCACACAGATGAACACAGTATATTCCCGAAGGAAAATGTTCCCAGCTTCTCACTGGATAACACAGTACCACTGATCAGCCTTGAAAGTTCCTGAGATGTAGCAGTTTAAGGTGTTTAAGTAACTTTAAACTACATTAATTTCCTCTCCTTCTGAAATCACATTTGAACAGATTAAAACTGCATTAACCAGAGAAGTACACAAAAAAAAATCCAAAGTAGTAATTCTATTTAAAAATAAAAAGAAATTTATACAAAATTTTGTGGCACTGTGCCAGTGCGTTCATGTAGCTCTTCTTCTAACATAATAGAGAAAAAAATAATTCAAAGTATATGTGATTTAAAGAGAAGACTTGACAATCACTGAATGAGATTGCTCACAAGATGCTACTAAAAACATCAGTCCAAAGGCATTATTATTTTTTACCCAGTTCAGCCACTATGCTTAGAGCCAATTACAATACCAGGAACTTAGTCCTGTAACTCTGTGACCATGACATGTTCTGCCTTGAATACCTGAAGTCAGTTTTTCACTATAGTATGAGCTGTGATTAGTGGTTATACATACATATATATATATATGATCAAATAACCACGTTTGGTTTAAAAATCATATAAAGTGATACATAATTTATTTATTTTGCTTTTTGCAGACCTTTTGTTTAAAACCATGGTCAGCCACTATGAAGCATTCCCAGTCTTATAAAGAAACCTATTGGGGAGAAAAAAAAAAAAAAAAAAAAAAAAAAAAAAGTAAATTTCAGATGCTGCATAGAACTGTTGTGTGTTTCATCAAAAGAAAAAAAAATCAATGGGTACTTGGGGTAATTAAGTATTGCAGTATTGCAGCAATTGATTTTCTCATTAAAATAGCCTTTATTTCTAATATAATTTCATTTATCTTCCTGTGCTCATGCCCACAACAACAAAAAAAGTAACTTTCACCTTTCACATTACAAAGTTTGTTAGGTACCCTGGAGGGGACAAAGAAACTAAAGGTGTCTGCAGAATTAGCAAGGACTCCTGGAAGACAAACATGCATCCCAGGGAAGTATTTTTAGTTAGTTGAGGTGGACAGTGATCAAGACCTGGTACTATATGATGGTGGTTGAGCAAGCTGCAAGAGATCACAGAATCATAGAATCACAGAATTTGTGTTGGAAATTGGTTGGAAGAGACCTCAAGATCATCGAGTCCAACCTCTGACCTAACACTAAGAGTCCCCACTAAACCATATCCCTAAGCTCTACATCTAAACGTCTTTTAAAGACTTCCAGGGATGGTGATTCCACCACTTCCCTGGGCAGCCCGTTCCAATGTCTAACAACCCTTTCAGTAAAGAAGTTCTTCCTAAGATTCAACCTAAAACTCCCCTGGTGCAACTTAAGCCTATTCCCCCTCGTCCTGTCACCAGGCACGTGGGAGAACAGACCAACCCCCACCTCCTTTGAGGTACCTGTAGAGAGCAATAAGGTCACCCCTGAGCCTCCTTTTCTCCAAGCTGAACAATCCCAGCTCCCTCAGCCACTCCTCATAGGACTTGTTCTCCAGGCCCCTCACCAGCTTCATTGCCCTTCTCTGGACTCGCTCAAGCACCTCAATGTCCTTCTTGTAGCAAGGGGCCCAAAACTGAACACAGTATTCAAGGTGCGGCCTCACCAGAGCCGAGTACAGGAGCATGATCACCTCCCTAGCTCTGCTGGTCACACTGTTTCTTATGCAAGCCAGGATGCTGTTGGCCTTCTTGGCCACCTGAGCACACTGCTGGCTCATATTCAGCCGACTATCAACCATCACTCCCAGGTCCTTCTCTGCCTGGCAGCTCTCCAACCACTCATCTCCCAGCCTGTAGCTCTGCTTGGGGTTATTGCACCCCAGGGGAAGGACCTGGCACTTGGCCTTGTTGAACTTCATGCAGTTGACCTCAGCCCATCAGTGCAGCCTATCCAGATCCTCCTGCAGAGCCTTCCTACCCTCGAGCAGATCGACACACGCACCTAACTTGGTGTTATCTGCAAACTTTCTGAGGGTGCACTCAATGCCCTCACACAGATCATCAATGAAGATATTAAAGAGGACCGGCCCCAGCACTGAGCCCTGGGGAATGCCACTAGTGACCGGCCTCCAACTGGATTTGACTCCATTCACCACGACTCTTTGAGCCTGGCTACCCAGCCAGTTTCTAACCCAACAAAGCGTGCGCCAGTCCAAGCCAAGAGCAGCCAGTTTCTCGAGGAGAATGCTGTGGGAAACGGTGTCAAAAGCCTTGCTGAAGTCAAGGTAGACCACATCCACAGCCTTTCCCTCATCCACCCAGCGCATCACTTTGTCATAGAAGGAGATCAGGTTCGTCAAGCAGGACCTGCCTTTCATAAACCCATGCTGACTGGGCCTGATCGCCTGCTTAGATATTCTTGTAGGTTTCAGCCTACTGGAGACTACAAACTAATCAACACCATCATTAGTCTGGAAATTTCAGTGCAGATAAAAGAATTGGAAGAACAATAATGGTGAACTACTTTTTTCTGCTTTAGGAGGTTAACCTTACAAAGGAAGGGTAAAGTAGACTGGAAGAGGCTCCACAGAAAAGCCTATTCCTAGCATTATCCATACAGAAACTGGTATACGTTAAGACTTCCCTTCCAGTACTCCCTTTTCATTAACTGATAAGAACAAAGGACATGCAAGCAGCAAAGTAGAATTGCTGACTACATTTTCTCCCAAGACTAACTGTTCAACCTACTCTTAAATCATCTGAGACTCATGAGAAAGTTAGGAATATGTGCCTTTATTTTTCATACTCTCCAGTGGGAAAGCTCAGGCTCACTGTGGCTTGACAGAGACTGTGAAATAGGGATGCCTTAGTCTCTGGTCCCTGGATTAACCATCAGTCCCTTCTTGCCTAACCACACCTACAACTAAAGAGACTCATAACGTAATTAAAATTAGAGCAACAGCTAAAAGACTGATTAAGTGTCAATGAGCTCAAATGACCATCTCTGAGGGTTCACTCTCTCTTGATGAGAGAACACCTTGATGAAATGACTGGAATTTGAATTGGTAATGTCACATGGAGTATTCCACCTCTGGGTGGTTGCCCAAAATGGTTAGTTGTGATGGAAAATTTTATATTCACTGAGGATGGAGAAGAGTCCTCTGTGGAAAGACCTAAATGTATTAATTTTTATTTTTATTCATTGTAAAAAGCTACCACTGCAGGTGTCCATTCAGGAGATTTTCTCTGGAATGTAACACAATTATCTGATTTTTAAAAATTAACTTTTACTAAGCTCCACCATGTCTGCAATTTTTTACCGAGATTTGCAAAATTAGAAGCATTTTACCAGCTTTAGTCTTGACAAGGTCATCTGGACTCTGCATACTGCCATAATGGCTACCATCATAACTATGGCCATTCTTCAAGAAAATTAAGAAAAATACAGAACTTCTTGCAAGAACATGAAGTGTATCACCTGTCTTTCATAAAGTCAAGGAAAATTTAGACCTTAGTTCACCATTTATGCAGTTCTGTTTTAGATCTTACAGAAAATAATTCCATGTCACAAATCAGACATGCAATGCCACCCAGAAGCAGAAAGGTGTACAGCACCTCAAGTGTGATGATGGTGCAGAGCTTAGTTAGAGTGATACATCAGAGACTCTACAATCAAATATCCATTCACTTAAAAATATGTATTTTAAGGAAGGAACCTCCAAAGCAAGCCATCTTCAGTGTTGAAAACAAACAGAACAAGATGACTGACAGAAACAAACACAAATACTGTCAAAAACTGCACTATGAGGAGGTCCAATATCAAAATAAAAATGACTTGTGATACATAATGAAAAAAAAATATTTATAAAGTTTCAAACATAAGTCATTAAATAATTACATTGTGAAGGCTAGATCATGTATTCAGCACTTTAAAACATGCAGTGCCCCCTCCTCAGCAAATTAAGTTAATCTTCACTTATTACTTTGCTGTATTAGGCAATTCTGCTGAGTTTCTAAATTTTATGCAAGATTTTTAGCTAGATGTAAAAGCTAGACCTTCCAAAATAATGGCTTGTGAAAAAAAATAGAATCCTTCAGAAGTCAAGTTTTATTTAGTGGAACTATCTAACAAATAACAGAACAATGACAAATACATTTTTTACCTTTGAATGCAGGGTTTTGTTTTGTATTGTTATGTATCTTAGAACAAGTGTCTGCCCATGGATTGAAAAAATATTGAACCGGTGAATTAAGCATAGAGAACCAGGAGGGAGACCAGTTAGAACCATGCCTAGCATTATTTAGAACTGTTTTCTTTTGCAGAAAACATCACAAAAACAGATGAATAGAGAAAAGGAATAAAGATACCTGATCAGAAGCAATATAGTATTTTTAAACAATTTGTTTTTCAAAGTGCATATAATGAAACCAAGAGGCTGCTGCCAAAAATACCAAACAGGGCTTTACACAGGCTTTTTACGTACTAAGAAACAAGCTCCCAAGAACCCAAGAAACAAAAACAAACTTGTGGTAAAAACAGAGTTTCCTTTTTTTTTTTTTTTTTTTTTAAGTGAGCTGTCTCACCATTGCAGATTTTCCCAAGTCCTTACAACTCTAATTAAAATGCGGTAATTGGTTATGTTACCTCAATTACCATGATGCATGGACATTGATGCAAAGCGACACCAATTGAATCCCTCGGGTGTTATACCCCAAGGCCATCCCATTTATTGTGGCCTTATTATTTTCAATTATGTGGCTGGATGTACAGCATACTTTCCAGCCACTACAGATGGATTTTTTGCTGGACATACAATGTAGTGTGCAGAATGACTTGGGTGAAAAAGAAAAATTTTAAAATTTTCATGGAGTAGACTAAATTATCAGACATGATTATTTCAGATACTTTCTGGACAATATGAGAATTACAGCACCTCAATCCAAATTATCTTAGCTCAAAATCTCCATTTTAAAAGCATGATTAAAAGCTGTTCCTTCAATAATTGGCCCTCTCTGTTGCATGAGAAAAGAGATTGTCTGCTCTATAAAACAGATACCTTTCTCATTCAGTGAATAAGCAGTCAGGAGAAAAAGCAGTTTCTCTAGTCACCAAAAAGATGACTAGAAATTGCAACTTCAGAAATAAAATCCATTAGAAAATACAGTCTTGTGTCTATGTGAGCCATAGTAGTACATCAGTTACATGAACTCCGGTATCAATAAAACAGTCCCAGGAAAGCGAATACCAATAGTCACCTCATTGTGAATTCTTACATAGAGACATATCTGACCTGGACAGGACATCAAACTGTGAACATCTGTGGCTGGAGGAATAATTCACTGAGGCTAGATGCGTAACTGAAACTGGGTATATCATTGGCTGAGCAAATAATCAACAAAATTGCATAAAACAGCTTACATATTACCACTTTGACTTAGCTCTTGTAATCTTGCGGGCATGACCGTGACTGAGTCTGTCCCAAATCCTTTTTTAACTGTTCCATGTTCTTTCACGTAGACTAGACCCTCTAAAGGAAAGTGGATAGAGGGTTAAAGCTTCTCCAGCTGTTGATCATGAATTTTAGATGGCAGTTTTGGGTTTAGTTGACTAAAGATTGTTGCTATTGCTGTTGCAATTGCCAGACAGACTACTTTTTCTTTTAAGATGATTGCCAGCAGGGTCTTGTTAGGCAAACTGAAAGACATCTGTGTAATTCTGAAGCTAAAATTTAGGTGACAGATAACATTATACCAGCAAACTATGGAATGATAAATCAGGGGGAAAAGAATTTACCACCAAAAAAAAAAAAAAAAAAAAAAAACAGACAGGGGAGATAAAAACCTCTTTTGCTAAAACAGATTAGGACTGCTTCCAGTAAAAGACAAGTGTCTACTGTTTTTTTTAAAGTAAACTTTGTTTTTTTCTTTTCACTGTATGAATACTTCATTCTTTTTAGCTAGATTAACCTACTGAATCTAACCACATTTCAACCTCCTGGGGTAATTCTTATTGATAATTTCAGCTTCTAAACCTAACTTTAGGCTCATTAGAAGGACATCTTTTACCAGACTTTAGGTGCTTGTAGTACATGTTAATCTCTTGTTATTTATAAATTTATGGTGCCTGCTCTTGCAAAGGTTGAGGAAAATTGAACACTGTTGAAAAACATCAATGAAGACAAACAATTCAAAAGAAATCTAAAACCCTTTTGTGGTTAGTTCCAGCATACATTTGCAATGATATATAAGTGGTTCAGATAAGCGACTGGGGATGGAAACAGGACAAAGGAATATCCCAGTACACAAATTAAGGAGAGAGTAGAAGATGCAAGTGACTCTTGCACTTCTGTAATGCAATAAAGTAATTTGGGCTATCTTATTTACTGTCAGCAAGTCAGATGCCGTAAATGAGTCAGATGCCATCAGGGTATAAAAACATCTCATTTGTTTTCATAAATTACAGTATTTTGTGGGCAACCACAAATAAAGACTTGTTACCAAGGGATACTGTTTATGTGCCAAGACTGGCACACCATCAAATACAGAGAGATAGGGAAGCAGAAGAAACAGTCCTGGTACCTACCCAAGAAATGACTACACAGGAACTGAGTGAAAAGGAAGGCTAGAACAAGCCAACTCAGGCCAGGGAAGACAAAGAAACCTGAATCCTGTAGTAGCCTGGGAATCCTTAAACATTGAGAATACAGATAGTTTTATCAACATGAGAAATTTGTAGATCCTGACTCACTTCAAAGAGTCATGTTATTAAATACAAGCCTAGAATGAGAGGTTCCAAAACAAAACAACCCACACTGAAAATTAAATGAGCATCATGATAGCTCTTAATGGCATCCATTTCTGGGCAGAAAGAATGGTACACCCCCTGCACAGTAAAAGACAACTCAGACCAACAAATAACTCCAGACTCCCTCAGGCAAAGTGGGAACAAAGCGGCATGCACCTTGTGAAGTTCCAAGCACTGGGACATCAAGCAAACTGCAGTACTTGAACACTATGCCTCAACTCCTGATCGATTGCGTCCCACACAGAAACACAAGACTCCACTCCCGCTGTAAGAGCAGCACCAAGCTCTAATTAGCACATAACAGCTTATTT
The DNA here is from genome assembly GCA_011075105.1 of Heteronetta atricapilla. Taxonomy (NCBI): domain Eukaryota; kingdom Metazoa; phylum Chordata; class Aves; order Anseriformes; family Anatidae; genus Heteronetta; species Heteronetta atricapilla. The sequence continues at coordinate 11,094,794 of CM021735.1, forward strand.
AAAGTAACGACAGCTACAAAAACCAAACTGCTTCCACAAGGCAGGTGCCCATATGCAAAATGATATAGTAGGCTTTCACTACCACAACTTGGACCTCTCTCTAAGCTATCTCACAATTGCAACTTGTCTCTGCTCTAAGTTCAGTAGAACAGATATATTTACTACAGTGAAATTATAGGCTTTGTAGATGAAAAAAGTAATCCATCACTTCTGTGGTACCTTACCTTTCAGAAAAATATAGCAGAAACCCAGTCCCACCTCTCTTGGACAGTTAGTTACAGACCTAACAGAGACTCATCCTTTAACAACCAAACTTCAGGATTGTAAGAACTATTTTTTAGTTTGGCTGTTGTAGTACTGTACATACTTGTTCTTGAAGCTCCAGAATTCAACTAGTTTTTCTACTGCTGGCCAGCTAAATAAACCTTTTGCATAGCGCTAACCAACAGGTTACTAAAGCTCTTGATATGTTAGTAATATGACTAAAAATATTTTGAAGATGGAACTATCACACAAACATAAACAGTGTTCCTCAAGAGAATTAAAAATCTTACTATAATATTTTCTTTCTTTGTTTAACAGTCTTTTCTGTTCCTCAGTGTCACATTTATCTACTAACCCATTCACTTCTCAGCCTATTTCATCACTAACTTCCCTTACTTCTGTTCTCATTTCTTGCTCTCCCAGATTCATTACCATCAAAACTCAAGAATGTTGTCTTTCTGTCACTGATGAGATGGCATTTGTCTTCTTTTATTTCTTGACTTTCTTCTCATTTAAATGTGAATGTATTGTTTAAAACTCCTACCTCCAATTTCTATTCAGCTTCATTCTGGCTCCTCACTAATTCTGTTTCTTTCTTTCATTCCACTGAAATTTCTCTAACATTTTCTCATGACCTTCATTTTACCAGCTTCTGTTTTATTTTTGACTCTGGTTGATCAGATTCTCAACAAGTTACTGCTTTGGATTTCTTTGCCTTCTTGATTCTTCTTCTACTTCTTCTGTGTTTCTTTGCTTGCCCTACTTCCTTAGCCTTCTGCTTTTCACTGGACTCCAACAAGCCTTTCTCCTTACCTACTTCCCTTTCCCCTTTTTTAAATAATAATACACACTCATATACCTGCAGTTCTCATCACTGAACAGAGGTTTCAGGTAAACTCTGGTACATCTAACCCCACTCTTCTGCTTTTCTGTTAAATAACTCATTCTTAGTGGCTGTTAACATAAACTAAGCACAGTCAAAATGGAATACTTGCTCTCTCCTTCCCAAACTCCTCTTTCCTTCATGCTCTGTCAGTATCACCATTCTTCCTCTTAGTCTGGTAATCTGGATCTGCTGTGACATCTACACCTCTCTCTCACTAGCTCTATGAAGTGAGAGAATCATTACTCTTAGCATCATTAAGATTTGACATTTTTCCACTGGTCATACAGTTGATCTCTTTTTTTTCCAATAGCTTCCTTTGGGGTCAATACTTCCCTCTCCACACATACATGTCTAAAGAAAGGCTGAAAAAAATACATTTGCTTTTCTCCATAACTTTGTACAATCACATGTATCTTCATCACCTTTTTACACTTCTTCCAATCAGATCAAATTTTTGAGGGTTTAACTGACTCTCCTCAATTACCCGCACTTAGATTATCAGCTGACTGTTCCCATTCTTGTAACACCAGCCTTGCCACTCCATCTGTTTTTCAATGATGTCTTGCTTCCCAGCTCCCTCATACATGCCCCTCTTGACTTGTCCTGAAAGATAATTTAAGCCCTGCTTCTTCCGCAAGTCACATTTCTACCTCACTACCTAAAACAAATCAGTTAATAAACCAAACAGACAGAGGAGCACTCCTGCTTTATAACTTCTGATAAAGGTAGGTAGACAGCAGATTATTATTACCTTCAACACTTCACTTCTCTACAGCATCCTCCTCGCTGACTCACTATTTCTTGGCTGGTTTAGGCTGATAGTATTTTCATTCAGGAGCTGCCAGTTTTTCTAACAATGTATTGTATATTTTAATATTACAATAATACAAACAAACAACTCCAAGAGAAATATAGCTTCTGTTATTTCTTTAAAGGAACTTTAACAAAAAGAAGCCAAAAGTAGTATTTCACTACATAGTGTTAGTAAGAAATAGTGTTAGACAATTGTCAGGAAGTATGTGTCAAGTATTTTTTCCTTTTATTTGTTAGATATAAACCTAAAAAAAAATGTAAGCTTGTCACTTGTCACAAACCTCATCAAGGCTCTTCAGTATATGCATTACATAGGGTTATTATTGCTGTCAATGTGGCTCCGGAATACAGACTTCAGCGTTATGATAGAACCACAGAACATGCTGAGCCAATTCATCCATTACAGCCATTGGTGTTACAATAGGGATTTTTTTGTCCCCCCTATGGTTTATTGTTTAAATGTAGATACTGCACTGTAGTATAGTTTATGCTGTAAAAAACTGTCTAATTTATGCCACTTAATGGATGGTTTAAGCAGAGTGCTGTTTTGCCACTTAGGAATCATTTCCCTGAGATAAAAGCAAATTAATGCATTTTACTTATATTCAAATAACACAGATTTGTATATTAATCACATACTCCTGGCATTCTATGTGAAATACACATCTACTGCTGGGACACTAATTAAAACCAGCCTTACTTACACAGAAAATACTTTTTCTGAAATATATTTACAATCAATGAAATATGTCTCTGGGCCCAATTCTGTAAGGAACTGAGAAACTTGGCTTACACTGATTGTTTTCATTACTCAACAGGATCAGATGTGATGAGATATGATGAGATCCAGCAAACAGAACATGAATATTGTGAATTTATCTTCTTAATCTGTCGTGTCCATACAATACAATGCTTTGTGAAAAAGTAAAAAGCTTCACTTGTTGCCAGTAGAGACTGGGAATGGCGTCTTCAGTCAGAAGAAAACACTCTGAGATGAACTTGCTTGCCTAACACTGAAAAACGTCTTTGGTGAAAAATGAAATTACATGAGTTATTTTTAAAGTAAGCATCACTCACCGAGTCTTTTTCCAATCTCTTCTGTAGCCTTGTTTGCCACTGGACAGCTTGCATGACAATGGCTTCCCACCTCCTCTCAAGGTTTACGATTATCAACTGCATGGACTGGTGATCTGCATTTAGGTTGCAGGTCTCCTGGTCATCCAGGAGGTGCTGGCATAGTCGCAGCACTGAGGCTACTCCACGACGTCTCTGTTTGATCTCACAGCATAGGGACTGCAGAACAGACAGATGACAGATGTCAGTGTGGAATATTCTGCATATGAAAACATAAAGTATTATCTGATGGCTAATGGTGCTAATTGTTTTTCAGCTCTTCAATATATTCCCGTATTTAGTGCCAGAGCTGAATGTTTTATTTTCAGATAAACACAATCTTAATTGCATAGAAGGAGTAAAGCTACTTTCAGTCTTCTTCAAACAAATGCTAAACATAGCTAACTGTCTCAATAATGTTGAAAGTTTTATGGTGTACACTGGTTTATTCTTTTTTTTTTCCATTCAGATGGGACACATCTGAAATGAGTTACCCTGATGATAATCAACTTTAGAAATTCTTCAGAGAAAAAAAAAAAAAGGAAAATTAAGTAGTATTCATGCAATGAGAATATTTATATACACTATATATATATATATATATATATATACTGTGTGTGTATACATGCATATACTTCTCAAAAAAAAATAATAGAAATCATGGCTCACATATACCCTGTCAGACCCTAAGGAAGGAGAGTAGAGAGGTCACTATAAAATTCTTTACACATGTTTTTTGCTATCATAAAATATTTCCAGGGTATTTCTATATTCAAGTAAATTTAGAAATACTACGATAACTGTATCCCTCTCAAAGATGGGTTATTCATTGCATTTATTTCATCATACAGATTCCAGTCCCACAAAGAATGCAGTCTGACATGAACTGCATGATGGGAGACAATCACTAAACCCTAATATTGCTGAATATTGATGGGAGCCAGGATATGCTGGTTATATGCCAGAAACCTAAATAACTACACTAAGAGTCTCATTGAATAGCAATATAAATAATGCATCTTACATGCCAAAGTTAGAGATCTACCACCCGGAAGCAGTAATGGCATGGGGTGCTTCTGAGCACAGTTTTATATACAAACACAATTACACTCTATAGTCACTCAACATCAAATCAGGATTTGACTCATAATATGTTTTTATAATATCCACAAAACTAGGGTACACAAGACACAAATACTTCTGAGGATGACTGCTTCAGACCAGCTTCCAAGACCCTATGATTTTATAGCATTGCATGGCTCAAGTATACAACTATTATCAGAGGCCTGTGCTACTCCTGAATTTAATGGGACTGTGCTCCACACATGGGAGCTTTCCAGATAATTTAAATTATAACTTGCCAACATCTGGTTCCCTCTGTGGGATGCCACAGATGAAAGTGCATGACCCTATGAGAAAATCTCAACGACCATCTTTTCTGAAGACAGGGTATTTGCCTTTAAACTTCCAGTTAATCATAAGAAGCAAAAATAAATAAATAACTAGAAATTTAAAAAACAACCAAAGCTCTCAAAACTGTTCAAAACTGTTTACTGGTAAGGAATCAAGATGTGTCCTCCTGAATTGTACTGGGAAAACAGTAACAGTATATAGCATGTGAATTTAAGTTCCAAATTTTCGTAACACTTACATGTTAAAAATTGGAAGGTCTACTTAGAAATATTGCACATCTACAGAATATTTTGCTTCTGGAAGTGTGTGTTTGATCAATAGCATTAAGCTACAAGCAAAACAGTGGTATACACATCTAAAAATATATATCCTTTCTTTGCCTACGGGTAGTGTACAAGTGATTTTTTTATTCAAAGCCTTCAAGAGAAATGATGATTAAACCCACAAATATAGCTGAATTACTAATCTACTTTTACTGGCACAATTGGGCCATTCTAACAGTTAACAGATTGCTTATTAATCAACAAGGGTAAACAAGACAATGCAATCTCATTTAAGGCAGAAGTTTTAATGCCTAAAAGTATTTGTGTTCAAAATGTTAATCCTGATAAGGCTTCATTAGAAGACGTCTTAAAATGATTAAGTACATTTCATTGTAAAGTACGCTGAGTAGTATATCAGCAGGTGGACATTTCATACAGATGTTCCACTTATTGATATAATGCATTCTATAGCAATGTAAATTACCCTAACTCTGTAATAGCTGGAATTCTATTACTTCTATAATGAGAGAACTCTGTACCTTTAATATTTCTGAATTTTAAATAAGGTGAATGACAAATTCCCAAACCACTATTTATGGCAAAATATGACCAGGAATTTTATTATTCAATTTATACCAGAGCTGCATTTTCACTTACATTTCCTGAACTTGCCCTTATTTATTTTCCTAGAGTTCATTACTAGCTTCCTGCACAGTTCTTTATGTAACCACCATGCCTGACACATTTCCCCTCTGATTCTGTTCATTAGCCTAACATCACATCAGAAAAAAAAAAATGGGGGGGGAAGCCCTACCAAAAGATAAAGTCATGGTTCTTACTTTATACTGTATACCAGCTAAGCAATTCAGTTTTATGAAAGTGATGGTAAGATATATACTAATGGCAGTCAAGTTTATATAGATCTGCATTAACTTCATGGAAGTCAACACAGCTCAGAATCTGGCCCTATATTGATCAACTTACCTTGATCAATCTGATTACATCATCCTTTAAAAATATTGTTCATTTTTGATACAATACCATATCATATGATGAGGTAAGAAGTATTTAATTCATAAGCCATTATATGGGAGTTTAAGTGAGTCCCTTACATTGTGTTAGCACACAGAGCTACAGGATCTGAGTCATTTTTAATTTACATCAATTTTACACCAGCCTAATAACAGTAGCTTTAGTGAAGCTATTTCTGATTTACATGGCTGTGACAGTATAATTAGGCCTATGGCACTTGTGTTTCAATTTTATTATGTGATATTATGGTTAATATTAAACAGGAGAAGAATGAAGTACTTGTATATAACAGCGTGTTGAAAGAGTTGGCTATAGCAACAATACTTTAAAAGCCAGATAATTTAATCATGTTAAGACATCTTTAAACCCTATATAATGACAGTAGCAATAATGAATCTAAGCAGTATTATGTACTGGTATACAATGTCCTAAAGGGACACAATAATTGTTTGTATCCTATGTCGTGACACCTCACAGTGTTGTATATCCATCCATGATCTGCTGTTGTTAAAATGGCATGCTTGTATAAAAAACAGTAGGTATGGAATTGTACATCTGATGTATGTTTCCAGGACACCACAGTTATGTTACTTATTTGCAAAGTACATCATTCTGCATTGCGAATTAACAGCTATAATTCATGATTAATTTAAAAAAAAAAAAAAAAAGGAAAAAAAAGAAAGCAAAGAAATAAAAAAAAAAATCTGTCATTACACAGAGTATCTCAGCTTCAGCTGCATGACTACAGCTGCTGTGGTAAGCGATTGGGTACTTGACAGTTCAGAAAATTATGGAATGATCTAACAGTGGAGTATCTGACTGTGGAGTATCATTTAGGCTCCCACGTGTGCAAAAGTTTTGCTGGAATACAGATTAAGAGATGAGGCACATTCAACTGTGGCTTCTCATGCTATCATGCATCTGTTGAGCTGTACTAACTGTAAATACAATCCAAACCATTGCAAACGTGGGAGAAACATATTAATTTGTATCATTTGCAGAGAGACTTAAATTAACATATACAACTTTGTTTGCTGCAGGCTGAGTGTACACAGTAACAGCAGGTGCCTTGTATGAACCTGCCTTTGTGTCTGAGTCCTTTGCTTTGCAACAGATACCCTGGTAACATTGAGGTGTTATTCATTATAACATTATTGCAAGTCATGTTTTCCCATCCTGAGGATTCGTATCTGTGCTGCTAGAATCTTAGGAGATTTTTCTTCCCTCTGACTATTTTCAGTGCTTTGAAGTTATCACTCGCCTAGCTAAAAAGGGCTAGCTGAAACTACTTTCACAGCTTGTTAATACCATGCCTTAAATCATGTGGAAAGGTCCCTGCTGAGACAAATGACATCAAACACTCCTTCCAAGCCACGGGCTAACAGCACTAGGGATGGAAGTAGCCATGATTTGGCAACAAGGTGTTCTGCATGACTGTATGACTCCGAAGTGAAATGTAGGTGACCAGAAACATGTGTGCAGTTTTAAGCAGTGCCAGAGGATGTAGGAGGCATAGAATGGTGTGAAGCTGGGAAATATTAGAGTCCCCCAAGCCTCAATCCTCAGCCTTCGTGCAGTGCATCAGTGTCTGAGGTGCAAAGCACCGCCCCTTCCACATAAGTGAAGGACATGGCTGGGAAGTAGGCCTTCTTCTTACACTACATGGCAGGTGACTTGGCCACCAACCCACTTTCATCAAGGTTCTTGAGCAGGTGTTTAATATTGGTTATTTAATAACAATAAGGTTCTCAGTGAACTCAGAGGGACTTGTACGTAAATACAGTTTAAGAATTCAAAATTAGTTTAGTTAATTTAAACCTGCATAATCCACACAGAGTTACCACATAAAATTTTAAGATATGATTTGTTGATATGTAACCATTTGTTACATTTTGTTTGTGGAAATCATTTTTAAGGGATCTGAACTTCTTTCAACTATTTCTATTTTTCTTGCCTTCGCTCTACACTCAGGAATATGTGAGGTCCATGCAGAAATGGCTTTGAAACAATGTTAGAAGATGATGCATGTTAACCTATATGGAAGAATTTTCTTGGTGCATTCAGGTTCAGAAGAAATGCCAACGTATACTCAGACCAATGTTATTTCCAGCTTTATGTTGTGTTTCTACATATGGGGAATGCCTAATGGTTTTAGGAAAATAAAAGAAGTTCCATTGCACATAAATCTGGAATGACCCACTCTAAGTGGAAGTTTTTGTCTAACCTTGGTCTCTTAACAGCTTACTCTTTCTCCTTGCTACAGGACATAAGTTTGTGGGAAGGGAATGATATCCTTCCTTTTGCATCCATTGTCACCTGACGGAAGATGATAGGAAGATTAAATGATTTATCATATTGTTCAGCAATCATATACAGAAATAAAAGGCAAAATCTGAGAATGGAAGCTGCCCTTCTCAGTATAACAATCAAACTCTTTAAAAATGTAATTTGCGTCTTTATATCTGATTTTTGGCTAGCACAGCCCTTCAATTTTCAACAGTGCTAACGTAAAACTTATCACGATTAACATCACTAATGCATAAGAAATGGGGAAAACAAGAAAAAATACGCTTGCAAAAATACTGGGTTAAATCAATGCCTGTAGGACATTCCCTTGTTTGGGGTGATGCATCCTTGTATTTCGAATTCCACTCTTACAGGACATTTGGTGAAATAAGACTCTTACTGAAAGAAAAAGAAAAACAATAACTCCAAAAAATGTTATTAATAAGAAAGTAATTCCTCAAAAATGCCAAAAGACAAAGATAGGAAGTGAATGATGACTTGCCATCTTTCAGAAAAATACTGCCAAACCTGGGTGGTTTTGCTGATTTCAAGGTTAAAAGAAAATGTCACCTAATATTGGAACTCTACTCAGTTGCAGACTGTGGGACTTAATCTATACTGAAGCTAAATATTCTATAAGTATGCAGTGAAGTGCAAAAAGCAGCAATTGAAAAATGACATGATTAAATGGCACAACATGCAATCATTTGCTCTCAATTATATCAATGTATCTTCTTCATTTCAAGGAGTCAGGCAGAAATATTGTTTTTTAAATGCCTCTATTAAATTGGGCACCAATAATAAAATAGATGAGAGTCCTAATAAGCTCATTTGCGTAACATACATCACACACCACAAAACTATTCTCTCCAAACGGGTTTGTTCATAGATTTGTCTCCTGGTTGTCACCAGTCTTGGTTATATTAAAAGATTTTAAAGGCACAAGGCTCACAGACCATTCAGTGGAAAACCTTTGTACTTAACCCTTGAGACATCTTTAATGCTAATTATGGAAAAAGTATTGATATAATATCTTTGCTGTCACATTTTATTATGATGATGGTGACAACAGAATCTAGGACTGACACTTCAGAAATATCATCTAATTGCAAGTCAGAAACACAGAATGACAGTTTAAAGTAGACTATGACTTCTTTCAAAACAATGAACTGTTTCTTTTTATTTCAAAGCCCTATTTTTAATATCATTACAACCACTAAATTGCTACACCGATCATTTCTCTCTGCTTTGCAAAGTGTTAAAATACCTCTCTTCCAAGTCTGAGTACAGTTCACCATGTTCCTTGTGAACTGTGTATTCTAACACACTTTAAAATAGCTATGAACTAATAAAAACTATTTCATTCTTACACTGACTTCAAGAACCTACACAAGAGCTGGTATTCTATGTATAATCTAGTACTTAATAGATTTGGGTTAATTCTTAATTCACTCATTTAACTATCTTTAAAATAGTACAAGGGAATTTGTATTTATTTGCAATCAGTAATGTAAGTATAGGTAGATATACTTATTTTAAATAAAATATTCATTTTTTAAATAGCCTTCTAAGGGTACCTGTGTTTTTTGTTTTTTTTTTTCCCATTTTACTTCAGAAGTACAGTATATACATAAAAAATAAATGCTACTGGTCTCAGTCCATAAAAGCTGCCATTATATCTATACAGCAGTCTTTAATTTCTTTGTTCTATTCCTTATGCTTGTTTAAGTACTTCAAAATATTTGTTTGTAAGAATATTGTTGAATGGTCTGATATTTAGCTCATATTCCCATGTAACTAGTAATACGTATTATACTTCTCTTCATAAATTAAAAACACTATTAAAATTCCAGACATATAAAACAATATGAAGATTAAGTTACTATAAAAGAAACTATAATAGCTTACAGATTGCTTGTATCATTACTAAAGAGCTGGTATCTATTACAGTGTCTCTCTGGAATAAAGACTGCACTTTTGGCAATAATCTGTTAAAAAAGTGCCCATTATTGTTAAGATGCTCCCTATCTTAGCTCTAAACTAGCATGCAATTACAGAAAGGTAACTTTAAAAAATAAAAGAAAAACAGTTTTGGATGTAAATGCATTTTCCTTGTTGAAATACAGCATACATTTTCCAAGCCTTATTTTTTTGTTTGAGAGAGGGGATTAATTAGATTCATTTCCACAACTATTTTAGAGCTCCTTACTACCTATGGCAAAGTTGGGGTTAATTTAGTTCCAGGGGATAAGCTAAGTCATTCAGACAGAGAAGCCAGACATGATGGCAGGAGGATCCATTTTTCTACTCTGGCACTGTTTGTGTTTATAAATCCATTCAGTTCATGCCCTATTTTCATTCAATTTGATAAGTTCTATTTCCAGAGAAACAAATGCAGGGGAGAAATATTGAAAGAAGAGGTACAATTTGTTAGGGTCTCTTTTTTTTTTGCCCCCAGAAAATGCTAAAATAAAAGTATGGAGAACATCAGACAGGTATGATAAATATTGGGCCTGTGTTTTGCTTTTGTGATGAATCGTAAACCATGCTACCCAAAAAACTATTTGCCTGTAGTGGACATTACAAACTTGTAATTTTTGCTAGATAAACACAATGTGCAGAGTTTCAAATGAACTTGTGTTGACATTCAAGAGGAGAAGCAACTTAATGTACAAGCAAAAACCTTACAAAATCCAGTGAGGCATAAATGAGGCTCGACTTTACTTCCAGTTGTTGGAATTCACTTAGAATTACAGTTTAGAAGAAATCCAGTTATTTACCAACATACATCCCACATTAGAGACAAAGAAATCCTCCAATTGGCTAAAAAATGTTAGGTATCAATTTCAGCCATCTTTAATGAACTATTGAAACTTTGTATCCTGACTCAGACCTACATCAGAGTTTTTTTTTTTTTTTTTTCCTTGCATGGAGATGCATCAACACCTGTAGCCTTCAGGCTGAGGTTCAGGTGTTGATATTGTACTTAATCTCTTTTTCATCCAGTTCCCCCACAAATGGTAGACATGCATTTTTGCTGTCTTTGTGCAACAGGCCTGGCATATTCCAAAATGTAGTGAGAATTTATGCTATTCTGAATTACAGGAGAAAAAAAGCATCCTGCAGAATATTGGTATTACCTTTTTACAGGAAAGCAGTGAACATAAAATAAATTGGACTAATCTTTTGGAGACTTCAGGCCAAGCACGGTAACAGTAACGGGAAAATAAACACAACTAATGAGTAAGGAAAAAGAGATTTCTGTTGGCTCTTTTCTTGTGTCAGTGAAGCCTGGATTCTCTTGTGTCAGCATGGATTCAAAAATGTACAGCTTGAGCTGTTCAGAGGTAAACAGAGAAAAAGATATTATGGTGCTTTCATGTGCATCTGTACATGCACAATGACAACAAGCAGGCATCTCTAGAAATGGAGTTCCTCATATTATTTCAAAAAAGCAACACATCTCAGAATGGATATGTCCTTAAAAGATAAAATCGTTATGTACATTCTTTTGCCATGTCTTAATCATGAATTAAGACACAGACACACTTTGTTTGTTTGTTTGTTTTCTAATTTCAGCCTAAGACAAAACTAAAAGTGCCCTACAAGAGAGGTTACTTGAAGCACAGTCAGGCAGCATTGCACTGAAATAGGCTCAGATTCATATTTTAAGTAGGCTAGGCTAATTCAGTATTTAACTTGCAGAAATAAGTTTTAAGCAAGTGTTTGCATAAATACATTTAAGTTTTAACTTAACATTAACTCGCTTCCTATACAACTCAGGCAGCCATGACTGTGACATCCACAGGTTAGCCCCAGGGCTATAAGAAGGCTGGAATTAGAACTTAGGACAGGAGCAGGTGATGTGGTCAAGATGAAGAGTGAATGAGAGTCCAAAACCTAGAAGTTCTCAAAAACCAAACATCTGGATGAGGTGACTGCATATGGTGGTCTTAGAGCCTCAGCATTACTTGTTTTATTCAACTTCAAATGTCATTCTCCCATTGCCTGGACAAACAGGATTGGGATGAGGAGGCTAGGTGTGACAAAAACAAAGAAAGCATGAAACAGGCTCTTTGATGGGGCACTGATGCTCTGAACAGAGAACATTATGACATTGCGTTTTTGTGCTCAGAACATGAAAATAAGCATCACCATGGTAAAAGAAGGGTGGTGCACTGCAAATGACATTGCATTGCCAGCTGTTAGTGAAGCGCACAGAAAATTCATCAGAACAGGGGCCAGGCCTTTAGTCTCATTCTGAGGTGAGGAAATGCAGTGCTTTCCTAACAGAGCAGTAAGAGAATCATTCTCCTAAGGACAGGAATTCACATACTTTCTTTCCCCATTGACTGTATGCAGCAGGCATAATCTAAGACACTCCGCTGTCTCTAGTAATATGTTGCCTGTCTGCAAATCCCATTCCTGACAGACATCTCGTACTTGTGATACATAATATACCTGATAGGGATTGCAATAACACTTCAGTGTATATGCTGAAGCCCTGTACTTTCTACACTCAGATTCTTAGTCATCCTGAATTACACTTTACCCTGCAAATAATTCTACTAAAATCAATTTCCTGGCTATGTGAAATTATTTTTTAGTGTGAGTAAAGGTACTAATACAGTCTATAGTACTATTCCCTACTGGGACAATGATCTATTAACTTACATGTAAAGATGAAACTTGGGAAACCTCTTATGTACTGAAATCAAAATTAGGCAACGGTCTACTAGGTCAATGATCCACCAATTAAAGAAAAACCTCATTAGTAGGATTTAATGGCTCCAGAGAACACAATTCAATCAATAACCCACTAATATTGGAGAGATTTGCACCAGAAAATGCAATGCGATGGCTCCAAAGGGGCATTTATAGACAACCAAATAAATCGTATAATCACATGCAGTAGTACAAAAAGTGGACCTTAATGGAGACAGTACAGTGAATTTTTGTTGATTCTCTTATATTTCCAGTCCATACTGTACTACTTTCTCTATATGTTATCACTCAAAACAAAACAAAACAAAAAACCTTAGAAGCCAAGCAAAGACTCTCACTTTTCACGTGCACTGTAAATTAGCACAACTTAATTTTGGCCTGTTTTCAGGAAAAATATTTCATTCTCTTTTTCTTCTGTTATCTTTTGCTTTCTTTTCATTCTCATTTTCCTTTTCCAAGTTGATAGTAATTGAAGAGGAAGTTTCTGGTTTTGCAGTAAACAGATCTCCAAGGCGATAGCAAGAGAATAAGCAGTTGCATTTTCAAGGAGTCATTTGGGTGGGTCAAAAGAAGAAAATCAATTGTATCTTCAATGATAATGCCAACAATAAGTGATGAAACTGAGAATGTTCTCTCAAAAGAAGCCAAGTCAGCTATTTTCACTTCCACACAACTGACTCTTCAAGAGACCATTACGGTGAGGGAAAATGTAGCCCAAGTACTTCAGATACCAATGACACAAAACCCTGGGAAAGGAACTGTAAGCCATTTTGTCACTACAAAATTGCAGGTTTTACTTTGTGGTGGCTGATCTGGAACAGCTATCTCTGTACATGAGGATGTCTTTTGTTTTACACAGCTTGAGTCAGTCTACTCCTGACATGAGAATTAAATGCAGACTATTCCAGTATAGTATGGAAGATAGAGACAAGTATGCCTCAGACACATTGCCTCCTCATCAGTTCCAGTTAACAAGAACAAAATGATTCAGATAAGCACCCTGATACATGTTCAGAAGGGCTGAGAGAAATTGGGGCTCAACTTTACCAAGAAATAAATAAGCCAGTACTTTGTGGGGAGGAACCTCACAGATATTAGCAGGCAACCTTCTGCAGTTGGCTCAACATCTTCAACTCCCTCAAGCCATAAAGATATTCCTGATGATTCCTTGAGTAGGATTTATCTGATCTTGATGACTGAGCTAATCATTTAGAAGCAGGTATTCTGAAGTACAGTTTGCCTTCTCTGCAGCCAGGCATCTAAAACAGGACAAATTAATTGCATCCCAAAAGTGCTTATTTCTTTCCAATTACTATAAAGGAAGCTCAGACTAGATCTCTGCAATGTAGGTATCTAAAGCTAGACTGTTTTATCCTACCTCTACCCTATGCATATGCTGTCTGCAGGTAATCATGTTAGTATACCAGAAATAAGGGGACAGTACATGGGGAAAAAAAAAAAATAATAATAATAATAAAAAAAAAACATAAGAAGGAAAGAACATATGAATTAGTCGCCTAAAAATAGCCACTAGGCCATTCTCTCCTCCACTGAAGGACTCAATGTATTGCTGTATCTGAGCTCTTCTCAAGCCAGGCTGTTCCTGTTACTACGGTAACCTCCATCCTACATCCCAGTCTTAGTACAGAAGCCCATGACCACTACTGAGTTATGAATACATGCAGATATTTAATGATACCTCTGTGGAACCCTGCAGCATACCGGATCTAGCCACCCTTGGTGGCTATATCTTCTGTGCCCCTTTCTTTCCTGCAGCAAAGGGCAAACTTTGTGGGGAAAAATAGTTTTAGACAGCCAGATAGCACTTATAATTAATTAATTAATTATAATTAATTTTTAGATTTTGATTAATAAAAAACAAAGTAACAGAATAATAAAAAACAGAATTCAAAGATCAAGCTTCACAGTCCAAATAGGATTATGGAATGAAATTTGCTATCTTAGATCAGATATTTAGTCCTCAATGGGAACTGGAAATTGTATTACTGTTGCCTTTAGTAGGGAGAGCTTATTGAAACACAAACTGAACTTTCTTTCACTAATAAGCATATTAAACAAAAATTTGAGAAACACTTGAGTATATTAAGTACTGGGTGATTATATATAAAGTATTGAGTATTTATATTTGAAAATATTAAAACCAAAATCTGAGATATAAAACCACTTCTTGTGTTAGAGCCAAAATACCACATTTTTGGCAAAAAAAAAAAAAAATATATATATATATATATACACATATATATATGTTGTGCTCCTTACTATAAAGAGGTGGATTCTTAGTTAAGTGGCCTAAAAAAATCGTCTTTGGGATGGTAAGTTATGTAAAAATAAGCCTGAATTTGGTTCAAACCTGTTTAAGTGGCATCAAACTATATTTCACTTTGGAATCCTGTCTGTTTTTCATGAGATTTAATACTTTATGCCTTCTTGTTTGTTGAAATTTAATCCAAACAAAATTTCGGTAAACATTTCTTCATCTGTGAAAAAACTTAAGGCTCTGAAGTCAGACTCTTTCTGAGAAATTTATTAAAATTATTACAACATTTTTATCATGTTAGAGGTATAAAAAGGATTAAATCCTGCTTGACTTCTTTTGGACCTTCAGTTGGAAACTATTTTGCATACTTTTGTTACATGCACATTGAATTTCTGTAACTCTTTGATTGCAGCTCTGCCAGCAACATCATTCCAAAAATTGTAAAGCATCCAAGATGCAGTAGCAAAAGTGATTCCTGGCACCTGTAGGAACATTTTTCCAATCTCTGAGTCACCAAACCTTTACGCAAAGTTAATATTTTTCTTTGATTTCAGTATGGCTATAATCTCGAACACTCCCAAACTAACTCTCTTGTGTTTCATTCAAGAGAATTTTGTTTAACTGAATTGCTTTTATGATGTGCAGTGCTGACTTATGCAAACTTTTCAGTTACAATAAAAAGCATCAGAAGAGGTACTGATTAACTGATTACAAATTACCAATGTGATCTACCTTGCTTCATCAGAAAGTTCAGTTACTGTTTTTTTTTGTTTTTGTTTTTGTTTTTTTTTAATGACATTGCATCATCTGGCATGCTCAGCCAAGAAATCAGCAGTGGAAGATGAAAACATTTGTTTCTCAGTGAGTCAAGTCATCAGAAATAGTCACAAACATCCAATAAGGTAGTATTTATAAGGCAAACAGATATGGCAACAAATACTACTAGTTACGGAATTCAATACACCATTGACTTTTTGAAATATTAAAAGAGAAATTGTTTCCAACATATTTTGATTCAAATGATTTTGTCTTATTCCAGTAATGAATCCATTGACTAAAGTCAATGGGAACTACAGTGTTGCTGAAAATAATTGGGTATCTCTATTTTAAAGACCCAAATACAGACTTAGGAGACAGGTATGACAATAGAGCATGCTGTTTCTTGGTTCACATGAAATCAAAAGCCACATAAAATGCAACTTTATTGTTGCGAAAGAACTTTAGGTCAGAAAATTTCTGCTAAAATCCTGTTATTTTTTTAACTACGTTTGGAGGGAGAAGAGAAAAGGTAACTATAAATGTAGCTACCAAAAGCAATAGAAGGTTTTCTATCCCTACATGACAGAGAAAGGATACCAAGATGGACAGGTACTCACAAGACTAAGATTGTTCTTGAGTGGCTGTCTTGTGAGCCAAAGCCATAACAACTACCTTTTGATGCTAATGGATCATTGATCTATACTGAACACTTGAAGCCATAAGTTTTATTAGAGGTGACAGAAATATATGACGAATTATTTAAGCTCCTTTGCTGTCTTTCAGAGGGTATTAAGAAACACAGAAAACAGCATGCTTTTTGAAGTCCCGGACACATAAAAGCAAATGTGGCAGAACACACCTACTTATAAGCCAACAAGCACACATATTTCTGGCTAGATCTTACTCAAATATTGAAATTTACTAAAACTTCCATGAAAGAATGTGAATTCTTTTTATTATTGCTCCTCATTCTTTCCTGCTCCAAGTCTCTCCTGACCCACAAAATTGCCATACATCATTAGGTTAGGAAATCAGTTGCCAATTATTAGTCTCATGACATTAGGTATTTCAGCTGCTAGAATTATGTGTTTACCTGAGAATCATGTATTTCATTTAAACAGTATGATTCTAGTCCTGGCCATTGTAGTTTCAGTGGAAAGCAAAAAAAAACATAAACTCCAGGGACTCAAAAGGCAGAATAGAAATAAAAAAGATGAATAAATAAAATAAATCCATGATTGTAGTTATGAAGGTCTCATGAATTTAAGTCATTCTCTTGATTTTCTTGGTCTAGATTCATCTGTATTTTATGTCACTGCAAATCAGGAGTAAGACACCTTCATTTTCCCCTTTACAGCTGTGCAACTCGTGTTCACAGTTTCCCACTTTTTGACAGTAGCCTGGGTTAGGCTACATTTGGGAGCTCACTATTTAATGTTGCTGTGGAATGGCCAGCAAGTGTCACTATAGACTGAAGCAAAGTTTGTGCCTCTCCCTTGGAACTAAACATGAAAATATCTGAAGCTTTCAGGAGCAGGGAAAGCTGGTGGGATAGATTACAAAATGGCTCTGCAGACTGGCTGCACACTGTGTTCCATAGAGATTACTAAGCTAACCAAAGTATACCATGTAGTTTCCACAAAACCAGGAAATACGGGACCTTACATAAGCTGGCTAATGACCATAACTAATATTCTAAAAATTCTAATATCTGAATATGGTAATAATAATAGAAAAAAAAAAAACAGCCAACCATATTCAGCAGGATTTGAACTTTGAACAGAAACAAGAAACTGTGGTTAGTGCAAGGAAGTGGTCTACTTGTATTACATATGAAAATGGAATATACTGAGAAGTAATCTAGAAGAAGGAAGGAAGAACAGCCTTGTAGTTAGAACCAAAGACAAGGGTCACAGAAGCTGGCTTCTGCCCTAACAGAGCCATTCGCTTTCTGTGAAAGCCTGGAAAAGTCACTTAATCTCCTTGCATTTCATTTTCCTCATTTATAAAAAGGTGACAATAATTCCTACCTTTAAATTTTAATGTGGTTTAGTTCATTAATGTTTATACAGCAAGTGCAGATCCTTGGTGGGATAGTACTATAGAAATGCTAAGTATTATTATTGCACAGCAATATCCCAAAGAAAAGCAGCATATTCTTTAATAAAAAGGACTCTAATTAATATGGCTTTACTTTTTTATAAAAGAAAAGTCAAAATAATTTCCTACTAGTTATTTTAACAACTCCTCCCACCACAGTGTTCTCATCTTGGGTCCCAACTGCATGTGAACTATTCAATTCATCCTCCAAGAGAAAAATGAAAAGAAAACACCTGCAAAATGAAATAACTGTTTTTCCTAAGGCATAAGTGTAATATAAAAAATAACATTACAGAATGAAAATCAACAGCATTGTTAAGTTTATTTTATTAAAAATGTTTCTGTGTACAGTGGCTATGTGTATAATTGGGATGGTGCCATACAATAAATTTCCATTAAGAAACAATGACTCACTCACCACAGTGAAAGCAGTAATAAGGTTAAACTCTTAAGTTAAGTGGAAAGTAAGTCAGACTAAACCCCAGCAGGCTTCCTACTAGTGGCATAGCTAATGTTTTTGAAAATGTTCTAAATGTTCTTTCTCAAATATATGTATTATACATTGCAGTATTGTTAATTATATCCATTTTCTCTTTTACACACTTCCCCAGGAGATCAGTGAAGAATGGAAAACTTACTTATAGTGGATTTCAGATTTAATGAGACAAAGATGGTTTAATATATATGACAAAGTGATGTGCTCTCACCATATTTGATAGTTAATTATTTTTTATACTCTAATGGCTACCATTTTGAAAATAATTAATGTATTATTTATGTAATTAATAGATAATCAACCACATAATGAAATAGTCTGGATATATCATGGTGGGTGGTACTATCCTGTTTAACATCTCTAGAGCTCTTGGCATGACATCATGGTATATATAAACACTTAACTTGAAAGATTTATGCACATTCGAAATATGTAAGTAACACTGCTGTAGTAGTTTTGTTCATATGTATATCTTCATTTACATATATATGCAAAGGACTTTAAAAACAAGTTTGTCTGAAATCAGATTTTTAAAACAATAGTTATGCCCTTCTATAAATGCCATAATCTTCCACAGAAATAAGAACTATCCGGCATTTCCGACTGAAAACATGGATCTATTGCTATGAACTTCTGCAGGTATATCAACAGTCCTTCACAATCACTAGCATTTAAGTTTGCTGATAGAACAAATAGAATAAGCTTTTTTTCTTTTTTTTTCTTTTTTTTTTGCCTTTTAGCAGAAGGCCAAGAATTGGGGAAAAAGACAAAACAATATGGATCTCAAGAAAATTTAAATTTGCACTCAAAGGGACATGTTCAAGAATGTGGAAGAAAAAAAAATACAACAACTTTATCTACATTGACACAACCCTCCCTCCCACTTAATCTTCATGACTGGAAAAGGAAGAGTTAACTACTGTCTAATTGGGAAGACTGTCAGTTTTCAGCAGTTGTTTTCCTGAACACTTGTCTAAAAAAAATATTTGTTTGGAAGTGTTTGCAACCTGCCCTTTGAGGTGAGTACTCAATAAATTGTCCATTGCCTTAAGAGTGCTGTTGCCCTAGACATCCTGATGTACTAGTGGAAGAGAAAAACCTCTTTACCTCTAAAGCTCGACAATTACTTGTGATTCGTTTCTTATTCTTTGGTCAAAGATCACTTGCAGAGTAAAGTGACCTGTAATGAGGACTCAGATGAGGGTTTATTTAAAAGTCATAGCTATGAACCGATGAAAATCACATGGTTCTATAAGGTTTGTTTGCCAACTTAATAGCCCTCTTTCCTAAACTGTCCCACTACTTTTGGGAAATGAAACAAAACATACAATCTCTGTTATATCAGTTGTAAAGCTGAATGATGGCCTTCAGCTGAAGGAGCTTAACCATCTGAATATAGCATAATGACTACAATTCTTCTTCCTACTTTCCATAAAGCTCCAGGCTTAGGCTTAACATGTGGCCTAGACTAACACAAATCTCATAGTGTACATGTCTTTTTCCACATATCTGTTCACAATAAACTTCAATGTTTTCTCAGGTATGCTAAATTTTTACCTCTGTAAATGTGACCTCAGATGGGCTATTCTTGACTTTTATATGTAGAGAAATAGGCTATTAAACTGATGGCCACACAACATACTAATTAAAATAATTGATGTAGGAAGTTAAATTCAGAGTGAAGCTTCTCATAAATCTCAGCTTTATAGTGAAGTAGAATGAAAGGATAATACTGCTTTTCAACTTTGGTGAGATTAGCTCTTTAAAGATCTCTTCTACAAAAAGTTTAAGGAATAAATATTGCAAAGATTTAACAAAATCAAATTGAATAAACACATTGTACACAAATAAAGGTGAAAACATGAATGTATGATTACATATGTACATGCATTGCATTATGCTATGTATAAGATGCTATGTAGGATAAATATTTTATCCTACCATAAAAAAGAGTCTCTATGAAAACTATGATTTTTTTTTATTACCTTAAAATATTGCAGTTGTTTCTCAGCATTCATTGTTCCTTCATTTTCTTGTCTCAGACAGGAATTGAAGATGAAAAGCTCTGTATCTCTCAGCCACCCTTTCAGCTCTTTGATCCTGACCTCCAGCTGCCTTACCAGGCTGCCGCTTTCAGGCGAGAGCAGGTCACGTGGACCTAACCCACTGTGCCCTACCATTGTGTCTTGGATCTTCTCTCCTAGGGTTTTCTAATGCATCAGATAAAGAAAATATAGATTAGTCTTACGTACCAAAACATATACAGGTTAATGTGCAACAAGAAGCATCTGTTAGATGACCAGAAATATTATTTTTAAATTACTACTAATATCAATTTCATTCTTTGTTTCCTTGTTTCAATCAATTTCATTTTTTGTATCCTTGTTTTTCACTTATGCCCCAGAGTTGTTCTCTCTGGGTCATTGACTTTGCTGGAAGCATGATAAATCAATGTTTATTAAGAGCAACTGTGGACAGAGAAGACAAAATGATACATAACTTTGTAAACTAGTTGCTTTACAGAATTTATCAGTTGCTTTAGATACTTATAAACATAAGACATGTTAGTTTCTAGGCTGTAAGAACAGAAAATATGACAAGCACTGAGTTCATCAAGCTATTATGCAAGGTACCTTCTATGTTTTTAGGGAAACATCACATTACTGAAATATTTATTGAGATATAAACTGTCACGTCATAGTTTCCAAACTTGCAGCAAACTTGCAGAGCAGTCAGGTCACAAAACATCTGGCTTGCTTTTAAAAGTGGATGAACTTATCCAGACACCAATAAGCTAGAAACTGCAAAGCCTTGACGTTCCTGAACATCAGGCCAATTGTTTAGGAAACTAAATTTGGATTTAAGTTCTTCATGCTAAGCATCCACTTTGAAAATAATGGAAAAGAATAAACATTCACCTCTGATCACTAATGAAACTAATTTACTACAGCTTTTCAAAGTAGTAGTTCTAATAAAAGAACCACTGAATAACATTTTGATAGTGAATGCTGTGATGGTAATGAATATTCTGAAGAGGCCAGAGATAGAAAGTTACCTTCCTTTTCAGTATTTTGAAAGGCAATACTTTAACAACACAAGGGAGATATGCTGTTGGCTGCTTCTTCTATGTCAAGCAGTATTTTATCTGACCTATAAGAGGCTGACAGTCTGACACTTATAATAAGCACTAGATCTGTGTTACTGATTGTAGAATATTGAATATACACTGACAATCACATCCAATAACCTTTTAAACTGATAATTAGTGGTGGTTAATTGTTGTAACATGAAGACACAGTTTTAAGTGACCCAGTCAGCTGAAAATACATGCTTTAGAAAGTTACTAGAATATTATTTATAATAATGCAGTTAGCTTCCAAAAATAAGCTTTAAACGCAAATAAAATTAGATCAACAGACATTAATCTACTATGTGGCATTCTGTAAATAACATCTTCTGCAGATCATAACTGAAAAACATGCTTTCTTGGCAACACCCTTTTATTTTCATGGTGCAAATATTGATAATTTGAAGACCCTCGGTGGAATCCAGCGCTAGCTATTGTTTTTATGCTGTAACAAAAGTAGCAGCAGGAGGTGAAATCAATGCCCTTGGAGGGTAGGGTCACAAAAAAGAATTTATTGCCACTTTTTTGTTCTGGAACAGTTTGCAATCATAAATTCTTCATAAACAGAATACTTCAGAGAATGGTCCGTCTTCATAAATATACGACAGAGGACATCAATTTCATTTAATTCACAATTTGTGTCAGCACAGCAGATGCCAATGCCTGCCTTGATAGGGTTGTTTAATATGCAATTGAGACAGAGTAATATTCAGCACAGGGGACAAAATTTCACAGATTAAACTGTACGCACCACTGACATTTCATTCTAATGTATTTCCATTCCACACTGTTCACCTTAGATGAAAGTAATATTAAAAACCATATCCCTCTATTTTACCATTGTTAGAAGTTAAAATCCTTGTCTTTAATTTTTTTCATGCCAATTAAAACGTAATCATGCCAATTAAAACAGTATGCCTACTGCCGTTAGTTTCTGCAAAGATTTTTATTAAATTAAACAAAACTCTATCAAACTCTGCTTATTATTCATGAAGTTACATTTAGCAGGAAAACAGTAATACTTTATTTTTTTATTTTTTCTGTAAATGCTGAAATTAATGGAAAAACTTAATCGAGAGGTAGATTCTGATTTTAACATACAGAGAAGTGGAGGGCTTCAATTTTTTCTTAAGAAAGAGTTTTTCTAGATTTTTAGAATTATGTCAGTTACTTCTCTCATATTTTATATCCTACCAGCTGTAATCAGTACCACTGAATTAATCTGATTAAATACATTGAAAATCATAAATGTAAGGCTTACAACTAAAATTATTTTAAAAATACAAATTTTCATAATTAGATGTAAAAGAATAGGGTAGTAAGTCCCATTTTAATTAGTAAATGTATTCATGTTCAAATACTTTGAAAATGCTTTTGTTAATGCTACGTATTTAAACTAGAAAGTAATAAGCTCACTACTTAGAAGACAACTTTTAATGTTTTCTGACAATTTGCACATTTAGAGAATCAAGTGGTTAGAAACAACTGTGCTGAACTGAAAAAGCCCCACCCTCTGTAAAATGGCTATTGCATTACCAAATAAGCTGAAGTGACACAAGTCAGTATTTAAAACGATGCTGGCAGGTTACATATATAGCTTCTTCATAATACAGTAGAACTGTTTTTAAACTAAGATAATAGCATGCAAAATTATGCAATGTAACTGTATTGCTCATATCACACATCTATAATTAATCATTTAAAGTAATTTATAAATTTATCTTACCCTTGATTTGAAGTGAAGGCAATTAAGGAGAGAAGTGGATGGAAAAATATATAGTTTGACCTCTCTTTCTCTCAGCTGTTTTACAACAATAGGACAATAGTGTCTCCTGCACGGTGCCATCACTGGTCTCTGGGTAACAGAATCTCTATATTGCTTTTTTTGCCAGATTCTTGTATCTCACTCTTTGGCTGAGACCCAGCCCATCATAGCGTGAAATGAATTACATGAAACTTTTTTGGCTTTTGTCAAAAGTGAGCTGAATACAGCAGCATGAAACATACCCTGGCTGTATTTTTAGCTTCAGGTATTCAGATTTGTACGGAATCTGCATATTTGTTTTTGAGCCATCAGTGTGACCTGAAATATGCAGTGACAACCCCACTTTTCATCTTAAGGGTATAGTAAATAGTTAAACAGTAGATGTCTCTAACATGTACCTTCAGAATAAATTCTATTAACATTCACTCAAGCATGACAGTCAGTGTATATCAGATATACTGCATTATAGTTGACTTGGTGCATACCCATAATACATGGCATATTTTACTTACATTTTTTATGTATTAAAGAACTAAAATTATTAAAGTCAGACAGGAGACAAGCATGGAATAAAAAAAAATCAACAGAAGAGGAAAATACTATGGAGTTTTTATAATAGCATGAGTAGCTTGTTTGAAATGTACGTGGTGAATTGAAAGAGAGAGATATTTGTGCCTCAAATTAGAAATCAGACAGACAGCGTACTTCAACACACAAAAATGTACACATAACCCACAAACAGTAATAAAAATGCAAATACCCCGAGCAGTTCCCATTTTTCATTAATTGAATCCACTTTTTCAAGGAGATCATTTGGTAGTAAAACACCACTTTTCTTCAGAGCTTCAACCTTACTGAGCAGTTCCATCTTTTTCGGGTGCCTGATTGACATTTCTACATTGTATCTCTAAAATGAAAAGAAATAGATAATATTAGCTACTGTGAAGAGCCTTCTCTCTAAAAAATTAAACTTTAATTCTATGTGCCCAGTTATAATCACACTCAGTATGCCATTCCTTTATTTATTATTTAAGCACACAACCTTCTCATTACATATCTGAAGAGACTTAGGTACCAACCACGTTGTCTTCTGGGTGACGTATAAATGCGAGCAGTTAGCAATTGATTACATCTGGTGATATTCACTCACTATATTCACTTGTGCATTCACTAACACTCACTGGTCTGAACCTTGCTCTGTATCATTCAGGTCAGTTGGTATCTTATTTTTCAAATACGTAACTTCAGCAAGTAGCTCTGAGGCTCTCCACTGGAAAAAGCCTAAACAATTAATTTCAGAATTAGGCTTCCTGTGAAGTTTATTTCTTCTCCCTCTCATTCATGATTTTGTCTCACATATGGGCCCTAAATATCGTGGCACATGCCAATGTGAGAGCTTCACCTTAGTAGACATAACTCCCTTGCAACAGAATAGCAGTAACTTGATTTGTAATGCATCAACCAAGAGTGAAATGGCACATGAACAACTGCAATGCTCACACAGTCCAATACCCTCTTCAACCTGTGACTACCCTTTATTTCCTGCACTGATATTTATTATTTAAAAAATGAAAAAGAACGAAGAAAACAGGACTAAAAACTGAAACTTCTTTTTAAATTACTTTAATATGACTTTCTAAATATTTTAGCTGTACATATATATTCTATATAATCATATTCTAATGTAGAGACACACCTGCAAAGAAAATCTCTTAAAAACCTTTATTCTCTGAAAACCTGAATTAAGTATTAAATCTGATAGCTACTACAGTGATTAATTATGTTGTAGTAGCTGGCGTGGTACCTCAAAAAATAAAACTTAAACACAGACATACACTTCTACACTTGCAGTACTTATAGTTGAGCTAATTCTATCTCCGTTATGTATAAACCCCTCCTAGAAACCGGACTTCCAATGCAGTCAAAAATGTACCTTTTACTGAAAGAGTAAAGTTCAGCATACATTCTTACAAAGGTGTTTACGAGACATATGTAAATTATGCAGAGCTATTAGCAAATTGCATCCTAAACACGAACCTTTCTTTGCTTTATGTTCAGCCAAGAAAGCTGCTACAGCAGCTCATACTGCAAATGCTAGTGACTGGGCTAAGTACAAAAAATTAAACTTGAATAAGGAATGTTTAAAACATGGGTGCTTTTGCCAGATCCAAGAACATGCTCTGTAGGAAAACAAAGCAAAAATACAATTGGAGACAGCTTAAAGAAAATAATAAAGGTGTGAAATCACTGTTTCAGCTAACAGGTCCTCAGCATTTCCATGCATATGTTTGCATATTGTTAGTTTCATATTTTAATCTTTCATTTACACAACACATGCACATCATTTGTATTATGTAAACTTCAGCAAATATTAGTCATTTGTGGATCATAGAGCAAATGTTTTAAATGAGGTGATTTAAACCATTTCTCATTATTAATGAACACTGATCAGGTGTCTGCGTATCCAAAATTACATGAATATGCATAGTAAAAAACAAGCAATTGTTTATAAAGAACTTGCCTTTTGATACAGGGAGTATTATGGCTAAGGTTTCAGAAACGTACAATACCAGATATCAACCAGATTTGGCACTGGGGAAGTGAATTCTCCAAGAGGTAACAACATTTTATTGGACTGAAATGTTCAACAAGTACACTTCTTGGTCCATATTTTTGCCTTTTCAACTAGAATGGTTACTGGAGGTGATTACAATCTCCTTTATGTAATCTGATTTCTATTTAAAGATGATATAGCTGAAAAGGATTTGCATAATTATTTCCATAAGTACATGTAATATCAAGGGGAATCCAGAGTCCAATTTGCTAGGCACTGAAATCCAGTTCATGCTACTCCCTTTCTTTTGTCAAGTGAATTAATAGACTGAGGGAGTCCTCTAGCTGTGTGACACTGGTGCAGGCATAGCTGGTTAATGGCTGTTATATAGCACCTGTTAGGGGCTGCTGTGGGGTGGACTGAGGTTGGTTAAGTTCCTGGGCAGTGTATGACCAACAAAGAAATAAAATATGGTGCATGTTTCATGACTACAATGTTCTTGTTAACACAGAAACATAAGATGCTTCATCTAATTTTGGACTAGATAAAATAATGCAATGCAGCATAATCCAAATAGTGTGACAGATGTTATAAAATGTTACTACATTAAAAAATAAATAAGCTAGACTTCATGTATATTCTCTGTTTGTCACCATGTAACCTACTGTATAAACAAGCATGATGAAAGTGCTGATTGATAGAAAATGCGTTATACTGTAACTGTAAAAGATGAAAGTATTCAGTTCATTATTAGATGTATTGGTATGTGACTGAGAGTCAGTATTGTTTCATTTCTGGATATTTAACATGCAGTGTGTATTTTAAGTTAAGGGAAGGGCTTAATGTACAGAAGGTACAGTTTAAGAACTGATAGCACTAGATGCTATTGCTAATGCTGTTTTTTAATCCATTAAACACCTACACTCTAAGCAGTTGCATGGAAAAATTAGCTACCAGCTCTATCAGTGCTGCACAACCCTAGTCTGGTAGGACTACTTAATCCTGCAGTGAGAAGATAATTTAATCTTCAGATTCATTCTTTCCTCAGCTTTAAGTGAGCAAAGGCAGCTCCATTGTGACAGTCTGTGGATGCTATGATATAGATTACCATTTAATAGGCAAAAATGAGATTAAGAAAGTTAAAGTACCTTTTTTTTTTTTTTGCAACAACCACAATAGTCAATAAATGAGTAATATTTAATTTCCCACAACATTCATCATATCACAAAAACTGGGAAAAAAAAAAAAACATAATGGAAAAAGTGCAAAATATTTACAGCATGATTAGCTGTGAGCATGCATGGCTGCCTTTGTGTTCCTGAAGCCACTCAAAAGAAATTCAAAACATTGTTATGTAAGTTAAAGAATTTGGGCTTTTTATTCCCTCTGACTCAATTTGATCAATAGTTCTCAAAAGAAAAATAGTGGACTTTAGCAAAAAGCAGTAACATTTATCCATGAATAATTTTGGCAAAAATATTTAAACCACAAGAAGTTAAATTCCAAAACAAAGCAAGTTAAAACCCTATTTCCCCTGATAAAAATATTCTGAAAAACCTAGGCAGGCTTGATTGAGACACATTTTTTGACACTTTAACTAAACTATGCCTTTTCTTTTTTGTAAAATATATATATATATATATATATATATATATAAAACATTTTTTGTGTGAAAAATCACACCCGAAAATTCTGCCCAAATGGAGACTGGAACAATGCCTTGTAACAGTGTTAATTGTCACCATGGAAACCAGAAGAATAAGCCATTTTGAAACTGGTATAGAAGGCACACATTGAGCAACTCAAGCATTTTTCAGCCTCCCTCAGTGTTAAGGAACAAGATGCCTAGTCACTGAGAGGTCAGAGAAAGAAATCATCATGAAAGGTTCGTAGATGTGCACTGTCTGGTAAACAATAAAAAAATCTGTACACAGTTAACAACTCTGTAAGACTACGCACTGCATCTTTCAGAAAGAGAAACATCACAAAAAGATGATCAGGACTAGGGTGCAGATTCCACCCCTCAAGCAAAACTTTAGGGCAATATTATGTGAACCTTGCCCCTAAAGCTCCCTGGGAATTCTGTTGTTGTAATAAAACTTCAGAAGAGGGAAAAAAAAAAAAAAAAAAAAAAAAAAAAAAGCCTGCATGATGGAATTCAAAATAATGCTCTAAAAGCACACAGAGAGATTAAGACATCCATTGTAAGACTTTTGTATGGTGCTTCTGTTGGTTATAGTGAAAAGAGACCAGACATACTGAACACACAGTGGAGCTATGGCTACGAAGTACAGAAGAATTAAGCCAGTGAACTTTCTCCATTATTGGAATAAGGGTGTGCTATTTGTAGAGGTTCTGTGTCCCATCACTCACATACTAAAATAGTGTCTTCAGTCAAATGGCACCGTATGATAGGCAACTGAGATCAAGACGGAATGCCCTGCCATTTTATTTTTACTGAGATTATATCTTTAAATTTTAAAAACTTGCCATTTGCAATGACTCAGCTGCTGCACACATAAATACATACACACGCATGTTCAGGTTTTATATGCCACACATATTCAGTGGTGGCACACATTCTCAATATATACTACATGCATAAATTTGAGCACTGAATCCTTTGCAAGCAAATTCACCAGATATGTAACAAAATATATATAAACATGTAGCAACACACATATAGCAATATTTGTCCATCATCTCTTCACACACATTCTCACTTTGCTTTCTGGATAATGTTTGCACTCTTCATGCTAGGCTTCATGGTGGCCCCTTAGGAAGCCCATGCCTAATGCCATTCAGTGATGAACAAAGAGTCTTTTTATTCCAAAGTCCAGGGTCCAAAGCTCAGCTGTATACAAGCAAAGTGAAGGAATCTGCTAGAGGCCAGCCTCCCCTTCACAATAGATCTTAATGCTTCTACCTTTTTGGTACTACCAGTGTGAAATATTTTAGAAACCATCCAGAAGCTTGGTTATATTTCTTATGCTGTCAATAGTACTAGAACCTCTGGACAACATTCAGGATCTTGGCTGAGTGATCTGTCTAGATAAATAGCAGTCGCTGTTTCTTGCAAACTTCATGTATTTTACTATTAGCAATTTATGGCAAATAATTGCACAGGGAAATTATAAAGACTCCTACAATTGTCCTTGTAAATTAATAATAGGCTTTCTTGATTGGGATAAATTTGCTGCTGAGCCTTTGGAAAAATTAAAAAGTGCAATGTCATTTAAAATTGCCAGAACTCACACAGCAAATTACATCTGAGGTTAAGAATCAGTTTTTCCTCTTCTAGTTTATTCCATTTGCATGATCTGGAAATCATATTACATTGGCTATGTATTGTTAATTGGACATAGATTGCATTATCTTTAATATAAATCAAACTACAAATATTAAAATGAATTGCAAATTCTCTAATAGAAGATCATAAAACAATCTTTTTAAAGTATCTCCCATTAATAATTTAATTCCAATTATATCACTCAGAAAACTCAAGAAGGAGAGCGCTAACTTATTTCCATTTGCTTTCCCCCCTACAAATATGCACAGTAGTAAAATATGTATTTGTGTGAGCGAGCATGTGCGTATGTGTGCACGCCTGTAAAACAAAACAAATCTTAGCACTTTTGTCTTAAACCCCAACAGACACCTTGCTTTTTTTTTGTTTGTTTCAGAAAGTAACAAATGTGGATTACACTTCTGCTGCACATTCCTTTCCCTGGCAGCTGGAGAAATAAACACACTGAAAGAAATATTAAGTAACTTCACAAAATAAATTTTGCCTACATTAAAAAATTATGCAGTCAATACCCATTGTTCTATATTTTTCTTAAGGACGGTGATCCCAAGCTTTTAAATTTTACTATAAATGTAATATCTTTTTGAAGACTTTGTATGCCCTTTAATGAATTTATATTAAATATTTAATACTGTTTAGGGCATATCCACTACTACCAAAAACAGTTATATTCCCAGCAGTCCCACTGTTTCAGGCAGAGGGCTTGATTGATCCTCCTAGCCTGAATTGAGTAGAATGAAAAGAAGCAGTTGGAAAATAGCTGCAATCATTTAATGCAGATGACCTCTGACAGGCTCACAGCTCTTCTATCTGAACAGAAATTTGCATGGGGTCTCTGTGCAGAGGAACAATGTAACCTAAATGGTAGACAATCTTTATTCTAATGAAGTGGGTGTCAAGGTCAATGTAAAACTGCAATGATAAATGGTGCACCACTAGGCAAGAGAAGTTGCATAGGCATTGTAGTGCTTTCACATTAATTGAAGGCTGAAATGCACTGAGTGAAAGCACAAGACTCTCTTTTCACCATAATGTGTTAATGCACAAATGTTTAAATGTTTTATTCAAGCCTCTAGCCTGTTGGCTCAAATCTTATTGCAAACAAAAATACAATAGTTGGCCAATAACCAGAAAAATAGAACTTTTTATTAGCTTGCCTTATTTCTTGAATCCCTAACAACTTCCACAATCTACTCAGAGTACCAAAGAATAACAAGTCTCTAGACACCTAATGTAATTCCCATGATCCTTTTTCTATTTAGGATATCTGTCTTTAATTAGTTCCAAACAAGCAACCCTTTAGACAACTCTTCATTAGATACCATTCCCAATGAACTAGCTGCAAGAAGAAAAGTCATGCTTCAATATTATTATTTCCTAGATTCCAAGTTTTCTTTTAGTATATAGTTAACATCTCCAGGTGCCTTTTGTTCTCAGTAAGAATTAGACCAGTAAAACTGGGTTTTGTAATGCAAAGAGTTGTGTGCCTGGAGTGGGGACTAAACTACAATCTGTTATTGTGGCTTTGTCAAAACTGCAATACAACTATAATTATAGTACTTCATCAGTCGATCAAGCAATTTGTAGAAGGCAGTACATTTTGTCTTATAAAAATGAGGAGGACAGTAAGCTGCTTTTTAAAATCCTGAGCTGCTTAAGCTTGTTAAGGGTATATTGTTTGCTAATACACTCATTAGCAGCCAAGCATTTTAACTTCATCAATTAAACGGGAAATGGTATTGCACCATTAGTTTCACAAAACGCTAAAATATAGATAGCAGTTTGCAGCTAAGAATTTCAGAAATTTTCACCTGCAAGCTGCATTACACACTTTGAACTGGTTTTTGTGTGCTCACACATACATTGGGGGGGGGGGGGGTCGGGGGTAGGGGGTGTCTGTGCATAAGTGTAGGTAGTGAAAACCCTGCATCTAGTTGTGAAGCTAATTATATATATACACACATACACCCACTTCAAATTTCCCAGGTCCCATAAGGATTGCTGTTAAAGCACAGAGTCATTTCTTGACACTGATGAACATTTACTCCTCCGAGTAATCCCTGGGATGACAGAAGTTTATTCCTGTGAACAGCTAGCAGCTCCCCTGTACCACTATCGGGTGCACAATATGGACGATAAATTTTGAATATTTATCAGCCTTTATAGTTTTAGGCTCTTCTGTTCAAATTGATGCTAACAATACGATTACAGTTATTAGACAAGGAGCTATAGCTTGTTGCTAATTAAGAGGAGCTGCAGTACTTTCAGTTTGTGGAAGGCTGTGAGTGGCACGTAGCGCACAACGCCATTTCCATGTTACAGCTCGGCTGCGCAAGGGAATTTTCCATACGGAAATCAGTCTTCGGGATATTGCAATTCAGAGAATAAACTCCAGTGGAAAAAAAAAAAAAAAAAAAAAAAAAAAAAAAAGTATAGTGTTAAGAAAAAAAAAGCACGTTACTGATGAAACTGTTTAAAAAACTGTACAGCTTCATCTGTGTGTGATTTGTCAGGTCTGAAGCTTTGACGTGCCCAAGGGGCAGACCCCAGCGGGGAGTAGGCTGCAGAGCTAAATAGCTGTGAAAGAAGTCTTAATGTAGGATGGAATTCAAACTAACCTTGACATGACCTCAGGAAAAATATGCAAAAAGTAAAATGAATGCACTCTGCAAGATACATCCTAATTTCGTGGCCAAGCTGGTTAGTTTCGCAAACAGAACTGGAGCTTTAAATGCAAAATAAAATACAAGAAAAAGGGGAAACTTCGGAATTCAGAGTAAAAACTTGAGCTGGCATGGTGTTACTGTGGAGGCATATGAACCATTTGGAAACAATCCAAATAAAAACCAACACTGAACAATATTGTTGTCAGCCTGTCTATTCAGGAAAATTGTTTTTTTAGGTTGAATATAAATGACACAAAGCCAAGATTACATCATTGCATTACAAAGTCTGTTGTGGCTTTTAGCCGAACAAGCCCCATGGATCTACTGGCTGATGGCAGTAATTCAGTAAGAAGTTTTAAGGGCTTCACTCTTTTTTTTTCCCATCTTCGTTACTCTAAATATAGAGAAATTTTGTTTAAATGCTTATTATTTATTTATTTTAATCCACATCCTTGAGTTTGTTCTGCAAGCTTTCTACCTGATACCAACAATAAAAAATTGAGTGGGGATTTTAAGTCTTGATTTGGTTTTATTATGCATTTTGCTCATCTTGCTCAGTGCTCAGTTAAGCAGGAAGACATCCACCCTAATACAGCAGCCAAGAACTGGCTAATTCACTAGATATATGGAAATTTTAATTTAGTGTCAACTTGCATTGAAATTCAATCCCATTACCTTCAGAATGCAATTTTGTAGCAATACCAGTTATTTACAACACTATTAACTAGTTTTTAAAATATATTTAAATTGCTAAGAACATATAGCCAAAATACAGCAGTTTGCATTTGTATAGCAAGGATAATCAAATATCAGGTGCATGAGATCCCACTAGATCTATAAACTGTGGCCCATCTACAAAGCAAGAAAAACTCTGGCAGATGATCATAGAACGTGGTCCCACAACAGAGGTTGCAGTACAGTTCAGGTAAGGCCACAGACTGTGTATTTCACGTCATAACAATCTATTAATCCTGTAAGCTATTATTTTACTGGGATCTTTGGCTGATATAATAAGGAATTTCTGAGATTCATCCTCTGTTGCTTGCAAGAATGCTATTAGAGCTTTTACTAATATAAGCTTTATTTCACACCTTGCACCAGAGGTGTAACTTTTGGCACAGACTAATACAGATGCAATCTATGGACATGCTTTAAATATCAAATTTGGATTTAGCTTAATTTACATTTATTTAGTTGCCTGAAGAATAACTGATGTAAAATAAATAAAAAATAGTGTTCTTTAGGAATTAATAACTACTGTATCTTTCAATTACTGCACACATGTTATTATTGACAGAAAAGCACAGAGCAAAAGGGAGTCCAAAATCCTGGAGTAGACAGTAGCTAGCCTGTTACTGGTCAGAAAAGGCATTTGATGGTAGGGCAACTGTGTGACCTGGAAATAAAAAGGTGGAGATGCAACTCTCTCTGACTGGAAATTCTGAAATGCTGACCCTGCATGTACCACATCTAATACATCTACTTTTTTACATTTACATTTTTACAAAATAAAATACAACAATGTAAGTTTATGGAAATTTTTTGAAGAAGATAATCAAAGAAACTAATTTATAGCCTGAAGTTCTCATCTTTCCCTCCCTTCTGCTAAGCTGTGCCTACTTCTTCGATATGCATGAAACACAGAGTTGGAACTCGTCTACACAAAGATTTAATTCCAAATGCACCAACTATTGTCAGGCTGTGTGTTACAGGCATCGTTTTATTTTGAAATGGATGTTCCTGTGCATTTATCTTTCACAGACTGGCTCTTCTGAAGTCCTTACTCCATTGTTACTCAGCCAGAATGCTAATGGTGGTCAGTAATAGCCTCCCGTGAGTGAAGCCTGACTGAAAATCGACAAATAAATTATCCTCTCTTCTAGCAGTACCTACTGGGATATGTTTGAGGCTAGAATATCTCTGGATCCTTCTTCTTACCTATTTTCTGTTCTGCTTCACGGGAGAAGAAATTGTCAACAGCAAAAAGAACCAAATCAAAATCTAAACTGACAACAGACAGAACTTAAATTCTCTACCAAAGGGCAGGAGAATCCACAAAGGAGCTCTGAGGTCTGGATGGCTCCAGTATCCCACCATTTAGGGCACACTGGCTTTAGTAACGCATGGTTCTAGACCTTGTTAACTGTGAGAAAAGAAATCATCCCTTACCTGTGGAAATGATAGCTCTGCAATCTCTGCAGGCTGGTGAACAAACTTGTGTCAGTGTCTAGCTGTCTCAGTCTCTAACCTCAGAATAAGTGGCCTGAGTACTCATCACCTGTAGAGTCTAGTATAACATCATGATCTTTACAGTACTTGAACTTTTGAACTACAGTACAGAACTTTTGTCTACACAACAGCATTTAACACCTGTTTGAGGGCCCAAGTAAGGCACTGACCAGAAAGGTGCAATCTGGTGCTGACAGAAGATTTCTCAATTTGCCCCAAAGTTATAATGAAAGAACGTCATTCGTATTTTAAACACATATCCTGTACTGCACTAAGTAAAGTGAAAGCTAACAGTTTTTATAATTTGCTATTTGATTCGTTCCTTATAATTTCCCTTGAGTTATGTCAAAGTTGACACACTCAGCAGGTCCACTAGGAGTGCTGAAACATCTCCACTGACTACCTAAAACACTGGCAATCATTGTAATTTCTTTTATAGCAATGCCATTACAATGTATTACATCAAAACTATTGTTAAAACATGTTAAAAAGAAAGTTATATGGTTAGCCATGTTTTATCATCTCCAGACAGTCATATACCGAACTCTTCAAGAGACATAGCAGCTAAAATCTGTTCACTTTCATAAATACAAATAACTGTTATTAAAACAAAAGCAGAAAGGAAGCATCCCAATTCCATTACCTGTGTTAAGAGTGGACAAACCTCATTTAATAGTGAATTTAAAAAAATTGTTAAGTCAATCTTTCCTTTTGATACTATTCTGGGAAAAAAACAGTACTTTTAAAGTAAAGGAAAAAATACTCTCAAGTTGAAAAGTTATTTTTAAGATCAACTACAAACTGCTTTCAAGAGCAAATTTATAATGGAAATGCTGACACAGCCTAAACCATAGCTGTGTAAATGCTGCAGAAACAGCTATTTCAGAAAACATTTTTAGCATTAGAAGAAGACCAACTTTGTTTAAACCTGAACTTATTTTTTACAATAGCAAGTAATGTTAACAGCATGCTGAAAATGTTAAGGCTAAGTGTACAGTGTCAAAATAGATTGAATCTCTCTGAAAACTGGAAATTCAAGCTTTTTAAACATAATCCAGATGTTTGGCTTTTAATCACATTTCAAGAAAGAGGAAACTTATGCGATACAAAATTCATACATGCATATTTCATTAGTGCCTTTCCTATCACTGAATTAAAAATTTCTAACATATGTTTTCCTCAAACAGATAATGTTTTAAATTAGAAGAGTTGGCAACAAGTTGTACACCTCACAAATGTCATTGAATTATTTTAACATGGAAGAAAATATTTCATTTTTTACAGTATTAACAGCTTTGATAGTAAACGCTACAGCAGCTATCATTTTTTTTCCCTTGTTAGTAGTAAGTCCCTGAAACAAACTAAGCGTATAAAGATGGCTGAACGATGAGAACTAACAACTAGCATTCTTCATTCTGATAACACCCTGATGGACCTGTAAGTATTTAACACATGCTTTCTCTCTTCCTCACTAGTGATCAACACAGCATAATGCTATGCCCAAGCAGCTTTCTGAGTAAGAGCCAGAGTACCTTGAAAGTGGAAAAACTTCTTCCAAGATGTAATTCAATCTTAGAACACTTTCCCACACCATTAGCTTTGCTGCATAATATTTAAGGGACTATTCCTGGTGTGACCATTGTTTCTAAAAACTAACAAACATGACAAATTATGATTTTTTTTAACCTCCAGAAACTTAGTCAATTAGGCTCTGAATCCATTTCTAAGAATGGACTTTCAGAATGTAACAATATTTTAATATTTTAAATAATTTAAGACAGACAAAACCAAATCAATAAAATTGGGAGAAGCTATCACACATATAATGGGAAAAGGGAAAATGACAAAGAAATGTTGCCTCTTTCCACCTGCCCATGGCATTGGGCTTGCTCTTTAAAAGCCTCACCACCCAAGGGGTCTGTGAAATGTGATCGTGAACCACCAAGAACAGAAGCATGCACTCTGTTACACTGTGATGGGGTGGAGTGAGATGCTTTTGACCATTACTATGAACAGCAGTTCTGTCCAGAAATGTTGGAAACTAAACAATATGGGACATGCTAAAAGCCAGTCTCTCTGTATCTCAAACAGCTGCTGTTCCTAGGAAAGATGCTTGGCCTCTTTCACCAGGCTATGGCTAATGCAGCATTTTACTGCCACAATCAAGCTTGCCATTCCTGTGCTCTAATTAGCTGGGGACTCACAACACTCCTGTGCAGAAATATAATTCTCAATTTCAAATGAGAAATTGAGGCACACATGGATGATGTGTCCAGTGTCGGAGATCACTGATGTGGGAGCACAAGTCATCTGAGATCTGCACCAACTTTCTCTCCTACAGAACACGTTGTCTAGTGTAGCTACGCTCAAAACTACTTAACGTTGTTTGTTTCATACTAGACTGAAAAAAAAAAAAGTATTATACTACTTATGGTACATTTAAGTCACTGTAGAAAATACCTCAGATCTAAACTCAGTAAATCTTTATTTCTGTAAGACACTTAGGAACTAATAGCTACCTTTTAAAAAATACATAAGCGTAGTGACACTGAACTCATTTTGTCTACTGTACAACTACTGAGACAGAAACAAAAGCAGCTTTTCCTCTGCTTCTATTTCCCCGATTTCAGGTGTCTGCTTTCAAGGCTTTATGCTGCTGCTAAATGTGAACTCTGTTATTTGCTGGCATGATGAAAGCTGAAAGCTTCTTCTCATTTCTAATGGCATTCTGCCAAAATATTCTCTGAAAAAAACTTGGGCTGATTCACAGATCTGAAGTTCAAGAAATTGTCATAATCTAACCTCACCACTTGTATAAAATGTGCCATAGTCTTACCTTCCCTTTCTTATATTAAACTCTTGATGTTCTGGGTTTAAGCAAATCTTTTGGTATTGCATCCAACCCTGATTTAAAGTTGCAAATGATGGATAATTCATAGCATTGCTTGATAAAATGAAAAATCACTGGCTTCTTTCGCTGCTAAAAGCTGTGTGGCTTGTTTCTAGTTTGAATTTAAGTTCCTGCTGTTTTATCTTCTTATACCTTTGCCAGTAGTTTGAATGCCTGTGGAAGCGTGATGTTATTATAAGAATCAAATACGAAAATAGATGACTTGCACTGATCTTGGATTTTGTGTTTCTCGGATTACTACATACAGAACCAAAACATAGAGAAGGAGAACAATTTTTACAGAGGCTGGTGAAGACAAATACACATACTTTGGACAATCTTAAGACTTGATTTTTCCCAGTACTGTCAGAAAACCCATTTTCCATAACTTAATATATGTTATATTCCCTAATATAAATGAAAAACAATGGGTTTGGATTTAACTTGTGCTTACGGAAAATATTGCCTGTAGTCACATTTTGGCTTTTACTTGTTAGGCTCTCCTGGTTCAGCTGAAGATTTTTTTCTGCTTCTTTTCATGCTGAGAAGAAGTATGTGGAGTAGGAGAAAATAACCATAACAGCAAATGAGCAAGTGACTTGGATGATATCAATAAGATTTTCATCCACAAGAGGAGTATTTTCTAGTACATACCTGCACTAGATTCACACTGGAAATTTTAAAGTTGAATGTGAAATCATCTTGACAGACTAAGGAATCTGCACCTTTCTGTTTAGCACTGTGCTGTAAGCTTCTCTGAAACCAGCATACAGTTAAAGGCCTGTATATTAATACAACCTTTCGGCAATTAAATAAATAAATAAACAAATAAAATAAAACAAAACAAACATAGTTCTACAAAAATACTCCAATGAAACTGTAGAAGTGGATTTAAGAAGGTAAAAAACAAAAACAACAGCAACAAAAACCTTCATGTTGACTTACGCTGCTTCAATGAAATGCTAATCTTCATGCCCTAAGCAGTCTTATAAACTGGTGGCTATCGATATTCAAATACATATAATGCTTTCAATGTCAGTGGGTTTAGATATTGGCAAATTATTCCTACACTAAATGTCTGAATTCTATGTTAAAAAAAAAAAAAAAAAAAAAAAAAAAAGATGAAAAAGACATGTCTTGAAAATATATGCATATATCTGAGAAGGAATTTTTCAAAGGACCACAGCAACAGGAAATATCAGGACACAAAACCAGTCCTGAAGTAATATGAAGCAAATTCAGGATATTTTGAATCCACTTCAGCTGTAGAGAACATTAGGGTAGCCCTATGAACTTTTATTTTTCTGGCATTCTCTCAAGACATTCTGGTCCTGCTTTTGTGGTCAACTTATCCTGGTAACCATGCATGCCATGATAGCTGTGTGGCAGTTCAAATACAAATTAGAAAGGTCTGTGCCCATTAAGACAAGCTATACGCTTAAAATAATGTGTATCAATGCCTTCAAATTTAACTGCTCTCTGCCTAGTCAATAAACATTTGCTGAACTATACTGCATATATAGGTAATTTAATAATTCCAAATGAACATAGAAAATTGAAGGAAAAAGAATGAGAAAAGGCTGAGGGGAAAAGAACAAGACCCCATCACTTATGCTGTGATATTCAGATTTTTTTAAGGAAGATGTTCTGTTGAGAATATCAGGGAAAGTAAGTGACTGATTTTTATGGTGACATAACTGTCATGAATGGTACCTTCATTTCAATGAAATAAATAGTTTTACCCAAACTTGGGCTTCTTAGTGTAAAAAATCATTTTATAATTAGTGACTATTCTAAAAATAATAATATTAAGTCCACCTTGTTGAATACTGCATGGTCCTAATAGTACTAGGTTACAGTGTTGGCTTTTTTTTTTCAAATCTGCATCTGAATCGACTACATTAGGTCATTTTCTTAGCTATTATGCTGGAGATATGTTGCTATAGAACTGAAATTTAAAGAAATTAAAGTAATGAATACATATTTCAGAACAGGCTATAGAGCTTTTGTACATTAAGAAGCTACACTAGCACTACATTAACCCTATTAAAGGTAATTTTTCCAGCTCATTGGTGATTGGCATTTGGTACTGATGTTTGAAGAATTGCCATTGCATTGATTTTATTCTTTGCTTCTTTAATAAAGTGTGGAAGAAATGGCAGAGGAAGAAGTTAACTGTCCTTTGGTAAAGCCATTAAGCACTTAAGAAAAAGGGTTGAACGTTTAAACCATATAAAAATCTTTAAGGATATTCTATATGTTTGTTAATTTTGCAACCTTTCAGTTAGCCCTGAAAAAATCTCACTGGTATGAATACATTTACATTTGACTGGTACAACAAAAAAGACCAAAGTAAGATTACAAATGCCATGCTTGCACTCACAGAATAATGCCCCCTAACAATAGAAGTTTCAATAATTATTGTACACCCTTCCAAAGACGAGTCCGGGCATACACCGAACAACACAGTGTAGCAGGCCACCTGGTGGTCAAATAAGCTAATTATCCACTTTAAACTAAAAATTGGAGGACCATGCGAAGGACATAAAATGAAATAAATGCATAAACTCCACCAATTAAAACCTACTAGAACTAAAGTAGGAATCTATAAAAGAGTTTTTCTTTAGCTTATCTTAGGTTTTGAGGGACTGGTCACTGCTTGCGGCAAGATACTGAGGTTGGTTGAGCAACATTTTCTTGCATTGAAGGTGCTCGTAAATTAAGTTCCTAGAGTTTTCCCATGAGCCTTTAGAAAATGAGGTTCCACCGCAGCTCAACCTATCACACTACACTTCTCTGTTCCCTTGATAAGACCCATAACTGTCCTGTAGGAGCTTCCCTGCAAAGCTTGAACACAGGGTACATAAAA
This sequence comes from Heteronetta atricapilla, assembly GCA_011075105.1. Taxonomy (NCBI): domain Eukaryota; kingdom Metazoa; phylum Chordata; class Aves; order Anseriformes; family Anatidae; genus Heteronetta; species Heteronetta atricapilla. The sequence goes on from CM021735.1 coordinate 11,134,629, forward strand.
ACACATTGGCCAGCCCACTACTTTGAAGGATGCAGGATCTGAGATTACAACGCCCACAGATCAGGGTCAAAATATCTTACAGCCATACAAAACCAATGTCAACAGGCATCAATGCAAGTTACTGCCCATGCTATAGATTCAGACTTACCAAAGAAGTTGATATGAAATGTAAGGCAACTGCTGTCTAGTGACAAGCAGCTGAGATGCCTGAATAGATGAGTTTAGAGTAAAAACCTTGGAAAGATCCTCAATTGCTGAATGACCTGACAACTAAAAGTCAGAACATGATCAGTTGGGTTTGATCAGAATCTGCTGGTATTAACATCTATAGCACTAGGATAGCAAATTCTAGCCTTGGCAGATTAAGTCACCAAGCTATAAAACATATGTACAAAAAGAACGAAAATGAAAGATGCAACAATTTCTGAAGAACCTGAGGAGAAAGCATATTCTTAAGGAGTGAATAAATTAGAAAGCACCAGAGAGCAAAGCAGTGTGCATGTGACTGGAACTGTTGGGTGTTTGAGGCTATTTTTAGCCTTATAAAATGGTAATATCAATATAAAAACCTTTTTTTCATAAGACCTCTACACCAAATTTACAAACAAATCACATGCATGATCCAAATGGTTTATGCTGATTTTAACCAAACCAAATCATTTGGTTTGGTTAAATCATTTTGATTTTAACCAAACCAAATCATTTGGTTTGGTTAAAATCAGCATAAACCATTTGGATCACTCTAGTTCTCCATGTTGTGAGGTTATCCAAATACAGAGGAAATGTTCAGAACTTATACAGGCACCTATGAGCATGACAGCTTTAAATGATATGCAAGTTATTATAATAGTGACTGTTTTGAAGGGAAGGAGGCACATACAAGATTCATTTTCTGGCACAAATTCACCTAGGTAACGTGTGGAAAATATACTTTTTTGCTATTTAAACATGCAGGGACAAACCAGAACATTTGAGCTCTCATCTGAGCACGCCTCAGCACCATGGTGAGGATTTCCTACCTATGGCCATGAAGAGCATTGCCTGTGGAAATGGTCAGTCTACAGAGAGAGACTACCCGGCAGTTCAGCCAAGAAATAGCTTGTGAGACACATTGCTTTTCAAAGAGATGCAAAAACCTCTTCACACATGTCACCTATCCCACCAAAAATTAGTTCTGCCTATTATTGCCAATGCTAGATGCTATTGGCCAGCAATGTTCTACCTCCCTTTTAAACTTGCTTCTAACAGGAAGAGTAGAATTTTAATTAATGTGAGCCAAACATAAACATTTCCATGAAACACACATTTTTATTGCTTAACATTTTAATACTGTAACTTTAAAATGTGCCAGGAATAGCTAAGCTCACTTATTTTGTATTTGTGCTATTAGACAAAATATACGTATACAGATACGTATCTTACAGACAACTGAAGTAAATGCAGATATTTGTCTTTAAACAAACTGCATCCTCTTTACTTTGCATCTACACCAAGTACTCTACTTTCTTCATCCATTTTTAAAGAAGAGTCAGTACTGTTCATTAATTAGTAGAAATACAACCAGCATTGAATTGAGACAAAAAAAATAATAGTTGTGGGTGTGGGACCATCAGTAGCCAAAGGCAGCAGGTTGTGTTTCAGAGGTGAGACACTGCCCATCAGATAATGCACAGTACATCGTCTCTTCTGGAAAAATAGTACACTGTGCATGTGAAGGGCGCAAGCTGTGTGCTGTCGCTTCTGGGCAAGACAGAAATTCATTGTTTCACTGATTTCAGAAACCAGGGCTAGAAGCCACTTCTTTGCAATGATCAGCTGATGCACAATATTTTGCCTCTAATTCCTATCTCCTGGTGGGATCCAAGAGCCCCCTACTCCTCTCAGAGATGATCTGTGTATGTTAAGTGAGGCTCTGATGTAGAAAGTCCAGTGTGGTACTCCTTGAACCTATGATTTTAAGATCCAAAGAAAAGTGAAAGAAAGAATTTTTTACCATTTATAGTGCTTCTTGGATTAAGCTAACAATAAAATGGCAATTGGGTCATATAAATCAGCCTTCACACTTGTATTCCAGCTGCTAGTTGTCACTGGGGCATTTTCCACAATTGGTGATCTGTGTCAGAAGGAACACTATTTTCATTTTTACTTACCCCTATGTGCATTCGCTATTTCTGCTATTGTGGGGAACAACACCAGAGGAGCTAACTGGAGCTCTGTATCACTAGAAGATTTTCTTACAGCTCCGCAGTTCCGGAAAGGGATTCACTTTTTGAAAGAAGGAGACCATTGGAGACCAAGGAGACTCCCTTGAAATAGTTGCATTAAAGGACTGGTATCTCAATATGCCAGTCTGCCTTAGTTTCTGTGGCTTCATGGTCTGTACTTTGCAATATAACCTTTTTCAGCAGTTTCATTAGACTCACAGAATTCTGTTTTGGGCAACTCTAGGGTGAATTGTGGGGTTTTGTGCTAACTTCAACTTAACATCAAGTGGTCATCTTCAAAACTATTATATTCAGCTAGAATGCTAGAGAGGAAACACAACAACTGTCCTGTTTCTTTCAGATACGGCTTTGAATACTGCTTTGCAACTGAAACCAGAGTTTGTACAGATGTATGGCCACCAGCATACAGAATTCCTGTAAAACAACTATTGTAAACTTTAAATGATGATATCTCTTATTTCAGGGTTTCCTTATTGACTGACTACATTTATCCACTGGCCTCATCATGATTTCATTGCACATCTGCAGTGCTTGGTTGCATCTCTCCAGTCTAATTTTGCTCCTTATCAGTGTTGCACTGCAGCTGGCTCCACAATCCAGCTGGTATCAAATTAGTCATTGATCTAATAGCATAGTTGCAAATATAGCAATTGAATGCCTGGCAGCCTTATGCATTGCCAGAACACTGAGAATCTTTAGATCTGCTCAAGTCACATTACAGATATCTCCTTCTTCATTAAAACCTTAAATTCTCAGTGGTTTCAGACACTATATTTTAATTTCAAAGGTAACTGCAATATTCAATCTGCCTGCATGGGGCTTTTTGTTTTTACAAAAACATTTTTCTTTCTACTTTTCACAATACCTGTTCACCTACATATGTTTCATTAAAACACCTACATTTTCAGCTGATCTGAATCTGCCCTGCTTCACGTGTTCTTTTGACTTATATCTAGGTGTGTGTTCTGCTGTTTGTCTTTTGGCACTTCTCTGGATAGTTTGGCCACTATTTGGAAGCATACATTAGACTCGCTTTACTCTGAAAACTTCCCTGTGAATGAGAATTGTGTATTTCACAAGTGATCCCAAGGAAGAGAGATAATTATGAAATGTTTTATGTCTTCAGTTACACATGGGCACTCCAGTACTTGGCGCCATACCATATCCCCTTTTATGTTTCTGGCACTGGTTAAGTAAACCTTTTTATAGCTTTGTATTTACTTTGAATTTTATTTGTCATTCTGATCAATTCTTTTTTATAGACTAAGACGTTGTTCCCATTGCCTCAAAGCAAAGCTCTTTTTATCCGAAGTTCCAGTTTTTCTGGTGCTCAGAACCATGCAAGCTATATTAGATGATTTTTAGGTATGTTTTATCTGGGTATTCACAGATACTACCTTCCTGTCTAATGTGATCGTTGTCCCAGATCTCATGTGCTACATTTGGGGAAATAAGAGGAAACATTTCACATTTCTAGTCTTAAACTGGTTCTTTGTTTACTACCTTCATTGACTCTTGAAATTTGGTGGACCCAGGGAGGCCAGGCCAGTAGTTTTCATCAGCAATGAAACCTGCTCCCTTTTGTCTAATCCTCATCACAGTAAATTAGTTATCAAACTGCAGTGTGAGTACATGGGTTGATGTTACTACTGCTGAGTTACTGCTGCTGTATGGCCTCTAATTTCAGTAGGCATCTTGTGAATTTTACTCTCTAATAGCCAGAAAGCTAACAACACAGAGACTAGCCATTAATGTTAGATGGAGGAATGGATAGAAAGGTCCCTAGCTCAGCACATAGAAACAAAGAAGAGGGGTGATTTTCTTCACCTGTTTTGTCCTCTCCCTCCCTCCCCCCGCTTCTTCCTTCACCTCCCACCCCTTTTATTTATTTTAACTATTACACATTTCAGTCTCTGCCATTCTGGCATTAACACCTTACATATTCTACATTACTCTACATATTCTATATATTCTACATATTCTATCTGACCTATGCTGAAGCAATAAGGAAACTGCATATTTTCAGAAAGAAAGCTGTTCTGTGGTGTCTTTTGTTTGTTTGTTTTTTCCCTGAGACCTGGGAAAAAAAAAAAAAAAAAAAGGGGGCAAAAGTCTTCCATACTCACACTATGATGCATTTGATTATTGACTTGCTGGTGAAAAACGAACCCCAAGTTTAAATTAGATACAGTTACTGGAAAGTCAAAACAAAACACTACAAATGAACTTTCTAACAGCATAGTGGGATCATGGGACAACCTACTTCTCACAGCTGATGGTGTTTATTTGATCTCTCCACACATGATAGAATCTAAGAGGTCTTGGCAATTACTGTTCTTCCACTTCCCTAGCAGACATATAGTCGTGCTTGATGATGGCCAGCAAAAATCATGTATGTCTGTCTCAATACCTCATTCAGAAAGACAAATGTTCATCTTTAGAAAGTTAACACCTGAAAAACTCTAACAGAAATTCTTTATCCATCATCTCCCAATTCTAAGCAAAATCAATTGGTAAAGCAGAGATGATCAAACGGCAGTGTAATGTCTGTCAAATTCTGGATGCATCACAGCAGGGTTTCAAACTGGAATACTGCATAGACATGACACAATGGTACTAAAAAAAAACTCTTTTCATGATAACTGAGAAAGTCAGTGAGAGGTAATGCTGAGAGAGGCTGATCTTCATAACCCCTTTATACAATCAGTGGAGAGATAAGAGAGAAAAGGTTTCTTCTGAAACTATTTCAGAGTGCTTAACTTAAGCTTCTGCCCTGAATCACCCCTTGGAGGAGCCTCTATTTCTTATAGGCTAGTCTACTTAGCTCCCTTTGCAGTCTAAATTAGTCTTCACAGATGACCCCTTCTCCCAGCGCATCACTGTTCAAACTATAACCAGCCCATAGCTTTCCCTGAAGCAACATGTGTTGCTGGTCTGCTCTGCGACACAGCTGGAGTATGTTCTGCAAATCTGCAATGGCACCGATCATGCTGCAACAATGACGACTGAAGGGCACAACTGCTGTCTTCCCCCAAAAGCACCTCTCCATAGAAACAAACAATATTTACAGTTCATGATTACTGCAATTCTATAGCAACCATGTTTTCTGCGATGCTAAAATATCAGCACCAACGAATGGTTAGGAAGAGCCACAGGCATTTCCCACTAGCCACAGGAGCTGGCTGGAACCTACCCCAGGACCCCATTGGAACTGATGCAACTACGACTGCAATTGTGAATGAAATTATAATGATTGCTTATTTTACCTTGTTAGGAGGAGAATTTAGCACAAAATACTGGAGCTATTTTTAGTGAAACATATTAAAATGTATACTCATAAAGCAAAACAATCACCTAAACTTAAGTTTGTAAAATATACTTATACAACTAAATATTTCATATTTGTATATATTGCATTTAGAGAACATATATCTTATAAATGTATTTATAAAAGTAAAAAATATAAATAAAAATGTGGAAGATTGTAAACTGGTATACTTCACTGTAACTTATTTTTTATGATTTTGCTATGTATGCATTGAATGTAATGCAACTGCAAATTTATTGAGATTTAGTGAATTTGGGTTTCATCTAGAAAACCTGGTAACAAAGTTTTCTGTGTTCATTTGGGTTTTCTTTATTTTTAATAAGAAACATTACAATATCAATTATTTATGAAGTATACTGATGAATAGTAATTGGGAAATAAAATAGTATTTCCCGTATTATGTTTCTAAAGCAAAATATCATGGATAAAACACAATCTATGAGTTCAGAAAACATTGATATATTTTCTTCTGTGGAATGATGTGAAAATATAGGAAAACAAATTAAAATTTGGCAAGTAACTTGAGAAATAGGGTAATACTCTTGCCCTATAGTTTTTTGCTGTCATCTACGGCACTAGTGAATTTTTTATCTGGATCCCACAAAAAAAGCCCAATACACCAACCTGCTACAAAAACCACAAACTTGTTCACATACTAGGTCAAAAATTATGTTGTCACTTTCCTATTTCTGTCTTACTTCAATACATTATTTGCTATATTTTCCAATAAGAAATACTATGGGACATCAAATTGGACTAGTAGCAGGTAACTTCAGGACAGACATTTGCACGTGCACCACACAGAAGATGGCTCTTCAAAGTGTGGGACTCGAGCTGTGGAACAGCTCAAGGCAGCATGCTCTATGGACTTCTCTAAGCTGATGGGGAGTCAGGATCTTTGGAAAACCTCATGGAACAACAATGTCTGGAGAATCAAGTAAGATTCATTGTTCTCTGACCTGATTGCGCCATTTCTATGTTACATACTTATTTTAATTTATTTAAATTAAATTAAATTTATTTAAATACTAGCAATTTTAATTGGTAATATATGGTTTTGCAACCCAGAACAATGTATGTGGAACAAAAGGTTCTGGGATACAGTGAGATAAAGAGAAATCAGTCCTATCTTCTTCAAATTTCTACATACAAGGCTGTTCTTCCTTATTTGGGATTATTGTATATGAGATTTTATGAGTGAACTGTGAGTGCAAATTCCAAAATGACGTAGATTTTTTTAGTCAGCTGACTCATATTGACTTTATTAAAGCCAAACAAGCCAATTTCAACGCCAATGTCCCTAGAATCCTAAACCTTACGATAATACATTAAATACTAGCCTCAGAGCAGGCAGCTCTTAGGACTTACATGTGGTCTGCATGTGATCCACTGTGTCAGGAAACAAGAAAATACAGATAACCTAACCTCCTTTAAACCAAATGATAAATTTTTGAGAGGTTGTGCTAAAAACATGTAAATCAGAACATATGCATGTTTTGGGACACCATATGGCCTCTTTACTCTTCAGGGGATGGAAGAACATTGCAGCACCAGTACTGTTGTGCCCAGTGTTTGACTGCAAGTATAACAGCACAAGGGTAATACCATTTATTAGGGATTCTTGCTCTAAAGATTAGGCCAATAATAATTTAGTATATCTCACACTAATCTTGAGCCCTTTCTATCTTGTTTGGATGCTATGCAGTCCTAGAATATAGAAAGCAATGAAGGTGGTAAATTTCATCACTCATTGGGTGAATTAACGTGATATTCCCTCCCCCTTAAAAAAAAAAAAAAAAAAAAAAAATGCTTGTTGAACAGAAAATGGTTTGGGGCAATTTACTGCTGGACATATGTACTCAAACCACCATAGTTGAGTGTGCCAGACCATTGCTTCCCTGCTGAGTATTTGACAAAGCTTTAAGGTCTCAATGCTTAGGACCTTATCCTACCATTTTATACCACCAAGGGCACAAAGACAGAGCATGTGGAGTTGACTAAGATGCTTGACGTGATGACTGTAAATTGTCCACGTTTTGCAGCTGTAGTAAGGAATGGTGATGACAGCTATGTGGTACACATTTACTTTTGTTTGAAGTCAAATGCTTCTTTCATTCTAGACACACTGCTTTAATCTCCCAAAAGCTGTGCTGGCTTTTGCTACAAGCTCAGTAAATACTGCTTTGCTACAATGTGAAGTTCATCTTCAATGTCATGCTGGGAAGAAATGGGAGAAACCCTCTTACTCTTGTGAAACGCAAGATGCCACTTCTTTTAGAAATAAAGGGAGTCTTCTCATTAGAAATTATAACACTATCTTTAAAAATGCATGTTAACACTTGAAACATATTATGGAAGCAACCAAGAAAATGTAAAAATATTTTTATATTCTTTCTTTACCCATTCTCTAAGCTTACTTTGTAATTCCGTAGACATGGTAATGGTGTTTCCTATTGTAATTATACAAGACATTAAAACTTAACATTTATCTGCTTTAAAGATGACTTTCTGCCAACAATAATTTTATATGCGGCTTTTAAAATATAGAATTTGCCAGAGGTAACAAGGAATTTAACCATATTACAAAGTTAAACATATGGACCACTGAAAAATAAACTGGTTGTTATAGGATGTGTCACAAAGGAATTTTCACTCTGTTCTCCAGCACAACTGAAGTGAAAATACTTGCTCAGAAAAAGTTAACCAATTTCATCACTCCCTGCAATAACAGACCAGGAAGCTTTGCTGCGTCAGATCCCTTAGTTGATGCCCTAATAACAGTCAGACTTTTATTGTTGCATGGGGTGTCAGATATTTTTGAGACCTCTCATGCAAACAGTTGATTTTCCTACCTGTAGAGGTTCTCAATCTGTTGAAAAAAAAAAAAAAATCCAGCCGAGTGCATGGAGATTACTGAACTTCAAGAAGAATAGTAACTGAACTCTGAGTTTTCTGCAAAACTTAGTTCAGTTATTTTATTCTGCATGACAGTTAAAAACATACTACCATGAATAGCTTCTACTGAGGCAAGTATCAATCCATATATGAAGACAAAAGTAAGTACTGTAATTTACTATTGCTACTGAATATCCTCACTGATATTATTTAGCAGAATTATCTTTCTCTAATAATTTAAAAAATAATTACATATGTTTCATCAGATAAAATAAAAGCTTTCACGTTGGGGAATAATTTTAGATTTAAATAATAAATTAATTAAATAAAGTCATATTTCAAAAAGGTGGTGATTTTTGCAAGCTAGCTGAAAAGTTTATTAGCAAACTATAATGACTATTCTGATTGCAATTAAAAAAAACCTTCCCAAATGGGTCAACACACCTAAGTGTTATCTGATTTTAACATCATGGTTATTACTTATTATCAGGCTGCACAATGAGATATTGATTACTTTTAACCTTTAGATCCAAGATTTCAGGAAAAGTCGAGGCAGTAGCACGGTCTACCTTTCCTGTCTAGTAAACTTATGGCCTTTAGTGGAATTCTAATGATTCTTATTGGCAAGGCAAATCCGAAATTAGTTTATTCTCTTGGCTCATACAGAAATGATGACATATCTAAAAATAGTGCATACGTGGCAGATTTGTAGTTACTACCTACAAGGGGTTTAATCCTGCAGTGTGCTGAGAGCTTCCTCCAAAGTGACAATCACCATCTTCTCCCCTGCTTTAGCAGCTCGGTGCTGGCACTGACAGATCACTAGACAGACAGAAGGCAGTACGGACCATGCGGAATATGCATTGTAGGAGCAAAAATCTTCACGTTTTCTCGTTTATAACCAATCCCCTAAGCATATTGTCCAAATATATCACTCTTCAGGCTGTTAATCTTTTAATAAGTTTTCTTTATATGGAAAAACTGCTTGAAATAAAGACTGAACTACAATGCAGCTTCAGTAGGTACGCAGGACTCATTTTAAATGGAATAAAGTAATCCAATTAAACTAATCTGTTTTACAAGTTAAAATGATACAAAGCACATTAATTGATCCTTCTAGGCTGCTGCTGTCTGAGCCCTCTTTCTATTTCAGCAGCATTTGGAACTGCTTCGCACATTTGTATCCTCCGCCTGAAGAGAACTCGGTCCTCCGGTTCAGGAGAATTACGGGCAAGAGAAACATATAAATGTTATGTGTTAGATTAATTTGCAGAACACTTGGCATTATTATTGCCAAGTAGTCAAATTGTTCCAAGTTGTTCCGGAAGGTTGTTATTAATAGTATGTTTTCTGAGGAAACTTCTGTCTACTTTTGGAACTGCATTTCTGTTGCCAAGGAAACTCCTTTAAGCACAGCATTCTAGGAGCACACTGCTGCTTTTGTTTGCCAGTATCCTATTCATATCATCTAAGTAAGCACTTTACATACTTCAGCCTCCAGTTTCAAATGGTGAAGTTTCTCAGTATTTATATTCCTGCGTTAAATATAGTTCAATCCTCTCGTTAAACTCAGGGACTCTTGCAAGATGATTTTAACAGTTGCTTTAAAGGACAGGTTTTTTTTCACAAGTTTTTAATAAATTAGTTTTAATTTGAATAATAGCTCCATAGGTTATAGCACTAGTCCTTAAGTGTTAATTATCTTTTCACTCTGAAATTAATGTAGTCATTTCCTACTGACTCCTCTACACCATTATTGAAGTGCTGAGGAAAACATGTCATTGAGTTCGGAGCCAGAGCTGTTGTTGTGATTAATCCTGGTCACATGGCCGATCTCTGCCAAAAGGAGATCACTGAAAAAAGGTGACAAAGACAGTGATTTCCTGTCAGCAAAGAGTACGACAGGGCTGTCTAGAAGTGATGCAAATGAGGGAAACTTTCACCACGGTTTGTTTGATCCACTCGGGGCCACAGCCCGCCGCGCCAGGGAGCAGCACAATGGAGCTGCAGCACACCCAGAGGAGAGAAGGCGCCGCACCTTCGCGAGGGCGACAGCCACCAGGAGGGAAACCAAAACTGCTGCCGGAGGTTTTTCCCTCCACTTTTTTTTTTTTTTTTTTGAAAGGTATCCTTCGCTTTTGAGGTGCGTTGTAATGGGATTTAATACCGGGAGCCGCTTCCTGCTGATGAAATGGTTTAGTTTTAGGACAGGTTTTAACCTGTCCTAAAGCCGCGTCAACTACATTTCTCCAAAATCTCTGCACTGCTACAGAAGTAGGGGGGGGTTTCCAGCTATCTGAGAAGTTACTAGTTCAAGACTTACGGCTTACGCAGGTCGTATTAAAAACAACATACATCACTTGTAACCAAACAGGAAAACACAATTTCTTTTATTTGATATTTTAAAATGTTTAGTTAATTTTATTCCAAACATGATAAAAGTCAGAACAATCATGCTCTACTTATTCGAGTGGGGTTTTAATCTAACACAATTAAGTTTTGCAATTAATCTTCTGAGGGAAATTGAAAGAATTATCATTAACTTTTCTGCCTAGTATACGCATTTCTAATGTCCACATTTCCAGTAAATACCGACTTGCTTCATTTTTGAACGTTCAAGGTACAGAATTACTCAAGTTCCCACTAAAGGGCTAATTAGCAGAGTTTAAATTCTTTGGGTTTGATCCTCCAGAAACGGCACATGAATACTGCTGAAGTCAATGCAAGTTCTGTGTACTCAGAGCTTATGAGATCAGGCTCACATGCAGTAGATTAAAATGAAATAAACATGATACATTTGGCATTAAACTGAGCTATTACCACAGTACAAAGAAGTGAGAGTCCAAAAAAAAAGGGGGGGGGGGGGAATGCTCTTTTGAGTTTTTTCTTAGTAGATAGAGCATCAGAGGACAAATAAACTGCAAGTTGTGCGTTCTGTGACTGCCATCACATTAAAACACTAGTTGATTTTCAAAACCATTAGCTAGTTTGAGAGTGTAAAGGTGAAATCATTTAGGGCTGCGGGGAGCACAGGGAGGAAAAAGAAGGAAGAATAGTTTTCGGAAGAATAGTTTCTCGGAAATCTAGGGAAAGTCAGCATGCATATTCAAAATTTTTAAAAATGGCTGTGCTACTCCTCTTATATTAAGAGCAAAATACAACACAGTTAAAGAGAGTTAATAAGGATCCTAATAAAAAACTATGAAGCTCATGGAATATTACAAAACAAAATTAAGCTGAGAGTTGACTTATATTAAATCTGAAAATATAGTAGTGGGAAAATTGTCTAACCATGAAAATACGTTTTATTTTCCCATATGCAATTTTAGCATTTATATATTATGTTATGCTGCTTTAATGTATGCTTTTCCCTTCCGGTTTACCTGTTTTATCACTGCTCCTTCCCATTCATAGACTCCTTAGGGGCAATGATTACTGTTGATAATAGTGATACCACAGCAGGTTCCCTGGCAGAGTCGGCTTGCTGAGCTGGCTCAGAGGTGCAATTACTTGTCAGCTCAATAACTGAGAATAGGGATCTGTGGGTTTAGGAGAATCCACCAAAATGCAGAGTGCAATTAGCAGGTTCATGTTTGAAGCTGTAGCTGATAAAGAATGACTAAAACAAGACCTATGTTTTCATAACACCCCACATCTTTGAGGTATTCTGATAATAATAGCTGCTTGAATTTCTCTTTACAGATTTCTTTCCCTACAGAGCAGAAAGGCCGTGTTCACAGTGAAGTGTAAGCACTGGTAAGTGTAAGTGCTGGTGTCCCATTGCTGTGAGCACTAGACCATCTATCACTCTGTACAAAACCCTCCAAATAAAAAGGGTGTCACTACTGATAACACAAGAGGTTTACTGGGATAGTTTAATATATATATATATATATATATTAACAGTGTTTCTGAGGGCATGATTCATTCTTATTTTACTTGAGTCTCTGAAATTAAGGATGATAAAGACCTACTGATTTATCTGACCTCTCTTTTTCTAGTGTAGAATTGTTCCCTCAATTACATTTGCTAATGTTTTCTTTTGTCTACTTTTAAATGTCTGAAATTCTGGGGCTTTCAACAGTTCTTTAGGAGGTTTTTAATTTTTTTTTCCTTTGAAAGGCTAACAGATCTTAATGTTATTCTTTAAGTTCTTTTATATTACCTGCAAATACTCATCCTGGTTTATGGACACTCCTTAGCCATCTCTTAACCAAACTGCACATTTCTAGTTGCTTAAGTCTTTCCTTCTGTCCTTAGCAATTTGATTGCTGCTTTCACTGGAAAGGTATACTCAGAATATTCACTATGAGAGGGTAAAGCAGTCTGTTTCTACCCTTCTTCAAGTGGTTTTGCAGTTGTCAATACTTCTGAGATGGGGGCTCTATTTATTAGCAGATGCCATCACTGTGGAAACTGTAGAGCAAACACATAGTCCCTTTGACATAAACTTTCTGTTTTCAGAAGTGTCACACATATTGTAAGACAGAATTTGGTAATAATGAGAGACCGTTACTTCCCATTTTGGATAAACAGTATTCCTCATTTTGCCACCATACTCTACTGCCAACAAAGTCATAAAGTACTGCCCTCTTTTATTATTCTCACTATGCCTGACCATCTATAATTATTTTTAATGGCTACATTTGGATATCAGAAAGGGAAGTATCCTAAATAGCACCCAGTATACTTGGGCTGGCTGCTTACGCCCTGTTGATTCTCTTCATATTGATGGGTGGATTTTTTTTCTTAAACTTTGATTTATGTTTATAGATTTTTATTTATTTATTACCGTAGGACTAAAACTAGTAGCTAGATTAGGCATGGTACAAGCTGGTCATATACAGACAGGCACTACCAAAACACACTATTTTAGACTCACAAGAAACCTTTTACCCAATTCTGACATTGCTTATTTCTAAGCCTAGACAAGGCCAGGACTGTTAATGTGTGACTAATCAGATTAAGTATTTTAGAAAGTTAGAAAAAATACATTAGTGAAAATAAGAAATGATTGACAAATCAAGAAATAGAGATTACAGAATTAAACTCACTTGCAGCCTAAAATAGTTCAGACCTGAACCATATTTCCATTCCTAAACATATTTTACCTTGTTTGGCAATGGTTTTTCACCAGGTATTTTAAATAAAAGGACTAAAATTAGAATGAAATGCAAGAAGGACATCAAGAAAATAGGATGCCAAAGCAAGAAAAACTAAATTATATTTAATAAATTATCAAATTGTGCAATCATAGAAGAAAGAAAACAACTTCTATTTGACCTTGAATATACCATTTATTCGGTAAGAAATTAAAAAAAAAGCTAGAGGGTAGTTGTTTCTTGTCATTATACTGTTGCTGATTCTGTGGTTAGTTATTAATTTTATTTTTTATGATTCACAATCTGCTCTTTGAAATATGCCATATGCTCAAAGCAATTCAAGGATGACAACTGTCAGAATTACTCCAATAAAAATTGCCTAAATGAGGAAGATTTACTGCAGCCTGATATTTCTGTCAAAAGCCCCTCCTTTCTTTTCCCCACTGCCCCTCATTCCCATAGACCATAGCGTCTCAGACACACAGTAAAGCCTGAAACAGTTTTAGATCAAATCCATGCATTTTGGGCAACTTCCTAAAAGTTCTCTAAAAGAAGTAACAAAGCTTCTGGGCTAACGCTACCATGATAAATATAATAATCTGTGTGTGTGACTGTGTGTGTATGTATATACACATCTTTTGTAGATACATGAAGACTCTCTAATCAATATGCAAGTCCAAAATCATTTTGCTGAAATCACAAGTGTGATGACTTCACATGACAATGTCTGCTTTATGCATAACTAATAAAATTAAATTGGAAAATTCCTGCATTCTGGCAGCAGCAAACCAAAATCAAGGCAAATTTCTTTCTTCCCAGAAGAGGTCTGAAAGGTGGATAAAAATCCAGCTGAAAGCTCCAATCAAAACACATTTTGTTAAATGCTACCATTTCATTTTTTTCCTTCATTTTGTTTCAGTCTATTTATTAATGCAGTTTCATTTATTTCTATTCATCTTGAAGACAAATCTTTGTCCTTCTATAGAATTACACCAAATAGAATGTGATAAAGGGAACTTTCTTGCAATTATGATGTCGGTGCAGCCTGTCAGCGCGCAGGGGATGGAAATGAGGTTGGGGACAGGGAAGGGAATTCTAATAGACACCATGATACATACAATGAACGCAGCGATATCCTGTGAGAGAAAGACTTGTCAAGCTAATCAGATCTTCTATAGCTAGGTAAAGGCAGTAACGGTAGCGCTAACCTTGTAAAGATGCTGCTGCTGCTCCTCTGACATCATCAGGTCATGGCTGTCCATCACGATGGATTCCATGTCAATCAGCCAATCCCAGAGCTCCTGGTATTCTGAATCAAAGTCCAAAAGGCTGTAGATAAGGAACAAAATGTATTATGCATAAATACGATGTAGTTGTTAAAATCTTGTATTAGAATAATATATTCTCAAAAACTCATGATGTTCCTAGTTATATTTCTAAAGAGACATTCTGTATTTATACAGAGTGGAGGAAAATGAAAACTGAAATCCAATTTAAGCCAGTGCCATGACCTAAATTCAGCAGCTGATGCCAAATCCTGACAACTGTTGGCATACTGCATTTGCTTCAAAATTTCTTAAATAGAAATCCCCCATAGATAATGTTGATTAATGGTTTTTAAAGTGCTGACTTTATATTGAGCAAACTTTGCAACCATCTTGATATAATTCATATAAAAATATTATTTTCATAGAAAAATGACTCAATCCATTCAGCTATCCCTCTGCTGTCTATCTGCCTATCTCTGTAAATATCCTACATTTATTTTCATGGATGAGTAGCTAGCATTTCAACTTAACGCCTTAAGATAGGCTTGAGTGAATATGGTAAGCCAGTGAGAACTAAGGCCAGATACAGTATTAGACAGGTGTTCCCTACAGACATGTAAGAAACAAAGGTAAGGACAGGAAGTCAAAACAATGAATCCTTGAATAGCCAGCAATCATTAAAATTCAAAGGAGGATCACTACGGTTTTCAACAAAATAAATCATTAGAATAAGGAGCTTAAAAGGATTAATGTGATTCTCTATTGAAAGCCCAGTGAATAAGTAAGGCATAGCTTCTTCTAAAATACCGTGATACAAGACAGAAGGTACATACTAAAAACTGCACATTCGTCAAAAAATACCCCTTGAAAAGGGATCTTCAAACCTCCAAAACTGGAACTAACAAAAGCCTTGTCAGTAGTATAAAAAAGCCCCTATATTGATCAAACAATGGTACATGTTCCACTAAAGCTAATTTCTCCAATTATTTAAAACTTTTCTATCTTTCTGCATCTTTAGCAACACCATTAAAAAAACAGCAGTATTTCAACAGAGAAACAATGAACTAAACATGTTTTAATGTTATGAATACTACTGCAGTTTCAGTTGTTATTAACTAGAGTACCATGTGCATGGTAATTTTGAAAGCTTATATATAAAGTTGTGACAAGTAGAACTGTCAGAAAAAAAGAAAGAAAAGAGAAGGAATAAAGAAAAGCCATTTGCCTTCTATGGTATTATTTTCAATGAGTTGACAACAAAGGAAGTCTTGTATAACGTACAAGTGTTGATTCCTGCTTCTGAAATAACTCTTAAGTTTAATCCACTGTACTTAGTGTACTTTTACTCCTCTTTCAGGAGCCATTTGGCTCAGATAACATTTTGAAACTAAAATAAAACCAAACTCCATTTCAAATACTCTATTTGCAGTGATAGTGAATCTTCCTCCCTTCCTCTGAAAACAATACAACCACACTGTATCTTCAGTATCTAGAGCTCTTTTATTCGCCTTCTGTTCTATCCAAGTATTACCCAGCATCGTTAAACTGACAAGCAGTTATTAAAACATATGTTTTATGATATAAGAGGCTTGATTTCATCTCATGTAAATTAGTACTGATTCGGTTGGACTTGGTCAGTTTTCACTCAGCAGTGAAATATTTGAATTAAGATATGAAGCTGACTGAATCAAATCCTACATCCAACGTTCATAGCCTTCTGCTGCCAGAATGGGATGGGATGCCTTTGGAGACTGCGCCAGGAAGTGCACTGGGATTTCACTGTAATGTGCAGAACACATGCTGGATCCAAACACCTGCTTTGTATCTATAGAACCACATCTTGGTTACAGTCCAAATTCGTCCATTTATTGGTGTAAGAGAATGAATCGATCCTTTAAAGACACACAAAAGCACTTTTCCCTGACCTTTTCAAAACCCAAATAAGCACTAGGAAACAGCTGGACAGTCTGATTTCTAGATAATGTTCTAAAAAGCATCTTAACCCAAAATAAAGTGAGAGAAACAGTATTAATTGGAAAAAGTCCAAGAAGAGATGCAGGACATAACGGGGATTTATTTTTTTCCCCATAGTTTAGATCCTGTGATGTTCCATTTTTTTTTTTTATTTTTCTTTTTTTTTTTTTTTTTGATGGGGGCTATTAAAGTTAACTGAGACCATTTTTAAGCAAACTGTCTATGGCAGTTATATTTCTGAGCTTGAAGACAGTGAAGTAAGCATAAAAAGCATCATCAATATATATTTTTTAAAATTGCTATATTCTTAATAGTCCTGAAATAACTCTGATGTTTTTTTTAAAAATGCTTTGTTTTTAAAATGAATGCCTTACATATAAATTGCAAATACTGATTACTATTAAATGATTATATGGAAAAAACTATGTTATTAAGGTGTTAAAAAGATATTCAGAAAATCCAGCAAATGTAGGATCAGTGACAGGTAAAGATTAAAATGTAGCTGTCAGTATTTCTGTGGTATATTGAATATTTCTTTTATATTGAGAGTCTATTTTTTTTCTCAGCTTAGCAGACCTTTTTCATATTGCCACAGGCAGAATCAAGGAAATACTTCTGAAATACTGGGTCTGTGTTGCAGATGCAAGAACTACAGAAAAGATCTAATTTAGTAGATTATCCAAATCCACTGATTGCCAAAAAAAAATAGGTCATCTGTTTACTGGGAAAAAAAATCTCCATTAAAAGTACCCAAACATTGACAACAAGAAGGCTATAATGTTAGTTAAAGGGCAGGAAACTGTATCTTCCATAATACAGGTTTTGTTGGTTAATAAGCTAAAATCATTAGCTACATAATAACTGAAATGACATTAAGAAGTATATTTTACCTTGGTAAACAGGGAATCAGATATGCAGAGTTGCATGTCTAATCCCTTGAACCCTAAACATATTTCTTAAAATGTGGACATCAATTTATTATTTTGAATGAAAATTCATGAGCACCTTTCTCATGAGAAAACCAGCTCGTCTGTGGCATTAATAAATAAAAAGGCATGTGAAGCTATTTCCATCAGCCTTTTTCCCCATGTTTAACATACACTTCCAGTTTGTATTATTTCTTTGACAGCATAACTCACATGCTATTTAGAAATACTGTAAACATACTGAAATGCCCGCCAAAAATTTTCATCCAGACAAAAAGTTCTTTTAAGTTTCTGGGTCATGATTTTTTGGAACTCCTTTCCATTCATGTGTTTCTATGAGAATATAGGAGAGATCAGAATTCTGACTTTAATAGCTTTCAAGTTGTCTTATATTCCATACATAACAACCCTCTCTATTGCCATTGCAACATGCACACTCTCTGCAGGACATCTCATTCTTTACATAGTAACTGTCATCCCATTATTGTACCTTACCTATCTGAGTTTAGTCGTTTCCTGCACAAAGTCACCTCCCAAATCTTTCTCCCCACTATAAAAACAATTCTCCATTTACAGTAACACTCGTTCCCGGTATAGACACTCTTCTTTCTCCTAGGCCAAATGTCCACAACTGCTAACGGATAGATACCCTAATTTTCCCAATTATCTGAATGGCCCGTTCTCTGTAGAAATCTCAGTTATCCTAGTAACAGATGCTGGCTCATCCTACTACAGAATTTCTGTCCACATGTTTTGTGCAGTAGGGAAATACTGAATAAACCTTATTTCAAAGACATATATCTGTAGGTAAAAGGCATTTCCTTTGTGTTCAATAACTCAGACTGCTTCAAATGGAAGTTTTCAATCTGAATTTAGCCTCCATATTCTCTATAATAGCCGAATACATTGTACTGTATCCATGTGTCGTGTCTGGCCCAGAAAGGTGGCCACAGCACAGAAACAGGGAACACCAGTAGATCACCATTGCCAGCAATAACCATGAAATTATGAGTGCAAATGAATGCAGCTAAGAGCTTTACTATCGGCTTTATACATATGATATGTAGAATTACAGACTGGATTTTTCCATGAGGTTTAAAGTTTTATTTATAGCACCTATCCTCAATAAAATCAAATGTCTCTTATTGTCTTACTGTCTTACGTCCCATGCAAAATTCCAACCTCAAGTCTTGCTCACATTCAACTCTGGCTGCAGAATTATAAGCTGTTTTTGAACATTTAGCCCCCAGTGCACATTTATATACATATACACACCAATTCGGAACAAATTATTTTTATGGTTCGCAATAGCTGCACTAGCGTGTTTGAGAATCTGACAGATTTCTGCATATGTAATCAAGATCTCAGTAATCCTACATAATTAGCCCACATCAACTTTTCTAAAACAGTCATCTTTCCGTATAATAAGAGGGGATGTTTACAAGGCTCATTTATCTTTACAGTTGGTAATTTAATAAAACTATGTTTTCAAGACCTCAACACTGAGTTAACAATTGAAAAAGGAAGTTATGGGGGTAAGAGCATCTTGGTCAGTGACTTTCCTTGAATGCAGAATTGAAGGTAAAAGTTCTACTGAATTTTCTGGTTACAAGAAAACTTGTATCCAAATGAGGATGTACCCAAACAATGAGCATGAGTCAGCTCCTTCAAACAGCTTTTACTCCATACTATTATGAACTCACAGGTCTGTTCTCATGTACATTTAGAGGAGCTAGCAGTTAGCAGATAAGGTTTTCAAAAAGCTTCCTAGAAAAAGTCTAAAACCAGAACTATAAAACATTTTCTTTGTTGTGCAAAAAGGAGGGACAGCCATTCAAGACTTCATTTCAGTGATTAATCTGTCGCAAGTTGTCAATAAAGGGTTTCATTTAATATATATATATATATATACATACATACACGTATAGGCACTTACATGTATAGTGTGTGTGTGTATTTACATTTATTAAGTCAGACTGAGATGACCAACTCAAGTGAAAACAGTTAAAATTGCAGCTTTCTAGATGTACAAAACTGGGATGCTTAAACTGGGAACTCTAAGTTCACTTACATATATATGTGTGTGTATATACTTATATACTTTTATATATATATATATATATATATATATATATATATAAAAACTTCATATTCAACTTTCCTAGTCACTAACAGAATTACGGTTACAGACAATTTTCTTACAGTGGCGTTAACAAGTTATAAAGACATTTCCATATAAGATGCTAAGAAATCAAAAGAAATTAAGACATAACAGGAGAAAAGCTTGAAATGAAAGGATGTTACATTTATTTTTAATCAAATAACAGATTGCTATTAGATAATGTTAGGTAGTCCCATGAACTAACCATGATTTAGATAAATTATCCAGAACTCATTAATTTCTGCATTAATATGTGAAAAAAAATAAATATATAGAGAGAGTTTTCCCCTGCTTCTTGACCCAGGAAGAAAAATCCTGGTTAACTAGAAGCAAGAAAAAGTATATCATGTAAAAAAAAATACAGATCAGTGAGAATAAAACAACAAAAAGAATAGTTCCCTACCCATTACTTCCCACTGTGTGAACTTTTGACATATCAGCAAACTCTTCCTTTCGCTTGCTACTACTGTTGTACTGCTCGCTGTACAGCTTTAAGGACATCTGTTCAACAGCATCTCTTTGTGCTTCCAGATAGCATAGCTGAACCTCAGCCTAGAATAAGAAAACAAAAAGAAAAAAACAATAGATTATTTTTAAAAAAATCAGAAAGAATGCATTTAAAACAGCTTTTGGATTGCAACAGTTTTAACACAGAGTATATACACCATCATTTTTCTCTTTGCATTATAGTCAAAAATGTTGAAGCAGTAAGTCGGATAAAAGTACAGTGTATTCCCAAATGCTAGAACTGAAGTATTTGGGTAACTACCATGGAATGTGCTAGATAATCCGTGAGATCTATATCCCATCAAACATTGCATAAAAATGTTTCGATGTTAATGAAAATGATATTAGAAATGACACTATTTCAGAACAGGTAGGTGTATAAACTAACATTTCTCAAAGGCTTCGATATTCATCTTTTCAACACTTTGCCTCCGCCTTATAATTAATGAAAATCATATTGTTGTAGGCAGTTTTATTTTAATTTGCAAATGTAAACAAAAACAAGCAACTTGGCATTATTCACATTCTGCTTTCCCGTAGCTGTTGTCCATGATTACTCAGCAATTTTGATTGCATGATAGAGGCAATAAGATAAAAATGGCGTTTTCCATCAGACTCTGTGCCTGGCCAGAAGAATGTTGAATAATATTTGGCATGATAACTTATTGAAAAGACACTTTATTTATTGCAGCTGTAGTGATCAATTTGATTCTGTAACTCAGAAAACCAGATGATAAGAGGATGAAATCTGCTGTGTGACACACTTGCCCCTAGGAATAGGGAAAAGAACAGAGGGTAGAATAAGTTCAAAAGCACTTGGGGACCAATATGCTATTGTTTTCTTTTAATATGCTTCAGTGAAAGAAAAAAAAAAAAAAAAAAAACGCATTACAAATTCTGACAATGCTTCAAAAACTGCTACTTCTGTGTAACTACATACTAATTTCTATAGTGGAGAATGCCTGCTGAAATATTTGGTAACATGGCAAGTACACACAACAAGCATGGAGGAAATTCTGTGCAAGAACAGAATTCCTTCACAGGGAAGTGAAGAGTTTGCTTAGTTGTTGACAGCACGGCAAAGTTACCAGTCTGTGGAAGAATGGCAGCTGTAAAGAGAAAGCAGGGAAAGGTCTAGAGTAGAGAAGGAAAATGTGCAAAATCCAGACTAAGGAAAAATGTAGGCAAGTGAAGGGAAGCAGGCACTGAAGAATGGCGGTGGGGAAAGTCTGAAAAAAAGGTTCAAAGGTCTCAATAACAGTTGTGTATATTTGCATATACCTTGCTTTAGCATTGATGCAATTTTTGATGAGTAATAATACAGCTATTTGGAAAACCCATTTCCTTTTCATTTTCTTTCAAACAGCTTCTTACAGTGAAATTCATTATATTTGGCAGTAAATCCCAACATGTTTTTAGAAATTAAACAGAAAAACTAGCAAATTTTCCAAGGAGATTGCAGATAAAAATCCCAAGTAAAACATTCAGATCTGTTATTGCATACACAAGTGAAATACAAAGTTTTCAAAATAGTGGAAAATGAACACGCAGGGTTACCCATGAAGAAGCATTACTGGCACACAACACTAGTTGGGACCGTTCCACTTAGGGTAGGCTGCTAAGGTTGGAAAGAGCTATAAAGCACACTACTTTCAGAAACTGTAATTAAAACTGCTGCTTATACAACTCAGAAATGACCAAAAGAAGCAATAAACACACACCATTACCTTCCTGTTCCCCTCCTACCTCCAAGTACCTTTTCCTTTAAAAGGTGATAAACAATCCCCTTCCTACAGGGAGTCCTGATTGAACTTTTTTGGAAGGATTCTTCACCAACCAGGATAATCTTTCAGATGAGTATTTTGTACTGTCCACATAAGGCTATCAATTTTTTCTTTTAATTTATTCTTATCAGAAATGACTTACTCAGTTTGTTTTCATATTAGTTATGGTTGGGCATGACACTTCCATGTAGGCATGACACTTTCAGTCTAAAGCCCTGTTGTGAAAGTCTGATAACTTTCCAAAACAACTACCTTATTATATATATATATATATGAAAG
>CM021735.1:11162077-11443965 GCA_011075105.1 Heteronetta atricapilla
TGACTGTTTTAAGACTAGAATTGAAACCTTCTGGATAATTTAAAGTAAACAATTTCCCTGCTTTTCAAGACGGACTTGGAAGTGGAGACAAGTGATAATACTGCTTGCTTTTTTCCTACAATTTTTTTCTGATCTTTAAATTATGTACACAGAATAAACCCAACACTTCCCGTAAGTAGTCCAAACGCAGGAAATTCACAGATAATCTAGACTCAGTAACCTCCCATATATGAATTAAAACTCAGCCCTAATCAAACACATGCTATTTCTCAAATAGCACAATAATCTCAATAGTTCAATAGTTGAGATAAATTCGGGGGGAGAGGCATTCGGGGGGAGAGGCTTTTACTAAATCCTCCTTTCCTCCCCCCTCCCCCCCCCCCCCCCGAAGTTTCCTATATATTTTAAAAGAAAAGGAGAAAATTATAGCAAACCTCTTTTCCCACATCTTTCAATCTCTTCACTTGGAAAAAAAAAATGTAGATAGGTAAGAACTTTAATCAATATGAAAATCAAGAGAAGAAAATGGAGGATGAAATAGAATAGTGGGAGAAAGAATGTACAGGATAGGCAGAGTAAATAAATATATGGAGAGGGACGAATGTGCTTCCATTGTTTCTTCCTCACAGTTAGAAGGACTACTGAGGATTATGAACTCCATTAACATCAGACACTATGAATCCTGAATACAAGTAATTTTGTCCCAGTCCAGGTAGCACTGAAATAGGACCCCTCTATCAATCAACTATCTCCATTTTTAAACCCACTTGCTGTCTTCAACTATTGCAAATACTTACAGCAATTCAAACCTGAGCAGTGTAGAGTTTCAGATGGATCTCTCTGATTTCTTGTCTGTATGAATTCATCCATCTCAGTGTTGTACTTAAGCATTTTTTGTCCCTGTTCTACTGATATCAGCGGCAAATCCAAAGAGGCTTTGAAGACCTCAAGTAGGTATTGATCACTTTAAGTCTCAAAAAGCTACATTCTGCAGAAGCTGAACTAACTGGCACACAGCACAATCTAGAAAATAGTACATGGCATATATGCAGTAAATCTACTGCAGTTTATTTTCATCTTAAAATCTTTAATAGGAATGAAGGATGAGTTTTGCAGTATTCTGGCAGAATAACAGTAGCATCTTTATTAATTGCTAGCCAACAGAACAGCTACTTGTTTTACCCTCTAGTTTGAGAGTGCATTTTCAGATTGCCCTACATATGCTTTCATGTTACTTAAGGCAACTCTAAGAACTTAATCTCTATCACAAACACACCACTATAGATGTGGATGTCTCGCAAATCCTAAGAAAGCCTGATAAGATATGCATCATTCCAAATATACGTAATAGAAATTGGATGGGAGGCAATCATTCATTTACTCTTAATACCCGAATGCAGAAGTGAAAGACTGAACATGCCAAAAAAAAAAAAAATGCTAAGATGCTCAGCAGTTGTTTTCCACTTCATGGTTCACCTATCCTACAAGTGACATTTTTGCAATAAAGACATAATTACAAAGATGCTGGTGATGGTTTGTGGTTTGGTTACACAAATGCTCTAACCGTCACTGTCCTACCAAGAAGGAATGAGTTTACAAGATTCAGTTGTAAATTAACCTGAGATATTTCCAATAATCAAATGACAAAACACTCTGATTTTTCTGAGCCCAGAGGACCCAACCTCCGTACATGACTATGAAAAACAGTAGTCTGTGGGAAAACAGTGAACATTTTCTACACTTGTGCCAAATATTCAGATCTAGTCATGAGCTAATAACAAATATTTTTAAGGCTATCTTCAGAGAGCTCATTTTCTAAAAAGCAAGAGCTTATAAATAAACTGAGGGAGCCTGGTGTACAGACTCTACTTTTTAAGACTGGCTTTGCATGACAACATAGAACGTCCTTTACTATACAGATCACTATATAACACGAAAGGGTAATCAGAGACAATACCAATCAATGAAAATACACTGTATTTCTTGTTAGACGTACATGTTAGAATGACCTTATTCTGAAGTGGAGAAAGACAAGACATGGGATAATGGCTGTTACTGTGGGAGGAAGGAGATTGAAAGGTTATAAAGAGAGTGTCAAATGAGAGACTCAAAATTTACACCAATGTAAATTAGAGATAAGAACTCAGTGTTGTGTTGTTGTGCTGTAAACAATTGTTATATTGGAATGTGCTAGAATAAATATCTCTGAATTTGTGTGGAAGGGAAAGTGTTTTCCAGCGCTGTTTCCTAGAGATCATGTCGTTTGTTAGGAACTACATTACTGTAAGCAAACTATTCTGTTTTAAATACACAAATTATACTATATTCACTTGACTTTGAAAAAGTAGAAAAAGCTGTACCACTTGTACACTACACTGTAATTACTACAGAATTACATGTGAAATACAGGCATAATTTAATTTTTCTGCCATTGGTTAACTTTAAACTGTATAAAAATATTGTCTCAAAGCACAGGTTCTAGCTTTTGCCAAGAAGGGAAGCAGTCAGAGGGCGTTATGCAGCATGTAGACTTAGAAGACTCATCTGCATGTGTAGTTTATGGAAGTACAAGTACTCAGCTGCATCATTCTAAAAGGATGCATATCCCAGCTTAGTACACTTTGTAATTTAGGATTACAAGGATGTTTGGTGCATACTTGTAATTTACATCCACAGATAAAATTGGGAGTAATTCCTTACCAGAATTAAGTAGATCAATGCATATGACCACATAAATGCTACTTTCAAGCATTTTTTTCTGTTTTCTGACACAATATTCTGGTTATCTGTCCACATTAAAAAGTTGTGGAGAAGGTCTAATTACAGGACACAAAACAGATCCTGGTTCTGTCTGCAGCTAGTGAATAAAATGATATTGCGGAGTACACAGCTCAAAATATATTCCATGGAGATGCAGCTGAGGGATAGTTATTTGGCAGGCAAGAATTTGACCAAAGACTGTACAGACTGATCATCCACCACTCCATCCCCACAGCCAGCCAATATGTCTTCTGCTGCTGGAAACACTTAGGGTAGAAGCAGGACTTCCAAGAAGTTACCCTGGTATTTTAACTGGTATTCCCCCACTTCCCTCCCCTTCCTCTGCAAAATGTAAACAGTGACCTTGCTGCAATTGAAATTCTTCTTAGTCTGTTACCCTTCCTGCTTTTAGCTCCCCTGCTTTTAACATCCTTCATCTTGCACACTCTCTTCAGGACTGAATCAGATTAAAAAATAATCCTATATCGTAAACTGTGTTTACTGAGAGCTGAACATCTGATAGTCCTATTACAAAGGACACACTGTGTTTTGATCATGCAGGAAATTAATTCTGTTAATCAGGGCATGCTTGTTACCAGTTAAAATCTTAGCAAAGTGTTTTTATCAGCATAAATCTCAGAAATGCTTTTATATCAGTAATAACTTTATCACTGTATTTTTCAGAGTACTAAAACCATCACAACAATATGAAACTTCAACACAGGAGAAGCAAAATTACAAGGCAATAACATTCTTCTTTATCAAGGTACGTAAACTCATTGTGGAGTATAAGTAACAGAAGTAACAGCGCGGTGAAGCCTGTCCAGAGTAGCTATAAAATGAAATTTTAGATAGGTTACAGCAAGTCTGTAACTTATCAGGCAGTTCCCAGATCAAGAATTAATTCAAGGAAAAAAAAAAAAAAAAAAAAAAAGCCAGTAAATAAAGCAATACATTTTGGAGGGTTTCCCTTGGCTTTCAGAGCTACAAAGTTTTTTGTCGTTTTTTATTTTTTTTTTTTTTTTTTTTGTTTTTTGTTTTTTGTTTTTTTTTTTTGCTATAAAGATTAGGAACATGACCTGTGACTTCAGGACAGTGGAGTGCAAATGCAATCAGTTGTGTGGCTTCAACAGTATTGTCTGACCAAATCCATGGAGGTGTCCTGACCATTGTGTTAATTTAAAATCTGGACCTCTGATGTCTAATTCCTGATCATCCCCCCTGCCTTTGCTTCTGTTCAGTATAAAATTAAATACACTACAGGAGAATGGCATGCCCTGTGTTTCAAACAGATCTCAGCTGTTCATCCAGAGAAGTTCCCTTTATCACAAATACCAAAAAACAGTGAAGGAAAGTATGAAAGGAATAACCTCTCCAGAGACATCTAGGACGGTGAATAGTTTTGACAATAGCAACCCAAAATTGTGAGGTGAAAAAAATAATCCTCATAAGAATGAAAATTGAACAGTGAGCAGTATATTTTGCTACTTTTGTCTTGCAGGTCATCTCCAGCCACAGAACTAGTGAGTGACTGGCAGGATACAAAAGAAGGGTTTGTAATAACCAGGGACCAGGTGGAGAACAGGTTTGCTCCGACAAGGAAGCTCACACAGAGAGGGCTGGGATGACAGAACAGTGCTTGCTAAAAACAGGCAGAATACACAAATTAGCATGTTCATTGAATGCATCAATGTAATGGTTAGAGTGCATTTAATCAAAACTGTCAAATGCCTTCCAGCTTTCTTCAGTGACACCTCTTGGAATGCCACCAGAATTGCAAGACCCAACAGTCCCACTCCTACAAACTCTGAAGAATTCATCCTATTACAGAAGCAATTTATCAGTGCAACCTTCTCCCTTGTTTTCTTTCCAGTCCAACAGAGAAAATATATTTTGGGAGGTCAGAATGCAGGTATGCTGTATTTAAACACAAGTTTGAACACCTTTTCAGGCCAGCCTCAAGATTTTGAAATAGTCAGGAAGAGGAAAGACTAGTTAGACATAGAAACCCTCCCCTCGGTGTGCTAAAATTGTAAACTTAATTAAAAACTCCATTATTTGCACAGTTGTGATTGTTCCTACCATTCCCTTATTTGCACTTTTAGAACAATGAAGTGGCTTAAAAAGAGACTGTAAAGAATCTGCCTATCATGCAAGGCACCAATATTTCTAAAAGTCATGCTTCCCTAACAGGCTGGGTTACTAAACCATATGTAACAACCATGCACCTAACTAGATCTGCACGTCTGGGCATTCAAAATGGCAGTGCTCTTCAGGTTGAAGGTACAAATGGTCAAAATTTAGGACAGTGGATGCATGCAGGAGAATCTTGGGCATGATCACATACCTTCCTCTGCCCCCATCCCTACAGTGATGAGCACAGACATTTCTAATTAAAAAAAATAAAAAATAAAAAAATAAAAAAAATGGGGGGAATGCAGTTCTTGCAAAACCAATACCTCCAAGGGAAAACTACCCAACACATCCCAGGAAGGTATGACCGAGCTAATGTAAAAATATTACGGCCTTTTTCCTGGAAACTTTGCTCAAAGGTCTACTTTGTGCATATTTTGGAGAAATCTCTTCTCACCACTGGGAGCTGTACAGACTTATAGCGAAGTGAATTCTGATGACTAGTTTGAAGAATTTGCCCTTCAAGTTACTTGAAATTATTATATAAAAAATCTCTCTGTAATAAATATATGGTAATTATTTAATTCTTTAAACTTATGGTGCATGAATCTGCATTCACTTTGGTAATACACATTGACTTTTAATTACTTTTACCATACGGTAATAGTATTCCTGTTTTATGTTTTGATATCTTTTCATTAACTGAGATTTTTGCACATTTTTATTATTTATCATGCTGAAAGGAACCTACACAAAATGCAAAAATTACTATTAAGATGATGCTGTATTAGAGATAAAGTATGGAATGTTACACTGCATCATTTGTGAGCATGCGACATAGTAATTATTTTAAGTAGTGCATAAACAGTTTGATTTTTGCCAAGTAGCTCCATTTTAAGCTTTTATATGCTTGACAAATGTTTCATATTTATTAATCATTACAAAGATTTCTTTTAACAACTTGTTTGACAATTTCTTGTACATATTAACACTTACAAAACTAGATAATTTGAGCTAAAATCTCTTTTTGATTCAATACTTTGAATCTGGCTCAGTAGTGTCAAACATTTTCAAGTCCAAACTCCTACATGAAGTTTAGATCAAAGATTCTTACTGAATGTTTATTTGACTTGTTCTGAAATTCAAGGCACTTCTTTCCACACCTAGAATATACACTAATTTGGTGTTATATTACCCCTAGAGAGGGGAATGTTTTCTTACTGTACATTTTGTATGTATATTTAAATTAAGATCACTTTTTTCCTCTTACAGGGAGAAATAGTTACAAGGTATTTCTGACTTTTTACATAGTGAACTGCTAACAATACCAAATTGTGCAGATATGATCACAGGAGTGTTTTCCCTGCAAGATTAAGGAAGAACAGGCAGACCATGAAGACTGATAAAACCTGCACGTTACTTAATTAATGTATTTAACAAAAAATGGGAAATGCAGGCTTAGCAATTTTCTCCATACATTATCCAAATACTTTTCCTATCCAAATACTGTGATATGTATATATATACGTACATATATATGTATGTGTATATATGTTTTTGAGAAAAATTCAAAACTGAAAATTTGCAAAATAATTTGTGAAAGTTTTAAAAAATACTAGTAAAGGATGGAAATTACTGTAGCAACAGCAAAACATACAGCTTAATATGTTGATTCATACAGTTACCTTGCCATGTATAAAAAACAAGCACACACTGCTGCTCATTTGAGTTGTTTACGATCCTCAGATGAGGAGCCTCTTGATGCACCTGGCACCTACTGAGATAGAGGGAACTGTAAAAAGATAACTGTTTTAAACATAAAATATTTGTATTGCTGAGAGGTCAGCTTTACCGCTGACTTCACTGCAATTTGCATACTATTAAAGCATTACCCATAATGTTTGTAAAATTTAATTTTAAAGCTATGCTGTTAAAGATGTTTGCTGAATTGTAAGCACCTAGGACATTTGGGAAATTTGTTAACACTTAGTTCCAGTATTTTAGCCTCAGTTTGCTTTTTATTTACTCCAACCCCACCAAACACACACTTACTATTCTCTTCTTCCACTTTATGACAACAAATTTTGAACACAACAACAAAAAAACACAAGTGTATTGCAAAAGTACAGTAATAGAGATAACTTCCCCTTTTATTTTCAATATATTTAAGTTTGTTTAAAATGTCATTAATTTATTTATTTATTTACTTTTTGCTGGGGGCTGAGATCCAATTATACTCCTATATATATTTTTCTGCCTCACTCTAATACAGGCCTTCTCATTTAATCTTACAGCTCGGTAATCACAGTCATCCAGTTTGTGTTTCAGTGCTGCATTTATGCTCACCTCATCCTCTTCCCCTGGATTTCCACCCTCCTTCCCCATTCCCCCAAGACCTTTATTTACTCCCTGTCAGAAACTGCAAAATTGAAGATGTAGAATATGAAGACACAGTCTTTGCTTCCTGTGCCCTGCCAGACTATCACTTCACTCTAAAATACACATACTCTGGGAAGTACTGATATTAACTCACTTACAATGGCACATGAACTACAGTTCCCTTTGAAGTTTACAGAAAAGTTGTCTAGATGATAATGGAAAGGATGGAGTAAAGAAAGAACGACAAGAATTGCTTTACATACTAATAACAACGATTTAGTTATCAAAACACTACAGAACAAGCATGCCTTTATACCATTCTCTAAAAAATTTAGCTTCCTAGGGTTCTAATAGGCTTTTCCTATGGCTCAGGAATGCACGGTAGCACTCAGCCCAGTGCCTGTATCCTTATTTCAAAGAGAATCATTCAAACCGACATCCACCCTGTCAAGAATCTTGACTTTGAGCTGCTAATGCAGAATAAAAATCAATATAAATTTTGATCATTTGATGAATATTTACTTCTTTCTTTGGAGCTTGGGGATTTAGAATTGAAAACTGCTGAATCAAGTCATTTTATTTTTTTGTGTTTGTGCCAACACCAATTTACTACCCTCCTGAAAGTTCCTGAACAAGATGTCTCATGTGGCATACATGTTGGTTTTTCCTGTCAATCATAACTGTGTGCCAGTAGGGAACCATAAACATTTTCCTTTCATACTCTTAGTTCTCCAAAAAGAAGTATTTTGATTACTTCCCTGGAAAAGGTAAACTTGTCTTATTTAGACATAGTGTAGAATGCCTATGTCTATTTTTCTAGGACAGCTGCTGTGCCTATTTTGATACTATCTATTAAACATTTTATTGTCAGTATGAATTGCTTCCTGCAAAGAAACAGTTTACATAAAGGAGTCACTGCAAACAAAGCTCAGTAACACAAAACAGATAAAGATGTACATTGACATTATCACTTCCCCTATATATTTTCTCAACAACTGCATGGAAATTCTGACCAGTATAATTTACACCAAATGTTTGTGAAAATGAAGATAGCAGGAGATAAATAGATCCCACAAGTGAGCAATTAAGATGTGACTCTAGCTTGCATTTCATCTTAAATAGAAATGTACCTTCAATCTTAATAAAACAAGGTTCTAAAAAATGTGTATGTAAAGCTCCTATGTTTCCATAGTGATGGGGTGTGGGGGGAGAAGAGGGAAAAGGAGAAATGATGCTTCTAAATTTGAAAAAGACCCAGATTAGTTCAACAAGAACTGTAAATGCAAGCAATTTTCATCTTGCAAAATTTTTTATATATGACTCAGTGGCAGACAGGCTTTATCTTAAAGAGCAATTTTGTTGGTCTCTTATAAATTAAATAAAAGTGGCAGCAGCTGTCTTTCAGAAGGTTGATATAGGCTTGTATACTCATATGATATTATGTAGACAGATGTTTTAAATAAAATAAAATATTTAGATTGCTAGATACCTTGCTAGATACAAAGGCAATTATAGGATGTCTTTGTTAAATTAAATTTCTCATTTTTCTGAGAAGAAAAAAAGGGAATTGTCCTGGAAACTGTACCAACAGGAAATGATCCTATATCTAAAACAGCTGGAGACTGTAACTAATATAAATTTACTTGAAAATAAAAATGCTGTATGCCTCTAGAGACAGGCAGCAACATGCAGTAAAAACAGATGTGATATAAAATTATTTTTAAAAAGCTCTGTTTATATGTACATGTAAAATATTAAGATATGATCCCCTCATTTAGAGAGACTGTTCAGGGCTAAGACAAAGTAAGAGAACAGTTAAAGCCCAAAAATATAAAATAGTGACATCTCTTTTCTAACAATAAAAACATTTTCTTCATAACTGCTACCTTCTATAAAAACAAGACACTTTGACAAAGTTTCTAATGTGATAACGTTTTATTACATTACCAAGACAAATTTTAGTGGAAACCTTTTATCTCAGAACTTTAAGGTAAGTGTTCAGTCACATCTATCTTATATGTATCAAATTTCCAAAAATAACTTTAAAAGAAAAGCCAATATCCAGCATTCAAATTCTTTTGATACTAAGAAAGCTTTCCATGGTATAAAAAGGGAATTTTGCCAGAGTAAACACTGCACAACTGGGTCTTATGTTGTTGGTGTCTTATGAACTGTGATATAACAGACCACACATTCTTGTCTATGTCTATCTAATGCCATTCAACCAATTTGCTCCCTCCATTTTTGTTGCAAACATCGCAGTATAACAGACTGCATCCGACTCTGTGCAGTTGTAGTTGTTTTACTCTCCCAAAAACCTCCACTACAAACTCATCATGACTCTAGGCCCAAACCCGTTTAACTTATTAAGCTGCAGCACTGAAGGTCTTGACTTACTCATAAAGCAAACATTAAGGGAGTACATGCACCAAAATATATGAAAAAAGCTCTTTACAGGTCTGCCTTTCAAACCATCATTGATAGTAATCTATCCAAATTTGCATTTCTGTGTATCCTTATAAAATGATACTGTAGAATCACATTACTTGGGATGCTTTTTATATAATGTTCTTCCATAATTTTAACAACAATAAAATTTTTTTCTTTCTCACATATAACAAAAACACCCCTGATAAATAAAACCAAACCAAGACAGTAAAACTACTATATAACAGTATACAGCAAGAAAAGTAAATGGTGTTTAAGATTCCATTCAGAAAAAAAAAAAAAAAAAAAAAAAATCATGTTAGATTGCTTTCATTTTTTTCCAGTAGCCTTAATTGGCTAAGTGCCTTTGGTCCGAGTAATACCCAAAGAGACTGAAACTCAGTAATCTTGTAAATACAATGATTTCAACAGATTTTCATCAAAGACATGACCATTACACAAGATTATTTCTCACTTAGAATATAGTTAAAATTACCAATTTACTACAAGATTTATTTTTACAGTATTCTGGACTAACAACAGCCCAATAAGCATGAGACATTTGTCTATTTTTAAGTAAGTTTAGACAAATATTGTCTAAATGTATATTGAACAAACATTTCAATTTCACAAGGAAAGGGAGTTAGGTCCAAAGCAGACTGAGAATGCAAAATCACCCTTCTCAAGATGAAAGGTCTAAATATGACATATGTGTGTAATAAAATGACTACACAATTGCATATTTCAGTGGTTTTTCTTCAAAAAATGTTAGGAAGTATAACTGAGATGACAATAACACACCACAGTATAATGCACATACTTGCTGCATCTTTTTAGCTTAAAACCTGATTCACAAAAATCCCAAGGAAAACTGATATTTCTGCAGCTAAAATAAGATTCATATTGACTTTTGGTATCCAAAGTTCAACTACCACAAAAAATATCTGTCAAAGAAAGATGCACATTTCCATTAACCATAAACAAGACAATAACTTGTGGCTGTAAAGTTCATGTAAAATACATTATACCGTTAAAGAAGTTGAGTACTACTATATGGGAATTCTGGGCACTCAGATTAAGATAGAACTTGATCTGTTTCCAGATACAAAGAAGAGTGATTTCTAAACCATGTAGCGACCTTGCAACACGACATAGGATAAAGGCTCCTGAAGTGAAAACAGTAGTGTTTCCACAGAGGCCACATAGGAATTACTCTTGGAGATACTTCTATATTACATGTATGAACAAAATTTGGATCCTACCACAGAAGCTCACATCCATACTTCATACTTCTTCATCTGTCCATAACAAGAGAAGTTAGCATGCTTTTGAGCTTAGCTTCATTTTAATTGAACCATCAACATCTTATTGGAGCAGGCTCAGATTAAAAGTTCAAGTTTGGAGCCATCAGTAATAATTACCATAGAAAGTTGTATGGTCGCAGGACATTACAGTCTTGTTTATGGAGCTTAGGTAGAATTTCCAATCAGCATGATTGCATCTATTTCTAGTGCTTTGTTAATCGCTTCCTGAAGCTGCTCATTAAAAGCTCCTATGTCAACACATAATGCTGCAGTGGCTGAAATAGAGATTGGGAATACAATCACATCTCTTGGCTTGGCTGAGAAGTAAACTGCAACATTGCTCACTTTATCACAAATGCTGCATTTGATAAAATGCCTCACCATGTCATGGAACAGTGGTCATTTATTTCAGAGGAACAAGCTGAATCTTCACCATTAAACAATGGTTGTGAGCAAACATCATTCTATTTTTGTCTCCCTCAACAATGGAATTGCAGTGAGACCCAAGTACAGCAATTTAACATCTCTCTTACAAGATTCACAGAAGTGATGACAGCCCCAGACAATAATCACTTGCCAATACCATAGCACTTACCTACCAACTGTGAAAGCTCTTATACTGTAGTCAATAATTGAACCGACCAATTCCACTGTGCTGCATGTGATTGGTGATATTATCCCTTTAAGTGTGTTATTTAAGTTTGCAATGCAGTTAATTGAAACCCTACTAGATGCAAATCAAAAGTTTCAGTCTTAATTGAGATATTTTGAAAATTGAACCCATTGCTTCAGGCAGGTGCTACATGAGATTCCATTAATATAGGTAATTAACATTAGCCTCTGCTTTAATTAACATGCACACTTTAATTAGTAAAGCATTAACCAACATTAAAAAATCTGATCTTCATGCATCACAAAAACTGGGAAGTTATGACTATGTTATATTTTTTCTAAGACTGTAAATCATACAACATATATTTTTTCCTTTATATGCATCAATATATACGTATTTTTTAAAAGATATACATAAAAAATTATCTACTTTAACTGAACATTTTAAATGGTGGGAAAGATTTCTTAAGAATATGGAAGAAGTTAGAAAGCTTACATAATACTTTAGAACTTCTGTCTAAAATTTACTAATATATATATATATAGGGTGTTTGTATACCTCTAAATAGTTGCTCTATGAATGAAAATAATTTAGTTGCAATCAGATCCATTACTCCCTGTTAATTCTATGGCAGTGCCCAGGACAGTATTTTTCAGAGCTGCATTTTTAAAATATAAGGCCTGCCCTAGCTTTCTTTGCCATCATGCTTGTTTTAACGCATTTTAACATCAGTCTGCTCCCCAGCGCAAACCACAGATTTGCAAACATCATCTGAATGTCTTCTAGAGTTTGCACAGAGCTCTAAACATCCTCAAGTAGGCACTAGCCTGATCCTCCAAAACTTTTTGTTCTAATGTGTCACAAATCCTCGTCCCAGAGTCCAAGTCACAAGGGAGCTGTGGTGATCTAACTGACCTGGTTCAAGATCAGCTGTTCTGCATGGCAGGTCCCATTTCTATGTGTAGGAGCTCTATAAAGAAGGGAGCTTGAACAAGTGCAGTTACACTTATGCTTTCAAACCAAATACAGGAATGTTTCTCTGATACAGACAATGTCTTTATTACTCTGGATTGTTTCATTATGCATCTGAAGATAAAATTCTTATTTAGAAGTATAACGTGTTCCCACACATATCTAACATGCAGAACTCCACCCAAGACTGAGAGATTAAATGGTGCAGAGCTGCAGTTTAAAAATCCGTCTTTAAATAAAATTTAACCTCAGTATATTTCAAAATACCTTTCCAGACAATGCAAAGATACCTTCATCTTCCTAATCCTTCCCTTCTGTTGTGCATTTAGCCATCTGATCCTGACAGCTTTGCTTTAAATATGGTAAGTTCCATTTCTGTAACCTCATTATTACCACAAAGAAGATTTGTGATCCACTCACTTGTAGATTTTCTGTGTTTCCTTTGTCAATACGTAGAGGTGGAACATCTATTAATTACTGTTCTGTAATTCTTATAATAAGATGATGAATGTCATGGCTTGAATAATAGAGTCAGCTGAAATCTAGATCTGTTTTTAGAATTTCTGCACGTTCCGAACCACTACTGCATTTGGCAGTGAAAGAATGGATGGTCTTAAAGGAGTACATACTGTATTCAAATTGCATCCAAATATCTGCAGATCTCAAAGACAGCATGTACATGTGCAGAGAAAAGAGTATGTCCTTCAATTAGAATTTCTGAAGCTCCTAGAACTACCACATCAATGTCACATCAGGGTCTTACTCATTTATTTTAGTTTAATGGAAAAGAATTTTCATGAAAGAAGCATGAAGAAAAAACATGCTTTAAAATTTGCAAAATTTACTTAATCAAATTGATACACTTTTTTTTTTTTTTTTTTTTTTTTGCCATGGGAATAGATCCTACCTTGTATTTCGTATTTGTAACACACACATGCACTTCTCAAATGTATGACTTCCCAGGCACTGAATCTACATTGATTCCACATGTTTTTTTTTAAAAAGGCTAGATTCCTTTGGTGCAATTTGCCAGATTTTGGGGGATACTGCAGGACATTTTGTGGAGTTTTGAGACTTCTTGAAATTAAAAATGTATTACAACTAAAATAGTTTGCTGAGTGCTGTGAGCATGCTTGGTGGCATGCAGTTGAATTCACCATATTTTCAACCCTACAAAACCACAGCTGGTCTGAAAACAACATAAATAGAGGCAAAATCTGTCCTGACTTGCATTTGAGTTACCCACAGAGACCAGGAAACTATTGTTTTCTGTAAAGCA
Source organism: Heteronetta atricapilla (assembly GCA_011075105.1). Lineage (NCBI taxonomy): Eukaryota > Metazoa > Chordata > Aves > Anseriformes > Anatidae > Heteronetta > Heteronetta atricapilla. The sequence continues at coordinate 11,175,945 of CM021735.1, forward strand.
ATGTGACAATACTTTAAAAACAGTGATTTTGACAACACAGATTTCTTCGAAGGCTGTGTCTATTCAGATTTGTGTGTCTTTACTGAATGAATCCACAAAATTATATTTTGTCTTTTTACTCAGTTGAATTTAACAACTTATTTTCTTTGCATAGGGAGTAAGAATAAAATATGCAATGGAAGTGCTTGAAATATTCAAAACTGCATCTTGAGAATCAAGCTAGCCTCATCTTGAGGTGGAAAACCAGTAATTGACCACATGATGGTCAACAAGCCACAGAAACCCTGGCTGTTCAATAGAACATGCAATAGCTCCACAAAAGGACAGCTCATCTATATGCACATCAAAAAATCATCCTCAAGTCATCACAGCAACACAATTAAATAGCTTATTCTACCTATCCCTTCCTTTTTTTTCAGATAAATCCTACCTCTTTGGGAGCAACGGGGACAACCGAAGAATACAGTGAGAAACTTTAATTTTGATTGCTGCAATCTTCTGCAAATGTTGGGTTTGGGCAACAAAGAGTTTCTGTTTGCTTTCATAGTTGGCTGTACTACCTACATGAACTTTAAGTTAAGATGAATGATTTTACAGAATACTTTTCATTAGTCCCGATACCACATAGTTAAAATAAACAGGCTTCCCTTATAATACTAAAAAAAGAGTTGTAAATAACTGCCCTCAAAATTCTACCATATTTAAAAGTTTTTCATTCATCTGTGCAACCATTTCCAGGTTTCCTTTTGTAAAAATTTCAGACTCTTATTAAAAATATTTGGCTTAAAACAATCCCAGAACAGTTAAGAACATATATGGCATACACTATTATAAAAAAGCAATTTCCAAATCTTCTAAAACCATCACTTTTAACATATGAAAATCAACTTCTCAATGTGGTCAGTGTTGTAGGTATGATTTGCTTCTTCAGTACAGAGATTTTCTTTATTAAACAATTGTGTAAAAGAAGTTTCAGGACTTCCAGTAACACAAGAATTATAAGCATACAGGGAAGCAAGTAGTCTTCATTCACAACATTTTAAAAGGTGGGGGTTTGTTTGTTTTTCCCAGTGAAGTCATCCAAGTGCTTCCTTTCAATATCGTCTAGTACAAATAGACTAAATCTAGAAAATTAAGGCTGGATTCTATTCTGTCAAAGTCAGTGGCATTTTTCTTATTATTTCATGAAATCAAAATATGCTTTTTCAAACCTTTTGACAGAAAAAAAAAATACAAACTATTTCAAAGATTCTTGACACCAACATTGTATATATTTTTAAGACAGAGAATGCATACTGTAGTCATAACTATCATGATATGGGCATGCAAGGAAAAGTTTGAAAGGGCAGAGGAGTCAAGGTTTTTCAGCAGTTATAGGAAAACTTGAGCTCTACTGCTCTATGAATAATCTAGCCCCGTTTTAACATGAGGAAAACAGAGGACAGCACAGGGTTTGGTTAATAATTTGTGCTGCAACTTGATATGTCAACCTTGCTTCTCCAATACTGCTGTAGGAAGAAAGGGTTAGAGTCAGCAAAACTCTTTTATTCACTGTAGGAAGTGCATTGTGCCTTCCTGTACTGGCTGCCACTCCATCTCTACCAACTTTGTTTGCAGCCATACGCTCCCTGTGACGTAGACACAGACAAGTGCAGGCAGCAGGGTCACAGCTACCATAGACAACTGCCTAACTTTGTGCTGAGAGCCACCCCTTAAGCCTTCTGTTCTTTTTCTGACTCTAACAGATGGTCTAATAAAAGATACTAAACTTTGCCCCCCTTACCACACTAATTTGTCCTTACCACACTAAAGTTATGAGCAGTCTTGGACCATACAGTTCTGAAGTATGACTTTAAACACTTCTGGAACAATTCCGTAATTATTAATGGGAAAATGTGTGTGATACACAGCACCCAATATCCTATTGTTAAGAACAATACTTTTCTTAGTCTATGAACATATATAGCTAGCATTCTTTATGAAACAGAATGATAACTATTATTTTTGCCTCATGGAAGTCTGAATAATTTGGCAAAACGTGACTTCAACTCACAAAAGCCACAATGAATATAAGAATGCAACTTTAGAGCTAACTCAATAAACCAAATTTGAAAACTCATATTTTACTTTTCTAAACTTATAAAAGACATTGGATTGTTATAAACAATCAGTTGTTCTGACAGGCATACTATTTATTACATGGCACATCTTTTAATGGAGCAGTGCACCTTATCCATATGTTCCAGTGCACACACTTTGTGTGAGCTTATAATTCCAATTAGTATCCATTTCAATACAACATAACCTGTTGTAATTAAATCAAATCAACACAGAATTTATAATCCTACCACAAAGTAGGAACAGTCCACTTAAATGTTGATTTTTCTCCTAGGATTGTCCCAGAATCCTGGAAATAGTATTTCTTTCTCTGTTGATCTTGCTGCTTGCTAATACTGACATTCACTATTTGCATCTCTGGCAGAACTTTTGTTCATCACTTTTGATTGCTGTCATATCGAGGCACTGTGAGGAGCATGGGAAGTTTCCTGCAGGACTCACAGAGAACTCTGCATTTCTTTTTTCCTTCTTACATATATAACGAGAACACCAGCCTTAAAATCTTTTGTAGTAAAGTTATATATCTTTCTCCACTATATATGAAAAATACAGAAGCTAAATATTTCATATCAGCAAATCTATTTACAGGCTACATTTATGTTTAGTTTGTTTACTTGCTAATCATTTCCTACCAAAGTTCAAGCACAGTATGCTAACTTCACTTAAGGAGATGTTTCTGCAATAAGTGGAAATACACCAGGATTCATGTGGTGCAGTGTACTTTATTTGTATTTTGCATTTTTTAGATAAAAGACAGAAAAGAAATTATACAAAAACTTTGGAGAAAAATTGAAGGTAGGTAAGTTTTGATCGTGTATTTCTTCTTGCCAATTGGCATACATAATAGAAAATGGTAGAGAATAGGTTAAACAGTCTAAAAGGATTTTAACCTTAAATTTGACAGAAGCTAAATGGCTGTGACATTGGGTTCTTCTACTTTATTCCAGCTAGTAATCCACCTTCAAAGTTCCTGTCAGGTAAATGACCTTGTATTTCATTAACTGATAATTAAATGGATTTATTCCACTAACGGTTTTAATTAAAATGCTAGAAATATTGATTACCCCTCTCATCCTTATTCCCCCAGATGAAAAAAAGGTTTTAGGAATGTTTATTTAGAGAAGACAGAGAATTAAATTAGATTGAATCTCTATGAGACCTGAAGACTGGTTCTTTCATTTCTGCTGCTCAAGCAGAAAAAGGTTTCAATTTTTTGATGTTTGATTAATTATTTTGAAATCCATTTATGCTTACCTTGGTGTTTAATTAAAAATGTCATTTTTAGCATAATTTAATTGGCTATCTGTGGAAGACTAACTTCGAACTTATATTTTAAAAATGTTGTTTTTTTAATTTGGGGTAAAAGAAACTTTTTACTTATTTGCTTTTGCTGTAAAGGTATCATCTCATGAATGAAGAACTAAGAAGGGATGGAGCTTAAATGGATTTTCTACATTTGAATCTGAGGATACATATGCTTATGAGTAATGCAGCTTTATTTGGCTGTACACTTGAATCCATTACCAGTTATTCAGAATCTCTAATCTAACAAATATGGAGTGTGTGCCTCCAAATATGCTGGATTTATTGTTACTGGCATTAACAAAACTATCTGCAGTTTCTCCCAAAATGCTTTTAGTATGTGTGGGGATCCATTTGGAAATGGCTTAATACAAAGAATGTAGGACTGAAAAGAAGCATTCAGTTGCATTTATAACGAGCATCGAATGTTAGAAAGGAACGCTAGCTTTAAATGTTAATTGAAAATTTACCTATTTAGTTTCACTCACCTAAACATGCACAAGTGTTTTGCTGTTTTCAAACCATACGTTCTTAACTATCAAAAATTTGCTTTCTGTATGAGCCAGTAGTCCACTGAAGAAGCAAGTGTTTTCCTTAAGTATGAAGGAGATAAAAATCAAATGGTTTTGTCACTTTTCAGTAACAAGCAAAGATATGTTATGGTCTTATAAAGAACATATTTCGTTACCACTTGATAGCCTTAAAACATTTGATCTAGAATACTCTGTCTGGAAAGTGACAGTACCTTAACTGACAAAACTAAAAACTAAATCCCCAATTCTGTAAAACATGCTTAACTTCAAGCATAAGTTGTCCCAATGAAGGGCAACAGGATTACACCCCTAGTCACCACTAGAAATTATGGACTTGCCTAAAGGCTTTGGTGACTCAAGACCCTCATGCTTATATTTTTGTTCCTTTTACCATATTTACTTGTGAATGCTTCATAAATATGGGTCAACAATCAAAGAAAAACTCAATGTTAGGAAAAGACTAATTGCAGTATTTCATTTCCAGTCTGAAAAAGAAGCTCTGCTCTGCAGACAGATAGGACACTGGACACTCAGGCTTGTCAAAAACAGATTAATGATCTATTTTATGCAGTCAGTATAATTTGTATTTCTCCCCTCTTTCTTCAAGAGTTTAATGAAGAAAAAATTTATAGTCCGATTCAAAACCCAACGAATCAATGAAAATATCCTGAATCAAAACATCTGGTTCCAGAAGTCCATTTTTTTACAGTCATTTTAAAACATCATGTGAGTTCTGTGCCTGACCTCCAGCAAGGTGACAGTGGTTTGTGTACTGTCATGAGCCATTTAAGAATTGGGTGGTTTTACAATGATTTACTGTCTAAAAGTCATCCTTGCCTTTTCACAAATAACTGCAAAATAAGGGGAAGGGAAGGGAAGGGAAGGGAAGGGAAGGGAAGGGAAGGGAAGGGAAGGGAAGGGAAGGGAAGGGAAACAGCTTGTGTATTTGTGAGTTGCAGAAGATTTAAGTTGAGGGGTTGAAGAAGATGAATTACGTAGCATGATGTTGCCTGTTTGAAGTCAGTGGATGTTCCACTCCCCTGATGTGCTCATTGTTACAAAGTGCTGCACGTAGTTTTACTCATGCCGCTTTCCCTGGCGTCAGTGCAAGTCCAGTAGCCAGCACACCAAGTCAGACTCCTTCCTGCAAGCATGTACAGTCCTTCCAAAGGACTCATATACAGTCCTTCCAAAGTCATGGCAGCTACTCCAGTGATTATTTTTTTAACATGTGTATAGGTTTGCAGTGTGAGATTGTTAATGCTTTACTGTTATATATGTAGCTGTGAAAGGGAATGGTGAAGCTGGACCTACCAACTTTCACAAACCAGTCACTGTCCGGTGAAGACAGTAAGGTCCATCAAACCTTTCAGTCAAGATGCTGTTTTTCTGACATACCCAATGCAACAATATTTCTGTCACCTTTCAGAAAAGGACTGAAGAACTTGGTTGTAGCATTTTAATTCTGAGTTTTTCTTTTATTGCTGATTTCATTCTCATTCCTGTGAATGTGAGGAAATAGAGTATAATGTTCTTTTCGTTTAATTTTCTGCTATTGATTTGTTCAATATTTAACAGAATCATTTTGCCTTATTTGGTTACTTATTTGGTTTCTATTTTATTGTGCAAATTTATTAAATTACGGAACAATCTTTGAGCATGGGGTGCCTATGAATTAAAATTCTGACAGTGATGATCTATTGGGTATTTTCCATGTCTACTTTCAATGATGATTTCAATTATTGCTGAAGTGAGCAAGGAAAACATGAAATAAGCAAGACGATGTATGTTACTAACTTGGATGTTCATGGACAAAAGAGGATTGAAAACATGTGGAAGCTTTTCAACAAAGAGCAATCACTATACAAAGCTACAAAAATTGCACAAGCACATCCATGTGAAAATGCTGCTGTTGCTATTGCTGCCATTGGAAGCCATTGAATTAGATTATTTTCAGAAACGTGAAATTTTTAAAGATACACATGGCATAGGTTTTACTGCCTTTTTTTCTGAACTTTGAGAAAATAGCCAAGATGAATAACTTTATTTTTAACACTGATATATGACACATTTTAACCTGTCGACATACAAAAGTAGTGCTGTTAACAACTGCAACTTTCTTCAAGTATGCTATGAATCACTGTATTCCTTTTCCCTTTTTTCATGCACCATTGCCACTATCTTACCTTCAGCGGTTTTGCTAGATTTCAATGAAGATGGAACCAGAGGGCACACATTAGAATTTTATATCAGTTCAAGAAGGGTAGAGAAGAAAGACATATGAAGCTAGAATGACATTCATTGAAGGTTCCCTAGGGAAGATAACACATGTTTTTGTCTTTCACCTGCTAGGCATGCTAAATCAGTGCAATGATAAGCTAATTTATGAAATACATTTCATTGAAACCTGGACATCTTTACTGTTTCTAGTTTGGCTATTAGATTTTCAGAAATAAAAGATACCTAATTTAAAAAATGCTAAAAGATTGGTTTTTTTTTAGGTAATGCTTACAATATATGTTTACCAGGACTCTTGGTTTCAGTGCACAAAGAAACATTTCAAAAGCAGTTAAGATTAGCTGAAAGTTAAAATATATACTCACTACTCCTTCAAAAAAGGAATAGCTTTATTTCAAAATCAAAGGACAATTTTACCCTATTTATGAAAATGTACTGAAAAAAAAAACAACCACACTACAGTATCTGTGAGAATGGTGAATGTGTGGCTTACCAAAACAATGGCTCAGCCACCTTACATTAAAAATACAAAGCAATTCAACACTGAGAAGTATATTTCTTATCAAGGCAGGCAGTATAGGCTGCCTTTTTGCTCCTCTGCCCAACACATAGAAGATGACTGTTCAGGAAAGACCTTCAGGACACCTGTGTTCATCAAACGCATGCTAGAATATTTCAATACTTTAATTTCAATTATTTGAAAATGTATTACATTGCTGTTAATGGAACACGGTATTGAGGCAAAGCTTTAAATTTTTCTTAACCATTTAAAAGAACACTGGAAAAAAATGTGATACTTCTGTTATGTTTCAGCAAACAAAAACACCTCAACACTTCATAATCCTTGCTGAACACACTCTCAACAGGAATTTAGAGACAGTCCATAATGCAGATGTAGAGACATACAATCCAAAAAGCATGTACTAATGAGGTTAAATTTTATAAAGTAACCTAGCTGTCTTGCAGATAATTGTGTTTAATTTTAACAGTTTCATGATCAGACACAGATGTGAGCGTAATATCAAAGAGGATTTAATGCTTACATCAGTTATATATCTTAATTTATTCTATTTATCATTTTTGGTGGTGCATTAACAATTAGCTACAATCATATTCTCCCCCCCCCCTTTTTTTTTTTTTTAAAAAAAAATAACATTCTATGGAAAGGTTTTAAGAAAATAAAGTCTTGAAATAATGGACATAAGAGGTCTCACACACCCTTCTGGCTTTACCATTGGGACTTAAATAGTCCTGGTTCTGAACAAAGAAAAAGGAATTTGGAAAAAAATGGAACCCCTGGAAGCTTAAGCACCATTGATGAATATGACTACCTTCACTACCCCCAGAACTGAAGACTACACTTCCCAAAACCTCTATATTTAATCTGCCCTTCAACTGGCTGCGCTTGTTGACCTCAATAGAGAGAGGAATTTTAGACTCAAGAGCAGCTTCAGCAAGGTCAATGGGGCATCATGCATGTTTTAATTTTTAGTGCATGTTTAAGCTTTTCACTGAATTAGTGCCATGGTCTTTTTCTGAGCACTTATGCAATAGTTAGGAGAAAATGTGTCAGTTAAAGTTACCTGTTCGTTGTGGGGGATGAATAAAATCTCTTTCATATTTCATATTTCCCTAGGTGTTTCCATATCTTTTTCTGATGTGCTCTCTACATTCCAACATTTTCTTTACTGATAATCCATTTTCAAGCATTCAAGATTTAGCTATACCGGTAGTAACTTTTATAAACCTAGCAAAAGCATAACTCTCACTAAGCTTTATTTATTATTACTCTATATTGATTTAGTAACTTCTATAATGGATGAGTTAATTCAGTCCAAATTATTACCCCCCATGAATTCAATGCAATCTGCTGCACACTGGCAGACCTCAGTGCTGGCACACTTGTAGATCCCAGTGTAGAAGGCTCCACTGCAATCAGTTAAGTATCTGCTCAGGCATGTTTCTAAGATGAAGACTTTAATAATCAAACATAGAGAAGGCTCAAAACAACCAATTTAAAAGGTGTTTGTAATGCTTAGGGATTCATCAAAGTAATTAATGACAATTCAAATGTATGTATGCATGCATCCAAATTCCCATTATTTGCTAGGAGAATATCTATGCTTAATTCATATAAGTATTTCTAGAAAAGCTTCTATAGATTTGCAGCCCCCTAGGATGTTTGGGCACCAAAGCATCTAGGCAAACATGTCTTTAAATGATTGTGACGGCATAATATTTTATACCATGAAATATCTTTGACTATCTGAATTCCTCTTTTATGCTTGCTAATTAACAAAACGTATACCTGGAAATAGGACAAAAGTAAATGTTCTTTTAAAGACACTACTATGTCTGTCAGATTTCTTGTTACATTGCACCTCACTCTTTCATGACAATACAATTCATCCTCCCCAAAATGACTGTAATGTCAAACACACAGTATTATGGTTTTGCCTTGTTATATGGGAATCATGAGACAACCATTAAGAAGAATCATAATATAATATATATATCTGTAAACAGGGGCGGGGTGGGGGGAACAAACACACACAATGATAGTTTGATACTGAGACTCCTGGGATCTTTTTTAGAAGTGTAGAAGGGCAGAACTGCAAAAATGAACTCACTCCAGAACGTAGGACTGTCTGGATTCAGACTGGCAGTTTGGCATTTGCACTGTTGCAAAAGTATAAATAAACAATATTCTTGATTGCTTCCTGTGATTTTAATGAAAGGTACTTTTTCAGCATCTACATGAGTACAGCTCTTGCTACAAATAAGCTTTAGCCACTAGCACTTTTTAAAACGTGAACAGATTTATGCATAGAAATTAATAACAGCTTTTTCTGAGCTATTTTCTCAGTGCATAGTGTCAGAATGGCAGTGACTCCTTCTGACCTTTAGAAAGAAGGAAGGTCTTTTAGGAAAGCAGATATTCTTCTTTTATAGGGGAACTGTGTAAACATAAGTAATGTGACCATGAACATTTTATGGTCAAGATAATAACAAAGGATTTAGCTTCAGTATTTGCCACACAAAATAAATCTTTAACGGAGATGACTGTTTTGCGACTTCTTCAGCTGAATACAGTGGTGGTTATGCTAACCATCCCTCCAGTGCTGGCAGCCTTATGAGAAATCTCAGAAAACCTTCTCTGTCATTAGACATTCTCAGCTGGTCTCTAAGTGAAGGAGTATCCAGCTCCTTGTCAGAGAAAATGTCATCATAAGATTATGAGAAAGAGGGGAGTGAAGATAAAATTAAGTAAATCAAGGAAAATAGAATTCTGAGGAGGATGTCGAAAGTATATTAAAAAAAAAAGAAAAAAAAAAAAAAAAAAAAGAGAAGATCAGCATCATGCTTAGTACATATTTGAATATTCCTACAGGAAAAGAGAAAATAAAATTGAACTACTGATCTCTTGAGGACCAGACCATCGTACGCAGGATATTCTCTTTTTCTAAATGAACAGATGGTGTGTGGCTGAAAATGGAAAGCTATTCCTACTGACTATCAGGAAAAGGTATGGATATGCAATGAATATTACCTTGAAAGCAGGCACTATTGGTTTATATATACTGAATTTTTCAAGCTTGTGAGGCAACAGGAGTGAAATTTAAAATTATTAGCTATAAGTTAGGATACAGAAGGCTAGATCCAGGACCATTTCCCTAGCATAACCCAGGACCACCTACAGGAAAATGGATAAACTTTAAGACTGATTTACCTTCTCATTTGTTATTCATACAGCGGCTAACAGGAAAAGCCCACGCTTTTCTTAATGCTAAGAAGGCTGTAGACAATATATACATATATAGCTGATATATAGTTTGCCCTATACATTCTTTGAATCCTTGAGATTCATATTGTTTAACCGCTTTTCCTCTTTAATGAGGTGAAAGGAAACAGAAGACGAACAAATGGTGAAGAGATCTAGAGAACCTCAAAAGGGAAATCTTTCTTCCAGGAGACAATCTGATAGATAAGAAGAGAAAAACATTCATGCTTACAATTACATATCTAAATGATTACCTGAACCTTACAATAAATAGTCTGCTTGTCTGAAGTGGGGCCTCAAAGCCCTAGTCATTGCCAAGAAAACCTAAGATACTCAGGAATCAAAGTGTTGACTTCAGTACGCAGTCTTAAACACTTGGGTTTGAAAATTTTTATATTTTATTTCAGTGATCTTCCCAAGGTCAGGAAAATTTTTATGCATAACTCTTTGTTGACATGTATCTACTCAGTTCAGCTCTCTAATACTAGGATTCCTGCTGTTTAATCTATCTTTTTCCAATATCAAAGTTGTAACTAAAATCCTGAATTTGCCATGACTTATACATGTGCTGAACTGTGTGTACCTAAAAGGTGTGTAAAGTTAAAGAGACATGTGAGACACAAAGAGATATGCACATGGGAAGGGATTTAAAAATAGAATTCACATCCCAGGCAAAGTGGCCAGCTTCTCTTACAAAGTATGGAGATAGTTTGGTAGTAAGAATGGGATTTCTGATACTCAGTGCACTGAGCAGGATATTATATAAGGAACCAATAGAAAATGATGAAGAAAAGCCAAATTTCACACTATTGCCTATGAGCCTAAAATAGATGTCACAGAAATCTGGAATTCAGACCATAAAATGCCTCATGAACAGAAGAAATGCACAGAAGTTATCTCCATAGGTTAGCTCTACAGGAAAAGTAGAACACTGTTTTCTTAAAAAAAAAAAAAAAAAAAAAGACCAGGGCATTGGAGTTGCTATGATAAATCTGTTCCTTGATAGCTTGGTAATTAGAGCATTCTCTTGGGAAGTTGAAAATAGAGATTTGATTTCTTATCATAACTGCTCAGACAGCTAGACTGCATGCAAGGTACTGTCTGCTCTTCCTGCTGAAGTTGGGCAGTGAGAACCAGAAATGCAAGATTCCTGATGCCAGAGAAGCAAGAGAACTGTCTTCCTGGCCCTAACCTACAGGCTGATATTAATTTTTCAGTGAAAAATCATTGGATAAAACATATTAGCATATTTCAAATAGAAAGAAAAGCTCAGGATTTCTCCTTTCCAGGAGAAAGGGTATATATATTGAAATGCATGTTCCTTATCGGCAATTTTGTACATACACTAATGCTGTGACAGGCTGTAGTTGTTTTAGCAAAAACAATGAAATAAAGACTGCCAACATAATCCAAGTTTTCAGTCATATGGGCCACGTTTCAATATATTGTACTACCATCAAACATTTACCCTGGCAAATGTACACACACGTATACTCTACTAGGACACTCTTACAGCTTCGTTTACACAAGCACTAACACTTACTCTAAAACATAACAGTCTTATTTACAGGAACGATAATAAATCTTTCTCAATCAAGGTAAGAATATATTCCTATGTTAACAAATTTATTTGGGCTCATTTAATGCTTTCTTAACAATTTACTTCTATGTGTAGCCAAGACATAGCTTTTTATGTAGCATAACATAACAGTAACTTCCAAGATTTTATAAAAACTTTGTTCCAATTTCTTCCTATTCACATCATCCATTTAAAAGAAAGATATCTAATTTCAAGGATTCTGTCTCTACATTTTATTAAATAAAATCTGCAAACTGCAAGAAAAAAAGACAGCTGCCAAAGAAGTATCAGTGAAAAAATTCCATGGCCTGAAACAGGGAGGCATGAAATTACATTAAAATTTTAAATGGAAACAGAAGTTTTCCACCAGTGTAGATAAAAATCTTTTAGAGATAAAACTGTTTTGACAAAACTCTGCAAATACAATGCTCCTGACTGCAAGGTGATTATTGAATGCAAGTGGGAAAAAAACGAAAAGACTCCAAAAAAGAGAAATGCTAAATTTACAAAATATAGACCCAACCACTGCAGTATGATCTTTCATTTTAATTATGTTCTTTTATCATCAATATATAGTCATGTATAACAAGAACAAAATAGCAATAAAGTTAGTTTGCAAACATGAAAAAAGCAAATAAAATAATACTGATACCTAGTTAATTAGCTTAACAGCTTTTTTATCTTGTGAAATAGTTTCCCTCAAACAAAAGACAGTATTAATCATCTGTTGTTCTATTCTATAAATGATAATACATTTCTAGAAACCTAATGATTCTCACTTTTTTTCTTAGAGATGGATTTTTCAATGGTCAGAGAGCTGGAAGCAGATTTTTCAGCACAAATACCTTAACATGACTACTGTGCCTCTTCACATAAGATCTAATACCAGAGCTCAAGTCAAGATTCCCTCATATTTCTCAGTAGGGTCTCTCTCCCTTCCTTCTTAAGAAACATGTATCTGGATCCTAATTCTACTGCATAAAACACAATATCAATATGTTTTACTGCTTTATTCTTCCAGGTTTATGATCCCACAGTCACACACATGCAGAACAACAGATGCCAGCATGATAAATAAGCAGTAACAATAACCGCAATATTATTATTATAACTCCTTCCTGGAATTCCTTAAATTCCTGGGAATTCTTGAAATTTTTAGCCCTTAAAAAGTTACATCATACACTTACTCAAAACATGAAGAGTTGTAATACAGATGTCTCTTTCTCAGCCCAGTTTACATTCAAGCATCTTTCCCATTTCACCCTTTCTTCCTGCCCCATTGCTCTCCTAAAAATCCAGAATCTAGCTTAGGATCAAACACTATGATACACTGATTTGTCCAGGAAAGGCATTGTTCAGATATCTAATCTGCTGATTAGTTCTAAAATAATTATAATTTCTGCTGATTTTTTTTTTAATGTCTTGTTCTCAGAAACATCCTTTAAGTCATGTATGTCTGTATTTTTAATACATAGCTATGTGTGAATTGCACTGGCTATTTTGTCAATTCCATACATAGCCCATTGGAGTAAGTTCAACACATGCCTTCACCCTTTTCCAAATAATAGAATATGCAAGACACTGAAATGACACAAAAGTAATACCAAAGTATTATAATTATAAAAACATCTCCCTAAGAGAATGCAGACTTTTATGAATAAGTAACCTTCTCTGAGGATTGATTAGAACAGATGTTTATGTTTGCACTTATATAGTTGTTTAGAGATGGTTACAAATGAAAATGGATGTATTAAGTTTCTTTTCAAGCATACTACAGGCTGGAGACAAACGATGACAAGTATCTGGGGCAAGCCCTTTAGGCCTTAGAAGAAGGAGGGACTATTCTTTCCCAAGGCCCCATAATCATTTAAAATGATGAGGGTTTTTTAATGATTTAATATAGTGAGTTGAGCTACATTCCATTAGATATAATTAGACCTAGACAGGAAAGGTAGATCTGAAAAGCTAATGAAATATTATTCAGATTGAATCTAAGATTGTTGATTAGGATAAAGCTACCCCTGATTAGTATAAACAAGATAGGTGTTAGAGACCTTATTTTTCTTTTTAATTTCATTTTTGTGTTACTCCAAGGAGAGTCATACCTTGCCATTTACTTAAAGGAGGTACATCTGGAAATACTATTTTCTATATACTTCCTAATATTTTTTCCTTTCATATTCTTTTACTTTCAAAGTCTTCATCATTTGACCTCTTCCATGCCTGTAATCTTATTTCATTAAACATATTCCATAAGATTCCTACAACGCACCACAATCCTCCTCCATATGGAAAGTGCTCATTTTGCAAGGGGTTGGCACAAGATCAGTGCTCTCCATGAGTCCTACTTAAGCCCCATCATAACTTCTTCAAACAGTTCGTAGCTATATAAACCCCTATGTTGAGGGATTAAGTAAGATCTAAGTGATGTATGGATTTTGTGCTGGCCTTCTGCATTGTAGTGAATTTCATCCTTTATCTAGTCCCACTCCCAGCTTTATGCTTTCTCCATACTACTTCATACACTTTCATCAGCTTTCCAAATCCTATGTGTCAAGCAACCTCTGAATCCTCATACAAATCTCCCTTTAAACCCATTTCTTTCATAAAATCACCCTTGGTTCCAATGCCTAAATACACGATGCTTTTGGGACTTAGAAAGCACTCAATGAAAAAAAAAAAAAAAAAAAAAAAAAAGCTTTCTAAAGAAAAAATGAAGAAATTTTTCTAGACGTATGTGTCCCAAACAGAACTTCTGGCATTGGTGTTCAAATAGTGAATTAATGATCGAGCTGCTTTTAGCCTAGCACTTTCAAAACAGACTTTGAAAGCCTGCAGATGAAATCTGAGAAGTTCAGAACAATACTATTTTTGAAACGTCTTTTGGACCACATTCAATTTGAATGCTTTTATTAGTCTTCTTTGCTTGTAGAAAAATGTTGTACCTTAATTTAGAAGTATTTCTGGAATGTAATAGCTTGAGGTGTATATTAATATTTCCTTAGATTTATTGCACAAAAATATTTATAAAATTATGTCACGCATTATTTCTCATATGGCAACTAATCTGGGAAATATCCTGTGGGCAATAGCCTACACTAGTAACTTTTAAAAGGGACACCTCATCTGCCTCTGGGCAAATCTTCAACCTCAAAAAACAGAGCTCTTTTTAACATATTACTCAGGATGAGATTTTTTGACCAGATGAGTACTACTAAATTGACACTGCAATAAATTGATACTGGTCCCTTAGACACTGATAGCAATGTATTATGTATGGAAAATATGTACGTACATACACATACCTATAACATTAGATAATTTATGCCTTGATAGAAATATACATGCAGAGGGCATTAGGTGGGTAGAATCCAGTGACAGACTCAGCTAATTGGTAAGTGGGCATTACTTGTGCTTTTGATTATTCTTGCTAAAGATTTTTTTTTTTAAAACGGGCAGCCTAGAGCACAGCTAATTTTTGTAGTCCATGTTGCTGTAGGATCATAATGGCATTCTGCTTCCAGTCAAGGATAGAAGTTACCTTGGATTTATCAGACATAATTTCTATCAATGCTATTTCAGATTACATTTTAATTCATTCCTCTAATCCATCTACAAAAGACTATTAGTCACAACTAATTTACTAATACAGCTCTATTATAGGAAATGCTTTCTGAAGTAACTCTGATTTTAATTAATCTCTATTGTGTGCTCAGTCCAGATTTTGGAGTGACAGATACACAAATAAAAACAGACAATGAAATACACAAATACAAATCCTCTTTCTTTCATGTAGTACCTATCATGCTTACATTTTAATATGCCAAAACAGAGAATTTTGTATCTTACATACTAGCACCTCTCTAATTCTTTTTTCTTTTGTGGTCCCATAGCTTTGTGAGAGATACTCAGTTTCTTCCTACCTTCAATGAGTCTGTCACTGCAGATGTCTGTGGGCTAAGGAATTTAACTTACAGGTGTAATATCAGGATGAAATTCAGGTTTGTTCTAACGTTATAATTGGGGTGTATATGGAAATCAGGAATATAATGTGCCTGTGTGCACACCCAGCGCACTTGGTTGTTAATGCTCTGGGTGGCCCACAAGCTCCTAGCCTAGTCTCTGAACAAAGATAATGGGCTGACAGGGGACAACTGACCGATGTAAGAAAAGGCAACTGCTTGACTGCTTCACCACCTCCACAACAAAGTGCCTCACTAATTGTTTCAGGAGCTCGCCAGGTGGGACTCTCAGTCCTGGAGATTCCCGCAGGCAGCTCCTGCTGTGCCTAGACCAATTGACAGACACTACTTCTATGCTTCAAAGTGTTTGTTAACATCCTGGGTGGACAATCTGGCAGGACCAGAGACCCCCCAGGCAGTTCTTCCTGCAGAACCAACCAAACTGGAGATGGCTAATAGACTTGTAAATAGTCAGTAGGAACTGTCCCTACAGATGCAGAAATGGTTATGAAGGACACGATTAAGACAGTTAAGGATATTTAGCACATCATTCAAGACAGAAAGGATCCCTTGCTTGGATCCTTTACATACTGGATGCTCACAGGACCATCCAATTACAAGAGTTCAGCAGAATAGCACTTGGGGGACTCCCACCTGGTCTGGCTGAAGCCACCAATGCAGAAACGTTGCCCATAGCCACCTGGAAAGAAACTGGCTATCTTGCTTGAGAGATATGATTCATCATGCAAGTGCTACCCTATGCCAAAACCCCAATAAACTGGGGTAGGAGACAAGAGACACTGGTATTGTTGGGTTATTTTGACCAACAGTTCACAACTGTCTGCTACCGATTTCCTGGAAAAATTAAGATTAATTTTAGAAACTGAAATAAACAAACAAAATCAGATTAAAGCAGAATAGTCTTTTCCATTCACCCCAATTTTGGTTTGAAGTCATTTGAGTGCACTTATGCTCTGCATCATGCAAGAGATTTTTTTTCATTTTGGAAAACCATATAGACCAAAACACCTAACCCACAAAGTACGGATTACACTCAGATAGAAAATTCAAAGCGAATATAAATTTTAAACTCGGAGCTTTTCCAGGTTATCATAATCTGCGTATCAATACAAAGTATATGAATTAGATCTTGTAAAACTTAGACTTCCTTCCAACTCTGTCTTTCCCCACAGGATCTGTAGAAACCAACAAGTCCCTTCTTCAGTAATTGCTCTGGGCGTCTAAATCCATTAAAAATATTTTTCTTGTGGAACAATTCAGATTCAGAAGAGTATGCTAAAGAAGCTGCAACTGAAAACTAATTGCCAACAGCAGTTTTAGCCAACCAAAAGAGACTTCTTTAATTAAAGCAAAATTTTACTGTGCTGAGTAGAACATGTTTAAAACTTCCAGGCAATAGAATTTTTCCAATGTATTTTTTTTTTATTAACAATGTTTTGTTGTTTTGCAAGAAGTGCTTCACAACAATTTTTATGTCTTTTAGTAAAAATTATGGTCTAAAATATCTTAGGTTTCTGCTTTAAAATAGTACTATTTTTTCCACAAACAGTATTTCATGAACAGAACAAGAAGATGGGATGTGTTCCAACCATCAGTAGTTGTGAAACATTAAGATCCCTCCAGACTGTTCTTTTTTCTCTTTTATGATAACTAGAATTAAAAAAAAAAAAAAAAAAAAATTAATTAACTTAAGTTTTTAATTATAGGTATACTTTAATGAACTGACAAGTTTGCATGCGTGATGAATAAAGAATTATCTTCTTCTCTTTCAGAACTAATCTTGGTTTTGTTTTGGGGTTTTGGTCCCTTGTATTTTATTTTTTTCAACATGATCCACAATCTGAGTAACAAAGTATACCAGAGGATAAATTAATACCTACTTAGCAATTAAGTAGGTTTGTTTATTTGTTTGTTTTTAAGTCCTATTTTGCACATTTTTTGGCCTGGGATGGAAGAAAACAATTGTATCTTATTGAACATTTTTATTTGAGGATTACTTTTATCAATTACACAACATAATGTAAAGCAACAGGGAAAAAGGCAGAGAACTTCCCATGTTCCCTATTTATAGCTAATAGCTTCCTATTCAAACAGCTGCAGTCAAGATGAACATTTAAGAAAATAATGGCAGATAAATGAAGTCAAACCAGTAACTGCTGTCTTTTTTTTTTTTTTCTTCAAGTGACTCTATTTAAACTAAAGTCTGTTTGGCTATATCCTTAAACATCCAACTTCTGAACAGCTTTACAGGAATTACTTTTATTTTGGATAACAACATAACTACATAGCAGTATTCATTCTTTATTTACAATACTAATTTTATGTTCTAAATACAAGATGTTTTGTGCAGTATCTTAAATAAAATACAATAGTTTCAAAATGAACAAAAATGCTCTGGAAAATAAATATTTTAAATGAAATTCAACTTCATTGCCAGGCTGACATCAAATTACAGGGATATTTCCACATATTGCTTTGCTTTTCATTGATGCAGGCTAATTTGACAAATACAGTTGTAATAGTTTTTATATTTAGCTAAAATCATAATACAGTGCGGAAAATTTATACCTGACCCTATGTTCATATACTTTTTTTTTTCCCCCTTTTAAAGACTATTGTTATTTACTGAATTAGAACAAGTTCCTGACACCGTTATGATTACAGCAGGCATCATCTAGTTGAGATGGTGTTTCCAAGGCTTCAGTGAGGAAAGGTATGGGACTGCCACACGTTTTGGAAATGATGAGTTTCAACACCGAACTTTAAATATTTAAGAATATGTTTCTTCAGAAAATGTCATATTAGGAGAGATGCAGAAAGAACTAATTCAGCTACTGCTTTGGGAATCATCATCTCTGGAAGCCCTTTGTGGGTTTGGCTGCATGGGGACAAGACTTCTAAGATTAATTAACTAATGCTGCAAAACTAATGTGTGTAAGTTAAAGTGCATTAATCCCCCATGTGGACACTTATTCAGGAATAAAGTGGCCTTAATTTGCTGTAGCTTAATCCTTCTCTAAAGAGCTAGTGCGAGCTGAGGCCACTTTACTTTTGAGAAACAACATCCATATGGGAGTCTAATGTCTTTAACTTATGCCCAAGAACTTCATTGATTTAGTGCAGACAAGCTTTTAGATGCAAAGAAAGTAGTATTGCTGCTGACCACTCTGTGTGTGATCTCTTCCACCACTCCTCACTTTTTCTAATTAAGGATATTATTACATTACCTTCTTCTGCCCTAAATAGCAACCAATAGACTGAAAATTGAAGTAGGCTAGACTTTCAAAGTCTACACAGAGCAGAACTTAGAGTAAGGACATGTATTTTGATTTGGCCTTGTTTCTGACCTGCTATGAGAGCTTCTTAATATTGTCTTCATCTCTTTGCCTCTGATTCCCTAACTATAAAACAGAACCACATCTTACTTTCTATCCACTTCTTTCTGCTCTACAAACTAATACAGGTTTCCCACACCATAAATTTTCTCATAGCATATACATATGTCCTAAATGGAGACTAGAAAAGATGAAATCCAGGCACAGGTGCAGGTCTGCAGTACAGCTGTAATTTTCTACATATGTCTGATCAGCACAATTTAAAACTTTGGTTTACAAATGTAACATGCAATGGCAAGATTAGTTCACAATCCCTACAAATCAAAGTCTAAAATTGAAACCAGACACCATGCGACACTAAGCTATTTCAATTACAGTTAAAAATCAATACACTTGGTCACTGGACTTTCCAGACAAAATGTTGCTCCCATTGCACATGTGAGCAGAATGGTGAAATTCATAGAACTGCTGAAAGACGATCTAAGTTTATTCATACAGTCAACAATTTTTGAAGTGTTTTTTTTTTTCTTCCCATTCTTTTGGGGATAATATTACTAGTACTCTTCTAAAGAAGGAACTCTACACAAGTCAATCTCACACAAATTTCCCACAATAAACTAAAGAGCATGAAAACCGACCTTATTTTACTTGGCACAGCACACTTTAAAGAGACTGCAATCCTTCAGAAACAGGAAATGCACAATGCCATGGTGCTAACACTGAATGGACATAATACTCATGACGAACTGCAGTGTCTTCTGCACATAAACCTTATTTCCTGTCCCACTGTTTACTTCTTTGTTTTGCTTCAATTCATTACCTTTTTGTCATTGCTTTTTCAGTTTTTCATCAGATTCAGCCTGCTTCATAAGCCTCCCTTCTCCACAACTTATCTACTTCAGCCTACACAGCTCCAACAGGAAAATGTGAAAGGACTATAATAATTCAAATACACATGACTTGGACTCCTAAGTTTTAGGAGGCATTGCCATGACACATACATGGCATACTACCCCATTGTTGTTGCTTTCCTCCATTTCTCCAAAATCCTACTACCAGGACTATTTGTTACCATTTGTCATGGTATGTTTCTACATACACATCAGTTCTGGCTACCCTTAAGGACTGCTAACTTTACTCAAGTTAATGGTTCCTCTGCCTTAATTTAGACCATCACATGGAAAAAAAATCATGTGTAAGCACTTAATTGGTGAAGACTTTAAAGTCTTTTTCCTTTGCCTGGCAAGTGCTACACCTCCCCAGCTATTCACCTGTGTGTCTTCCATTAAGGTCTCCTTAAAAGGAAAAAGCTGAGAATCAGACACCCAAAAGCCGTTAACTGTTAGTGATACTGGGCTTAGACAAGAGACAGAAATCAGATAAGGACAATTGACTTAACCTATTCTTTTTTTTTTTTTTTTTTTTTTTTTAAACATACAGATTAATTTAGAACATTAGGGCCAGTAAAAGATGATCACACACTACGGAGAGCTGCAAGTAAAAATCAAAGGTATGATGGAGCTGTGAGAAGCAACAGCTACACCACGAGCTGGCACCAGAGGACCAGGGAAGATGGGAGAGCCCTCCTGCAATTGCTGACATACTGAAGGTCCTCTGGCATGCAGCAGAATATTGGGATAAAGTTTGAATCTCAACAGGCATGGAGAAGAGGATCTCACTTCTTTTGTTTGTTTGTTTTTACAGTTGAAGTCATTTATCTTGACTTCCATTTATTTTCAGTTTTACACTGGGTTTATAGTTTGACAGAACAATGTGAAACAGAATAGCAAATTGATGACAATCTTCAAGTATGTTAAAGCCTGTCACGCAGAATAAAGTAACAATTCCCTGTGTCTTCTGGGCATAGGACAAGAACTACTGTGCATAAACTGCTGTGAAATAAATTTGGGCAAGACAGTAGAAAAAAGCTTTTAGGTCTCAGGTTTTCAGGTATACTAAGCACTGGAATAAATTGTTTTGGATATTACAGAATACCCACCCCTGGCCGTTTTTAAGAAAAAGCTTGGACAAATGTATAGTTCAGATGTGGTTATTTTTTACTTTTTTTTTTTTTTTTTGGTGCATTGGGCAGGGCAGAGGACTAAATGACCTCCTGAAATCTTTCTTAGTACTTTGTTCTATGATTTTATTAAAATGTCATAAACATATGAAGCAGCACTACAAAGGCTTGCACATCACTTATTAGAACCTGTCCTGTCCCAGTTAAAAGGCTAATACATTAGAGTACTGCAACAGGCAGCCCCAGGAAAACGGTCTAAAATACTCAAGTAGTCCTTTGCATGGAAATATGCACACACTAGTTTACAATTTTTCAAGAGGAGTCAGCATCTCAGCAAATCACATTGTTATGTTGTGTTATGATGCATGATGTTTTCATAACGATGTGACATGTCTAAATGACAAAACCCTGGCTTCCTACCAAAAATGTAAAGCAGTTTACTTTTTTTTTTTTTTCCCACAGGAAAAAAGCCATTATCAGTTCATATAAAAAATTTCCCTGCAAGAAAATGGCAGCAGACCAATTTAATACAGAGTACTAAATCCGTAATTATGAGAAAACAAAGAAATTCCACGAATTTTAGAAGCAGAAGATGTTTTTAAAGAACAATGCATCATTCTATGCAGTAAAACTACAGAAATATGTAACAAACAATCAACTGTAACTTGATGGTCATCCTGGAAGTTTTGGAAACCGATATAAAATCACCAAAACCCAGAATATTTTTCCTGTAGTAAGGTCACAAGTAATTGCCACAAGTAATTGGCATTAATAGTAGTAGTAACTGCGGTTTGCCTGTTCTCAATTGGGATTGAAAAAACCACCAACAACCTGACAGATAATAATACAATAAATTACTGCTATTTAGCACTATAGTTTTTATTTGCTGCATTAATATGAAAGTATAAAAAAATCTTTTGGATAACGTGCTCCTTTGTTATAAATAACTCAACCCGGATCCTTTTCTCCTAGCAACTTTATAAGACTGCTAGATCTCTCTTACTGTCATAGTTTTTCATAAACACAATATAGCTTTTGGCTCTCAAATTGTACCTTGAAAAGTTGCCATGACAGCATGGTGGATTCAGTTCAGCTTGCTGTCCTCTGTACGCTGTGCTGTTCCTTTCTACCAAAGTCTCTTAGCACCTGCCCAGACATGCACCAAGCAATCTGATTAGCTCCTATCGTATCATTCATTCTTTTGCTCATCATTCAGCCGTGTGAATGAAGCGTTTAGTGTTTTATTATGGTAGTGCATTGCTTTTGCTGCTGTTATTTTAAAACATGATGCTATGTTAGGTTAGAAAGGCAGGGACAAAAAGTTCTGTTGCAAGACTGGAAGGTGGCATGGGATGCAATATTCCTCTGGTCCCCTGAGAGTTCATTTCAGAGTCTCATACCACTTCTCCATCCCTCCAGCACTTTAGACCTACTTAGCAGCCTATTCTTAAAATTCTCTAGAGAAAAAGACAACACAGGAAGATGGAGCAGGAGGGCCACAGATGTATTTGCTCTATCCTTTCATCTAGTAGCTCATACTGCAGGTTCCTTGGAGCCCCAGCCATTCCCTGACCCTTCCAGTGGCAGAAAGAACAATAGTAATACTGCCCCTACTTACTTTTAGCATTAAACTCTCTCTATAAAAACTACTTAGCTTAGTATGGAACTATAAACTCAATTCAGAACAAATTCAGTGCCTCTTCCACCATGCATCAGGTTTGTGAGACAGATCATTCTAGGCATCAAAGGATTTTTGCTTTAATTTAGCAAGTCTTTTGAGATCACATGCAACATTATTTGTATAAAGATGTTCTTTTTGCCTCTGAAAATATACCATCTGCTTTTGCTATGGGTCAAGCCAGGATTTGTTCCTGAATCAGTCACCCAACCCTAATTCTAATAGAATACCTCTGAATAGTTTTATACTAATAACTGCTCTGTAGAGACTCTTAAAATTATAATATATTAAACACCCATCAGCCTATCAGAAGAACATGTAATTTTACGTTCATTACTTCTTGGTTCCTGACTATAGAATTTGGATGGTTGCACCTCAATTAAAAGTTGAATCAAAGTTAATATAATTTAAATAAAAACTTCAATAAAAAGTTAAAGTTCTGTTCTTAATAGCATTAATACCCTCTAATGACCGCTACAGTCATTACCACTAGATAACTGACCTTCTTGAACCTCTCTTCACATAGAAACCTTTCTCCCAACACAGTCAATTATTTAGCAGTAATGAGTGCTCTGTAAGAGATTATTGTTTAACCAAGTACCTTGACACACTGCTTTTTCCCTGTTATCTCTATTCTTCAACAAATGGTACATTTTTTTCTATTATAGGCTTTTCAGCTCTGAGGATAGAAGGCTGTGGTCTTATTCTTTCCAATGCAGAAGTTCACCATGTAATTGGAAAAACTTCAGATATAATTAAAATCTTGAAAATTAGGGTGCTCTGAAACGGCTTGTGAGCAGCAACTGTGGCCCTGTAAGACACAGCAGTTCTGAGGGACAGTTTGAGATACCTGGGGAAAATGAGGAAGGAAAAAAGAAATTTTGTTGGGGATGAAAGGACACAGGATTCTCTGACAGCATGTGGACAAAAGCAGGAAAAAAATAAAGAAATAAAAAAGGCAAAGATTCAGAAGCATAAAAGATATGAAAAGGAAAAGTCAATGAAAGAATAAATAGAAAAAGAAGAGCAAGGGAAGGAAGGGAGACAAAAACAATTAAATTTGGGTGGACAGAACTAACTTTCATAAAGAAAAATCCTTTTGGTAGCCCCAGAAGCATTAAATATTAAGGGATCTTTGTAATTCTGGAAGTGTGAAAATTACTGGTGAGCAAGCTCAACACAAGGCTGAAAGGCAAAACTCCTGAATTCTAATTCCAGCTGGTCTAATGACTCTTGCTCTAACTGTGGAGAAAGCTCTTCACCCCTCTGCCTCAGTTTCTTTGTAAAACATAAAAATACATTTTTTTTCAAAAAGCATTCTGGGGCTAAGGTATGTTGTGCTTCAAAAAATCAAGTATTAGTAACTACTAATGCCATCATCTGTCTTCTTCCTCATTCCTTTCCTAAAGACATCAGGTAGGTTATTTTGATTTCAAGTTTTTAATAAAAATTTCATGAAGCACTTTCCAATTCAAATGTTCAGATCGAACTATCTCAAGCATTTTGCACAAATTCAGTTGGTTATAACATAAAAAAAAAAAACTAGCAAACAAACAATAAAAAAAACAGTCTCTCTTGCATAATCAAGTTAAGAAAGAAAGCATATTCTTAAGAGAGAAAGCTTATATTTGAATGCTCTACTCACTGTTGCTCTCCCTAACTCCTCTACACATGAAGGGAGCTATAGTTAAATTGCATAACAAAACTTGGTGAATATAGTAGAAACACCAATGTTCTATACTTACAAATAAGATAAAAGCCAGATACTTAGAATCTGCCTGGTACTTCTTAGACTTTACTTGCTCTGTGAGAGGGTATTGTGGCACAAAATAAAAGAAAAAAAAAGAGTCCATGTAATGTCTCAATCCTGTATATGGAAAAGAATGCCCTACAATGAGTCATTTACTCACTTAAAAGCAGTAAATAGCTTTTAACATCTTGGACAAATTCCCATCTGCTCTCTGCTTCCTTAAAAAAAAGGCCTTGAAAATCTAAAGGAGGGGAAGTGATACATTTTGCTATCGCCAACACTACTGCTATTTAGGCAACAAAGGAGGAATTTGTTCAAATGATTTTTTCTACACTAATCTCATGCCATTGCCTAAAAAATCAGCTTTATTCATAATATATCTCTTACATTGGTTGAGGTTTCTGCTGTAATGGAGCTACTCTGCCTTTAAGGGGACAAGAGAGCACAACAGGCAAGGGACCTTCAAAGCAAACTGCTTATGACATCTTCTATGTTAAACTGGTTAAGCTCAATTTTTTTCTTGTCAAGACAGTAGCAAAGTATAATACTCTGTTCAGTTCTGGAAAATACTACAGGTAGGATTGCTGTATATAGAACCCTGTCAAGTAAACAGTTTACTACACTACAAGAAAATGGAGCAAGGGATTTTTTTTATTATTTGTATAAAATATATTGTTCTTCCAGGCTCTACTGAAATAGTTTCTATTTAATTGCAGAGAAATCCTAAGAAGGTTACAGCAGTGAAACATTAAAATTCTAAGGGCAACTAATAACATTAAAACTTTATAGCCCCAGATAGAATAATTTAGACAAAAACAACATGAACATATGTTTTGTGTAATAATAACAAACATTTATAGCTGTCAAGAGAGAAAAACACAGGTTTATGCACACCTTAATGGCGTGCATGGGTGAGCATGAGTATATTTAAAACATAATATATTACAAAATTGACAGCAGGCATGACTCTTCTGGGTACTATGTTAAATCAATGAATAAATTACCAAAAGTGTGCTGTGGCTGTTTGGATGTGTAATTGAGCTTAACGTATGTAGTGTTATTTCAAAAGAAACTGTTCAAGGAGTTTCTAGACCAATCCACTATGCATCTTTACTAAGCTGTTTACAAATAACAATAAATGAAACTGTCTCACAGTAGGAAGGAAGTTTAGTTATACACATTACGAAAATGGAATAAAAGTTAATTTTAACATGTTTTTCAAGAATTAAAAACAAACTTATAATAATATTGCTAGGATTCACTGAATCAGAAATCAACATTTCTCATGTTCAGTTTTAGATTTATTTAAATTAGCTTATGCTCTACAAACAAATGTCTTTGCAGCAAAGGAGCATTTCATGGAGCAGCTCCACTGAGATAAATATGGATGCTCCATCTATCCTGAAGAGTAAGCATATAGGCCCAAATGTATGAACTGGCATAAGCCTGAAAATAAATACATTCTATTTTTTCCCTTAATACAGGGCTTGTCAAACAGATAAACAATGTATTTTAAAAACATTTTATTATAATAGAAACCTGTGAAAGTAACTTTTAAACCTTATTGTTGTTGACTAATTAACAACAAAAAATAAGAGGCATTACAAACTAGCCCATTAATTGTGAAACGTAGAAGAAAATAGGAGGCATATACTTCTACTTGTTTCAAGTCTGTTTCATCTTACTACTACCAGAGTCTATAAAATAAAAAACTGATCCTATATTCTTGTATTTCTCTTTCTGCATTGCTGTTCCAGTACTAGTTGGTTATTAAGCGATGTATTTTCCTCCGTATTTTTCTCTCTGCTTTCTCACCATTTTTCTCCGTTTCATAAGGGATGATATGACCTGTCAGCATCAGCCATACTTGTGATGTTCTTAGGGCTCATAAACTCATGGATTAACTTTGCATTCTGTTCTAAATGCATGGCTCTTTCCTGTAACACGACAGAAAAAGAGGATGAAGAAATGAAGTGTACATGCCCAGATGAGCTATTCCTTCTCTCTGGCCTGATGATGGTTCATAAAGCATGCTATGGGGCGATTATAAAAGAATATGGCATACCACCTGTCTCCGGGTCAGAAAGCCCTTTTGTCATTTAAAGCCATCTTAGGTTAACTGTCATTAATGTTCACAGCTGCCCATGGGATATGGCTAAGTACACTACTACCACATTTATTTTTTTGCAGTTACTTCCAGGTGTTTAAGGAACAAGTCTAAATTTCTAAATGTGATGCAGTTCCCACTTCATCTCCTAAATTAGTTACATTACCCTGGGTAAGTATAATTATCAATAAATTAGGAGCAACTGAGATGTTACAGAGAAGGTTTAATTAAAAAACCTGGCAAAGCACTGTAGAATTGATACAATAATAGTATTATTTACAAGTTACTAGAGCAAGCATACAAACTTGCATATGCTTTTACTATAATCATCTTTAAGTTTTTTAATAGGTAAGTCCAAGATTTGGCAAGTATTCTACTGAAAATGCTGTTTATTTTGTCATACTGTAGACACACAAAAAGAAGTGAGGTTGCACAACACTCAGCACTATATTCTGTTGCTTACTAATAGATTAGCTTAAAAAAGTAGCAAAATCTGTAACATCACTCTGAATCTAAAGTTTAAGGGTAGTCAAGTGTTTTATGCCACAAGACATTTAAGAACAAGTCAGATTTAAAATGCAGGATGTCCAAGTAGATTTTTCCTTCAAACATTCTTTTACCTGATCTCCCTTTTGTGACCACCCCAGTAAAGAGTAGCTGCTTTATGTATACAGCTGAGACTAGAACTGAAAGATTCTACAGATTAAATCATTGCTAGAAAATGTTGTTCTGCAAGACTAAAATAAGAACTGAAAAAAAGGAAATGCCACCAAATCATACTGAATATAAATGTAATTAAAATAGTTTTAAAAGAATAAAAACATGCAGAAGATAAAATTTACCTTTATCTAATAGTATCTTTGTTCACATCAATGTTCCTTTTGTTCTCTATTACACATTTAATCACTCTTAGACATCAACCATAACAGAAAAAACTCAAATACTGAGCTGATAATTAAACGCAGTAATATTTATAAGATGTTAGTTTATTCTGTAGATATGAACACTTAATTTAATGCACAAATACAATGAAAGTAAAATTTCTTTTGAAAGATCAGAGGAGTGCCATGCCAGTCACTCTTCAATTGCATAAAGGAATAATTTTTGTTTTCAGAGCAGTAATATAATTTTAATAAAATGACAAAGATAGAATGCTATTAACAGAAGCAACAGTCTTTAGTAATGACAACTGGCAATAGCATCTATATTAAGTTGTCATTTATAAAGTACAGGGGGGTTTAGGAGGTGGCAACAAAAGGTGAAAACTAGCCTAATATTCACATTTAAAAAATGGAGGAACAGTCTGGCACCAAAAAAAGACAGCATCTCAGTACATGATGCAAGCTACGTTTATGCCACTCGACCCTGCGCTACCAGAACTAAAATAATCCAAATAGGCTAGTGGAGAAAGTAAAGGACACCCTGTAAGCCCAGCTTCTAGCTCATATGCCACAATATCTGAACAGTCCAAAATGTCTATCATTGTGATGACTGGTAAACAGCACATTCAAACTTTATGGCTTATTTGACCTTACCAGAACCCTTTGGTCTGCAACACAGCTCCTAAGTCTGTAAAGAGCTGGTTTTCACTCTTGATTGCACATCTCCCTGAGCCAGGTTCTAACCAGGATGACGTGATGCTCCTGGGGAAGAGTCCCCACACATGCCTGTTTTGTTTGGCTTGTGATCCTGTGAAATCATGAACTATTCTGAAGAACAACAGACAGTACAGAGTGCAAGGAAGCAGAAATAAGAAATGAGGAATGAAAGCTAATTGAAAAGATAGAAAATTTCCAATAACTTGCTTCATTAGTCTAGTTACTGTCTATCACTATCATCACCATCACTATTTACAACCACAAACTTGTTCCACAAAGACATTTTCAGTCAGCTAGGCTTTTTTCTTTCCATTTGCTTATTTACGAATTTGGTTTAGTGCATTCCATCATTTTCTGAGTTAAGATGCAATAAACAGATAAATCAAAAAGGCTTTGTTTCTTCTTTGGCTGTACAAACTTGGCTTTGAATGGGCACACTGGATCCTGAACACACAGGGATAAAAGGGAGAAAAGCAAGAACTCTGGTAGGCTATCCTGCCTTCATGGATCAAAGAGACACAAAATTTCTGCTTTACAGTAGGAGGTGACCAATTTTCAGTAAAATGAATCTGCGCATTTGTGCATTTGTGTTACTAGAAACTAATGAAATGTGGATTTCTCTAAAAATCTGAGAAGCATGTGAAGTAGGCAGACAGGAATGAGAGAAGCTTTCCACCAATACTCACTACTGAAGATACTTTCTATTGAAAATAATAGGAAAAAAATGCTTCAGTACAGTTCCATAGAGAAAGCAGAAGGAACAGACACAGGCAAAAATATAAAATAAAGGTCTTTGGGTGGTTAATACTTAGTTTAAGTCACTTAAGATAAATGTGTTCATATGAATACATGCACAAATACACTGATGTTTTTACATTTTCAAATATAGGCCAAACCCAACTGGGAGATCTGGCTAAATAAAACTTGTCAGAGTTGGTCCGGTTATGCATGTAAAGTTACGATAGCCTAATATACTTTCAGAGTTTCAGATAATAGTGTTCAAAGATTCAAATAGCATTATGATAAAATTTGCCCCTTGGGCGTATGTCAGTTTAAATATCTGTTCTCATCAAGTTCTCAGTCTGCACTTGTTCTCAGTGGAGTGATTTAGATTTAAAACATCTTTCAAACTGAACTTGATCTATGTTTTAATAGAAACTAGCCTTCCTTACTCTTAAAGTCAAAAATAATAATTTTTTTGCTACTGTTTCAGCATAACTGCTTCAATTAAAAGTGATGGCTGTTAAAGAACCTACAGTTGCCAAAATGTAATCAATACACAGCATCTAGAATCAGCACTGTGTAAAAGTGATAGAAGCATACTATAAAGACCACAGATATTCTGGAGTCCTTGTTCAC
Source organism: Heteronetta atricapilla (assembly GCA_011075105.1). Classification (NCBI taxonomy): domain Eukaryota; kingdom Metazoa; phylum Chordata; class Aves; order Anseriformes; family Anatidae; genus Heteronetta; species Heteronetta atricapilla. The sequence goes on from CM021735.1 coordinate 11,205,326, forward strand.
ATCTTCAAATAGTATATGACTTTTGATATTTTTGCAGTAAATATTAGAATATGTCAGATCAAAAATGTACATGTTTTATAACAGGATGAATATTGTACCTAATTGTAGATGTAATTTAGCTCTTTACATTTTATACTTTTAGCTAGCTTAATAAACCAGAAAGGAGGTTACTTTTAGATTAAGTGGAAAAAAAATGAGGAGCTCTGGTACAGTTTTAGAAATCTGGCTTGTTAAAGATTATTAATATTATGTCAGGTACCAGGAAATAGTGTCATACAGAAAACTGTGAGCTAAAATGGGAGCCAAGTTTGCTTAACTAAGATTTCAGGGACACAATTTAATGAAAAACTAGAGAAATATTTATTTAACCAGTGATATGGAGAAGTTTCAACAGAGCTCATGTAACATGAAGAGGTTTAGAATGGAGCACCTACTCAGGTCTTCTGTTATTGCAGCCCAAACACCGGCTGCTTAGCTTCCTTCCTCTCTCTCCTCCTTGAAGGGAGGCTCAGAGTTAGATACAAAATTGTTCCTCCTGCCCACTACAAGACACAGAATTAACAACTTGGGAGAAACAGCTTCTAGGAAATAGTGGAGAATCTAGCATAACGAGGCTGTCTGCATATCCAGAAGCCCTACATCTTCTGCTGGGCATCTTTGATGTTTTTGCTTTCAAACATTAAATAAATAAATAAATAAAATATGGACTACACTTATCCTAAAACATCTTTCTGGTTCTTTTTATTTGTCAACTCTAACATGGTCTCTGAAGTCCTTCCTGAAAATCCTCATTGTTACAGAAATGACTAGGTCTGTACACATTCTAGCTGATGTCTGTAAAATTAAAATACATACATTACAAAGCAAGGTATTAAAAATTAAGCAAACTGAGCAACCTGAAATTTGTAGCTACACTGAAAGCCACAAATATTCTTTCTTATTGCTTTATTCTTAGGTTCTTTTCATTGCTACATCAACAGAACTTGTTTTGATTATCTTGTGAATTCTTAATACATGTTTTCAATCCTGAATTGGGATAACAACTAATACAAAAAAGAACTCAGCTGTATTTCTTAAACTAAAAGAAAGTCTTATTTCTGGTAAAACCAACATTTTGCCTACTGGTTTATAGGAGGATTTTGTAAATAGCACTATCTTTTCTATCCATTTTACCACCTTATCTATGGGTCAAACCCCCACCATAGAATCTGACAGAGCAAGAATGTCACATCCTGAGATATCTCAAACCAAGAAAAATAATCATTGTATACGCATTCTTTCCTAATATGGCAAAATTCATGGCATTGTTTGTATTTAAGAGCAAGATCACAGTATCTTTAATCCAGACTTCCAAAGTTCCAAAAGATTCAGAATTGAAATGTCACATGAATGATTTTAAACCGTTCAGCTGTTAGGCACAATAATACTCTATTTATGTACAGACAGCATTATAAATATTCAACAATTTAAAGACTATGCCTTGATGGCAACATAGCAGAACCTTCTGTTCTAATTACAGGAAATCACTTTCCTTATTACCAGCTTTTGAAGTAGTGAATGGCGAGATACTGACTTGCTGTAATAATTTTCAGCACAGAAATACTTTGTGAGGTATCATAAGGTGATATACAGCAGTGAAAAGTAGTAACTAGTTAACTGTGCCCAATCCTACCCAGTTCTAAACATAGGACACTAGTACATTCAGCTGCAACTGGAAAGAATGAAGACGGCAGATGGTAATCTGTGATACTGAGTAGGCCTGGATAAAGGTGGTTGGAAATTCAGGTTAATGTCTGATATACAAGGTGTTGCATTCACAGCATCGAACTTCCTTATGTGTAGATGGCAATGTGGCTTGTTATGGACACATTAGAGAAAATAGCTTCTACTAAAGTACCCATACCAACTTTCCTTGTACATTTATCTTCCAAAAAAATGCTTGATTAAGCTATGAAATAACCATAGACCAGGATGGCATGTGTATCACCACATGAAATTCCTTTGCCATATGTCTGTACAATGTCAGATATGGAAGTCTGATTTCCACTTCATTATCTTTCAAACTATTACTGATGAAGTGATGGCTATTTATGTGACATTTTATGCCACAAGATGAGATACAGGATTGAATGCATGTATCTGACCCTGAGTTTGTGAATGTGGAAGAGAGAGAGAGAGACTGCAAGTGAAATAAATTCAGTTTGGAGTCCTCTGTAACTTAAGAAACTCCAGCAATCTAAGTAAAATTATCCCTCTAGCATATGCTATTCCTGCCCTTTTGCCAGAAGCAACTAACTAAAGGAAAAGAGAATGAAAGCCAGTTACATGTGCCAATACATGTGCCATTTGACAACTTCTAAGTACCGACCACTGCAATACTATACGCAATATTCCAATATAGAGTACATCAAAAACTCAATTTTCAAAGCAGTTATATAAGTAAAAACACTAGATTCTGAACTCAGGCTTTCTGTTGACAATATGTGAGAAGACTGTTCCAATAATGGACTTTCCCTGTTTTCAAATAATGGAAGATAACAAAAACCATACCAGTGTGTTGGCTTCAATATTACTGTATATGCATCATGCTGATGTCTGCAGATTAGAAATCTAGTACCGATGAAAAAGACACTGAGAAAAAGCAAAATATCTAGTCACAAATACGATATTTCTCTGCACTAATTTCAAAGACGCCAAAACACTTCATTTGTACATTCCTTTTACATCAAAGGACGAGTTACAAGTCTGAAGTAGTAAAGAAAGGGCTGTTACCCCAACCTTCACTCTGTTTTGTTGCCCTTTTTGCAAATTTAGCCTCATATTAAAATGCCGAGGAAGATGTCACTGTTCAGACTGCAGTGTTTATTCCACCCACTAGGTCTGAGACCAGTGTCACTATTAAGACTGTCAAGGACAGTGCCCAGAATCACAAGCTGTTGTTAGATATTAAACACCTTCAGCAAGTTTTCATTTTTTTCATGAAAAACACTTTTCTGTATACTGAAGACTGTTTAGAATGGCTGCAGAAATTGTAAACTTATGCACAATTGAGTGGGAGATTTTACTGGAAGTGTGGGATGTTTAATTACATATCAAGGGGAAATTACACCGGTTTTCTTTTTCACATTTATACAGAGGTTTGTTTAACCATTTCAAACACTTATCCTGAGGAGAGGATCTATCTACTAATTCTTTGATTTTATGTTTACTTTATTAAATGTATTTTTACTTCTTCTAATGTTCTTCAAAACATTACTGCTTCTATCATTAATGTACTGACAGACATGCATTATAGAGTTAAGACAATCTTCTCAAGAGTATTTTCTACCTGTGACAACTAGGTTAGATTTCAATGTTTTAAGCATTAAGCTCAATGTCTTAACCAGTTTCATGCTTATTTCTCTGAAGCTGGAATGGAAAACTACAAATATTTTCCTGTAATACAGTAATTACACTGGAAAGGAACACATTAAGAAGTACAAACTACATACATATTTCTCGTGTACACCATTTTTTTAATGTACCACCTTTTAGGTTCTGATGTTGTGCTCTGAAATGTTACACAAAACTTAATCCAATTTCATTGCAAAATAAAAATGTACAGACCCAAAAATTATAGTCACGAGCTAACTATCCAAATGTATATTCTGAATAGAATTTATATCTGGTCCTAAGAATACTATTCCATACTATTTTGAATGAACGAGAACACCCATTGTGGACAAATGTTATTAAGACTTGTATACTTTTAAAGTACATTAATTACATAGGTAACTTAAAGCTCTTCAGAAAGCAATGAACTTTTCCACCAAACTACAAGTTAAATAGGCCATACTCAGGCAGAAATGCTCATTGCTACCAAGTAATAAAGTATATTATTTTTCAACACCGTTGTTTATTGAGAGCAACAGTGTCCCAGTAGGTCTTTCCTTATGGAGAGGTGGTGGCCACATTACAAAGATGTCAGTTACAAAACAAGGGGTCTGAGGAATCACCAGAAGGTGAAAAAATATAGACCATACCTGTGATTCGTAAGATTATAGAATCATCTAGGTTGAAAAAGGCCTTCAAGATCACCAAGTTCAACCATCAACCTGGCCTACTGAGTCCCATCAGTAAATCCCTTGCAGACACATCCACAGATCTCTTAAATACCTCCAGGGATACGGATTCCACCTCACATTCCCTGGGAAGCCCATTCCAATGCCTGACCAAATGGTAAGTCTTATGGTAGAGACCAAAATTTGTATCAGGTAATTTACTGGTCAACTACTTAGAAGCTTTGTCAGTTTGGTAAAAAAGAGTTAATTACAAAGATGTATTCCGGAATATTTCAATATACAAAGTTACTCTATTCTGGTACTTATGCCAATGTGTCACAAAGATATACAAACATCCCTCCTCATTTCCAGGTATTTTAGAATTTTACTTACTATTACCATCAGATGAAACCCCCTGTTGTTAACTAAGTGTCCAGGATTCTGAAAGTTGTATTGTACGAGACATTTACCACTAGTAATGTTAGATCTTTGTTAAGATGTATAGTAGCAATTTGAGATTTATTTTTAAACTTACTTCTCAATGGGGTAAACAAAAAGCAAACCTTACATAATCCAATTTAAGATGAATACAGTAGTCATTTGTTTGTTTACAAAAATAGTTTTAGTAAATACATAAGAGATCTCATTGCATTGCTAAGAGATAATGCAAAAAATAAAGTATATTAGAAGACTTTACATATCAGCAGTATTGAAAATCCTTTAAGTCTTCTATAGCAATCACCACTACAATGAGTTTAAAAGTATAAACTACTAAGATTCTTACATACAATTAAATCAAATCTCATAAGCAAAATCTGAATTCTTCAACACAAATGTGGATGATGTATTTCTAGGAGTGAAAAATCTCCCTCTCTCCCTTCCACTTGCTTGCTTAAAAGATGCCACTGTGCTATGAAAACACGTTTAAAAAGTCCTAAGGGAAAGGTTTCCTAGGGTCTTTGAAATTCCTCCTTTTCCTATTTCTTTACAGATTTCTAACACAAACCCTGTTCTTGTAGTTTCTCAAACAAGGCAAAAAGAAAAATACCCTCTAGATATAATCTTTAGATTTTCTATTATATGTCTCAGGTTCCTTTTGGCTTTTGAAGTAAATGCAAACTGAAATCTACAGTTATATTACCAACTGTATTTTAATTTTAGTTAGTCTTTCAGCATGAACAATATATGGTATTTGATAGCACTACTGCCCATTCTTACAAGAATCATATAGGGTCATGATTTAATTAATGAAATAACCTGAAGATACTTTTTGGTTGATCATGTGTGTCACTTATGTTTTTATTTATACTACGGTAGACACAAAAAAAGCATTGCTTCAGGTTCCTATCTCTATGATAAAAAGCACAGGGCAAGGAGCTACTACCTGTTTATATAAAAATTTACTGTAACAAAAAACATACCATCATTTTTCCCTTTTCAGGCAAATATAATCATATTTATAATCATTTTGAGTTAGAATTTCCATAATTTTCATAGCAAAATCAAGCTGGATTTTAAAACACCTTTTATGTAGTAATTTTGATCGAACAGTTAGACTTTGAGCCATGGATGAGTCAAGCTGTACAGAGATAGAGACATATTACTTGCAGGTATAAACCTAACTTTGAGCTAGGCTATTTTAATTCCTAAAGTAAAAGCTATGTGACACAGGAGCATTCTCCACCATGGAAGTGCCTAGGCATATTAATTCAAACATTGTCTCCTCCAAAGAGTTTTTTTTTTTTTCCTGTATTTTTGTTTCAGTTATACTTGTCTCTTCCTCTACCATCTCTAAGATTATTCTTGCTGTGTAGAATTACGGTAAGAAAATATCGGAAAAATCAATATAATCCTAGCCAAAAGCCACTGCACGTACTACTCTCTAGAAAGCACTGAATACCAATACAAAGAATTGTCTGGCATCAGAATCTGAAAATCTTCTCAGCACAAACACCTATTATTTCTAGAAACAGAAATCTTGAAATTTTCTATAAATTTCAGCCTACAGCATCTCAAGATATTAGTTACTGGACTCCATGCTGCATTATTCTTTGCTTAGAATGCAATGGAAAAATCAACACCTTCTAGTGCAGCCTCCCAAACACCTTTTCTACTGATAGTAATAAAAGGGCATGGGCCCTATATCAGAAGTTTATATTGTGTGTATTGTCCCTATGCTTCTTGTACCACATTGAATAAGCATGCTTAGTATTCAAAATGCTCTTACAAGTTTCAGGTTGGTAAGTACTATAGCCTCTTTGATAATTAATATACACAAAATGATTATAGGTGTTGATACTTTATTCTTAAAGTACTTGTTGTATTCAGCACATGCACTATTATGTAGAACTTAGAGGAAAAAGATTCGTGAAAAGGCATATGACCTTCTTCCCACTACAATGGCCATCCCCTAATTAAGCAATGCATCTGATAGTCATTAACAGGAATGAGATAATGAATCACTTTCTCTCTTCTTTGTTAATTTGCTGTAACCAAGCGGCTAATGGATGTCAGAGCTGAGTGATTGCACTGATTATAGTGATTTATAGTTGCAACAAAACAATTTAAAACCATTCTGATTATTCATGTTAAAGATGCTTTATGCTTTGTTTACTAAATGTTTTATGTTCCCCCTCATGCCCCTCTGCACACAATGAGACAGGTCTTCCTGGAAAACTTGAAAGTTCGAAGATTTTTTTATTGTTTCAGAGTCAGGCATTTCATTTTGTTTATAAAAAAAAAAGTTTACCCAGTAGAAATGAAAAGCCTTAGGGTGGAAAGAAAACTTCAGTGGTGCCTAGTTCAAAAGAAGACGGAAATAAGAGGAAATAAGGCAAACTTCAAGCCACTTACCTTAGGGCTCCCAGTCCCTTCCTCATTCTCTGCAGACACATCAGTAGCCAGTATCTCTGCTTTGATGATATCCAGAGCCCTAAGAATCCAGCTGTGTTGCCGTTTGATTTGCCTCTGTAGTTCCTTCCATTGACTTGCAATCATCTGCAACATGTCCTTCAGTCCTTCTCCAAAATGAAGGGGAAAAAAAGTAAATTTTAAACTCATCTGCATCTTTAAATATTATTCCTTAATCAAATAATTAGTAGGATATTTAAAAGAATAAATAATATAACAATAATTTAAACATATTTTCTCAGAAACGAGTCCAAACATATTATCCATCCTGTAAACAATATTATAGGGTCAAAACATTTATTTCAGCTATTATGTTAAATTTTGATTATATTTCAGATTAAAATTTTTAAAAAAGGAAAATCCCACATAAACAGATTTCTACGCAGTAGGGTGATTTCTTTGTGATTTCTATGGTGCTCACACCCTCTAATATCTAATTTTTAAACATATCATAATCTTCCAAATATATTCTCTTACCTACATCTCCTGTTAATATTTCCAGTAGTTTACACATTACCGCTTTCTAGGTATAGGATGACATGTGCTACCCTTCTCTGCTATGACTTTTATACCCATTTGGAACTATGCATACAAGTCACTGATTTCCTATAGCTTTCACATTACAGGGATCATCTGCCTGACATCGTGAAACAATAGAGGCACAATGTATAACATGATCTGAAAAAATGTAAACCAAAGGATAACTTCAACCTGGTGAAAAGCATGCTAAGTAGGCCAAAATTAAGATGGCATTCGTAGCAGTATATGCTGATTAAAACCTTATTATCATACAAGTCACGCAAACATCTAAAAATATAGGGGGTGGTAGGGATAGAGAAAGGGAAATCAGTATATCACTCCCCCTCCCCTCAATTTAAGGCCTCTGCAGAAAAAGACAAGCCTAACCAAAGGAAAAAGGCATTTTTAATTTTAATCTATTCCTCATAAATATATTAAAATCAAGTAAGAATTAGTTTAAGTGGCAAAATAAAGCTTTACCAATGCAATTACCCATGCAGGGTATGTAAAAATATATATGTATTTGAAATCCTAATTCATTATCTTAATGTTATTTCCATAGCACCTACATCAAAGAATGTGTCAGTGTGAAGTTTTCAATGATGTGATTTCAATTGAAACTCAGCTGAGCAGCAAGTCCAAAATAAAATGAACAGACTATTTGCAGGCAGTATTTCATTTTATAAGTATCACTGCATTGTATGCAGTATATGAAACATTTATAAATCTTGAAGGTCAATCTGATAATGTAAATATTAATAATACATAAGGAAGTGAATATATGCAGTAATTTACAGCAATGCTTCTTCATTCTTTAATAGTCTGGAGACATAAAGACTTGCAATATTTCAGAAGGATTTACCTGATTTGTGAGATACAATAAGCTCAAGAAGTTGACGTCCTTCTTCTACCACTGCTTCTTTTAAAGCACAGTGGCTATCTACATTCAACTTAAAACTCTGCAAAAGAAAAAAAAAGAAAGGGAAAAAAGAAAAAAAAAAACCCTCAGCATCAGACATTGGAGAGGCAGTTATCAGAAACACGTACAAAATTACTTGCTGCTTTTTATCAAGAACCACATCCCCATTTACCCAATAGCCAAAATATTCTGTGATACTAAAAACTATTGATATTTTGGATCTGGGCTCAAAATGTTTCCATTAGATCAGCAAAGTGCATCTGCGTTGAAACAGCTGACAAATCTAGAAATTCATTAGGTTTTATGAAAAGTCACAACCCGTAGGCTATATCTGGAGTAACAGTGTTCTATAAAATACACTAAATTTATGCCATCACATATGAGCTCTGTTTTTTTCAGATTTCTTTGAAATGTTGGTGATAGCACTATTTATGAAACCATAAAAAAAATACAGCATTGAATATATTGGCCTTATGTGCACTCATACAAATCTATTAATATTGTTTCAGAGTTAGCTCTCATATCCGTTTTCAAAGAACAAATCAGACTGCTTTAGATCTTTGCATTCTTAATTTGTAAAGCAAGTATTTTTCATCCGTTTTGCACTAACAGTTTTACTAGTTGTGCAATTTTGTACTTTTTTTTTTTGACAAATTGCATTGAAAGCTGGTAATAGATAGAGGAACTGGAAGCATGATCTACTCTGTGCTATGCCATTTTGCAAACCACTGATAATTTAGTTGGAGAAAATTGTGAATTATTTGGCAGAGCTTCTCACTTATATTTGCATGTAAGAAATAGAAACAAAATATAATAAAGAAAGGAGTTCTTGCTGTATTTAACCGTAAATCATGTGCAACCCTGAACACACACACACACACACACACGGAACCCTTGTTCTCTTTGAAATGCTTACAGAATGAATGAGAAAAATATTTGACTCCTTGGAAGAAAAGAGTTTTGCTCTCTCGTGGGAATGAATTAACTGGCAGAGATTAAAGGCGATTTTGCAAGTGCACATTTGTAGCTTCTGTTTTTTATAAAGCTTATTTATACTTCTCCAAATGCTACCAACCATTCTAGTACTGAAGTAGCAGACACCACAAAATACTAAAAGTCCTCCTTTCTTAGGAAGTGACCATTTCTTTTATTTTCTAGCTCCTGTAATCACATTGATTGGCATAAGAGAAAATAATATTGCCAGAACTGTAATAAAATGATGTTCTTTTACTGTGTTATGGTTGAAAATAAGCATGTTGCTCAGGCAAACGGTTAACAGCCAGCAGTCTAGTTGACAGTAACAAAATGTTTTTGAGAATTCTCCCCTCAGAGTAGAAAACGGGAATTTTACTACCTTCAGCATTTTGTCTAGCCCAGTTTTCCATGTACAGGCACCTGAAAATAATGTTCTGTACCAGGTGTTGAACAATTGGATCAGCCAGCAAGTTAAAAATGAAAAATGATCCCTACAGTTTGACTGGCCTGCTCTTAAAAAATCTAGAGTTTTGTGAACCCAAATCTAGAAGTTCTTTTTCCTTCGTAAGAGCCCGTCTGAACGAACACTGACAATATTTAATTTACTGTTTACTTAAAACAGCCTTGTACTGAATAGTTTGTAATCATGCACTTCACAGGAAATGCACTATGCGTGTGCCTCACACAGCAAAAGAGAACCTAAAGGACCTGAGAGTAGGTTGTGTAATTTCATATAATTGAAGTTGAGTATAGATGCAGCTGGATGTGGCAGTGTCTCAAGATGATGTGGATGTGTTTGATAGGAAAATTGGAAAAGATGAGGTATTCTTTTTCATTAGGAAAAAAAAAAAGAGACTTGCTGTCCTAGAAAAGATTTGTTTAACATAGCGCACCAGATACTACAATACAGCTTGATTTTCAGGTGCACCTATTAACCAGTAATAGTGTTAACTGAAGAAGTAAAATATGATGAATAAAGATGGGGCCAAACTTTTGGGTTTTGACTAGCAATATTCTACTTGTGCAAAATTCTGATTTTACAGATAAATTATGCACAGCACAAATACTGTGAACATACATGAAATTTAACAGAAATAAACTCTTATCAGCACATACACATCAACAGGAGGGAACCATTCATGTAAGTATAAATACAAACAGAGGCAAAGGAAAGTATTAGTTGATATACTGAAGTGTGAATTTTGGATTTAGAATTATATGCATATATATAATTTCTTATGAGTGGCAATTTCCTAACAAAAAGGAACAAATGGACAAGTATCACCAGAAAGAATAACCTTCAATCAGTGCATCAGTGCTCATGGTTCCTCATACCTGCATGGCAGAAAATGTGACACACAAAAGATGCAGACTTGAAGAAGTTACAAGCATTACATGTATATGCAATGGAGAGATGCAAATTCACACAGCTAAAGACAAAATCAGACCAAATTATTGAAGTGGAGGAGGACCATGAGAACAAAGAGGTCCTCTCCCATCCTGGATGTTTCCCATTCCTTACTGTTTACTTTTAGGGTATTTGGAAAATTATAACTCTAACAGCGTGTGACCCAGGTACTCTGTTCCCCTCCTCTGATCTTCCCTGATAATGAATGAAGCCCTTGCATCTGAAGAGCGGAAAAGAGAAGAGGGAAGTCAATTAATCAAAGCCATTTTTCCAGACACATTTGCAGCTATGGAGCAGTTTAAATATCACACATGAGCACATATACATTATGGAAAATGCATAGGCATTGGCCTGACAGCAGCTTTTTAAACAACACATTAATGTCATCCCTAGCAGTACAGCGTATATAACACAGTTTACAAGCTGCAACAAGCAGAATCTCCTTATGAAGTTCTCTGCGCTTACTTCTTACAGTCACCATGCACTTACATATAAATATCAACTCTTCTTATTTAGCAAGAAAGGAAAAGGGAAGCAAGAATCATGCAATTTTATTGCAGCTACAGAACTGTAAATAAAGACTCCAAAAGTGAAAAGTACTAAGCCCCAGCTGACAACATGTGGCAAAGGAGCCCACCCTTAACAAAATGAAGGTAATTGTGTCCTGATTTTTAGGAAACTAATTTATCTATTGGATGACAATACTCCAGAACCAACATGGGAGGGGAGAAAAATAAAAATAAAAATGCAGATCTGATCTATACTGGGCTCTGAACAAACACACTAACTTTTTTTTTTGTTTGTTTGTTTCTTCAATGTTATTTGAAATGCAGCTGTTCTCAGAAAGAGTGCCTTTCCAACAAATCCACATCTCTCCCTAACAGTTTATTTGTCTGTACAACTGTGGACAAGAAAAAAAAATATTTGAAAAAATATTTATTCAAGTTCCCCTGAGGATTTATTTTCTACCTGAAGATGCTTAAATTTGGAAAACCTCTGTTGTACAGGTATCCTACAATATGTACATACTGGGCTCTGATATGCAATCTTTCTCTGCTCAACCCTCTGTTCTTAACAAATCCCTGTAATTTGGTAAAACACAGCCTGGGTCTTGACCTATTCGTATCTTCAGTAAGGACAGTCAACCATTAAATATTCTTGTTCCCAGCGGTGTACAGACTTCATACAAGCATGTGCTTTTTTAATTCATGATGTGTCCAACTAAGTATTTCTTGTGAAATTTATGTCTCTGAAAGACATGTAAGCAACTAGGTATCGTGTGAAGCTACAACACAGATGTAGGGATTAGTTTAAATGACACAGCAGTTTACACCTATTGCCACATCAAGACACTGTACTAAGTGAAATATTTCAATTTGCCAAGTCAAGCATACTACTAACACGTGTGGGCTACTGGGGTACCACTGAGGTTCTTGAGGCTCATTTTTATAAGTTCAAATACATTTGAGAAAAATATCACTAAGGCGGTCTTTTTCAGAGCAATGATACAGATGATTAGAATGATCTTGATTTTCAAGAATTTGAAATAGAAAGCTTAATTTAGGATTTCCTAACAGTCATCTTGTTTTTTGAGAAAACCACAGGAGCACTAAGATATGTATTTATATATGTAAGTACAGTTGAACAAATATTTTGGACAAGAATGTAGCTTTTTTTTTTTTAATTTAAAAAATAGAAATAAAAATTCTAACATAGAAAGACCTTGCGCCAATGGCTATACAATGCAAACCAACATTAACACTCCCTTTGCAGAATGAACTAACATATACCCACATACATAATCCCTGTAACTGACTTCTACAGATATTTGTCACTGCTTATTGGAAAAAATGGTTAAGGCACAACACCTTTCTACAGACATCTAAGATATTTCATTAGTATTACAGGACTTCTAATAACACTTGAGCTGTGAATGGTGAAGTAAACCTGAGCTGTTCTGTCCAATGCATACGGAGCTTGAAGCTATATAAATACAACATAACTTCAGGGCAACAGAAGAACTATTTAAGTATCAGCATGTCAAAATGCTCATCATGGAATAATTATGGCATTCCCTGGAATGATTTTACCTTTGAATCACTGATACATTTTCTCCAACTTTCACTTGTCCTTAACATACTTTTTCCCTGGGAGGCCCAAGCACATTTATATAGTGAAACTGGTGGGACTTCACTGGACGGCAAGCAAAATGTCTTTAAAGGTAGAAACGGCAGAAGATCATGAGAAATAAATAACATTGACTAAATGAAGATCAAATATTATCCATTTACATGAATGTAAATTGTGTGGAGCCAGGAGCTGGACTCAATGATCCTTGGGGGTCCCCTTCCAACTCAGGATATTCTATGATTCTCTGATTCTACTCTGAACAGCAAGCAGAAATAATACTTTTTAGCATAGTACTTAGTACTATGTATTATTTAGTAGTAAGAGGGTATAGTAGATGGGACTAATGGAATTAAATTAAGAGAGAGAAAATTTAAGATAAATACAAGGGAAATTTCCCTTGAAAGCTAGATCTATTAGATTGCGTTATAAAGCCCTGATCCCTGGAGACCTTTAAATCTTGACTGGATAGAAATGGAGGAGTGAGGACTGCAATGTAGCGGGCTGACAATACAGCAGCTTAGCTCTTTCACATGCCATAGAATTTGTGACTGGCCGGACAATAAATACAAAGAGGCAGGCTCTACCCCCAGTAGTCCCGTAGTAACTTACACTTTTGTGCAGTCACCTCACCCCTTTCCTCTTTCACAGCCTCTGCCATTCCAGTATTAGATGGCCAATGTTTTGCCCCTTCGTTACCTTTAAAACATGAATAAAATAGTTTTCCTCAACATTAAATACCTTAAGACCCCCAACTGTTGTTTCTCCTTCCTCCTTGAATTTGTCACCTCTTAGGCAACTTAGCCAAGGTTTGAATGCACAGTTTTAGCTGTGGAGAAAAAGACAGCTATCCCAGCTCTCCAAGAAACCTATTTTGCAGATTTAGTTTAGAAATCATAGTAGCTATTTTTGCAGATATTCCCTATTCTAAGCTCATGCAATTTTTTCTGCTGCCAACTCTAATCTTTGGATTTTCACAACACAAATTTCTCTTTGAAACTGCCTCTTTACACATTACACATTGTTAAAAAAATGTTAACTTGAGGCTCCCTAAATCAAGTCATAGTTTTGTTTATTATCAACAAACAAGGGATGGAAGCACAGGCAGGGAAGCCCATAGACAAAAGGATTATGCAAAGAATAACTGCTAAATTACCATAAGCATGGATAACTGGTCTTGATAATTCCTGGTCTTCTAGAGATATTCAGGAAATAAGCTGCAAAAGTCACAGTCTTCTGACTCCCTTTTCTATCATGATGACATGTGACTGCTGATCTTACAAGTTTCTAAGCACTCCTTTCCCACCTGAAGACCTTCCACCCTTGGAAAACTATCTGATCAAAATATGTCTATATTATTTTGCTCTTCCACACTCAGAAAAAAAAAAAAAAAAAAAAAAAAAGCCAAACATGAGAAGAGTTTTCTGACCCAAAGATAAATTTATGGGGCATAGCAGCCTTTGCAAATCTGGAGTTACTAAGGGCAAAAAAAATCCATGTATTATTTAAAAATGAATTTAAACTTACAGACTGAAAAGCACACATTGGCACTAAGTAACACTATGTAGTTTTAGAACAATCCTTGAAGGATTTTAGTTTATTAAAATTTCAGGGGAATATAAGGCAGATATAATTTGCTTTTTATATATCTGCAGATGTAAGGTTTTATACAACTTAATGATTTACATAAAATGCCTCCTGAGTCAAATATATCTAATAAACTATGTGATATCACAAATTATTAACCCAAAACATCTGTAGAATTAAGAAATTAAAAATAAATTCATAGGAGAATCAAAGAGAAAAAAATACCATTCACAACCTCCATTCATGCTCTGAAGTTTCTATATTTCTATTGAAAGCTTTGGCACTGCAAATGCCAAAACACAGACAACAACTGTATTATTTTCAGTGCATAAAGTATAAATGACACTATGCCTTTGAGAAACACAGCACGGAACCCACAGGAGCAGACCATAGCTCTTGGCAGGTAGGTGAAAGCGAATATACTTTAAATGTTGCTTCAAGTGTGCTTGTTTGTACTTTGAGATCCTGGCCTTATATTCTTTTAATGATTTCCAATCTCAGAAAAAATTTAAAATAAATTGAATTCCGTTTTCAAAAACAATTTACAGACTACATCTACACTGATGATACCAGCACACTAAAATTACAAGTTACAGCACACATTTTAATAGACATAAATTACAACTAACAGAGTTCCTACATAATCATTATGCAGTTTATTAATAAAATAAACATTACTTTCAAATCAAAGTGTTTTTTTTTTCCTAAAGGTGTTTCAAAAGTTGTTACATTGATAAATTAATTTTAAAGACCATTATCAAGTTGTCATTCCAAGACTGATTATTCTACAATTGCTGTAAAGCTTTTAAGTCGGAACTTCGATGAAATACTTTTTCACTGATCAAGTTAGTTTAAAACACTGTAGAAGGGTAGTTTTATTTCATTATATAATTATAGGCTCTGAACCCTTGAATGCAAACAATTTCTTCTGCAGGCCAGGGACACAATGGACCCCCTGGAATCTCTAACTTTCATAGCTCAAGCTTTCAAAACCTATGTTTTAGGATACCTTAGTAACCAAGGGTTTCACAGTTTTAGGTGGTGAGTCTTAATGGGGGGAATATTTGTAACACTACCAAATCAAGCCACCCTGCCTGGGCCAGCTTCATCTACAATTGCAAATGAATGTTATCATTTCCCAAACTCTGAGCGAGCTGGGTTTTCACATGCTCTGTGAATGCGTTTGGACTCGTTTTCTAACAAAGGTACAACAGGCATTTAATACACACTCTGAGGAACAAAATACCCTCCCTCTACATTCTTCTATGTAAAAGAACAGTTTCAAGGACGTCATCATTTCCTCTTCCAAAGCAAACATTCTTAGCTTAATAGCATCCTTGATAGTGGAGAAAATAACATTCTAAGTTTTTCAAACGTCAAGCATCATGAATTAAAAAAAATAAATAAATAAATCCAGACATAGATTAAACTTGTTCATACAATATATTTCTACACACGGATCAAAAGAATTCAAAATCATCACAAGTGATAGAGTTTAGATTTTTGACATTATAATTTTCCCTTCTTCAGTAGTAGAATTTACTTTATGATGACATCCTAATATGCTTCTTTGTCCCTGGTTTAATGCCTCCTCTGTCCAGAAACAGTTGTAGATCCATATCTGGGCCAGGTTGTCAGCTTCAGCAGTTATTTTTCTCAACCACCATGCAGAAGTGGACAGAGTCAAACAGCCTGTTTTGCTCTTGGATCCTTCACTCAGAGGGTCCAAGCTCTCAGAACTAGAAAAGCTGGGATGGTCTTCTGTGGAATACATCCTCTGATCCACAAATATGTAATTCAGATAGATACATAAACAAGAACACCAATATTTTAATTTGAAAATCCACTCCTCTCAAGTAGGGTACTTTTTGTGCTCTGTATGTACAATTTATAACACAACCAATGTGTTACAGACAGGCCCAACCAACAGTGTTGACTTTTATTATAGTGTCCTATTCCCTTCCTATGCACAACTATGTACATTTTGGTTGGTAGTAAAGAGAAGCAAAGGAGTCCTGGGGAGGTTTGAACCAAACAACAAAACAAGTAGATGCAATATCTCCCTCCCCCCACTTTTTTTTTTTAAATACACAGCTGTACATAGTAACTACACGAGGTTAGGTAACCACAAATTTGGATGACAGGTTTAGGAAAGTGGTACTCTTAACAGTGTTCAAGCCATTCAGTCTCTGGGAAAATTATTGAGGAATTTTTGCTTATGCTTCTGGTTTGCACAAAGCAGTGCAAAAATGAAACTGGTTTGCTCCTGAGTGGGACTGTGTGGCAAGAACTGGTAGCAATGGTATGGGAGAATAGCAAATGGAGAGTCCCTTCCTTCATGAGAAATACACATAGTAATAACAGAATTCCATCATAAGAGACCTCCTATTTCTGTGGTGCTGGGAGGATAAAAAAACACCCACTTCTTACAAAGGAAAGATATGTGTCAGTTCTTCATTGTATTGCCTTACAGGAAACAGTTTTAGATCAAGTGCAGTATTTCTGTATTGGTCAGCACAACAGTACCATGAGTAACAGAACATATACCTGGATTTTCTTAGTGTATTTTTTCTCTCTTAGTAAGTCACCAAAAAGTCACAGGAAACTGTACTTCAAAAGAACAGTCCGAATTGTTTTTAGAAACCTATATTTTTCCCACTGTCAGCAATCGTACACAATCTGGCTCCAGACTGTACCACAGGTACAATGGAGTTCATCAAATGACAGCAACATTTTGTTTTGAAGTTCTCAGGCACTTTACCTCAAAAAAACAGAAAGATTTACACAGATGTTATTTGGTTTCCAGATTTTGTAAGCTGAATACTACAACTGAAAATATACATGTATTCCCTTTAAAGTTGATTTCTGCCTTCCTATTAATTCCTTTTATTTGGTTATGTTATTTGAAAACTGCTGGCTTTAATTTATACCTCTGAATAGTACATTCTGCAGACTGCTTCCTATATAAAACGACAAACATTCAGGAACTGATGCATACACAAAATATCTTTCACAATAACAGTGTAAAATTCAGAAACTGAAACTAACGACACGCTAAACTGTTTTAAAGCAAAATCTTTAGGAAAGCAAGAGATTACTCCAGTCATGGTGCTCAGAGTCTTTATCATGATTATCCTACAGATATTATTGTATCTTGTATTGTATTTTGAGGAAAAAATCTAAATTGGCTGCAATGGACATTGCAAGAAAACGCCCAGCCAACAAAAGCATTGTACATAACTTAGTCATTTCAGAATCTTTAATGCCTTCAATAAAATCACTGTTACCACGCTACCACAAAGACAGCCAGTAGATTAGCCCAAGGCATGTGTATTTAACCTTACTTTCAATGGGAACAGGTATTTAATACTTCTATAAACTGACATTTTTCAGAAAATAATATTTTCCAGGGAGATAAGAATGATTTTTTTTTTCATACATAGCAAACTTGTTACAAACAGATGATCAGTTATCATAAGGAATCACAGAAGCATCATTACATTACCAACACAATTTCTTAAGGGTGAAAATACAACCTATTTTCCGTATGAATGTGTTTGCTGTTTACAGCTAAGAAAGTGCTGAGCCACAATGTGGCCAGAAACATTTCTATTGGACACAGGAAAATTTCTATTCCATTTTCCTTTATATAATACAACTCTCAAAACTCCCACATCTTAAGAATTTTTTTTTAATTACTTTTTTAACGAATGGCGATGCCATCTAAACTTTTGAAATGAAAACTATGTTCCAAATTGAGAATCATCTGTTTTGGCACATCTCATCCTAGATGTAGCCTACCCTTCATTTGTAGAAAAATTGATGCTTAACTTCACAAGTACTCATTGTGGGAAATTCTGTGGAGTTCAAGTTGTAACTGCAATAGGAATGAAATTCCAGTTTGTCCTATGCTTAATAATTATAACTGTGATGTATCTGGGTATCGGGGCTGTGCCTGTGTGCGGACATAGTGCGCTTAGCTGTTAACTCCCTGGGTGGCCCAGGAACTCCCCAATTTGTGTCTGCACAGATGAGATAATGGGCAGATTGGGGATAACTGACCACCTTGAGAAGCGGCAACTGCCTGAGTGCCTTGCCACCTTCACAACAAAATGCTCCGCTAATTGTTTCAGGAGCTCTCCGGGTGGGACCTTCACACGGTCCCAAGGAATCCTGCAGGCAGCTCTTGCTGGGCCACAGCCAATAGATAATCACTACATGTATGCTTCAGAGCACTGATTAACATCCGGGATGGACAATCTTGCCAGGCCATACACAAGAATTAACTAGAACATGAGTCTGGGGAGACCTAGCAATTTAAGCTGAAGATGTCATTACAAGGACACTTGTAACAGAAACTTGCATTGCCATCCTGTTCAAGAGATTTGGCTCCTCATATGAGCATCACCTTATGCAAAGATTCCAGTAAATTAGTGTTGTAGGGGGGTGTGTTTTTTGTTTTCAGTAAACATGCTACCTTGAAGTGTCTAAATCACACCATTTCTCAAAGTGGCAAAAATGTAGAAAAGCAAGGCTGAGAGATGAGAAAATTTTAGATTTAATCCTTTACCAATCATTTTCATTGGGACCCTAAAATGACGATCGATAATTTTTCATGCCAGAAGTTTTGTAAGACATTCACAGCTTTGTCCTTGTCTCCTCTGCCAAACTTTTTCCAGCCAATAATAAGAAAAGGAACAAGTATATTTTTCTTTTTTCCTGTCCCGTATTTTCCTTTTCTTAGATTTTGACAGCAGAGACTTTATTCATGAATGCAAAATATTCTCTCTTTATGGCACTAATTTTGTTATTGTAACATACTTCCAACGAAACAATATCACAGGTGGTGAAATTGATAATTTCTGCCAAGGGCTAAGGCCTTGTCTCTACTAATAAAAATAAAAATACTAATCTACACTGAGTTTTCACTCTTTCTACAACCAGAAAATCTACACCAGTGACGAATAATAGTTATGAGATTCGCTACTGCAGATGTGATTTGTAGAAAATAACCAACATACTTCCTTTCTTTTTTCAGGTTAGTTTGCTTCGGATGTCTGTACTATGAAGTCATGAGTCTGAAACCTACATTTATTTATTTATTAATTTAATATTAAGCTCCTTTTAGTCCACCCAATCTCAGTTTAGGGTGACTACCTGTATAACTGGCAAAAGAAGAAAATGAGTATAAGTATCCTCCCAGAGACCTTGATCAGCGTTGTCTTTCAATGCTCAGTCTAGGGAAATTTTAACATTGAGCTTAATGTGAATTGAAGCTTCTATACTTCTGTTTAAACACAGATTAGGATTTCTGTCAGACAAATGCTACTGAGAAGTTAACAATCTAATTAATACAAATAACTCTATCTTCCCACTATAAAAATGCTCTATTTTAATAATTCAATTCTGCTGTGTAGAAACGAATGATAGCATATGTTTCCTGAAATCCAAAGAAAAGTCACAGTTACTGTTTTTCAGGCTCTGCAATGATTTTTCACTGACTGTATGTGCCATAAAAATAATTATATAATCGAATTGAAATTGGCTGTTCTTTAGACATTTTAGTTCTTCACAGAAATAAAGAAAAAAAAAGAACCACGCCCCAAATATCCACCTTGTTTCATAAAATGGTCATCCCAAAACACATAACATCTCAGGTACACTCCTGCAATTAGAAAAAAAGATTTCCTTACCACAAATTAATATAATTATCAGCAGATACAATACAGAGTACAGCTGGGAAACTAAGTACATACAGGGGAAATTGGAGTTGTGCAAGTACCCACATACTCATTTTTTCTGACTACCCTTAGCAATGAACCAGAGCCAGGCTGAGGGCTACCAGTCCATATTCCAGTCAACAAGTTAGATGGTTTTGGCCTCACTTCCCAAAGAACCACGAGGCAAAGTTGGAAGCAATTTGCAGCAAAAGAGCTACTGCTCTCCTCCACATGGAAGAAGGAGAAAAAGAACCTGAGCATTACTGATGCCAGTGATTTGTCAGGTTCCTGCGACAGCACAGGTATATGTTTCTTTTTATCCAGTCAGAACTGAAAATGACTATTTTACTCATAAAAATTCATGTTTCCAAAAGTTTCATGTTGTAAGGGGAAAACAAATTGAAATCACCACTGCCTCTTCGGAGGTCTGATCTCACTATCTACTCTGTATTTTCAGAGCACCTGCAAACATAATGGGAATCCACATTAGCACATACGAGTAAATATGTGCAGTACAAGACAAAAATCCAAACTCTCTGCCAAATATTCTAAAATCTGCAATGTAAGGCAAGACTGCAAAGTCCTCGTATTTTATAGCTTATCACAATGTGCACTTAATCTAGTTGCTGTCCATAGGCACTGCTACAATAGAAATGTTTAAGAACAAAACACACAAAAGAGTTTGCAATATAGCTGAAATTCTGAAAACAGGTTTCCATTAGGTTCTGATGTTGCATGTGGTTAGCTTATGTTTAAACGATGAATTTAATAATGGTCACTCCAGTATTACAGTAGGCAGTAGGATGACAGTTTTTCCTGTAATGCATCACGTGACTTCCTGGGACTGTCAAGCAATTTCTCACCATCAGATTATCACACAACGGCAATGAAAACAAGCTTGGAGTGTTTGGTTCTCTGATGCAGGTTCACTTAATGCACTGTTTTATCCAGCTACAGTTTCTAGCTCATTGGCTACAAATAGTACTCATCACTTCTTCCAACTTACTTTGGCAAGAGCCTAAGATTTGCACAGAGGGAAATTCTTAATTGTCTATTCTTTTTTTCTTTTTCTTTTTCCCTTCTTGCCAGATACAGTCATTTATCCATTGAACAGCATACATTGATCTCTATTCTCTCTACCTATAGCATAAAATGTTGGTTTTGAAGACATAATATTTGGTTTAATTCAGGTCTTTGTTTCACCTCCTCATAACCAGAAGCAGTTCTTGGAAGAATTCAGTGTAAGCATCATGTTTATCAAATTATTTCTCAATCTCTAATTCTAGCCTGTAATATATTCTGAAGATTATTCATCCAAGTGTTTTCTACTTCCCAATGTTTTAGCTTTTTGCACTAGAACAAGGTTAGTGATAGCTGTATTAATTACATGACAGAAAAGCATATCAAGTAAAATGACTGAAATAATTATTTCAAATATTTTATTTACATGACTCTGTGCTATATTAAAACTGTGGGGGAGAGAATAAGAGTTCCTTTCTAGTAAGGAAGCTTTCTTAATGTTATAACATTGTAAAAACCCCTAGAATTACCCTCAGAAAAAAAAAATATATTATTCTTTTTGCTATCAAAATTTTCTTTCATTTTTGGAGATAATTTCTGAATTGCAATGTAAATTTGGCTTTTAATTTAGTTTTTAAAAAGCAATCAGTACATATTTCAAATACAGGAATAATTTGTTGGTGTTTTCATTAAAATAAACTGCAATGCTGCAAATCTTACATTAAAATATAGATGAACACTAGTAATTAAAAATAATAATCAAATAAAAAGCACAGCAGAACACTTCAATTACTGATAGCAATCATAGTATAATCTTGTCCTACCAAGTGTGTCTCCAGGTACAGTTTAAGGCTGTCTGTCTCCGCTTTAGGAGGAGTCCAATTCTCTGTTGTTTCCATGGCTTCATTTAACCAGTGAATGAATTCATCCAGCTTGCTTACAAACCCCTTACCAGATAAGAAAAAAGAAAGAACAAGAGAAGCATATTTGTTAGTAAAATGGCAAGCTGAAAATGTATGCTCATTTTTTTTTTCATGCTGAGAGAATATTGTACAGTAAACATTTGCCTTTTGCAAGCATACAAGGAAAAAAAACAATTAGTCAGTAGCCTTCTAATAAATGGGGAGCAGGACAGTGTTTTGGGGGGATAATCTAAGGTGACATTTGGGGACAGAACAATGTAAAATCCATACGACTGTGATGAAATGGAAAAAACAGCAACGTTTTAGAAGATAGGAGTGGTGTATGTGTAAAGCTGCATATAGATTACAATGACCATTGAGCTGAAGACCTTGCACTGGGGAGACTGGGTGTAGCATGAGCACTTTTGGTTGAAAAAAGTACTGAACAAAGCTGCATTAACAAGATATACGTTGTTAGATTGAGGGAAGAAACTACTTGTCAAAACTTGGGTCTTGTGATTCCTGTTTTGATTCCTGGGTTGAGACTCTGAGAGACAAAATCAAACAGTAGGTGAGGCAGAATATATAGCATTTAATATAAATATCACTGATTGCATATGAGCCACACAGATGGTGCTCCTGAGAAGACAGGAGCTCCTGCTTCTCAGGAGCACCATTTATTGCAAGATTAGTACCAATTATATTGTCTGATTAAAAATAGTGCCCCTGAATTTACATGATTGGATGATACTATAGGCACATACTGAGTAGAGATAATTTTACTGAGGTCTTATTCACTGCAAAGCAAGACAGTAAATGGAATAAACTGACCGTGATGTTTATAGGCAGCCTGAAAATTAACTCTGAAGAGGAATGTCCATCTATTACAAGCATCCTAAAACTGGATTAAGTTATGTCTAATGCTGGTTATATTATTAGCTATTGACTGAATTCTAGAGTCTGGTGTGAATTTTAATTTCTAGTTCGTCAACAACTCAGTATACACAGTACCTCACTCTTATTGCTTTATTTATGGAATGATTTCTGGTAATTATTAGGCCATTCAGATAGCTAAAATGAAGCTAACAGTAAAACTTTCAAAGATTCCTGAGTCACTCAGGACCCCAAATCCCCTTTTCCAAAGCGGCACACGAAACCAGAACTCAAACTGAGATAAAAACAGGAGTTAGGGCTTTGGGGGCACAGCTGTGTTATATAAAGAAGTACAATGGTTTAAAATAAATAAATAAATAAATAGACAGGTCAAGCAGAGCCAAACATCCTTTAAAACTCACAGAAGTATAGTCATATTGGTCCAACACTGTGCCAAGAAGCAGTGTCCACTAGTCCTGCCTAGTCCTAGTCCTGCCTTAAGGGTCAAGTGGCAGTCCTCTGAGAGGATGCTCCAGTGCACACTGTAGACATGTCAGCACACACTGGGCACTCTGAAGGCCTTGTTTTAATTATTATTATGTCTTTGATGAGTCACTGTGAGCACTCAGAATGAGAATGAGTCTATTGCCACCTCTGTCTATGGAACCGACCATATCCCAAAGCACTATAAGGAAAAAAACTGTTGTTCAACAATTTTCACTATTATTGGGACATTCTACAACGGGGGAACAAGACAGAAGACACAACCCTGACCTCAGGCAACTGAGATCATGGGTATCTCCTCTAAGGTAAGCAATGAAGGTAGCTGCATCTCCTCTCCCACTACAGGTCATGGCATAAGGACTATGTTGCTCATGTCATGCTGTAGGACAGAGTGGGGAATGGGTAAGGGACATGTTCCCTTGACTCCTTACCCAGCATTGCTTGCTTTTTTCCAGCTCATAGCAGAGTGTTAAGAGATGCCAAACTGGCAGAGGAGTGGGAGAAGTGAGCTGACAGGGAGAGGAGCAGGAGGAGTACAAGTCCTTCTAGTCCCTCCAATAAATCTCTGCCTGCATTTTAGCAATGTGCTGTCCTTGAGAGACAAGGTGATATGGTAAGCACACGAAAAAAAATGAAGAAAGGCTCTCTCTTGTACACGCGTCTTGTATTTTACAAAGACAGACACTATAACATCTGCCCGCAGTACATGATGTTTGTATGCCTTCAAAAGGGTGCTCTGAAACACTGCAGGCTTGCACGAGTACCAAATGCAGCTATCGGCAGTGGGGTTACTTCTGCCTTCTGACAAAACCAGTCGTGTTTCAGCGCATATTTTACACCCGTGTTTGGAAACACTCAAGCACCAGCAGCCAGGGCCCTTTTACCAGTGCTGGGCAGGCCTCTGGCTGCCACCGAGCCACAGGGCCCGGGACAGGCCGGGGACCACGGCAGGCCGCGGTGCCGCGCAGGGAAGGCCCGCATGGCCTTGTAGGAAATGCGGGCACGGCCTCACAGGGAACCACGCTGAGGGGCGCCCTCCGGCCCGCCACGGCGGCCGGGCACAAGCCTCCCGCCGGGCGGGGAGGCGGGAGGGCAACCCCGCTCGCTCCCTGCCGCGGGGAATTTTCTCCTGCCCGGCAGCGCCGCTCGCAACACTCCTGCTATTTTTATTCGTTTTCCTTAACACCGTTATAAAATTTTATTGAAAACGTTCGAAAGAACACATCTGCACATCTGAAAATATCAGAGGTGAAAGAAGAGAGGGCCGGGCCGAGCCGCGCGGCGCCGCCGGCTGACGAAGCGCCGCCCGCCCGCCGTGCCTGGGCCCGCAGCGCCACCTGCCGGCATGTCCCGGCACGGCCCGGCTGCTGCCCCTGAGGGGTGCCCCGGCCCCGGCCCCGGCCCGACTGCGGGTGGCCCGGGCCCCCGCAGTGCCCTCCCCGGGAGCCCGAGCAGCCCTTTGCGGCAGAACCGCGGGCGGCGTGCTTTAAGCCCAGTGGATGCCGACAGATCAAACCATGCTCCGATCAGTTTTGGTTATTTTTGTTTGCTTGCTTTTTGGTGGTGGTGGTGTTCTTTTCATAGCAGTGCCTATGAATCCAGCTTATTTTCATAGCCCAATGCCATCTCCATGGTCCGACCACCAGCCCCATGACTCATTCCTGCCTGGAAAGCAGCTCCAGACTAGAAACCAAAACCTGTGCAAACATAATCGACTGCAGCAGCTTTGGAGAGATGAGCAACCCTACAGTTTGCTCATTCTGCTGAACTCTCCCTTCTCCCCTTTGACTTCTGTCCAGGGATGGCTATCTGCAGGCTCAGAGATCCAAACCAGCCCTCACCATCAGCCTGTATCTGACACAAACGAGTCTGCCTCCACCAACTCAGCTGTCAGCTCAGCCAGCCAAAGGCGGGAGGCCACACGCTGCCTGGCACCCAGAGAAGGAGCACCTGCCGTACGGATGGGCCAAGTAGCCCTGTCAGATACACAGAGCCATGTCTCTGCTCTCCTCAAGTCTCATGAACAGAAAGGGGAGCCCAAAACATATCTTAACCCCTACAGAAGGGCCACTCCACAGATTGAACAACTGGTGTCCTTCATGGCCTGATTAGTTGGAATGGAGAATAATCAGCAATGTCCACGTATATAGTGACTCAAATTACATGACATAGTTGCTTTTCTCATCATTTAGGACATTACCCAGAATATACATGTTTTCAACAAAAGATATAGATAAAATGAGTCTTAAAAAGTAATAGGGAGAAAACAGTCTTGCAATAGAGAGAATCTACTGTGAGACTGACAGAGCATAAAACTATGCTTAAAAAATAGGGTACAGCATTACTTTTATCAAAACAAAGGATAAGACCTAATATGAAATCCTGAATCCAAATTGAGTACTCAGTGAAGGAAACTTATAGGATGACAAATTATAACAAATACAGAATATTTTTCAGTTTCCTTCACTTTATACAGATGTACAAGAAACCACTTAACATCCCTTCCTAGACATTTCTTACCTTCTTGCTTTTTCTGTTTGAGCTTATATATACACATATTTTCCTTCAACAATCTTAAGGTGTGGAAGAGTTTCAATCAGTATAAACTTCAGTATAGTTTTGCTGATTTATACAAATTAAGTGTCTGATCTAGACACTATTGTGCTTATAATGAAATACTGTAAAATCTACCCAACTGATGCTTTGGTAAAAGAAAATTAAGCTTGCATTTTCCATCACAGCTTCTTGGAAGCCCATAGTCATCCACATTGAACTTAGAAATTACTGTACAGTAATTCCTCAGGGAGAAAAAAATGGGGAATAGAACAGAAAAATGGAGTTCCAGTATAATCCAGTCTTTGCCTTTTGACCAGCTGGTTCCGTTTTGCAAAAGTAATAGTTTTGTATTCTGCTAGCAAGCTAGATGTTATTAAAAAAAAACTTAAGCCCTTACATGACACAGCATAATGCTATTCTTATTCTGTGCTGTTTAGTACAGAAAAAAAAAAAATAAAGTTGCATACTGGATGATTTGTAGCAACTTCTGTAGCAAAGTTTGCAAATAATGATAAAGCTTTTCCCATTCCCCATGCAGAAATTTTAAAACATTCACCATTAAATCATTCAGCTTTTCATTTTGTTTTATGACAATTTTACAGATTTTCCTACGGAGAGGAAAACGTTCTAATCACACATCCCTGAACAAAGCTAGAGCAAAAATGGCTTAATTTGAAATTTGGCATGTACGAAGTTATTTTTTGTGGCCTAATTCTATTTACTCTGGATGGATAAGAATGAAAAAGAAAGACAATTGTAAGAACTGGGAGAAAAACAGCTATAACTCAGTGTCTCTGCTTTGGTGCTGGCAGTCTTATAAAATGAAAATATACTTATTTCATTTGTTCTATAAAATTAAAGGATTAATTAATCAAAGATTTTTTTTTTAATGGTGGGATTTAACTAGAGATCCTGAGACTTCCTCATTAACGACAAGAACTCTCACATTTTTTGAGCTGTAAGACATGAGAATTTGCTTGTTGAGTCACATGAAAGGGTAGGGATGGATCAGGAGAAGCCAAAGGCAAGCATGTACGTCAGGCCAAGGAGGGGGGAGCCTGGAAGGGTGCCTTCCACCCTGGTTCTGTGAAATGTAAGGGCCTACCAAAGATAGACATCCCCCAGGTGCTACACAGGGCTCCCTACAGCCCATATAGTCAGTCAGAGGATCTTGGGTTAGGCTGAGTGTGTCAGGAATGTGGGAGAGCAGCTGTGGTGGTCTGCTGCCAGCACAAGAAAGCCTGGAGCAGGGCAGCGAGGCCTTCAGAGGTGGTCAGATGAACAAGTCTCACATGCAACTCATTACACTTAGTAGGACTGTGAATTCTATCTATCCCAAATGTGTGTCATTAAAATTAAATGCTTCAGATGATCACAGAAATTGGTCATCTTTGGCATTGCAAGTGTTTGTGCCTGACTCATTTCTTTTGCCTGTTTTCCTGGACCCCGTCTGCACGTTCCTCCTTGCTCACAACTGTTCAGCACACCTCCCTGCTAACTACCCACACCCTGCCGCTGACTCTCTGGGCACAGCCCAGGAGTTCCTTGCGCCTGTGTCTCCAGCTTCCACAGTCCCTTGCTCCACTTTCCCACTGAGCTTCAGATGCTCACCCCACCTCTGGCCCAAGACCAGAAACAAACTAGCAACAGACTTTCCTCTTCCTAGCTTGTGGAAGCAGACCTGAGGCTGACGCTCATCACCATCGCATGAGTCAGTCAAAGGAGTGTTGGTACCACCAGGCTTAGCCACAGTTTCCCTGGAGTTGTTGGCACAGCTGATGCCCATATTGGAAAAAAAGACTAAATAGAGCCCAGGAGAAATGTCAGCAAAATAACAAGCAGTTGATCAACTTCAAAACTTTTGCAAACAACTGTAAAACTAGTGCTAATTTGAGTGCCTATGAAACTGTAGAAACTTTCCAGTCCCTGATGATATCCCTGCTTATTAGCTTGTCAGGGGTGTTACTCAGACATATTCTCCTTGGATTGCATTTTTCTGACCAGAACACAACTGAGACCTCCCAGGAAAGCTTTTACTGTCACAGTCATGAAGAAGAAAAAAAAAAAAAAAAAAAAAGGCATGACTATCAAGTGAGTCACTTAAAATTATGCACAAAATGTCTCTCGACTCAGAGAACATTGCTTCTTGCACTAGAACTTTAAAGTTTCCTAGCTTCATTTCAGTGGTCAAATTTTACTTTTACATTACAATTTTTTATTTTTTATTTTTTTGTCAGATAGGAAAGTAAACAGTTCTGGTGTTCAATAATTTTAGCACTTCAAATGATCTCATTTAGACTTTGAAGTTCAGCTTTCGTTAATTAAATGGAATGGGAAAGGACGAAGTTTCCATCTTAGCTGCAGCTATCACTTTTCAAATCCAGCTTTTTATTAGACCACATTTAGAATTGAAACAAACTAAAGCCCAGTTCCATAATTTTGAGCTCTAGTCTAAGAGACAGTACATTTATGATTACAAAAAAAAAAAAAAGAGAGAGAGAGAGAGAGAATGTGAAAACATGGACTTTTTACTCTACTGAGAAATGCAACATTTTATTTGTATTTTTTTTGCACTAAAACCAGCAGTATCTTAGATGTTTTCTGTATATTTTTGATACAAGATTCCTTTACATGTATATAATATGCATGGGTATATGCACTACAGGAAGCTAGCATTAACACTGTCTAAATTATGATATAAAATTTGGAGAATGCAACTGTTAACACCATTATGAAAAGCTGTAAGTATACCCTCTTCCTATGCCAAATTTTGCTTTTGCTTTTTATAGATAAAATTCCCCAGATGTATTGTGCCTCTGTGTGGCACAGGTAGGAACATTAATTCAATACTTTTTGGCTTGTAATTTTAAGCTGTGGAGTGCTAACAGTATTCAGTTTATTAGGCTAACATTTTCATTTAACGTGCATGCTGGCTTATTGTACTAAGGCATACTTAAGGCACTTCTGGTCATTGCGTTTTTGAAAGCAGAAAACCCTTCTAATGAGTAGAACTAAGATTAAAAATGGAATAAAACACAAGTGGCAAACCATTAAATACAAACATACTAAACTCATCTGTTATGGTAGTTAAGAGTGACTGTGCAATGTCTACTGTGTTCCACAAACCTCAGTATGGAAGCGCCAGGCAACAGTGCTTGTTAAATCACTACCCCAGATCTTTTTTTTCCTCTCCACCTTCCCTTTTATTACACAAAGGGAGTTCTCTTCTTAAAAGAATTGGTTATGAGGCTGTGTGCTTAAAAATGAATGTCCAATTTTGTTGCAAGCAGACAGTGTTGTAAAGTTTGTTCCCAATTTACAAAAAGACTGAGCTCACAGAGGGGTCTGTGTACAAGGATGGGCTGGCTCTAAGGGCTCTTCTATCACAGAATGCATTAAGAAAACCCTTTGTCTGACCACAAAAGGACTTGCATATTAGTCTCAGGAGGAACTCATTCCTGCCCATGGACTTTATTTTCAAAAGGATAAAAGTGCACTTTCTTCATAGGCAAAGGTAAGTCAAAGAAATCCAGGTACTCAAGAGGATGAGGCTGCAACAAACTGCTACGGTCAATTTAATTGGAGTTGGACCCAGAGGCAACAATAAAACCATTAGCAGTACAGATGTTAGGGATCCCCGAGGAACTAAGATGCCATAGTGGAAAATATTCTTTGTCCGATATTGTCAAGATTCTGCGGCAGACAATGACCTTGCAAAATACAGAACTGACCAAATTCAAAAGAAGGATGCTAATACTTAATATGCATTTCAGGATACATTCATTCACAAACAGCTCAGAAATAGAACTTAGCAGCTTTTGGCTAAGAAGTTCCACACTTACTCAATAACCCCAAACTATGAGGGTATGTCACTCTAAACAGGGAAAGATAAATATTAAGGACTTTTCAGAGCAGATACTCATGTAAAGACATATCTTACTCTTCTACTAGATACTATTCAGTTAAGAATTTTTAAAGACCAACTATTACACTGCAAAAATCTTTCACATGTGCCACCTTTAGGTTTTGTGCCCCCCTTAAGGTTTTGTGCCCAACTACCACATACAGAATTAGCAATAAGTATTAAATGTATTTTCTCTAATGGACATCTATCTTACTGGCTATGATTTATGCAGCTACACAATGAAAAACCATGGCACAAGATGTTCACTGGTTTAAGACTTTTCCTTGTTTTAGAGTTTCCATCATGCATCTTGATGCTGGAAAACAAGAACGATTAATATGTAAAAATACAAGAGTTATATCAAGCACAGCCAGTCAGACATAGCTCAAATTTTCAGGGAGATGTCACCAGAGAGTTGAGAGTCCTTCTAGACTTGAGTGAGAGTGACAAAGCACAGTTCTTACCAGCCTAGGAAAACAGTGGAAATTTACTCAGTTCTAGCTTGGTCCCTAAAAGTCACTGGTAGGATACTCTTGACCCTAATTTTTGCAGACTTTATGGTCTACTACTAAATCTGCAGATTTTACTAGCAATCCTGAGTTATTTTTTCCATACTGCAGTCTGACTAGAGCAGGAATGGCAGAAAAGATTTTTAAAAAGTTCTCAGTTTCCTAAATCCTTCTAGGTAAGAGAGTCACAACCATAAAGGGTATAAAAGGTGGGATACAGATGGATATGCAAAATGTTACTTTTCAGTCCATTTAAAATAACTACATTTGAAGACAGGGAGCCTGACTGTGCACTAAAAATGTCACTGCCCCCATGGGATTGTTGTGTGGTAGCAGAAATAACGTCAAAGAGCAGGTTATGCTAATCTGAATATTAAGAACTATTGCTAAATATATCTCTGTAGATCACTCAAACCTTTCCATGGTACCACAAATGTTTTTCTTTCCTTGTCTTACCTTTGCTCAAGGTGAAGATCTACTTTAATTTCAAAAGAACCACCACAAGGCCTCCAACACTATTTCAAAACTTTTGAAATAAGATCTAAAAATGGACATTTAGCCTATTGACAGATCGACTCTGGGGCAGAGCTAACGACAGACACAGGAAGAGCAAGCCAAACTCTTCCCAAGCCCTGTTCCTGAGAGGTATATTCTTAGACAGCAGATAAGCTTCCAGCACCACTGATAACACTTCCCCAGCCTTTTGAAGGATCAGCGAACACCTACAACCATAGAAGCAAAATCTGGGGGCTGGGAGGACGCTGCTGGGCAGCAGAGCTCCATGCAGCCTTGAGGCCAAGACAACTACGCAGACGACTGCCACGTCTTAGCACAGAAAAGGCCAACATCCTCGTGACTTTGCAAGTGTTCAAGAGTAGAGAGGAGTAGTGAAGGGAAGGGAGGGGAAAGGGAAAACTCTCCGATTCATCCATCATTTAAAGAATCATCTGGTATGAACTTAACAGCAATATGGATTGGTTGTAAACCTCCAGAGATGCCATCTGCTCTGAAGGCAGTAACGCCAGGCATACAAAATGGCTGCTGATCTTTTCTCACACTCATGTGGCCATGCTTTGTAACCGAGACATCACGTTAACGGCCACAAAGCCAGATAAGGTTTTAGGCTTCCTGCATTCATTCAGGTGAGGAGAGAGGTCATGCTGTGAAAACAGGGGAGGCCAGTGCTGTATCTCCAAAGTGGTGTGAGATTCAAAGCACTCCTGGGAATCAAGCAAATAACTACATTAGCATATATTTCTTTGTGTGGAAAATTTTTACATATGCCTACACGTTTTAGGTGACAGAAAATTCTTCTGCGTATCTGCCTCCTAAGTTATCACGCAGAACAACTGGGAACTGGGTTCTTTGCAGGGCGGTATCGCGAACCTTTCGAGCTCCATGGGAGGCCCGGGCCGGAGCGCGGCTGCAAGGCAGCTCTGCGGGAAGGCGGCCTGAGCCAGCCCCCTGCTGGAGGCAGCTTGGAACGCCTGAAGAGCTTCATTTTGCCAGCTACCTATATCACCACCTCAAAATGATGAAAATAACATTGAAAATAAATAAATGAATAAAAAATATATTACAAAAATTTTTTAAAAAAAATAAAACACACCACTTTTATTCACATAAGTTGTAGCGCTGCTGAATTTTGCACACATAGATATAGTGGTTAAGGAGGTAAATACTCCTCCACTGTTCCAATCAGTACTGCCCTGTCAGAAAACCTCCTCAGCGTAAATCTCTACCTGCAGGTTTCTACCATTCATCTCATTCAGCATCCCTGGTCTGTGCTCTGCTGAAATTCTGAGGCAAATGTGGGAAAAGGTTTGTGATGAAACAATGGAGTGAACAATATAAGCAGCAGAGTTAAAGGATACCTGATACCCTGATATGAAAAGTTGAAGGATACCAGGACAAGAGGATTCCAAGATACCCTGAGAAAGCGACAGGACCAGGAAAGAAGGACAGGCAATGAGGAAATGAGGCATGAACAGAGAAAAAAAATAAAGGAGTAAGAAATACAGGCAAAGGGCAAAGTAGTTCCTTTAATTTCATTACTATTAAAAAATAAAAATAAAAAATGATTTTTTGGGGACTATTGGGAATAACACTGGCACACAAAAGCTTTTAAAGGCAGAACAGTCAGCAAATGGGATACTGTGAGCGAGCCCTGAGCAATGTACAAACTTCTGAATGACCGTCCAAATGGTCTGGTCAGTGCTAGCAGCATAGAACATCGTTTCTGAAAATACATTCATTCACAAATAGCAATGCTTGATATTGTTCACATCTCCCAGTAGCTCTCACTACTCTTAAAATAACTTTTTCTGAGTCATTTCTCCTTTACATAAAATCCAAGAGGCCAGCTAGGGAATAAAGACAGGTGCCCCAAACACATTCCAGTACAGGGTAAGTTTATCATACATATCACAGCATCAAATATCTTAAACTAAGGCATTTTTAGATTATACCCTCATGTGACCCTAAGTCAAAGACTTGCCCTATCTAGTGATCATCCAAGAGATGCGAACAATTTTAGGTCATCAACTGTTGTCTCTCTAAGCTGGTAAATCCGGGAACAAGTTATGACCACAGAGTCTCCACACGTTTGTAGCCAGAGACATCCCAAGGGAAGGACAGAAGCAGCAAATATGCCTGAGACAAGGGTAGTGCAAGCTACTCCAAAAAGGAGGAGGTCGGCCCTGCAGCAGCGGCTGGAAGGAGAGTCTGGATTCTGGAAGGACCCTGGGCACAGTACAGGAGAGGGGAGAGCGGCTTGGCTAGAGGCGAACTGGTAAAAATACCAGGCACCAAAATGAGTTGCTGTGTTCTGTGTACAGGACAGGGGCACATTGCTGTGATATATTCACATAGTCCCGATTTCCTTTTTTTGTCTACTGTGAATAACTCTAAACTATAACATGAAATTTAGAAGTTGGTTCAGGATCTGTTATTCCTAAGGACAAATTTATTTATTCAATAGATGAACCTATAACCAAACTTCCTGATCAAAACTGTCCCTATTATTTCAGTATGAAATATTTGTTGTGTAGCAACCTTGATTCAAACTCTATGGTTAGTGCGAGTCTGTAATCAGCATCTTCATTTTCAGTGAAGCTAGTCATCTGACTCGCTTTTTCTAAAAATGCTGCCAATATAACTACTGATGTTGAAGCAACTTGTGGTGATGTAAGGGTACTTGGAAGTACTGCATTGCCTCTTCATATAATTATTTTAACTGTTGTGTTGGCAACATACCTTCTTTTCAGATTGTTTTACAGCTAATGTATGTATTGATTATGAGCTGAATTGCATCCAAAAGATGAACTAATATTCATTTGCAATTTTTCCATGTAATGACCTCTGTAGTACATTAGACTCCAGCTTTATACTGCTCAGAAAAATAGGCAGTTATGGATGAGCATCATTCCTTGGTTTGCATACCCTGAGTACTGGGGTGTCATACAGTGACCTGGGGGAGGAACGTCCCTGTGCAGCTGCCAGCTCTGCCTGTGGCCAGCTGTCCCCCCTTGAACGGGCCCTGGCAGCACCGGAGGACACTCAATCACAGCCGCTCTCCCACCTCCCCCAGCTGGTCCTAACATTTCCTTACGCTTTGATCTCATAGTTGCTGGAAATGAGCCTCGCTTCCCCAGCATTTAATTCCCATAAAGCTGCATACGATATATATGTGCCATGGCTGTTCCCGTAGCCTGAACAGAGTGGGCCCATGGCAAGATCTCAGTTAAAGTTTTGAATGTTGTCTGGGCACCTGCTAGAAGTTTACCTTTTCCCAAAGAACAAATCACATTAAAAGAATTACATTAGGCTAATTGTGGACCTTCACCCAAAGGTACAAAATCAATTTAAAAGGATTTGCAGTGCCTTTGAAATAAAAGCTCAATTCATTATTTTTTTACATAACATTTCCAGTAAATTAGCCAGTAAGTGATGGATAAAGGAAGAAATTCACTATATTCTTGTCCTGATGGTCACAAAGTAGGCTTAGACATCACTTATTGATATATTGTTAGTATAGTTCTCTAAATAATAATAAAAATGGCCGCTATATTTGCACAATGAGACATTTCTTATTTGCACAAGACAGAGTATATTTTTGAAATGTATTTCACAAAAGCTGTAGAAGTGGAAATGCAGTTTATATGTTTTAGAAGTGTAATGACAGGCATATTCATGCTATTGCTTTTTAAAATCAGAACAATATTTTAATATTTATTTTTTTGGAATAAAATACATAGCAAAAAAATAGTTGGAGCCTACACTAAAGAAAAAGATCTTCATAAGGAGTTATATTCAGAAGGTCAAAGATACAATTTACAATTATTTAATCTCTGAATTTCTAACGACTGACTATGAAGTTACACAAGTATGATTCATTTGAGAAACAGAAGAAAAAAATCTGTAAAATAGGTGCAGTAACAAGTTTTGGCCTCAAGAGGGTGATATATCACTATTTCTAAAAGTTTTCCAATTTAAAGGAAAAAAAAAAAAAAACACTCCTTTTTACTAAAATAGAACATACGCTGTTTGCTTCTGGGTAACTGCTGAATATATTGACCTCTGCTAAATCCTTGACATGAATTAAGATATAATGGCCATGATTTCCCCTCAAAATCAGAAAGTTTAATTCAGCATCTCCTATTGAATAAGGCTAATTGGTGCAAAGAGGTTAAGTCTGGCACCTCACAAGAGATATTTAAATTCTTTGACCCATGACCTTGTTTTGCAGTAAGATTTCTGTGTTTAAAAACTAAAAGGGGGAAAGTAGTGATTGCCACTATTCTCCAAATATAACAAGAGCAAGAAGAGATTACAATGTCACCTTTTTCTTTACTCTATTATTACTCCTCCAATTCCTCAGTTTATCTTCCTGTTATGCACTCAGGTTTTGTTCACCTGCAGTCTCCAAAGAAATCCTATCACTATTACTTCCTCCACTTTTTTTTTTTCCTTCCTCCTAATTAATCTACCTTCCCTTTTAAATATTTTCTTTTTCTAGTGGTCTGTAGTGGGCAGTCCTTTACACCCTCTATAAACCATAATTCAGAGTTTTATTTTTCACCAAAATTTGGAAGTGTTTACAGAACAAAATTGAAAAGATTCTCTGTGGGAGAAGTGAGAGATTTGCACTGCTATGCACAGATGAGGTTGACCTTAGTTTGTTCTTATCTGAGATAGTTTTATGTTAGCTACTATAGTTCAGTTGCTGCTCATAGTGCTGCAGTTTTACATTTTCAATGACCCTTTGTGTCTTTAGTGTTGTACAGCTCAGTAAGGAAACATTCATGAAGTTACATGCTGGCATCAGCAGCAAAAATAAATATTACATTTTTGTGACTTCAATGTCTACGCTATCTACTACTAAAAATCCACTTGCTCGTTGGTTCTCCCTTGTTTAACCTGCACTGTAGAGTTTCCAAACATTGTCCAAGGTAAACCAGAAGCAAACCTAGCCCCCATTCTGGTAACCTTATTTGGCCTACTTGAAATCAGGGTTCAAAATAAGGCTCTCTCTACTAGCAACAAGAGAATGTTCAGATAAGATGCCAGTTTGATTTGCCAAGGATAGCTCAGCTGTTTGTAAGGATTATCATCTGTACTCCAAAGCCTAAAGCAAGGATGAAAAAAAAAAAACAAAACAAAACAAAAACCATTTTTTTTTTTGCCTTTCTGGTTGCTTTCAAAATGACTTTCAAAAACCTGTGTAAGCCTACAGACAGTCTGAAATAAGCCTCTGAAAGACAATTTCCTGTATTTGCCACATGTTCACTCTGATGCCTAATGATGACAACTATGATTTAAGAGTCATCATGCTTTAATGTTTCATTCCTGATCCTAACATACTGGAAAGGATGGAGGAATGAAAACCAGTTGCTGTCGAAACACATAAGGATAAACAAGAAGAAAAGGATATGAACATATTTTGAAGAGTTATGCAATAATCTTACATAAGTGGACTTGATCTTTCCTCTCAGGTTAATCCTCTTTAGACCCTTGAACATTTCTCCTGCTCTGACTCATCTCCAGCATGTACACATTTTAAGGCAATGATGCATTAACAACAGTAGATAGACTGGAATCTAATTTAGTTGGAAGTTAGTAGCAATGTATTATTTAAATAATTAAATATTTAGACCAGACCATGGCGACTTCCGTATACTGTATCTTTGTGGAATATCCTGTACTTCCTCACAGAGGAAACATAAAACATCAGCGTGCAAGAGCCTAAGTGTATTATGTAACAGAGCAGCTAGACTTTAAGCCATTGGGAAAATTATATGAAAATATAAAGTCATGAAGAGTCTTTCTCAGCCCTCTGTATACACTGTATTTAAGGGCATACTAGAAAATGCAAATTTCAGTTCAACAGTTTTCTTTTTAGTAATGATGGCACTTCAAGGAGTATTAAAATCAATACAATGACTAATTAACCCAGTTGCTCAGAAGCTACCTCAAGCTCAAAAAAAAAAAAAAACCCTCTGTCCAATACCTGCTCCCTGTAAAACAGCATTTATTGAGGATTCAGTACTGAACAACACAAGAGGATTCATCTTAGACCACTATACATACCCCAAAGTAATTTCCCAATACCAATTTGACTCTTTTGTCTGTGTTTGGAAAGATTGTGCCATCTCTGGAAGCTTGAACCTATGTTAATGGTTCCTGAATGCCTTTCTCTGCCTTTGAGAGAGAACTGTAAGCACTGAATAATCCCAGACAATAATGGAGGTCTCTGCACTTCTCTGCACTGATAGAAAGGAGTTGATCTTAAGGTTATCTTAGAGTCAATACCAATTAGTTCTTCAAGACATTCCTGTGTCCCTTTTAAATCTAGAGTCTCTAGAGACTTTCCAGGGCAGTCAGGCTCACCCACTGCTCACCTTCCAGCCTGTCCTTTGCTACAGAGGGAGCAGAAAGTCCACCTCATGCAGTCTCAGTATTCTCCCTCTCCATCAGCCCAGAAGGCCAACTGTGTCCTGGGCTGCATCAAAAGAGATGTGACCAGCAGGTCAAAGGAGGGGATTGTCTCTGCCCTCATGAGGCCATGCCTGGAGTACTGTTTCCAGGTTTGGGGCATCCAGCACAAGAAGGATGTGGACCTGTTAAGAACGAGTCCAGAAGAGAGCTACAAAGATGACCAAGGAACTGGAGCACCTCTCCTATGAATAAAGGCTGAGAGAGCTGGGGCTGTTCAGCCTGGAGAAGAGAAGGCTCCAGGGAGACCTCATTGCAGCCTTTCAGTACTAAAAGGGGTCTTATAAAAAAAAGATGGAGAAGGACTCTTTACTTGGGCAGATAATGATAGGACAAGGGGGAATGGTCTTAAACTAAAAGAGGATAGATTTAGATTAGGCATTTGGAGGAAATTCTTCAGAGGGTGGTGAGGCACTGGAATAGGTTGTCCAGAGAAGCTGTGGAAGCCCCTGCTTGAGGTGTTCAAGGCCAGGCTGGATGGGGCCTTGGCCAACCTGGTCTCGTGGGTGGCATCCCTGCCTGTGGCAGGGGGCTTGGAGTTGGAAGGTCTTTAAGCTTTCAACCTGAACCATTCTATGTTTCCACGATCTTCAGCTCTGCAGCACACTTTCCTCTTAGCAGAGATCCAGAGGGTAAGAAATAATTCTTGACCTATTTCTAGAAAGTTTCCAGTTCACAAATAAACAATGTGGACAGCTCTGGTTCAGGCTTGTGGCTATGACAGAGATGATTAAGACATGACTCAGAGTTGTGAAACCAATGGTCACTTAAAGCTAATCTATAAAAATGCATAGAAGAGGAGGGTTCACAGAATCATATACACAAAAACTGCTGTTCCTTGTTTCATCTAAGCTCTCATCCCTAAGCTGAGATGTGGTGTCCAACTGTGTACAGAACAAGAAAGAATCGGGAGGCCTTTTGGAGCAAAAGGTTTCACATCAGATGTGAGCCAACAGTTGATGTGGACAAATCACTTACAATCAGTTCTAAATACCAGTAAAGACATACCCTTAAATCACTGGTACTAAAATTATTTGTGAGCACATTTTTTCTAGTTCCATCTTTTTTTTTTTTCTTTCAAATTATTTGGCATGACTTGCTAAATTATGTAAAAAATCCCTGATCTAAAACTGCTCACTGCCAAATTATTCTGAGGTCTTTACACTGGGAATTCAAACAGTTTAGTACAAGCATATGCTTCACAATAGATGTGTTTCATTAAGGAAACATAATTCCTGCAGTCAGTTTTAGATGTACAGTTACAAATTCAGAATTTGCACAGCTTGCAAAAAAGTTGCTGTTTTCACAAAGATTCCTGGTGACAAACTCGCTCAGACTATTTGTTTTAAAGCAAATGCCAAAGAAAAGTGAATGTACTTGGAGGAGGTGTTTAAGATTCAAGCAAAGTGTTAAGAACCAAATGTTTGGAGAAATACAGGGTTCACTGTATTTCAGTATCATTTGTCTGAGTGAGAGCTCCATATGCATTACTGCTTAATAATAGTTTAACCAGCTTGAAAACTGAGGGATGGGCTTTCAAAGCAGGGGAGTATTGTTAGACTCAAAGCAGCAAAACACAGCTCTTGACTCTCATTGCAGAACATGGTATAACATCCCCTCAGTTATGCTGCACAAAGCAGCAAGACTGCTGAGAAAACTGCAGAGTTGGCAAGGTATTTCTGGATTTGATACCAATTTTTTTTTTTTTTTTTTTAAGGTAAATGGTATAAAACCGTATACTATGATTTAGAGATGAAAAATTTTTGACAATCACTTTATCTATAGGAAAAATATGCATTCCATTAAATCTAAAGGGCTCAGCATTAAAGCACTAGTTTATTGAAAGAAAGAGGGCTGAAGAGAGCACTGAAGTCAACATACAAGTGTTGACTTGAAAAATCCTCTATCTGGTAATCTGAAAGAAACAAGTCCTGCCCCCTACCCATTATCTTTCCTTTTTCCACCTGTTCTGCCATTACTGGTTTCTGTTAGTTTTTTCCTGTATTACCAAGCCACATCAACATTATCAGTTCCCCAGTTTTTCAGCACCCTTAGCCCCACAGCCCAGACTTCATTCGTCCTCTGTGCATGCTCGTTACCCTAAAGAAAAATCATCTCCAAACACAAAAAACTTTGCTTCCCCTATAGCAATCCAGCTTCTACCTTAACTATACCAACCTGGTGTTTTCATCTCATTCTCTGCCCAGAAGCAATGGATCCCCTTTCTATCTAAACAGTGTAAATTCGGTTCTCCAAATATTTTCCAACCAATTTTCTCTCTGCTGTCCAAATGGACTCCCAGCTGTAACTCCCCTATGTAATTTGTTCTACCAAGCCTATCAAACATTTGCATAAACCAACAGCTTAGCCATCTTTTGTGACTACCCTCTAAAAATGCAAATCTTTCCCACCCAAACACACAACCTATTTGTCACATGAACAAGTTCAGCTTTGATATTACACTCTTCTATGCAGACTGCAAAACTCACTGATCCTTAGTTCATCCTAGACAGGAAAATTAATCCCATTTCTCCAGTAACTCACAGAAAGGGACATTAGTCTCTGCTCCACTGAGCGATCTTGGGTTCGGAGGGGATAAATGGTTTCACAAGGGTGATGGGGCCATGATTGGGCCCTGGAAGGGCAGCAAAGTCTTTTATCTGATTTTTGATGTAGGATCCCTGGGTTATTCTTTAACCCACAGCAGAAAAACACGTCAAGCAGCTGGGTAACCAGTGCCAAGGCTGGCTGAGCTCCCCAGACAAAATATAGAGCCACCAGAACTGAGGGCAAAT
The DNA here is from genome assembly GCA_011075105.1 of Heteronetta atricapilla. Taxonomy (NCBI): domain Eukaryota; kingdom Metazoa; phylum Chordata; class Aves; order Anseriformes; family Anatidae; genus Heteronetta; species Heteronetta atricapilla. The sequence continues at coordinate 11,245,587 of CM021735.1, forward strand.
TCGTGAAATGTGCTGAGTTGAAGAGGTCGGATTGATAGATATCAAATTGCCACTTTCAGGAGAAATTCATCTATTCATCTGCCTCTTACAGAAAAGGAGCCTGCAATAAAACAAGCAGCAAGTCTGTAAATGAGGAAAATTTGGCAATTTGCTCCATACAATAAGCCTTGAGGGCTGAAGAGCAAACATATCTTCATTTAAATGCACTATCTTACAAATGGTTACTTTTCCACCCTTTATAATAATGTTCTCAAAAATAAAATAGAAAAGGACTATCAGTGACCAGAGATTACAGGACAAAGATGTCAGTACAGTCATTCTAGTTTTGTTTTCTGGAGGAGGAGATAAAGCTGGCTGAATGAGTTTTTTTTTTTTTTTAATGCTGTTGTTAATTTATTGGTGAGATGATTTAAAATCCATTATCATTATATCAGCCCAAGATCACCTTTCTCCTTCCAATTTTTCAGTTGGCACATAAAAACAAAAAAAATATCAATTATTAGTATTAGGAAAATTTAGATTTCTTACAGAAACTCAACATTAAAGCCTTCTGAAACTGATACTATGGAGTCCTAATTTTGAAAAGCAGCAACTGGGTATCACAGAATCACAGAACAGCTGAAGCTGGCAGGGACCTCTGGAGTTCACCTGGTCCAGCCCCTTGCTCAGGCAGGGCCACCCAGAGCACAGGACCACATCCAGGTGACTTTTGAAGACCTCCGAGGAGGAGACTCCACAGCCTCTCTGGGCAGCCTGTGCCAGTACTCTGTCATCCACACAATAACAAAGTGTTCCACTTTGTGTGTCTCATGTCCTGGCACCACTGAAAAGAGCCTGGGTCCCTCTTCTTTGCAGCCTCCCTTCAGGTATTTGTACACATTGATGAGTCCCTCCCTGAGCTTCCTCTTCTCCAGGCTGAACAGTTCCATCTTCTTACTGCAAAGAACTCTATTGATTTTACCCTGGAAGAAAGACATTGTCTTATCTTTTCCCTTTCCAGTCAGTATATCAGAAACCATAGACCTGAATCTGCATTCTACAATTCATTTTGGGGCAGCCAGTAAAAGCTCATTTATGTTCTTTTTCAGAGTAGAACTATACTTTAACAATAAAAAGAACAATCAGAATTTTGCATCGCTCATTCTCACATTTATCTCCAAAAAGTAATTTCTGAAATGCACACAGAACTGCCACGGAAATTGTAATGTACAACAGAATGGAGATACCCAGTGCTAAATAAATAAGAAGCATATGCTAAAGAATTAGCTGCAGTGGAAGACAAGATATGGCAAGAATAGGTAGTATTTGTCACAAAGAGGTAGTATTTATCTCAAAGCAAGACAGTGCTCCTTCCAATTCAACTGAAAATGGGCCAGTCAAGCAGGATCCTGTCTGGGGCTAGACAGAAAGGTTAACAGTATGCCAGTACTTGTGCAAGGGCATCTGCATAATTTGGGAGTATGAAAAAACACATTTTATCAATTCCCTCACATGACTATACTCCATATAACTGAGACAATGAATAAGTGTTCCAATAAATACTTTAGTGTACGTTCAACAAATTGCTTATCATCAAGACATTTCTGGATTTATAGGAGTACAAAATTATATCGAAGCTTCCTTGTTTACCCTATTACCTAGCTAAAATATGACTCTGAGTGATTTGCAGGCTGGCAGTTGTTTCTAAGCTGTTGTTCTCCCCAGAGGAAAGGTTATTTTAGTTTTGTTTTACAATCTCAATAAATAAAATATATTAGGCTAGACATTTGTAACAATGTAACCAAATTGCAAATATGCATGAGCATGTTTCTTCTCTCCTTAATTAAGTTCTCATTTCAGACCTGACTTCTTTAGCACAAAACTACCACTAACAAAAGAGAAAAGGAAAAAAAAAAAAAAAGAATTGAATTATTGCTAAGATGTGTATTCAAGCAATTAGGAAATTTCTTTTTGGGGCTGGAGAACTTGTTACATAACCAAATTAATGTAAATGCCAAATGATGATAATTAAAAAGCAATGGCACACTTTTCCTGCTCTGCTTAGGGAATTATGAAAGACGAGATCTGCCAAAACAAGGGACTCAGCTGTGACACAGGTATGGTATTTTTTAGGAAGATTTTGTTTACCATACTTCATAACATCACGTAAGGGAGGAATTTTCTATTTTTCTATTAATTATGTCCAATTAAACATGTTCAGTAAGGCACCATAGTGTTACCGAGGCAGGAATTACCTCAGTAAGAGTTCTTGTATTGAAAAAATGATTCTTTAATGGTACTGTAAGCAGAAGACTTAATTGCTAGAAACAATGAAAAAACTCAGGTAAATAAGTAGATTAGGAAAATCTTGCATTTCTTTAAAATATTATCTTTTTTTTTTGCAAAACATTTCAAAACTTTTGATAATTTTTATTCACAGCTTAGGAGGTACATTTTCAAGCCATTTACGGTAACTAAAATAGACCTTTCTGCATGAAATAAATATGAAATTTTCTTGTATGCTGCTTTTAAGCGTGTGGATTACTGAGCTCTTTCTTTTTCTAACAGTGCTCTTAGCACCTAGCCTTCTTTACATTTACTGTCCTCCTCCTACTCTGAGACCCTTCCTATAACATAGTTTGTAAGATTATTTTCAAACTCCATGATCATTGTTTCTCAAACAGGAGAACACATTTCTCCGGGACACAGGAATTTTAGAAAAAGGAAGGGTCAGCAGTAGCAAAGTTCTCCAAGAACAAGAGAGGCAGCTGCAATCACTGTCTGGAAGGGCTGACTCTGTCCAGGGAGCAGCTGACAGGAGCCCAATGCACCCTCCAGAGGAGGTGAGGAGAGGAAATAGGTGAGCCCAAAACCAGAGAATTACCTTTTCAAAAAGTTTGAGGAAAGTAAACATGATGATTTGGGAGGGCAATAGGAAAAAAAAAAAAAAAAAAAAAAAGAAAAAGAAAAAAAAAGAAAAAAAAAGAAAAAACAAAACCTACTCTGCCACCTGCTTCTTGCCAAAAGGATGCTAGCTGCCTCTAGTGGAGAGAGTTGGTCCCTAGACACTCAGCAACTCCAGTCCTTAAACAGGCTCTTGTGACATCAAGTGACACAGTATCTTACATATTGACAAGCAGCTTTTATGGGATTTTTTGCTTGCACAGTATCTGCAAGCTTCACCTGGACTAATTTTCAACATTGTACAAACTTAAGCACGGAAACAGCTTGCACTTACGGGGGTGGTTCTTTCATCCAGAAGATGATCCCCAGCCATCTGAATGGAGGGAACAACTGAAGTCATTGAGTACTGCCCTGTGTGCCTGAGTGTTTAAGGCTGACAGCTGATGCTCCCTCCTTAATTTAAGAAGAAATTTCTCCTCATGTTTTCTACCCTGAATAATGTTTCTATTCAAACATCTCCAGCTCAGCTACCTTTATACTACTCACAATACTTTTAATATCTTCAAAAGTTATGGAAATCAGGAACTGTTTACTAAAGTTATAAAACTGAGTCCCTATTTTTCTTCAGCTTTTATACAGAGCTTAATAATAAAGAGGATAACACAGACAACAGATTTAGCATTTAGATGCTAAGATCACCCTTTAATGACAGCCATTTTAGAAAAATAGGTTGAAGATGGACATGAAATATTCTGAAGAGGAGAGTTCTCCTCTACAATAGAAAGGAAAACAAATGCATTAGAAAACTTAAAAAAATATTATTAATGTAAACTAATAACTTTATTATTGACGCTGTTGGGTCATTATTTGATTATTCATTCAAACTCAGCTCCCTTTGCAAAGTTTATACTTTTTTTTTTCTAAAGGAGCTCTCATAGTGTTAACTAATGCAACCTCCGCCCTTTCTGAAGAAGAGTTAGTTTTGAAGTGATTGCTAGTAGCTAAGAAAATCCTATCTCATCTGAAGTTAAATTGGATAGTATATTGCCACTATTGCCGTAGCATATTGCACTAGTAAATTGCCATTATTTTGGAAGGTTTAGTTAAGGAAGAAAAAAAAAAATGATGCTATGCTTAGTTCCACCAACACTAGAAGGGATATCACTTCAAAGGAAGAGAACTGGTGAAAATGCAGTGTGATTATTATACATGATGTGACAGGATTCAAGAAAATTATTCCCATATTCCTGGACTAAAGCAATTCTTTTTTAAAAGAAAATAGGCAGGTAGCATGAAGCATCACTTCATCCAAACACAACAAAAATTCCTTATTTTCCAATGCTTACCTGTCATTTCATCCAAAAATAACCTATTTACATACCTGACCTTGGCAAAGCTCTACTCTCTTTGTAGAGTATGTTTTGCCAAGTTTGCAGATATTGACGTAAGTAATAATGTAGGCAAATTCTGTATAATTAAGGTTGACTACAGTCTATCATAATCACAGTGATCACTACTGTTGTCTACTTCTAGGAGTCACTAGATAAGACTATTTTCAACATTAAAGGAAAACAAGAAAGCAACTTCCCCCTTGCCCCCAGCTCCTTCTCCAAATAGAGGTTTATCAAGCAGACAGCAGAAGAACACAGGATCACTGCCTTACCTCAATTTTTTCCCATATGGTTTCATAATTCTCTTGATGTTGTATATCTTGCATGAGTTGATGAATTAAAGCTGATTTATTTGAGGCAGAAGTCTCATTCTCAGTGGGCTGAGTGACAGCAGTCCTTTCTGACTTTTCTTCAATGTATTTTTTAATGCAAGATACAGGCATAGAAAGATCTTCATCAGAGAGAATATCACTGAGAGGCCCAGATTCAATACTGTCACCCAAGGAGGATACTATATCACTTGAAGAGCTTGGTGAAATTCTACCCGTTTTTTTGTGCTTTTTTACCTGGTACGTTGGATACATTTCTGAATCTGAGTTCATTTCTGACAGCTCCCAGTCATCAATGTTTTGAATGGTTTCTCTTCTGGGCTTTTGGGGCAGCAGCTTTGTCAGGTTTTCTAGTTTTAAAGCTAATACTTCAGTCTGTTTGAGATGTGAAGGAAGTGCTAAATATTCATCAGATCCATACCAGATCTCACCATCTTTACTGTTTGTATGACTATAACTTGGTGATGAGCAAAAACTTTTATTTTTCTTTCTTCTCAGTAGAAGAGGTGATGAGTTGATAAGTTCTGAACCAGCTGAGGAAGCACTCTTTTGGCTATGTGTTGGTGAACTAAGAGGCTCAGTTTTACCTTGTAATTGCCCACTTAGGTCTCTCTGGTTACAAGAATCTGATGATGCAGAAGTAGAATCTGTTTCTGTCCCCTCCAGAGACTGAGAGTTATGAGAAGCAATCCCATTTTGTAGAGAAGAATGTCCCCTTTTTTTGACTTGTATTGGTGGAGCTGTTTTACATATATGTCCAGATGTTCTGCCAGCTTTCACTTTCTCTGAAGCATCATGAGATTTCTTGTGCTTTGATTTTTCTTTACAGGTGTAGTAAGCAGGTTTCCCTAGACTTACAGGACTGTCCCTAAAGTGATTATTTATTGTGTACTCAAGATTTTTATCACCTATTTTATTTAAGCAATCATATGACTGACTAACTGCAGATGGACTGTTAGTGTAGGGTGACTGTAAAGCTAGGCAAAGTTTGGACCTATCTGGTGGATCTAACAATGAGGGTGTACTTCTACTCATTTCATTCTTTACTATCTGAGAGGTTTGCCTTTTAAAATCATTGGCTTCCATATAATCCTTAAACACATCATCTTTCAGAAATAGACCTCTTTTTGGCAATGTAGGCTGTGTAGGGGAATCTTCATTATAGTTAAAGCAGTCTCTTATGGACCTTTTAGGAGTTGAGTTTTCAAAGTGAGGATGTTTGATTTTTTCACCATTGAGCTGAGGAAGATTGCATTCTGGTTTCTTTGATGTGGAAACTGTTTTGCTGTCAGTTGATGAGACACCATCTTCAGAGCAAGGGCCTTCACGAACAGAGGAATTTGCAGGAGGACATAATAGTGAAAGCTCTTGGGGTGCTTTCTTCTCCTTGCTTTCATCCTCAATTTCTGCTGAAAGAGGTAAATGGGTTTCTTTCTCATTTAATGCTTCATTACACTGGGGAGCAATGGAATCAGTTGCTACTGCAAGTAAACCCACACTTCTGATAAGTCCTGGAAAGTCCTTATCCATCTCACTGTAGTTCCAGGATTCAAATGATTTTGCTTTACCTTGGCTGGAGGTCATATCATCCAGAGCACCAAGCAAATCCTCACTTGGACTGTAGTCAGAGAGTTCAAATGCAGTAATACCACAATCCAGTGACAAGTAATTTTGAGAACATTTGATAGTTAACTGTCCAGAATCATCAACTTCAGTTAAAGAGTCAAGACGATCCTGAAATAGACAAAGAAATAGTACCTTTTAGAAATTTATTTTCATATATAGCACACACAAGGTAATGAACTATCAGCTTCTGTGTTTCACTAACAGCTAGAAAAGCATTCATCACTGAACTGCCAATAAACTGAAAGCAGACTTAAAAATAAAAAAGGCAATATTAGCTCAAGTGGTTACAGTGACTGTTTAAAAATATCATAAAAGGCAGAAACTCATCTTTTAGTATTCTAACTTTAGGTGCCTAAATCAGTATGCTGGTCTGCATTCCCAAGTTTGGTCTTCATAGCAGATATTTTTCAAGCAAACTCTTACCTAAAGAAAGTGCAATTACCCCACAATCTCACAATAAACCACTTGGACTATGGTCTGAACAAAACCAGTCTTAATAAAGAAGGCTTTGGTTTGCCATCTTCTATAAACATGTAAAATTTGAGCCCTGTACTCTGTCCACACCACTTGTATTAGTCAAAGTAAACATACAGAAATTCCTCTAGTTAAAAATATTATTTATAGAAGAAAGATTAGAAAAATATTTATCAACCAAAACCTTGGACTTTGAAAAATATCTTTTATTTAGCATATTCTAACCAGATGTAGAACCTATGCCACAAACTGTATATTAATGGTCCAGAATTAAAAGGAGAAGTTTCTATAAAACTGTCAATTTTGTATTTTGGAGCTGCATTTATTAAGGAACATAATGACTAAAAAATGATCAGTATTACAGCTGCTTTTTTCCTCTAATCTCAAGAAAAGATTAGAAACCGTAAAGCCATATGTAAATCAAAATCCTTTCCAAGGCCCTAGAGGCCTTCATTTCTCCTGAGTAATGAGCTCCATTCCCTCATCTCTTAAAACAGTGTTTATTAACATTAATAAAATTTACAATCAGATGCATTAAACCATCTTGCTCGGTCATTTCCTAGGCAGCCTCTTAAATGGGTACTTCAGAGGAGCATTATTTAACACCAGTACTAACATTGTTCTTATTTCAGGAAAATATTATATTTAATTATTTACACATCTACCAATAGGAATGCCTTACTTCAAAAAATCTGCCTGTTTGCACATTGTAATATTGTAAAATTCTGTAAATAATGTAAAACACCATAAAAAAAAAGCTGTAAAACTCTTTGGCTGTATTTCCAACACCTTCTTGTATTTATACTTAAACCAGCACAATTCTGCATTTTTTGACTCTTTTAAATAAGCTAAATTAATTTGTAAGCTTGTTTCTGCTCTGAATTTACCAACTGTTAGAGAACGTTAGGATTCACTGTATATTAACAGGGGCTTATACTGGTCCTTCCCATATTTCCTCTCTTTACCAGTTGTGGAATAAAGCTCACAGGTTAGGTTCAGCTAGACAGAACTCAGGCTGTACAGAACTAGTTTTTCTTTCCTTCTTATCTACCTTTGGGTAAGTCCTAAAGGAGAAAAATATCCTTCAAAATATTAACTCTGAAATTCTTATTTTAAAACTTATTTAAGTATATCCATCATGGATAGAAATATATCCATCATGGCAGGTTGCCTCACTGGTTCTATTCTATTTCCTCCAAGCCACAAAACCTTGTGTTCCTCTTCTTGTAATACCCAATTCTGTATGGCACTGCTGAGTTAGCCAAAAGCACACTTACTGCCTGCCCAGCTAATTACTTGGGTTCCTGAACAAGACAATACAGCCTGTGCTGCATACTTCCACATTTTTGTAGCCACTTTACAAGTATTATCCCTGTTGATTACGTTGAAGCTAGCTTGTGCCCATTTGTAGCCCACAGCTACAGTGTAAACAGAGCCCTGACGGGACTGCTGCCCGCCCAAGACGACTGGCTACGTGCTCCATGAACCAAGGGGAGCAGTGAATGCCAACAAGATGCAATTGCCTTAGTGAGCATGGAAGAAACCTTGGCAGGTCGCTTCCATGGAGCTCCTCAGTTAACACTGGCAGCCAGAGCCACTCTCAACCACTACGCAGAAGATAGCTAATTTACGGAGCGAGCCAAACATTTTGTGAAATGGCAGGTTCATGGACAGAAAAGCCTAACATTTGCTCTACTGGTTCAGATCACATTTCCTTCTAGCCCAGTATCCTGTGTCTGCAGCAGTTCCAGACATTTTCTGCTAGCTGAGCTGAAAGATACAGGTGTACCTACATGACCCTTCCATGTATCTACCTGTACCCTCAGCTGCTGCCAATGAGCAGCATAAGGATTTTCTTTTCCAGAGGATATCATTCTTCCTATCTTTCCTTCGTTTTTACATTTGTTTTTGAGCCCATCTACACTCTCCACCTCTAAGTGTCCTGAAGTAGTAAATTCCAAAATAGAAGTCTTTGCTTTGTGTGAAAATTTACTTCTATTAACTACAAACCTGATAACTTCCATAACTTCCAGCTCTTCTAAGAGAAAAAAAAAAAAAAACACCAACAACAAAAAACGTTCATTCCCTGTTCATATTCACCAAGACCTGAAAATTAGGAAAATATTTCTGCAAGGAAGTGTATCAGCAAGGGTTTCTACGTTTGCTCAAGCAGTTCCACTATCCACATATACCTGAAAATCCCTAATAGATATGCTACTTGTATTGTGAGCCAATTAGTCCCACAGTGTAGTCCTAATTGGGGAAAGATACAGGGGAAACACACACACAATAAATAAATAAGTAAAGGAGGTAGATGACAGCAGATAACATTTTCTCTGCATTATCTTGTATTTACTTATTTCATTCAAATAAAGCCACCACTATTATACCTGATTCAAAGCTTGAATGAATACCAGAAGGTTAAAACCTGCAGAGCAGTTTCTGTAAACTTATGCAAGTGTTGGAATAGAAACTTAATATTAATATTGTGCCCCTATTATTGCTAACAATCAATTTTACCAAATATTATTTATGCCTTTGTTGGGGGTAATTAAAGAATTGTAATAGAATATATTGTCTTTTTTGTTACCATACAAGCCTATCTGGCAACATTTTCTTCCCCACTGAAAAATAATCCAACCTTCAAGAGTCAGTCCTCCCCGTTTTTGGAGGGATGTTTTTATAGCAGATATAATGAGATCCATATGGGACATTTTCTGTTTTTTAGTATCTGAATCATCCCCTTCTTTATCTCCTGAAATCACCATGCTCATTCCATAAAATAATGTCTGCACCCTAATTCACCACTCTGGGTGTTCCGACAAGCGTGGATTTCCTTCAGACTTGCCAGAGAAGGTTTACGAACAACAGCAAAGCAGAAACCGAATCTGAAGCGCCAGGTATGTACGTATACATCAGGAAGAGGGGGTGTGGAAGGTGGGCCTGGGCATATTTAAGTATTGATTTCAGGACCACCCACTCTGGTGTAGCAAAAGCACATATAAAACTCACCAGGGAGTAGAAAGATATGCACATTCTCTTTAAACTTGGGAGATCTGAAATGAAGGACATCTTTAGGGGACTTGCGACTTCCTCCGTAACACAGGTCACAGAATCTGCCTGCATTGATCTAGATGTCTCTTCCTGTAAATGCTTTTAATCCTAACAGAACCATTTTATCCTAATCTTAGGACTTTCAGTGAATGAAGAATCCTCTAAACGCTGAGGTATTTTCTGTTAACCACTAATTATCCCCACTATTAAAAATGTACATCTTCTTTCACTTTTAAAAATTGGGCCAGCAGTGTTCTTCTAATTAAACTAATTCAGTAATAATGTGTTCAAAGGAAAAGGTACTTTAGCTAAATGAATCCAGATTTACAAACCATTTACATGTGTGTGGATTCATCATTCCATTAGAGGGGAAAAAAAGCATGATGCACGCATAATTGTTTCAGGCAAAATGTATGACTGTTTAGAAACATATTGCAGAACAACCACTCAAACAAATAAAAGTCCATGTCCTCAGCTTTAAAGTAGTATTGACCTAGCCTGACAAGTTTTGGAAAGCATTGTGCAAGTCTCTGTATGTAAGAAGGGAAACGCCCAAGCTTTTCAGTAAAGAATTCATTGCATGTAAAAACTGGGTTTTAAATTGGATGTGAACCTTAAATTCAGGAGTGAACAGATGATGGACTTTGGACCAGATGCCCCTCTGTAAACGTTTCCATTTCTTTATGAAAAATATTTAAACCAGGAGATAACATTGTTTGCCAGTAACATAATATTTCTGAAAGCTGGCCTTACACTGGTACTTCCTTTAATTTGGTTCAGTGAGAACAGATATCAACTGAAGATAGTGAAGACATGCTCTTACAAAATTAGTACCAAATATCTAGATGTCAAGTAAGCCATCCTTAAAATTGTCATCCTAGCAGTTTTAAATGTGCAACAGGGACAAGATGCGTCGAATACAGATTAAATTCTGAAAAATGCTGAATTTAGTTACTGTACCTCCTTCGTCTCCTCAGAAAATGCTTGCAGAATATCAGTCTGCCTGGTGTAGTTTCCATTGGCGTCTTGTAACCCCTGAAGAATACGCTCTCTCAGAACCAGAACAGAAACACGTAGCTGGTGCCAGAGTAGTTGCACTGTATGGATATCGACTATCACGTTGACAGAGTAAGAGAGAAGCTTCAGGGAAAATTCAGTCTCTAGTAGAGCATGAATTTGTTCAACATGATCAGATATATCTTCACAAATATCCTGTAATGGAAAAATAAAGTAGGTATTTAGCTACATGCATGGTCCTTCCATGGATCAGCTCTACTTGTCAACCACTTTTTATTAAATGCAAAATAGCTTATTTCAGAGAGGAAAGGTAATGCAATTAATACACCCAGCATTCTCTAATTCTTATTTTATTTATGGCAATGCTACAGCGACTGAACCAGCAGCTGTCCTGTTTGGCAGGAATGCTCAGTAAGCACGGCATACAGTACGGAAGGATGGCACAAGACCACATGAATCAGAAGCAGAAAACGAACACTGTAAAGTGACATCCTAGAAGACAGCAATAGGAATGAAAGTGGTAAGATTGCCACAACCAGCCTCTCTCTCCCTTTTGTTTTTTTTTTCACCCCTCCACTTAAAATATAAAGAATTTGATCTGTGCCTCCAACAACGAAATTCTTTTGGACAGAATTTCCCTTTAAATCAAGCATCCATAGCCAAGTAGGGCAAAAGCCTGGGATAGACCCAATGTGGATAAGCTATTTCTGATTGCTGCAATGAGAGCTAACTAACTTTTGCATAGTCTTGTTCTGGAGTCAGAACTGAGCAGAAGAAATGGGTGGAGGAGGTGAAAGGCAGAGAGGACAGAAGCTGTGAACAGTTGTGCTGAGAAAGCAGAAAATTTGAGTTACCAAGTTATGAAATAAAGATTATGATGGGATGGTATCCTCCAAATTTAACAGTTAATGTCCCAGATTTCCAAACTGTGCTGCACACAGTGTAAAATCTTTACAGTCTACTCTTAATTGTGAAAGGATAAATTCACCTAGTACAAGGCTTTAAAGAATCTTTAGGTAGATGCTGCTGAGTGATCAACACTATAACAATTCAGCTTGAAAGCTATGTGTAAAAAGCATGCTATGAGCAAGTAAGGAAGCGTGATTAAAATATAAAAAAACATAGCACATCAACCCAGTAAATTATAGTATATACATACATAACACCAATAATAAAGAATAAATGATATAATTTTGATCCATTTCAAATTTGCTTTCCATCAAAAAATCCTATCAAACAATTACAATAAAAGTTTCTGTTTCTGATGATACTCATCATTTTGTACAGCATGGGAGTAACAAGATACTCAGTAAAATGGATTCCTTGTAAGTTAATAATACAGTAATTTTTATCATCTCAGATTTGACATCTTCAGTCTGAAAGTAAAGCCAAATTATTGAATGTGCAGTTGTGTGTATGTAAATTAAAATCAAATTTGAAGTTAATATTGAGAAATAAATTTAATACAAGAGATTACAGATTATTAGCCCCAAAGAAACTATTATGTTTGAGTAATATCAGCATTTTAATATCAGCATTTAACTCATTTTAATAAAACCCTGACAGTTACATCAAGTCTCTTGCAGGAGTAGCTCCCAGAAATGCCAGAGGAGAGCCCCAAAACACTGGAGTTTCAATGAGCAGAGTTTTAGGGGTGCCTTGAGAAGGAGCCATTATCTCCCTCCTCAGTCATGACAACCAACTGCTATATTTACAAGTACAAAGCATACAGCCTCACCCAGCAATGCTCAGGGCTGCAAGTGCTCACAGCTTCACACCACCAGGCAGGCAAATTGACTTGAGAGTTACCAGATCAGTGCACTAAACCTATTCTACAGACACACAGACACAGTTAAAACTCTCAGTAAAATCTTTTCCAAACTTTCTAAAAGATTATTATACATTTATTGAACCACAACTGTAACATTACTGGAAAATACAGCTGTATTACAATATTGTTTCAAATACTTTAAAGAACATTGTAAGCAAATTAGTTTGACTGAATTTGCAGCATTCAATTCCCTAGTACTGCTCATGTCTTTTCCTTCTGGCCATAAAGCAGTTTAATTTCCAGTCTCAGTGACTGCGCAGTAACTGTAAGTTTATAAATTAGACTCAGTTTATATAAATGTATTTCATGTATCTTCAGATAGACCACTCATGGGGTTACTCCAACCTGCAAAATAAGTTGTCAGTATTTTCTAGCTTCTCAAGCTCACAGCCATGTGCTGAATTAAACTTTCATGTGGATTCTCAAAAAGTTTTAACATGGAGCTCCTCTAACAAGGAGCAGGTATCTCTTGACAACTGTCAAATAATGTGCAAAAATATTGACTAATGAATCTAGATAATACTATGAATCAAAAAGAGTTCAGAGCCATATTTCGAACAAGCTTTCCGTAGAGTTACCCTTACCGTAGCTACAACTGCATCTCAAGTTTCTGAAGTAGACAAACTTTCCACAGCAACACAGAATTTTTTTGTCCCAAAATGGAAATGCCAACACCACTGAAGGTGTGAAAGAAGCATAAATTCAAGGACATATTCTGATATTTTTTACACAGCTTGTTATAAATTGCACATTTGCCTCAACAATCAAACTCCGAAGTACTTTACAGCCTACTAAGAGCATTACAGCAGCCAAATCCTTTATGTACCAACAAGATAATTAACCTCTCATGACAAGTTCAGTAACACAGAGAGAACCTAAGGCTGGACTAGTCGATATCCAAGTAGAGGTCACGTACTCTGGCAGAAGTCTATAATGCAGAGCATGATCTTAAAACGTAAGACTACCATCTCAGTCACCGTGAAACAAAGTGCCAGCTCTTTAAAGGATTTAGGAAGCTATTTTATGAGTGGCTGAATACACCAGGAAGGAAATCAAATCCCTGCACACCTTTTCTAAACCCTGAGCTCCATTTTGCAACTTTTCCCTTCTAGCCCTAGAATTAGTGCAGTACTGAATTTCTGTCACTGTAGCCTTGTCTTTACTTTCATGGGAGAATATAAAGGACATTTTCCTTTCCTGACAAATACATTGACATGATATGCTTTCTACCTTGTGATTTTTTTTTTTTTTAATTTTCTATTAGATGAAAATCTGATCGAACATGTCAGGAAGTTTGATTTAATTTGCAGTGGGGTCAGGCATCAATTTAAAGGGATTTAACTCCCCTATTAATAGCTCCAGATACTCAATGTCCAGAAGTCCTGGACAAGATACTACAATGTGTGCACAAGTCAGATATGTCCGGGTCATGTTGCCCATTATGTATATGTTATGCAGTCCACCTGCACACACACTCCAAATCTGAAGACTAGCAAGAACAGCCTGGATTGACTGCGCACCTACAGACAGGTAGCATCAATGCAACAGTCTTACTGAACACGCACTAACCCCTTGTGTGACAGTTACTGGCAGATCTGCAGCCCCTGTACACATGGTACTTGGCCAAATACTTGGCCAGTCTATTGGGTGTTTCTGGAATAGAATCACAGGAGCCATAATTTCCTGTTCCCACATCACACAGCATTGTTTTTGTGGGTGACACTTCAGTTTCAGATGAGTCTGTGGCCATATTCACATGAACTGGATTTTATTCCACCCAAGGCCAGGTTCTTGGATAAAATGGATGAAAACTGGGTCTGGAACTCCATCTTGCACGAGGTTTGGAAAATTAGTCCCCTGTTGCTATCCCCCTTTCCTTCTTTTGTAATTGTCACATAATGACGGAAGCTGAAGGCTGAACAAAGGACAGAGGAATTACATAAGGCTCACATCAGCCCTTTGTCAAAAGAAAATGATTACGAAGAATGATGACTTCTGTCATATACATTACTGCTGCTTAGTCCTTATCAGGAGAGCATTAGTAAGTCTGTAGCCTATTTACATGCCTTTTCTTTATACTTGTCTGGCAAAAAATAGCATCTTGAGAGGAAACAATCTCAAATCTAGCTGGTAATACCTAGTACACTTTCTTATTACTGTATATGGTATTTGGATTTACATATAATAATTCAGCAAAATGAAATCTACTCCAGCTATGAATTTCATATTTTTCTTTAATAGTGAATGCACTTTAAATACTGCATGGAAATGTCACCAGCAATTCTGCTAAGAGTAGGAATAAGTTATCTGCTTTCAAGAGAATTCAAGGTCAGTGTCTTTCCTGTTAAAATTGCAGGAGAAAAGGTATTTCCAGACTTTATTCAAGTCTTGTCTTCAACAGTGGCACTTCTGAAAAGTAGATATGCTCATGGCAAGACTTTTTTTTTTTTTAAGATGAATAAGAAGCCAGTGCAACTTACTAAAACTGTGGGGGAGAAACAATGCTTCAAAGAAATTCTGACTATGATAAGGAAAAATCTTGCAAAAGATGGTAAACTTGAAAAGAAAAATGAAAACGTATTAGAAGTCCTTTGTCTTGTGCAACTGGTATACAACTATTACAAACCACACTACTCGTTCATTGCCTAGGTACATCCTTTTCAGGTGCTGTTAGTTCAGTTTTGCCGCAACGGTGTTCTGCTACAATTTTTTGCACAGCAAAAGGTGCTTCATTCCCTCCACACCTTACCCCCAGTCAGCTGCACACCTCTATCAGACTGAATTCAGTGGTGGCCTCATCCTGCCAATGGACACTCACCTGTACATAACTGATAGCATACTTGTTACAAGTCCCTCATCTGATTGGGGCTCAAAATTAAGACCTGGTACAATATGGCCTCATTGTCTTTATTTTCCCTAACACCTTGTGGGTGATGTAGCATTAAAAAAAAAGAAAAAAAAAAAAGATGGTACTGGAATGCTGTAAAAATTGCCAGTGGCTATTACCAGAAGTGGTAGGTAGATAAAATAAACCATATACTTCTAAGTGAAAAGAAAATAATGTTTTATCTGCTAGCATCTATCTCTAAATACACATAGCTCCACATGAAGTGTAATGATACATAGCCTACAAATAAAAGCATAGAAATTCTTATCTATTTTATCAAAAAGTAGTTTATTTTAAGAGCTCTTATTTTAGAAAGTGCCATTTTCAAATGGACTTTTTGCAGTCATTGATCTTGAACATCCACTATGCATTTTTATTTTTACATAACATCACAGTAGTTACGGTAAAGGTTTTGTCATCCTTCATGGACTATCCTGTAGCATGGACTGTGGAATTTCTTATGCTACAGGGGCTGTATCCATTTGGCTGCCAACTGCCCACTTCACTCAGTCTTCCAGACAGCTGATCCTGGAACTTGCAGCTGCTGAATCCATCAGCTAGCTCATAGCTCTCCATGTCAATTAAAATAGCCTCAACTGCAAACATTACAGTAGACAAAGAAAAAGCGCATAAACAAACCCTCCAGAGTCGATGAAAGCTAAGCTTTGATGTTAACTGGAAAAAAAATTCTCTGCTCTGCTCTTCAAGAAATTCTGTTACAACATACATGAAACTACAGAAAGATGAAAGATTACAAATATGTTGCTTCGGAGTTAATATCAGCAACAGAGAAGCTGTGCACATAATTTATTTCCTTTGATCTCACAGTAAAATCTCAGTAGAAAAAACAGATTGCCATTCAGTCTTACAACTACTGTACATGCAAAACAAAAAATATGATTTAAGAAAATGTCTATTCACTTGGTCTTTCCTTTTAAGTGCATTTTAATTCCTCAGAAGACAAACTTTCTAATCAGAATGTACAAATGTTTTCCTTCAGAAAAAAAAAATCTGCCAAAGAATTTTTAGATTTCTTTTTTTAATGTACTTGCAAATTATGAATTAAACTCACTCTGCAGGATTTTATATGCACATATAAAGAACACAAAAGAGTTTTCATGGCTAAACAAAAATTTATAGCTTTCAGCAAGTTATTTTTCCTTTAAAATATACCCTTCTCACAACAAGAAGGTTTTTTTCATGTCTACTTGCTCATACCTCCAAGCAGCTTTCTAATAAGGATAAAATTGTTTTCTTCTAACTTGCTTTATTATTGAAACCTTAAGAGCAAACACTATTTGGACTGTTTTGCAGATGTGTTTAAGTATATGATTAAATCAAAGGAAATAGCCATGTATGACAAATCCAGAGTTTGACCAAGCAAAAACAACTGCCACAGAAAGCTCTAGACCCACTGCAAATTCTAAGTCAGATAGTTGAAGTGCTTAAGCATGGTAGCTGGTATCATTGCAGCATTCAGGGGCTAGGGGAAATGAATACAATTTACTGGGTGAAGAATCCAAACAACACCAAAAGAGCTACCAGGAGGCTCCAACATCACTGACCCTGCCTTCCACTTACCCTGGCAGCTTGGAAACATAGTGATCCTCAAAGTTTCTTCACCCTCATAATTTACCTACTACTGAAAGTAACTTTCTCTGGTGTGCCATTCTTTTCTCAACATTATTCTCTTTCTTGTCTTTTATTTTAATTTATTGTCATAATAAGATAGAGATAATTCAATCATTTCAAAATTCCAGTAAGTAGTCTACTTTTAACAAAAATACCTTTTGCTAAAATTCTCAAACTTGTTGAAATATAGCAAAGCTAATAGCTTGGCAGATGTCTTTTCCTTGCAGAAAAATCTTGTGCCGCCTCCCCCCCTCCCCCCGCACCTTTAAAGAGACTTGTTTTAAAACAGATTTCTTCAACATAAATTATCAGGTGTTAGAGGTGCCTGCCTGCCTTAACACATTTGATCCATTTTCTGTTGTGCAAACTTTACTATTACAAAATGCTCAAAAAAGTTTTCAAAAATAACTATTCAGTCCAGTGGCCTCTAAGCAGGCACATTTCTACTGTAGTCTGTCATCTCCAGATTCAATTGAGTTACATTCTCATATCCCCCTGTTTCAAAATAATGTGAAATAAATGCCAAATCAATGGTTCTTTGACAGAGCTGCTGAAATAGTAATGGTTTGCCTGGAGTGTAACAGACATGGAGCTGTCCTGTAACAATTCATTAGTAGCTTATTCATTGTATGTTATTAGGATGTTTATTGTGCAAGTATATCGGTCTACTGTCGGTCTGCAAGGAAAATTACAGGAAGAAGGGAAGAAGATATGGTATCACTCACTAAACACTTCAAGCTGCTAAGTAACGATGCCTGAAATGTTAATTGTGAAGCTCCTGTCTCAGGATTCCAGCAGCTTGCATTTGTGTTGCCATATGGGCCACTGCTGGGGCCCAAGGGTTCAAACATACCATGAAGAAGCAAAATGATTCTTTTGTCCAGGAGGGCAGTTGCTGCTGGAAGATATTCCAGCTAACTTCCAGGACCAGCTGCAGCACTTAAAAACCTAGGCTAGCCTGTACCTTTACTGCAGGAGGGGATGGCTGCAGACAAGATAGACTGCTTTCAAATGTTTATTCCCCTATTGAGCTTTGGTTTAAAAAGACGTTTTGGTAACAGCATTCACCACACGCCAGATTCTTAAATATAAGGCATTGTTCAGTCTTCCCATCAAGCCTCAGATAGCTGATGCACAAAAATACAACCATAAGACCTGTGACATGATGGAACTAGAGAACCATATCGAGAGTTTACAGCAGTAAAATGAGAGACTCTGAGAACTTCTGAAAGAGTAACATGTAATAAATTTGGGCTAGACGTTTCCAGGATGTTCCTGACATTTGTAAAATTGATGCATGAATGTCATTTGCGTAAGAGACCAAATATATTAACTGAATATGACAAATAATTTGATGTGGAAGGCGATGTGACATCCGTAACCCAATAATGCTTTTTCATTCTTGAATTTTCACTGTTTCCACTGTGTAATGTCCTTAAAGTTATGGCTGGCAAACCATCTGAAACCTTCAGAATAAGAAATATTTGTGTACACCCCATAATCAGCCAAGACAAAAATAATCAGAGACTCTACCCATTGAAGTTATCACTGTGCAACGTATCTTCTATGACTAACATACAACTTATCTTACTTCAAGCAAGTAGAGCATACTGATTTTTAGTGGCTAGACTTTCTCATTTGTTTTTTTTAATAGCGTGTACAAATGTTTATAAAGTTGGTATAAAAGGTGGTTATTTGTGCTTATTGAAATCTGTTTTTGTACTGCATGCTGCAAGACAGTCTGGCACAGCTACTCGAGACCAGTTTTTCTTGCAAGACAGATAGTAGCTACTGCTGGAGAAGAGGGAAAAAAGGAAAAAAACAGCCTTTATGAAAATCTAGTCAAGCAACTGGTAGTAGAGGCAAGTTTTGAAAAACAGTAAGCATTTTTGAAATGCTTACTCATCAGACTTTGGTGATATATATGCATTCTTATCTTGCACTGATCATTTAAGATGACAAATAAATGAGAAAAAATGATGAGGTAGCTTTATACTAAGTGCACTTGTCATATATATTCATATCTACTGAAATGGGAAAGTGAAGACTTTTTAATACGTCCTTCAAATATCTTATAGATCTCTTCACACAACACTGTACTTTTTCTGTAATAGTGGAAATACGCAGAGCATGTCTTGCAACTCTCATACATGACTCTTAGTTTTTGTTTTAATTCTCTTTACTGAACACTTCCTTGCATTCTTCAAGCCATATATACTAAATGAAAGTTAAAAAAAAAAAAAAAGGGCAAAACAAAACGTTTCCAACAGGTTCAAATTACCATTAAAATTGCGCATGAAAATCAAAGATGCAAATTGAAGGACATCTTACTCCTTGTAGTCATATACACCATGTTGTAGCTACAACAGTCTCGTAGTAGCCTGGCTGAGGCCAGGCAGTTTTTTTTTTTTTCCTGTCATTTCATAGAATACATACAAAACTTGAATGCAATAAATAATCACTTCAGCTGCATGAAGAAGCAGTGTGAAGACCATTATTATTATTTGATCAAATCTTTCATCATTCAATCTGCAGGTAACTGTAAATAACTAGCAGAATTCAAAGTTAATGCACTAACAGTTCAATACTTTTCCAGTGAAATGGTTATCCTTTTGAAAGCACTGAGTTTTCAAAGCTTTATGCAGCTAGCGCATTACTCTGACAATTCAGCTTTAAATATATCCTGTTCTTATTCTCTCATTTTTAATTAGAATATTTGGAATTACCCTCAACATGGAACAAGCCAATTTCTAGAAGTCTTCAAAGTTTCTGCAGGGCCCTAAAATGTTTGTTGTTTAAGTTCTATTTGCTGATAAGCCAATCTCTTTCTATTGTTCTTTTAAGAAAATAAATAAGTGCCATTCTCTTAAAATATTTACAGTTTTCAGTTTATAGACTTTTTCAGAAAGATTCCTGTTCTTCCTAAACTTAGTTAGGGCCTTCTGTGGAGATGAGCTACTCCTAAAGAGAAATTCCCATTTGAGACAAAAGAGAAACATCTCTTGGTGAAATATGGAAATGTCATTCTTGAAATAATTAAGTTTCAAATAACAAAGCACAATCCCACAAATAGCACAAAATGTTTTAGGCACCAATAGACTACTGAAATGTAAGACACATCAAACTAAATGAAAGGATCTGCAAGTTCAAACAGGAAAAATAAACCAGGCCTTCTGCACGGACATGCAGAACACAACCAAAAAATTTTAATCAAAACATTTTGACTTCTCAAGCCAAAGAATGCTAACCTCGTTTGCTCTGACTTTGCTCTCGGTGGTTCCAAGAGCATTTGAGAAATGACGGTAAGACTTTTCACTCCCTTGTCAAACACTTAATATGGTGACTGCTCTCTTTTCTGGAACAAGTCAAAAGTGAAGAGCTGCCAAGTTCTCTGTAATGAAAATTGATAGCATGGCAGGAAGTTTGCAAGATAAGGGCTATCTCAGTGCAACTAAACCTCCAAGAGCTTCTGTATCGTGTTTTTGAATTTGAAGGGTTTTTTTCCAAAAGTCATTGTTGAAGACAGCAAAAAAAGGACACAACTCATCTTTGGGCAGATTTTACTGTATTAATACTGTTGCTCCCTTTTAGGTTGTTCACTGAGAGCCAACATTTCATCTATGAACCCTTATGGGGTTCACAGATTTTTTTTTTTTTTTGCTGTTTCAGAAACATGGAAAGAGCACATAATCTTACAGACTGTATACTACAGGCTGCTCACATGGAAATGACCTTCCTGCCCTCTCTTCAGAATGAGAAGTGTTCAAGTCAGCTGGAAAGCTCTTGTAGATCCTCCAATGAGTTAGTGACAAGTACAAAGCACTCCAAGTGTGTGGATACACTTCCAGTAGTCTGGAACAGCTACCACCTACCCAGTGAAACCAGGAGGACTGTTTCACCCTGGGTATCACTCACTCTCTTACAATAATCAAGGTTAGAATAGATATGTGTGTGTATATATATAGATAGGTATCAGTGCTAGTTTTTTTTTTTTTTTAAAGTAAAATTGAATAAAAATAAAATAAAAATAAATTAAGAAGGTGTTTGCTACATCCAGGAAGAACATTTTGAAAGATTGGAACAAAGCACAAGTTATTATTTTACAAACTTGAAGTCTTAAGTGAAGAAATAAAAGTGCAAGTTTTAGAAAAAAGACAAAAGGAGTGCAGATTGAATGTCAAAGACATCTAAATATACAATTTACTAATACTTTTATTCTGATTTGACTTAAAGTGCGCAAAGAATTTTTGATGTACTTCAAAAAATGTTCTAATAGGCAACTCAAACCCTGCACTATGGTTACTAATTAGAAAACACATTAGGAATCATTACTCGTTAGTGTACAATTGGTACAATATAGGTCATGTAAACAGAGAATGTTCTTGTGTTTCTTGGCCTCAAATGTAATAAAGGTAAAAACTAAACAAAAACCCTAATCTAAGTCTACATAGGGAAAAATATGGTAGGTTTTTACAGGTGTTTTTGAGAAGGCATATAGTGGAGATTAGACTGGAAACCTGGAGTTATTGGATAGGTATCATTATAACGTGTGAAGTATCTGAAATACTTTAAGTGATTTTCGGCAAGTATTGAAATGCTTACTGTAGACTTTGCATATAAAAACAATTAACATACATTATCTGGTAGTTTTACTATCTGATTTAGTTGATCAATTCCAAATCTCATTGGCATCCCACAGGTGACTTGTGGTTAGTAAAGATTTGTATTTAAAGGTTTGTGTGTGCTTCTTTTCAAACTAAACAATCCATAAAAATCTTGAAGTTTTGATTAAATGTAAATAGCAGAATATTGTATAAATATCAAATGACCAAAACTGATTTTATACCATATCTGCAGTACTTTAGCAAAAATATTTCTAACACAATCCAATAAAAATAGACACAATGAAACATGTATTTCCAATTAAATCAGAATCTAAAACTCAATATGATTAATAATGCATGTTTGTTCAGGCTATTTATAAGGTTCAGAAAGCTAGAGGTTATTATTTTAATACTGTATCAAGTAGTAAATATTTTATTCAAAAGTCAGACAAAATATTGCTGCTAGAAGTACTTAAATTTAGAAACACGTTACAGGACTGTAGAGTCTGTGCTATGCTTGTAGATAGCCTATTCGAATGCAATAATTCCAGGAAGTCAATTTGTGCTCTAGCAGGATAATTCTCTTAAAAGTGCCAGTTTTAGCTTTACAAGAAAACTTCCCGGTGTAAAGCACTGGCAGGTCTAATGGCTGTTAAGATGCTCATGCTGCTTGAGAAAGTACACTTGCGCATTGCAGAGTAGGACTGAAGTACCTTGAAAGAAGCAGTAAATGAACAGTACTTTTAAAATATTTATTCATTTATACATATACACAGTACGTATAAGCAAATGTTTCTATTACATGTTGCTACCCGGAATAGGATCCTTGATTTATAAAGCACTTCACAGTCAGTGTCATTCACATCTCTAAGCAAGTCAGCATGACCCGTGTTTGCGGTTGAGACAAATTGTTATGCTGAGGAAGAAAAGAACAGTTTTATCTACCAGCCTTGCATTTCTTTATATGTCATTTCATTTTGATCTCTAGTTATACAGAGGTAAGTTACAAAAGTTACAAACTGTCTTTGTCTAGATTGTAGCTTTCAGTGATGAGTGTAACTCTTACCTCCAAGCAGGAACAATGAGAACAAGAACGGCTGTTTACCTGTCTGGACCTGTAAACTATCCCTTTGAAATTCAGTAGCTGAACTTGTCTGTGTGGAAGTTAATGAACCTAAGCGACTTCAAGCTTAAAATGCATTTTTTTTTTTTATTCACATGTATATATTTACATTTCCTGCAAAAATTGCCTTAATCAATCAATTTACCTTAATGAATCCTGAACTTACGCCACACCAAATCTTCTGTCTCTCTCAGATAATAGGAGTCACAAACAATGGCATAGGACCCTTAGATTATGGCAGCCTGAAGTATATACAGAGAAGTAAACCAAAAAGCATGTGGAAGTAGTCCTGATGAGAAGGAAGTCCTACTGTAAATGTCTCTCTACACTTGTGCTTTGTTAATTTACAAAATAGAACATTTAAAGTTTGCGCTCTGAAATGAAACAAGAAAATCAGAATGTAATAACTTCAAACTTATTTTATCGACTTTAATAATTAGCTACTTTTATTTCTCTAGATTACCCTTAATTTCAAATAAATTAGTATATGGGATATAGCAATTATCCATCCAGCTGAATTAGAAAAATAGATACCAATCATCTTATACTAAATCCTAGTTTATGTTCAAGTCCTATTCTTGTAAAAATAACAAGGAACTTTGCCACCAGCTATCAGTCAACTTCCCATTTTCTGAAATCAGGAAGATTGAAATGGAAAGGTTATGGCACAACCCAGACATAGTATGATGACTTTGAAACCTTTCGAGTTTGGCCTTCTACCCACTGTTCTAGTAAGTATAAGAATATTGTAGTGAAAGGGATAACACTTCTGGGACATCTTTCCCATTTAGCAAATATGATCGTGCAAAAATCAACTGAGGTCATCTACCAAACAAGTTCATAGTGATAATGAAAACACATCTGCAGCTTTAGGGTAACATTGATATAGGTAGCCAAGCACTATGAGAGTGGTCTATGTTCCTCTTTAAGATCACCATTCATTTAGGAATGAAGATTTCCATAGTTTGTCTGATATCCAGAAGTCATCATTAACAACAGCCATGCCCTCACCCACAAGAAACATTAGTTTATTACTCTTCAATGTAGGAAGGACCTAATAAATAAATGATTGTATTTATTTTTAGATAACCCAAGATTTAGAAAAGAAAAAAAAAAAAAAAAGCTTGACTTCACACCTACATCTCTGCTATTTTGCTATTTTAGTTTCCTAGACATTAAAAACATTTTAAAGAACACATTTTTATACATACATATACAGGAAAATTGTGTATGGAGCACATTACAAGAACTTGATAGCACAATGTCATCAAAACAAGTTTGGAGAAAACTTGTCAGTATATCAGGACTCTTAAAATTCTAACACTGCCTATAATCCAAAATCCTGCTCTCCAAAAATACATTAACCAAACACTAATGTTTTCAGTAGGACATAAATGACCTCTCTTACCCATTACTATAAATTAACTTCCAGCAAGAAAACATACTAAAACCCATACTGACTGTTTAGCCCTCTTAGCAAAAGGCTGAAGGAGGCCATAACTCTTAATGACCAGAACAGTGTCTCACCCTGAGATTGAGGCACAAACCCTAAAGATGACAAAATTGCTCGCTGCAATGACCCTTTCCCAAAGCATCAGCCATACCTTCTTTTGAAGTTCAGTGTGAAGAATTTCTAAGATCTACCATTTCTGTTTATCTTTCATTATAATTTTTTTTAAACAATATCAAATGGGATTTGGAGGATCAAAACAACTCAATAAAACCTCTCCTGAAGGTATTTGCAACTTGAATTTACAGAAATTATGCAGACTTAAATTAAAACTCAGGTAATAATCAAAAATGAACTTGACTCTCCACTTCTAGATTTTGTCTCTGAGACAAACATGCTGCAAAAATGTAAAATCAGAAAAAATAGTAATTTCTGAGAAAGTTTCTTTACTTATCAACACATGCAAGAAATATAGGAAAGGAAATCCTATACTTGCTAAGAGTACATCTAACTCATTCAAGGCAATTACATATCCATTACATGTAAGAACTACTTGCACAGGAAAGTATCAAATGATGAAAAGCAAAAGAAAATATCACTACAGATACAACAACAAGTAGAACATGTATGAAGACAAAGAGATTGAGGAAAGAAAGAAAATATGCCCTTAGTCAGCAATGACTGAGCAGTAGCAGAAGTAGCAAGCAGCTTGCACACAGTGAGTCTGCTCTCCAGCATGAACACAAGACAGCAGAATGGAGAAAAATAGCAGATTGTTTGAAATCACACTCTTGACCCAACCTAAAATGGTTATATAGATAAAAGCATGGGAGTGAAAAAAGAGCTTTCTAGTTCCTGTATAAACAGAATAGATTCCAACTCTTACTTTACTGATACATTTAAACATCTGAGAAGCATTCAGAACCTGATAAGAAATGGGGCAATAATATTTATGTAAAAAGCCACTACTACACTTCCAGTGCTAAGTACATCAGCAGAATTTTCATTGCTTGAAACTTTCACCAACAATGTTTAGGAGAAGACGACAGTGTGCACTACCATTATAGAGATGAAGGTTGTAACTTACTTAGCCAACAAAGTCTAATCAAGAGCAATTGGTAAATGATGCATGGGCAGCAAAACAGCAAAACTAAAAACCTTTTAAAAGGAGTGAGAAATTCCTTCCCAAACAGCAGTTGAAACAGTTGCCACAATCCATGGCTGATTTCCCATTATTCTGGCACTTTGTACAAAACAACACACCAGTCAATAATTTCCCATGCAGTGCCAACTTCTGATTCTGGGAAGTCAAAAGGTTTTATCTTATTCCAATGCAAATCTTTGAAGAAAATCACCTTGTTTAACCAAAAACTCCTGAACTTTTCCTGTAGATGCGATTTCCAAAGAATGCAGAGGGAACAGACACTTCTGAGCAGTCTGAACATATTCCTCCAGACATGGCACGCATGCAGCTTTGTGAGCTGAGAAGAATAAAACAAAGAGCCTTTGGAAAAGTTACAGCTCACAGAATATTTTGAAAAAGGTCTCCTAAAGGACTACAACAGTATTAAACAACAGCACATACTTCATTGGCCACTGTTCACATGTCACATTCAGTCTCCCTGTGAAGAGCTACAGAATTCAATGAGTTTCTAACACAGATAGCAGAATATGGATATAGTGACAAAATATGTTCTATTATTAATCCTATATTCAGTATGTTTCCTGAAACTTTACTGAACAAAACTCTTAACAATATAGGTCAAAGTTTTCATCATAGTAATGTAATTATAATCCTACAGTGCCTATTTCTAATTATACTATGACCTATAAAAGTTAGCTGAGTAATGTCTCAGGGAATAGAGAAGACTGAGCATTAAGTTTCAGCTAGAAAAAAAAAGTTATAAATTCCCCATCGAAACAAGGGACACATGACATTGAAACACTTATACAACAACAAACATCTTTTTTTTCCCTTCAGAAGTGAATGACTTAAATTGTTCAAACAAAAGACCGCAATTACAGAAAGTTTGCATTATGTAGTACAAGGAGTGCAAGAGACCAAACACACTTCTCTCAATAGTCAAATCTATATCCATGCAGGAAGAGATCTGTCCATTTTGTATGTTAGATTCACAGTGCACAGGAAATGAAACATTATTTCAAATCAAACACATTTAGGTCATACAATACTTCTTTAGAATTTGAAAAACCATGGATTAAAAAACAAAAATTGCCTTTACTGATAAAAAATGCAAATGGATAGTTTGTTGCTTTAGATATTTCCTATGTTTTGGAAAGCTTTTCACTTTGTGTCTTACCTCGTTTATACTGGAGGGAGAGTTTTCAGGTATCAGCTTTGCAAAAAAAAAGACTGTCCCATTTCTTTTCCTCAACTAAAGGAGTTACACACAACCAGCAATTCAGAAGAAAAGGGTCTGTTTACAAGACAGACATGTAAGCCACAGATGATATGTAACCCAATCCATCTTCAGTGCCGAGTCAACAGCTTTTGTTTTGCATGAAATATAGCAAATAATCTGCTGCCTCTACCTGAGCGACTGTGCAGATCAAGTTTAGGCCTGCCTGCTCTTCCCTTGCACGTTCGGAGCTACAGTAGCGATTTCTCAGCATCCAGATCTGCTGTATGGCAGCTAACTGAAATTTCATCCCACACTTGTAGACTTGCAATTAGCAAGGTTATTTTAAGCAGTGACCTAAGCTCCAGCAGAATGCTCATGGCATTATGACAGGAAGGAATCCAGTATGATATCGGTCACTTGGTAACCCCATAAAGCTGATCACAGAGACAAGCCAGCCTCCAATTCACAAGGTAGAAGTAAATATCTGGCCCCCAGGTTATTCTGATTTTCATTTTTAAACTTTGAATAGGATGGAAATATTTACTGGGTTAATGTTAGGAAGTTTAGAATTTATTTTAGGACCTGGTAGATCATCTGCTTGGAACAAATGTATTAATAGGAAGTTATAACTTCCCCAATGGAGTGATTCACCACTTACAAAACGGAGGCTGTTACTTTGGTAAGAGTCACATTTGCAGGCATTACCTATTACGTTATGGGTGGGAGGAGAAAACCACTTAAAGAGCTGAACTTACTACAACTGGACTCTTACTTTCTCCTTAGTTCTCTTGAAGAGGGCTCCCTCTTCTGTACAGGGCCTCAGCTTCCACCCCACTTGCCCTGAATTCCTTCCGAATTCCCTGGCTGTCTAACTATTTCAAAGTCATGTCGAAAGGCTCAGTCATACCTCCACACCCTCATTCACTGTTCATTCCCATTCCTCTCCCCCTCCTTTCTTCTTTTTTGTTCCTGGATCAGCTTTCTTGCTCCCACCCATTCTCATACTTCCAATAGTGGCAGATCTAACCTCACAGATGCAACCATGACAAACAGCTCCTCCGACCATCCCAAATGACAGCTATAATAGTCAGCCAGCTTGTGTGCATGCACACAGGACAAGCTTTTCTAAAAGCACCACAAGCAGGAACACCATTAAGAGAAAAATTTATTCTAAAGGAGATTGTAAATACATACGAGCTGTAGACAATCAAGAAGCATGGGTGGGTGAATGGAGTTGGGAACGTGAGATCATCTTGTTTCAAGTTTTCCATTTATATAAATCTCCAGGGAAAAAATAATGTTGTTTTAAATCAAAATTTTGTAAATAAACTTTTGAAGCACTTGACTGGAAAAACGCCAAGTGCTCAAAAGCAGGATAGCCTTTCTCTCCATGATACCCAGTTTATACATGCAACTCATCACCCATGATCTAAAAAATGGGTTTTACAGCCCAATGTTTCTGTGATTCTCAAGTAGGATACAGGAGACCAAAATTAAAATCTCCTTTGTACTTGGCTTTTACTGATTCACACATGTGCAGCTACATGTGGAATACATCATTACATTATTTCAGATAATATAATCGAGTCTAAATACCAGAATGGACATGTTCAAATTTAATGAAGTTTAAATTAACTAATATTTTCTTTATTATTAGGCTGCTCATAATTTCACCTAATTTTCCCTAAGCACGCCCTAAACCATCATAAATGAAAAGTGGAAAACACATCAGTTACAAGCAAGAAATAGACCAAAGCAAACAAAAGAGATAAATTCTAGCATGGCAGATTTTGCAGTCTGAGCATCATCAATTTAATTCAAAAATCAAATTAATTTAACAACAAATCTGTCCAAACTGCTGGTCCTATTGAATGGATCTGTATTTATTTAATGTCTTCAGAAGAAAATATGCAAGCAAATGCACCTAATGTGAGGCACAGAAGTAGCTGACTTTAAAATCTCCTTTTGGTTAAGAAAATATCAGTGAATAGTGCCTTTGGCATTTTCATTGCTGGCATTTAAACTAAGAATCACTGGGAAACTAAATCATTTTATTCACTGCATATCTATCCTGTATCCCTTTGTTACAGCATATCTTCCTTCCGCACACAGCAAAAACTGAAGGTTTAATCTATTCCTCCCAATATTTTCAAGTTCTTTCTTTCAGAATCTAAGAAATTAAGAGCAGTGCTTGGGATGCACATGCTAGCTTCCTATTTATTCTTCTTTATTCTATTAAAGAAGTGCACAGAAAACAGACAAAGCTGCAGATTTCACCCACACTTTTCAAGCCAATTATCCTATTAAAAATTCCTCAATGTGTTACCATTACAAAGTATGACTTGACATATTCAGAGATATATAATGTAATTGAAAGATGCTAAGTGGAGCCAGACTTTTCTGTTACAAGATTTCATCACCCTCCTGAAAAATCAAAAGCTGAATAAGGCTGCTGCAGAGGAATGCTTTGTCTAAATCGCATTTCTAATATTTCATAGAGAATAAATAGCCAGACAAATGACAGTTTCAGCTTTTGCCCTGAAGGATTTAATCATGTGAAACTCTAAATGTGGTCTTTCCTAGGAAATGAAAGGCTGGTTAAAACTGGTTTTCCCTCTCCTATTCCAACTGACTGATTGTCACATTCCAGACATTTCTAGGCAATAGGATTACATCATTCATTTTTTTTTTTAATGGAAACAGCTGTTACATCCAATATTCATGACCTTTAAGTTTTCAATATCAAGTTATTCAGCTGCTCTTTCAGTCCATCTGAGCTACAATGAAGTGAAACTGCACAAAAGACCAAACAGTTTTATTTCACAGTTATATGAATGCACATATTGTTCTAAGGTAAGAGAAAGAAAACAGAGCTTAGGGGAAATGCGACATACAAAAATCTTGGTCTTAACACTGCTTCAGCAGAATGCCAGTCTGTTATTCATCCCACACTGAAAATGAGTACACTATTTTGTTGCATAGTTCACATTGCTTCTTATTAGCATTTGATGTGCACAGCTGTACATGTTGTGTGAATAATTCTTATAGGACTTCATAGAAGGAAAAAAATAGAGAAAGCTCACACATTTCTAAGGCAGAGGGCAGAAATTTCTGAGGATATGTGCCAGCTCACATGTGCTGAACTTGAAGCTCAAGAAGAGGCTGTTTATTTTATGCCTTTTTATCGCCTCTTTTTTTTTTTTTTGCAGTGAAGGAAAACACGAGTACATTTGGATAAAAGCATGAGTTTAGCATGTTTCCAAATTTAGCAAGATATTTAGACAGTCATTAACTTATCAAAGGAAGTTAAGCAAAATCCGTTATGGTCTACTTAATGTGTATGGGCATTTATCATGCTGAAATTTTATCATGCTGGAATACTTTCTGTTACCAGGATGTTGTTACATTGATGTCTGTATTTCTCTCAGAAAACTTGCTTTGTAATAATGCTTACTACAAAAGCCCATTTTGATTAAAATAAATTGTCAAATGTAAACCAAACAGTTAAAGAACAATGCTGTTAAAGACAACAAGCTTGCCTTAGAAACAGCCAGGGAGGATGAGGTGATGACAACAGCAGTGGTCCAGTGGATTGTTGGGACTGAAAGGACTTGTTCTTGCTCCTGAGTTTACTGAAGTCCAAAATAAACTGGTAGCAAAAGTCCTGTTGTGTCTGTCTGGTCTGCATCTACTCTCATAATCAAGTATTCGGGGGGGGAGGGGGAAGCATGCTAACTCACACTGTGTAAACAAATTAAAAATACTGTGTAAAAACTACTGAGATATCAATTTTTCCAGTGGCCCCTGCAGAAGTGGAGAAGCTTTAATTCTGTAATCGCTAAAGGAACTTGTTGGGTTATACAGGGGGCCCTCTGTTCAGGGGCATCTTTAAGTTGCACGCTGTCTCCCATTAACATCACAGCCAGGGAGCTATTTTTCTCATCTAAAGCATGGTAGAAATGCAGTAGTTCAAGGGAGTATCAGTATAAATATTTATAAATATCAGTATATACATAATTGCAGACATGCTTCCCTGAAGGCTCCATATCAGCTTTACCATTGCATGACCAAGCATTTTATTTTGTAAACCTTATTATGCTAATTTGACATGTTATGAACATTTTTTTTTCAGATAAACGTTTTTCAAAAAAAAAGCTTGCACATTACTATTGATGCTCCAAAGCTGCGTGCATGCAATACCTGCCCAGCTTTTTGCTTGCTTGGTTTTTGCCCCAGTAGCAGCTGCTCAGACATTCATTCAGCCGCCAGGAGCACCAGGTGGTGCTGCAGCACAACCACAGCTGCGCCGTGCTTTTCGACTATTCCAACTCACTAAGCATTATTACTTAAGACTAGTACACAGAGGCTCTGCGTTTTCATGTTTTGCTTCATTTTTACAGAAATTCTAGCTTTCGATGTCACCACATTTACCATGTTCTCACAAATGCGTTAGGAACAGAAATAAAGGAAAACAAATGTACATAACAAATGCAGTTAACTACACACATCAATACTATTTAAAAGTTATCTCCCTAAAAGAAAATCTTACTAAACAACGAACCAAGGAGACAAATTACAAGTATTTTCCTACAATACTACATGAAGCAGAACTCATACCTTGCAAAAGTAATTGCCCTACTGGGGGTATAGTGCAAGAAAGCCAATTTAATCCTTTGTAGAAATAACTCAAGGTATGACATTATAAGTGTGTTATTTTCATGCTAAAAGGCAAACATTCAAATGTATTTTACTAAACTCCACATTTAAGTGGTCCCATATAGTTAAAGAGCTGCTCAGGAACAACAACAAAAAAAAACATTAAGCACATTTGCAAAACTGGATCCTTATCACAGATTAATTCTCCAGTTTACTAAGTATTACTAATACAGATGTTTATAGATGTATAGATGTTATAGATGTAACCTTTTTGTTGTTCATTTCGGCACCGACAGGCAAACTGCCATGTGCTAGGTGATTTCCCAGCTGCAGCCAGGCTCTGCAAGCATGAAGCCCACAGGCATGGAAGCTTTATGAAGGCAGGCCTCCAAAGTGGACTTGAAGCATTCAGCAATTTCAGTTTAATAGAGAATTCTGCATGAGTTATTGCAGATTTCTAATTTACATTTGCTTCTTAACTGCCATTTTGACCTACCAATATTAAGTTGCCTCCTTTCTATAAATGTATTTCTTATTGAAGGACAGATTATTCACATGGCAAGGCAACAAAAGCCGCATCCATTCTGTTGAAATAACTGGCCCTTGGTCTCTAATAAGGGAAGATGCAAGACAAAGCATAAATCCCCTGTTAGAGTCCCATGAGTGGATTCTAGTAGCACAGGACAGTGTGAACACACATCTTCGTTGGCTAGCTGATATGCTGCAGGGGCATACCACGATCATACCAGGAACTCTTTGAAGCAGGATCAAGTCCTACACCCTTAAAATCACTGCTTTTTTCTTTCCTTTCAGCATACTAGAGAATGTATTAAAGATTTTAAACTGAATTTCATATTTACATTTCTATGGTCATAGAAAATGAACAAAATCAGACTTTTCTTTTAAAAAAAACTATTAGAATGAAATATGGCCCATGCACAGAGACTGGCATTGTCCTTCACTTCCCTGCTTCATTTCCAATGCAGTAAGCATTCCTTAACACACGCTCTGGCAGGCTCTTGCCCTCTCCAGAGAACATGGCATTGCTCCAGGTAAGGAAAGAAAGAAAACTGCTTTTTAAAATAGCAATTCAGCATGGTAGCAGATGACTCGGCAATGTGTTTCAGTGAAGGACAAGCAGGAAGATGAAATGAAAACAGACAAGAATCAGATGGAAGTTTGGAAAGAGAAAAATCATGAGCACTTGGGAAAAAAAAAAAAAAAAGCAGAAAACAGAAGGGAGAAGCTGGAAAAAAATAAAGCTAGCAATGTGAAGAAATTATTTTGCAACTTCAAAACTGAGCTGCTCCATGCTGGTCAACCCACATGTATTGTTTTGAATGGAGGAAAAGTCTCTTTCACGGGTTTCTAAGATACCTACATAATGCAGATTATTCCCTGGTAACTTTTCAAGTTACCTCTACAGTAATCGAAAGATGAGTATTACATTGTCATTCCCATTCAGTATCTTTTTCAGATCTCCTGCATGGGACAATAGAGTAGCAAAAGCCAGACAATGATTAAGAACTGGTGCAAAATACACAGGTCAGTCCTGAATATTTTAACTATAAAACTGAGAACAGTGGTTTAAATTACAGTGGAGATCACCATGAAGTTGGGGAGAAAAGGCGGAGAAGACGGGAGAAGATATAGAGAAGATATTGTTATCGTTTCGCTTGTAATTAGGATCAAGAAAATCTGGAACAGCTTTGAGTCAGGAAAGCTATCCCTTCAGATCTCAGATAAAAGCAAAAGAATTTAATTTAAATCGTAATGCAATAAAACCATGGTTTCAACATTTCTTACTTATTCTACCTGATGTTTGAAAAATAACGTAGCATTGTCAATATTTGGGGTTTCTTTGAAGGAAAACAATGCTATTCATACCCAGAGATGCAACGTTCCTCTTGAGAAAACAGACTGGCTTTCCCTTGTATGCTTTTTTCTTTTTCTTCTGCGTTAATCCTTCATGCTGAAGTGCTGGCTGATGTTTGTAAACAGTGTGGATGCTTAAACTACTCTTTGAAGAGAAGATTTGTGTGCATCATACACAAGAATTCATATCAGGTTACACACATTTACAGGTTATACACTGTAACATTTGCTAATTCAACACAACGTACCAAAATTATCCACTGCAAGATATGATGCTAGTCCTATATGAAAAATAGGTATAGGAGGGGTCCCTGAACCTCCTACTGGGAATGAGAAAAAAAAACGTTTAACAGACTGTTCTGTCTCCACCATGAAAACAGGCATCTAAATTTTCAGAAAGTCCCTATAAACGCTGTATGAAAGAATTCCCGATGACCTCACCAAAGAAATATTTTCTCCCGAGGTTTCATTCCATTTCTAAGCACCACCATATGAACACTTTCACAAGCACAGCACATGCAGCTATTGGCTCTTCTTGGTGGGGAAGGGGTGGGGGTACAGCATCTACGCACTCCGCAAGGAGCCATTTGGCTCAGATCATTTTCTACCCCAAGCACACACCCCTCTGAAGCAGCGCCTTGCTTCTTCAGTCCTTAGCAAGCCAGTCCTATGCTTGCTCTGGTGCAATTCTGTACTGACGTGCTCTTGACCTTTCCACTGAATCATCTATTTCTTTGAAATTCTTAAACTTTACATTTCAAGTCACCTTATCTTCATTATTTACTTGCAAGTATAGCAATTTCATGGCAAAGAGGATATTCAAAAACACAAGCTAGCTTAAATGGTACCATGCACAGACAAATTTTACTGCACTGTCCTTGGGAATATTCCTCCTCCTTTTTCATGAGTCTCACGATACCTGATGATAGTCTTCAGTGCCCAGACTGTAGAATTCATGTATTACCCCCAAAATCCTGCACTTAATTTTTCTAGCCCTACTTGTTTCTTAAAAATATAGCCTCAAAATAATTGAGGAAGAGTTAATAATATTCAGTTTAGTATTTCAGCTCCATGATTACAGAGCATAGCTCTCTAATCTTTTGAGAACTTCCATTTGATGATTTTGCATTCTAGCTGCTGGACAGTGTTGGGATATAGGGACAAATTCCAGATGTGCCTTTCACAGAAGGTGGACTGGTATATGAACCATTCTGCCCATCCTGCACAGTTTAAGAGCTCTGGAAAAAATAAAAACATCTGTCCCTATTATTCTGGGTGTTATTTGGATAGTCTAGCATATCTAGAGGTACAATACAACATTGCTCCTCAAGTACAATTCTTGCTTCCGAAAGGACATTAACAATATTCCATCGTGTCAGATGTTTTTCTTCTGTCAGTATGCAAAATAGATGCATAGACAGAGTAGCCCTCAAAAGCTATGGAGAACAAGAGACCAGTTATTGAATTACAGTTCAGCTTGTGGCAAATGGCAAGCACAGAGCTCTTACAAATACACATGCATTAAGTGATGTATTATGGCAAGTTGTAACACAATAGATCAAACACTTTAGGAGGGATAAATCAGAAGAATCTTGGATGAGGAATAAGCTGATATACAATTACTGAGGTAGTGATAGCTTTACGTTTCTTTTATGGTATTGTAAGAATACCATAATATATAGCAATATAAGAATACCATATATATAGCAATATAAGAATACCATATATATAGCAATATATACACACGTTTATGCACATACGTCCTTATACATGTTAATTAATAAGAACATATTTCAGACTGTCCAATCATAATCACATTGGAAACGCAAATAAAAAAATCAATTTCCTATACATCACCATATAAATTACATTAAAATCTGAAGAAGCTATACCACAGAAAGATTACTTGCTTTCTTACTTTTTGAATGTTTGCATAATTCATGATCGGAAGCCAATGCACTCATCACAAACAGATAAATGGTGTTACCGAAAGATAAGTTTGTATATTGTAACTTGATTCAAATCCCATTTGAAGTTTGTAACCACTGGTAGGGCAGATACAGTTGTGGGGCTAACTAAGGAGAAAAGGATCACTAAATTTCACTGAAAGGTGCAAAATGTGTATTCTCAGACAGTGCAGATTATGAGAGGTAAGGGCACTGCTCAATGGGAAGGGGAAGTCAGGATTCATTAGCAAATTCAGTACATTTCCTGTTTCGTGAAAACTTATGATAGGTTTGTCAGAGTTTTGGAGTAGTACAACATCTAATGCAGTGCTGCTTTAGGCCTTCTGCATTACGCGCGTTTCCCAAAAAGAAATTGAAACACTTCCAAAAAAATGTGTTCCACCTTTTGAAATTCAAGGCCTAAAATTACAACTGTCTCCACAAAAGCTATTGTCTTCCTCCAGGGAGTCCTTCACAGGGAGAAAGAGGAGAGCGCGTTCATAAAGGTTTAAGAGATGCAACCCATAAATATTTCTCCTTTTGCTTCCCATTTCTGCATTCCTCATTCCATTGTAAATGGTTCTGCTCCTGTTCAAAACAAAAGCTTGCTCTTCTGTCTCTGATTCTGCACAACTTCACCAGAGATAGTTATGTGGAATGCATTCAAATCTTTGGATCCTTTGCACAAACACACGTAACACTGCTAATGCTTCTTCACCCACAACTCAGGGAAGCATAACACAATCCAAGAAAAATAATCTAGTTTGTCTTTACAACCTCTTTGACAAAGAAGACATTACTACAGTGGCACTGCCAGTCAGATGCAAGCTTGAAGCTATGCTCTCACCCAGCTGTGCAGCCCAGCTGTATTGGTTATATACAGACAAAGGGCCAAGGTCTGGAGCAATCCCTAGGGAACACACAGGGCTCAGCACAGTTCCCAGGCTGTCTGAGGGAGGCAGACCAGGAGTGGGCAAGGCCACGCCAACTGCAGCTCAGTCCCCCAGAAGGCACCTCACACCCAAGTCAGTTACAGGATAGGAGATGTGTCAGAGAAATGGGAAAACAGCTGATGCTGCAGATAGAAAATGTAGGAAATGGGGCACAGTAGGAGTATTTCCATCTTTAAAGCAACAGCTCAATTGTAAGTATAAACATACCTATAAAGACAGGCCCTTGCCTTCTCCAAGAAAATGCACAACACCTTGTTGCTGTGATTGCTTGCTTACCAGCTCTGAGAATTTACTCGATTTGCAAAGAAATCACATCAGTTCACAGAAGATTCACCCTTTACTGGTTAGCTGGTTAAGGGATTCTGAGAAAGAATTCATCCATTTCACTAGGCAAGTACTACAGGATATTTAAAAACTACAAACTTATGGAACTTGTTTTTGCTTCTTACTGAAATTCGAATGTTATGTTACTGAAATATTCATGTTGCATTTCTGACATTCAGACAGCAATCATCCCATAACCCAAAATTTCTTTCACCTCTCTCATTATAAAAGCTCATCAGGCAATTTTGACAATAATAAAGCAAACAAAAGAATTCCTTACATTTTGTGCAACTTTCTGTGTCTGTGCTTTGACTACTCCCTTAAGTCATGTTATAGTTTTTACATACCTACTATAAGGGACATGTAATTACAAATTGAAAAAGAAACAAACCCCACCAGTATAGCAACTGATAAGAAGTATGTCCACAAAGCCTACTAAAATATGCGAAGTAAAAAACCATGTGTAAACGTAATAGTTCACAATGTGGATCAGAACCAGATGCATGTTATAAAACATAATAATATCCTTCCTTCTAAGCTATATATAGACTCAAACTAATCCCCAAGAAATAAAACACCAGGAGGATTTATGTGGCACTGCTTTTTGTATGTTGATGTATATATACAAATATATAATTACATAAATATATTTATAAAATCAATTCTTTCAAGTCACAGGTACTCTAATAAAAATTCTCATTGGCATTCTTACTTTCAAGTAAGAATAATGATATAGCATTACTGATTTAATGTAAAAAGCTGACATTACTAACTCTTACTCATACCTTCAAAATAATATCAACTTATTTTTTTCCACCAAGTCTGGACTTCAGTAGTGTAATTCTCATCACATCTGTGTACTAAACAACAAAATACACTCCCCAGCAAACGTTTTCATTAATTAATTTGCATGATGAGTTAACATACGTTTCTCATCATACTGAAAAGTATTTATATCATTACATCCAGTAAACATTTGTGTTTGAGTCAGATTAGGATAGAGACTAGAGAAGACTAATAGGTAACATCTGTGCAGAAATTTGATATTTACTGTAATATTTCTCCAGAGACTGCTGGCAGAGTACATTAGCTCATGTTTCTAAAGCCTGTGTTAGTGTAGTTTAATGTAGGAGCAATATGAAGTGAGAAGAGGGAGAAATAGTCATTATACTTGGCCAAAGTGCACTTCCACGCATTTGTGCATTGCTGAAGTCTAAACCTGACGTTCTGCAATACGTATATGTTTCAGAAGTGTAGACATCTCAGTGGGAGTGAACTTTGTGGGGTTGTTGTTGTTGGAAGGGGTTTGTTTGTTTTGTTGTGTTTGGGGGTTCCTTTATTTAGAATTAGGAACTTGTTTCTGGACTCAAATTTGCACCAGTCCTGGCAAATCTGAACAGCTTTGCACCTAATTTCTAAACCTAGCATCTAGCAAACAGACATTTATGTTTACTTGAACATCATTTTCACCTTGAAGGCACTGACGTAGCAGGTGAGCCAAGAGCATGCCAAACACCTCCAGCATTGTGTTCTGTAAAGATTAGAGCATTGGCTTCTGCTTGTTTGATAGCATGCAACCAAGGAGATACAATTTTGAGGGATGCAGAAATGGTTTTGTTTTCATCAAGCAGAAGAGAATTTAGCCTAAAATTTACAAAAGACAAGATGAATCTTATAACCGTGGTAAAAAATAATGTGTGATATTACTGTAGTAAAGCATGTTAAGAATGTGGTAAAGAAGTCACAGCTTTTTATTAAAAATGTCAATCTGAGCAAGATTGTAGAAATGCTATATAAGTTGGAAGGCTTCTAAACAGTGAAATTATTTGGTGAAATAGATTTTGAGAAACTCAGATTTATTTCTGGTACTCCACATTTTCCATTTTGTCTTTTTCCAAAACAGGAATACTCTGGACACAGATGGCAAAATAATAATTATATATAATAGCTATATAACATAATACATGCATATATAATAAAGGCACAAAACTACTCAGATAATACAAAAAGCTAATAAACCCACCTGAGTTCAAGTATCAGTGGAATACAGAAATATTTTAAATGTTTATATAAATATATTCCATTGGCAATGTTCTATATAGATAAATTCATTACCAGGCTTTCACCATACTTTCATAAGCAAACTTGTTTTTGATTTGCAGCCAGTCAGGTAGCATATTTCTGCCTATGCTGTATTTATATTAACCCATCTGGCTAAAAAAATAAACAAACTCACATCTGCAGTTACTTAGATTGTAATCCACAAAGACTGTCAAATCTTTGGAATCTCTATGCACAAAGCACAGTATAACACATGATATGCTTATAGTCAAGTCACTATTTATTTGGTGTTTAAGTGCTTCAAAAACATAGGATCTATCAACAGATGAGATTTGGGGTTGGATTTTGAAAAGGAAAATTGAGAAATAAGAGCAAAGTAATTTTATACATGTTTTCCTTCAAGTGATTTATTTAAGACAGAAGTATCCTTTACATAGACAACTAATATCTAAAATGTTATTACCAAACTTGCCAAAAGGAAATCCCTGATACTCAGAAACCTGAATGTGTACTACACCGGCAGCTAGCACTTTATTTTTATATCTGAAATTAATAAGGAATTTGAAGATTTTGAATGATTTCATAATTGCTTCAAATCTTCAGTGGACATCCATGTCAACTATTTTAAGAAAATGCTCTAATAAATTCTTCAGTGAATTTGGTTTTTACTTCTGCCTGTTGAGAGTACGAAGAACTTCCTTCCCCCTATGCATTCAACTGAAACATTTGAGCTCTTTCAAACTTTAAAGTTTGCAGGTGAATGTTTTCTGAGAAGCTTATAGTTTTAACAGGATTAGAGACTGAAATTTATCAAGTGTTATTAGTTGAAAAGAGTCCTTTTGAGATACAGTCTCATACATCTAGGACTTGTTAACTAGTTGAGAATAAATGAAGTTACATTTTCCCTACAGGTATGGACCGCTTTCAATTTAGGATTTGATATGGGCATTAATTTAGTTTTTGATATGGGCATTAAATCCTCACACTAGCTGTCTAAAAACAAAATCATATCAGAAACAGTTAACATATTGCACAGAGGAGCTCTGAATGTTTTTTTTTTTAATCTGAATTTCATTACATTGAAGTTTACCTAATTTTATTTCATATGCAACTTAAGGTGATACCTTTACAAAATTGTTAATGATGCCAAAAATCAACAAATTACTATACCACTTGCTCTCACCCTATTTATTAGACCCGAGAGTCCACTAATAACACTGCCATGCATTTATGAGCAACAACTTGTTGCTCCTCAGATCTAAATACAATGGCCTCTACTGAGCAACAAGTCATACTTTATAGCCAAATGTTTACTTCTACAGGCATTAATACTAACATCCACACATGGAAGGTATAAAAGTCTGTCAAAGAAATCTATTTCATAAACCATAGCTGTTAAACGCACCCAGAAATCTCAAGAATCACTCTGTGCAGTTGCGAGTTATTTTCTGTCATCTCCTTTTGAATAACTACTCTCATAAATTTGCATAGCAAAATTTATTTGAAGTACCAAGGTCGTATCTTGCCTACAAGCAAAACAGCTGAACTTAGTTGCCATCAGCCTTTGCAATTAAGGTTTTATTTTCATTTCTCTCTTGTGGCAAACTTCTGACCATCAAGATAAAGCATTCCACAGAGCATTTCCATTAGGAGCTTCCTATACACAGCCATCTGTAAAGATTGTCACTAACATTTTCTGTGACCATTTGCAAAGTGTCAGTTACGGTAACATGAAGAGGCTTACTGCTTCTCCAAGTTTGCTTACAATATACAGAGGTGTCTGTACAATACAGAGACAGGGACATAGCACCCTTGGTTAAAGGTGGTTTGGCACAGCCAAAGACCATATAGCTGCAGCAGCAAGGTGTGCTGCCACAAGCCGCAGAATAAAGCGGCAGCTGAGAATCAAACTCAGACTCAGAAAAGTAATTTGGTCCAGCCTTCAGTATTTATTCAATAAAAGCATCAATACTTAATATCATGTAGGCAATAAAAGCCTTCTGCATTTAAGTGGAGGGGATGAGAGAGAAAGACCTACAGTACCTTGGGTTTTACATTTTTGCAAAACATTTCTAATGGAATGAAGAAAAGGAATTACTAACTGCAGATATATTAGAAACTAATATCCTTTACTACCTTTCTTTGGTAATTCCTTATACTCTTATCCAGAGCTTAAGTATGAAGAGAAAGGCAACTAAAACTTCTTTGTCCCTGTAAAGGTGGAAACAGGTGGCAAAATGAAATGGCTATGTGCTGTTTGACCTCCAAAGTTCATGAAAATTGTGTTGGGAGATGTTAGGAGGAAAGACAGAAGATCCAGTCAAGATATGTTTGAGGCTGGCTCAGGTATCTTGGAGAAAGATGCCTGAAGTCTCTCTACTCAGAAAGGGAGAAAAGAGCCACGTCCTGCAAATATCTAAAGACATAATCAGCACAAAATGCTATACTATGCCTGCTTATATGTCAACAGAAGGTATGTGGTTCAGACTTGTAAGTCACAAAGTGGCAGTGGAGTACTTTACTCCACAATAAAAAGCTATTTGACATCAGAAATACAGAATTTTATCATCCAAAATGACACTTCATGCAAAATAAGAGGTTTTCCAAAGCCACAGATAAAAAGCAATAATCAGTGAGATGAAATGCTAGAACCCTCCCTGAGGGTTAAGGAATATACAGTAAAACAGAAGAATGAGACAGATCCAAGTCAGGCCTCAGGAGGATTCCAAGAAGGAATTTACTGTAAAAGCAAACATTCAGAATAAAAAAGCCAAATGGATCATGAAAGCATCTCAGCAGGTTAACACAATACAAGGGCAGAGTGTGGGCACTTTTAGATTAGCTTGTAGTAAAAACAAGGGCTTTTTTCATCTCTTTTACAATAATTTCAATTGTTAAGAGCTTCAATTAACATGTTAGAGAGATGTAAATGCATCCTAGCACAGCTTGAGTTAAGACTGATGACCAGATAAATGGCTAATATAAGGCATTCCAGACCCCAGAGAGTTATGATTCATGCATCTAGTGTAGTGATGTACTCATGTGAAGCTGAGCTTTCCAGGAAGTTTCCCAAGGGATGACATAAGACCAGCCTCCCACTCCTGCTGCTCGGCTAGTTCTGAGAGAGGGTGTTGCAAAAGGGAGAGAAGCAAGTATTTTCAAAGGAGCAGGGATGGCTAATAAAGTTCTACGTCATGTAGCAAGACAAGAGAGGAGCAGCAAACACCCAAACAAGCCACAGGAAGCAGAACTCCTGGTTACAAGAAGTGCACAAACACAGACAGATCTGCATCAGGAACCCTGAGCAAGCCTTCACAAAAGAAAGATTATCTGTTTGCTGAGCAATTTTTCCACAGAGTAACATGAGGCTCCTATGGGCTCAATCGTCAAGCCAACCCATCATCACCATGAGCCAAATGACAACCAGAGGGAGGACATCAACTTTAAGCACCTGAAACAAATAGAAAACAGCACAAAAATGCAATTGCACCTCTGCTGGCTGAGGAAAACAAACAATGAAAAAGTTGTCTTGCTGCCACATTACAGTGGAAAAAAATGATATTTAGAAGCTGTTATATTACAGACTTCTACCCTGAGTCTGTATTATTTGTTTCTGTCTTTGATTTGGACCAAAGAGTAGAGAGAAGGCTTATTCGATCCGCAGATGACAACAATGTGTGTGCGGGGAAGAGATGCTTCTGGAACACACCAGAAGGTTTGGAACTGAACAAGTCACAGACACAAGAAAAATGTGTGGGGAGATTTAAAAGAAGAAATAGCCGTACAAAGGCAAAGTTCTACAAGTAAAATAGTACAGATGAAATAGATAAGAGATAAAAAAGCCTTAGTGCAGTCCAAGAGTTTGGGAATTACAATGAATCACA
Source organism: Heteronetta atricapilla (assembly GCA_011075105.1). Classification (NCBI taxonomy): domain Eukaryota; kingdom Metazoa; phylum Chordata; class Aves; order Anseriformes; family Anatidae; genus Heteronetta; species Heteronetta atricapilla. The sequence goes on from CM021735.1 coordinate 11,287,950, forward strand.
AGCTGAACATGAATCAACCGTCTCCTGCTGCTGTGAAAGAAGTAAATACTAAATTGGGGCACATCATTTGAAAGACGTGTGAAATACTTTTTCCAGTCTACTCAGCAGTAGTGAAACCTCACACTAAGGCCTGTGTCCAGCCCGGGCACATCATTTCCAGAAGGACCCAGATCAGTTGGAATGAATCCCTCAGGGAGAAGCGAGAATTATTATAGAGTATGAAAAAAATAGGACCTGTATAAGGTTAATGTACTTTTTTCAGTATTAGAATAGGAAAGTATGTTTAGAAGGGACCTATAAAGACTGTGTCCAGCTTCCTAAGCACAAAAGTTAAAGCACATTACTAAGGATGTTACAAATGCCCCTTGAACACCATTCTTTCAACCCAAGCCACAGATCAAGAACTCAGTATTCTGAGTGCTGTGCAAGCACAAAATGATAAGACCATCCCTAGCCACAAAATACAAATAGAAAATATATTTTAAAAGATATAGAGGGAACATCACAATGTTTATGAATGTTTTGTAGACCTCCTATGAGGCTGAAACATTTTAAATGTTATGTTTTTAAAGCAAGGCCTGGAGGTTAAGCAGGACAGAAGAGACCTAACAATTTATTTATTTAAATAAGTATAAAATGAAAGATTACAGAAAAAAAAAAAGAGCTTTTCACTTCACATGCTAGAAGTGACCACAGAACAAGATAAGACTGGCTCCCGTAACCACACAGTCTAAAACTCTGGAAAGCTGGATCTAACCTGCCCTGCCGTAGGTTCACAAATTAGGAACAACCCTTCACCAGGTCTGTAATAGAGCATTTTTTTTTTTTTTTTACTAGTGATACTAAAAAAGACTTAAATGCATATTTTTCTGATATTTCCACCTGTATATGTACACATATACATATTTATGTGTGTGATGTTAGTACTTTGCAGGTTACAATGTGAAGAATTTATAAAGCTAATGCTGGTCATAATCCTACCATTTAAAAGGAATCTTATATTGTTGTTAAATTCAGTAATATTATATTGTAAATGTATTAATTTCATTTCCATTTACTCAAAACATGATCTATGAAAAACAGTTAAATAATTTTAATATCAGCTATGTGAAGTATTTTGTTTTTCTGGTTCTGATTCCTAAAGCAATCAAGAAGCCTAGAGAAGATAGTTTTTATTTCATGGTGCATTTAGAGTTATAGCTGTCAGTTATCCATAAGCGATGAGATAACTGTAGTCACGTTGACCACTCTTTCCTCTTCCAAACATGTCACTTGTTCCAATCAAAGAACGGATTATCATAGTTCCATTTATCATATACTCTTGAGACTCTAGTATAAAAATCCTATTGCTAAAGCCCTACAAATAATGTATAATAGCAGTATCAGTTCATTATGTGTTATAATGTAAGATGATAAAGACAACAAATGATTTGAAATATATCTGAAGTCCGAATAACAGCAATTCCACAGCATTTGTTTTTTGAAGTGTTACTTCTTTCTTGCCTGTACAGACGCAAGCAGCTTACAAAAGTTCTGTATTCCTAATGTCTTCAAGATTTTTTTGAGCTTTTCACTACTAGTTCAAATGATTATAAAAGTATCTACTACTTATGTTACTCTTGGAATAATTAAAAAAATATTTCAAATCAAATATATCACATATTTCAAAAGTATCTTAAAATGTAATCATTATCTTGCACACACAAAGATACACATGCATACAAATATGCAGAAGGGCAGCACTTCCCCATGAATCCAGGGTCCATACACAGGCTATTTGACAGCCTCACTGCCAGCCCCCTACCCTGGCTGACAGCCCACGTAACCGCACATAGAGATTCTTTCACATTGTCCTTTTTTATGGTTGCATTAATCAGATATCTTCCTAGTCCCAAACAATCCCTAGGTGCTACAGCAACTGCTTTCACAGCTTAAAAAAAAGAAAAGTATTTTATGAACTACCATTTGACTCTTGCTAGTTTGCAAACTCTAAAAAGGAGAAAACTATGAGGCACACTCTTAATTCACTGACCTCCATTTGGAAATAAAACATTTTACCAAGTATATGGAGATGAATTGTATATACAGAGCATTCCCATTTTGCCAGTGGGAATAGCTCAGTCCTGCTTGTGCCCTGAGCTGGCCCGAAGCTGTGTGCAAATGCTATCCACAAGCACTTCCACTCTTCAGTTTCAGCTCAGTTCTGCACTGATTCAGCCACAAGTGATCCCAGATCAGCGTGGCAGTGTCCAGCAAGATCTTTTATGTCTGCTTGCATTATGTAAAAAGCACATTCTTCAAGAGGCTACTGCTTGTTGGGGACATAGGCTAGCATATGTTCAAAGGCTAGCAAAGTTTACCCCAAATTTTTCAGTTAAGTGGCAGGATCATAACCACCTTTGGTTATGACTGATTACAGTACAATTGCTCTGTTGTGTGCACTCATACACAGAGTTGTATTTTAAGATATCCTAAAGCCCCAGTCCTAAAATAAACATAAATAAAATACCATTGCGCTGAGTATGAAGGAAAACTATGTTCGCATAAACAGGCCTCAGAATGCAGGACTCTGAAGACAGCTCACTCTGAAGAGATAATATTTGCTTGCTATTTTTGGAGGTTGTTTGCTGCCTTCAAAAGCATGCTTAATGTACTGCAGCAAACCAAGCCTTGCAAACAAACATGTGCAAACAGTCCCAAAGAATATTTGATTAAATTTCACCTTGAATTTCTATAAAACATTTAAAGATTGAGAACTGAATTTTAAATTTGCAACCCAGGCAGCAATAATTACTTAAACAGATTTCATTTCAGTCGTTGAATTGGTGGAAGGAAGATTGTTGCTTTACACAAAACATTTTTTTTTCATTTTACTTTATTTTTTTTTGACAAAGTCCAGTCTTGCTAATGGGTTTTCTTGTTGGAAAAAAAAAAAAAGATTTATTGACTGTGACTATTCAGATCTTATCGCCTCATATTTCTTCAAGACTCAGAGATGAAAAAAATCTATACATTTACCACTTTATATGTAGTCCTACCTGAGTTCAATTGTGAATGTAACCTTTGCATGATGGAGAGGCCAGACATTAGATGCTATCCTACTGCCCTTGAAACTACATTTAGTTTTCAAATGTGCAGCCACGTTAATTGAAACACAGATTTGGGTGTTTTAGGGATTAAAGCCCATTAAATACAACAGGAATGTTTCTGGACATTTTCAAAATTTCCAGTCAGATAACCTTTAGCGCTGTATTTGCTGTTCTCAGTTTGAACATGTTAATTTACATGGTTATGACTGTTGAATTAAATGTTAAGTAAGTTACATTGAAAAAAATTATCTGAGAATGATATAGCTATTATCTTCCTGAAATTACTTTATTTACTTTTTAGCACAAGCTGTCAAACATGCTATAGCAATCACAAGAAGGTCTTTTGTTTACTTTGCCAATAGCAAAACTACAGCGACCACCACCATGTAAGAGTCTGCAATAAAAAAAGTCAACCTACCTTTAGCTGTACTAGATGCACATCCACATGTTTGCTATCTGAGTCCTGCTGGACAGAGTAAGTCAGATCCCTGACTCTTTCAGAAGTCACCCGAAGCCATGTCTCAATTTCTGGCAAATGGAGAACAATCTTCCAATCAGCACCAGTGTGTAGAGGAGGCGGCTTATCATATTGCTGGCCAGAATCAAGCTCCTTCATGACATCCTCTTCCCCGTCTCCGTCCACTGTAGGAGTCATGTTTATAAGCATGGGAGATGCATCAGATGGCATGGGATCCAGGTCTTGTGTTCTCATTGGAGACAGCGCTACATCCATGGCTAACATGGGAAGATCTAAACGGTAATTCTTTCCAACATAGCTGCAAAGATAAAAAGAAAAGAGACTGCTGTTATGAGACCATACTTGCCATAAAAACGTTCACAAGACAAGGCGTAAATGGCAACATGTGAGAATTATCATACTTCATAAATTCTTCACCCTGTCTTCACCATATTGAAGCTTTAGGAATAAATAGATTTTTCAAATTATATTTCACAATTTGAACAAACAACCTCTTTAAAAAGAATAACAGTATTTTTTTCTCTCACTACTGCAGACAATCACCTTGGAAATTACAGCTTTCATTAATGAAAAGCATGCTGATTTTCTACAACTGCAGCATAAGTAAACAAGATGAACATTGACAAAGCTAGCAGAATTTTGCTGAACACTACAAGTTAATAAAAGTCTCATATTTGTAAATCAGCATTTATTAGAACATATTCCTTGGCCTGAAATTTATAACCAAACACAAAATATCTCAAGTTTATGGAAATCTTTTCCCAACTGCCTACTCAACTATTGGTCACATACAACAAACATTTTAAAGGTAAATTTTAAGCAACTATTGGACACACTTGGTTTATCTGTTGTTGGCGTATTTTAGTTCTGAAATTTAAGTCCTTGCAGTTTTGTTAGATTAACAACTGTTGCAATAAGCAACAACTCTCTATCAAAACTTCTTAGATAAGAATTCCATTGTGCCAAAATACATACCTAAAATTAAAGTGTCTTTTTATAGAAGTGGCTTTATTAAAGCCCCAAAGCTGTGTATTCAACATACACTTATGATATTCACTGGAAAAAGTGAATAAGGAAACATTTTACTTTATTCCTCTTTCTCTGTATGGTCTAGCTGCATATAGCATAGAAGGCTGCAGTAAAACCTATGTCCAAGAAAAAAAAAAAAAAAAAAAAGCTCAATAGCATGGAGCCAGGTTTGGAACTAAGTACCTAAAGCATTATGAAAACTTCCATTTAGTAGGAGGTATAATTTATCCTAATTTTGAAGAGATTCAAATTTGATACATGCCTGCCTTTGATATACAACTTCACTATATACCAGCACTTGCTTCTTCAACACTTTGCAACCCTAACCTGTATTCAGTAAGTCAACTCCAAGAGGAGTAAGAACAGATCCTTTTAAAGTCACTTTTCTTTGTTTTAGCCAGTACACATCAGAAATACTTCTATGTTTTAACAACTTTTTTATTGAATTTCCTTTCCATCATGCTAATACTGCAAAACAAAGGAACTCAGCTATGTAGATATTACTTTGGGCAGCATTCCAAGTTTTTACAGTTTTACTTCCCGCTCTATAAAGACTGCAGTTTAGTTTTTGGCATAACAGCAATAAGCAGAAAGGAGACCAGTGCCTTTCACTAATAAATCTATTACACTGTAACTACCCTATTTCAGGTAGACTCTCGGTATACAAAATCTATTCTTGCAGGCAGTGAGTACCAATGAAGCATCCAAACATCATTCTACTGATAGCCAGAAATAACAAGACAAAAAAAAAAGAGACATCTACTGTTCATTTGATTTCCTATTATGCAACTACTTAGTAAATTATCTTTTGCACATCTATCACGCACTCAAAACAATATTTGGAACTGCTATCAAGCTGTTAAATATTAATTTGGCACATCAGAACAAAAATTTCTGTCAGTGCAGTCAAAGGAAGGGAATGAAAGATTCCAGTCACTCGCAGTGCCTGCTGCACAATTTCCTACTCTTCTAGCTCAATTTTTCAAACACTTTAGAATTAGATGGTGTCAAATAAAAAGCTCTGCAACAAGACTCTATGTAATTAACATTTCAGGATACTGAGCATTTCTCACATTCATCTCTTTCCACCACCTGTTTTTCAACTTTTGAAAATGTTGCCATACATTCTCAAAATATATTGCTAGACAAATAAATCAAATTGGAAACATTTTCTTTTAGATACCACTGCTCACAGCCCAGTGTTATAGCATGTAAATCAACTGTTCCAACAGCCAAAAATATCATTATTCTAAGCATATTCTTCACATTATTTCCTCCCCCCCCAAAAATGACATTTTGGTCAAGCGCATGTGGTCTTTATTTCTGCATGTTTACCATCAACAAATTAAACATGCCCACCAACAAAATAGTTGGTCCTGAATTGCTAAATGATGCAGAAACACGGGAAGTGCAGCACTTCCTTTGTAGTTTGTCCACAGAAAAAAAAAAAAAAAAAAAAAAAAGGTGCTCTGTGAGAGTTTTTCCAACATGACTCAGCTCTAGTAAGGACACTACGGCAATTAGCAAACAGAAATTAAAACATGCTCCTGCAGAAGCAAACAAAAGCTAGCCCATGCTGCATGCAGAGCATGGCTCTAGCTTTGATGTGCTGAGCTCGCAATTAGCAACCATCTGGAACCTGCTGACCTGTTTTTTGTTACGATGTGCTTGACTCTGTATACTGGCTCTCCAGCATTACAGCTAATCACGCCTTAATCCTAGCTGCTCTTAAAGTCAAGTCCTTTGAATCTTTTCTTTCTGCCAGATCACAGCAAGTTGCAGTACTTCAACTAAGAAAAGCAGGAGAATTTTTAAAATAGATCACTCTTTGCACATTCTTAAAAAAAAAAAAAAAAAGAGCTTACAAAAGTAATAAAACATACTGTGAATACTAATTAGCAAGGTCTGGGACAATTTTAAAAAGCCCACGCATGCTTGAAAGGAGAAACTGTTGCAGCAAGACCTGACCGAATCTGAACACTAGTAGGCAGATTCATTACAGCGTTTCTTGGCAGAATAAAAAGGCATCGTCACGCCACGCCGCTGTGAGAAAGGCAAACCGAAAGCTTCTCCCACTCCCTCTGAGAAACTGGGCACGATCACAGTGGTGCCCCAGATGGCTCCTGGAGGCAGCGGGGACCAGCAAGCTCCTCCCAGCCAGCCCCAGCCCCGGCCCCGGCCCCTCTGCAAGCACTGAGGTGGCACCATGCCCACATCCACCGGGCAACCCCAGGCCACAGGGACGAAAGGAAGGAGCCAACAGAGGCAACAATGCAGAATTCAAGGGGTTCTGCTCTTTGGATCACTGGCCGTGCACAGGTTTGGCTGCCACACTTCTAAGCGGGTCAGCAACCTTTCAGGGGGCTGCATTCACAGTTAAGCTCCTGGAGATCACTACCTGATCTGCTCTCCACACTGTTCTCACAGACACTCACATCCGTTGACCTCTGGCTATATATCCGTTCCCCTCCAGCATTTAGGATATTAATTTATATCGAAGCCTGAAAGCCAAAACCAGCAAGATAGGATATAGACATCCTGTTTTAACATTTCCACTATTTAAATAAATCACCATAACTAAAATATATCAAATTTCGGCAAAAACAATTGTGAGATTTGAAAAAGTGCATTTAAGAACAATAGTGCATATATCAAGCTGTCAGACATCTAGTGGATTAAACATCTGCTAAAAAATATATATATGAATGATTAAGCCAAACAATGCTTTGGGGTCATATATTGCAGTGTTTGACATTTTAAGTGAGAGACTTTAAATGCTCAGCTTAGAGTTTGTTATATTTCTGGAGTATTTTGTTTTTCCAGATTTTATGAGATGCACAAATAGTGAACTATAAACAATTATCTTAGGTGTTAAAACACTTATTAAAGCTGAATACACGTCTTAGATTTGCTCTTTATATGTTCCAATGGAAAAAATAATTTTGAAAAAAGGTTAAGAAGCTAGACATTTCCATCTAACCAGGACTAATATTAATGATAAAGTGCTTTATAAAGATGAATAGTTAAGTTCAGTCTTGTTTGCTATGTCACCAAATCCTGTTAGCATTGATAACAGTTCTGAGTGGGCAAGCAATGCAAAATTAGAGTCTAGCTTTCCTGTAAACCAAATCCTTTCTGTACATAGAATAGTTGTGTGAACAGGATGGCTTTAAACTTGCACATGAACAGCTGAAAATGCATTTTCAAGCGTCCTGATCAATAAAAGTGCATCTCAATATTTTCAGTCTAGCCATATTTTTGCCATCACAATCAGAGCATAAGAGATTTTTGCTGCTATTATTATATATATATATTGTTTCTGTTACTTCTGAAGCTACTGCTTTAGTCCACTGAAAGAGCACAACATTCAGAAACTACACAACAGCTACAAGCTTGTACTCTTTCTTTCTGGTGGTAGAAAAAAATTAGAGATGAATTAAGAGTTTTTAGTTCTTCATATACAATTTTATCCATTTTCATGGATACTTGTATAAAAGGTGAGAAATGCTGTGCAAGCACATGCACACATGCTTTCTATCTTCATCTTTAGTAAAATGCATTATGCCTAACAGATGGCTGATTACCTTCCACTAATCACATAGGCAATCTCACTTTCCCCTGGTTTTCTGCTCAATCAGATGCTAACACTTATGCAAAACACTGAGTGTGTGTCAACCATAATACAGTTCATCAATCATCACAATCCTTGAAAGACTTCTCTCACTCATTCTGCTTCCCAGTTATTCATATTTTCCTTGTTTATAAAGTGCAGTGTATATTCACTCTGCCAGCTATCAGATCATCCACGTTTTCCCGCAGCAGCAGTTGGTTCCTGTCAAACAAAGATTCATTAAGCATTTTAAGCCATGCAGAAGTCCAAGCATTGATCAGTGGTGCAGACACTGGGTCGAGTGAATGTTAATGAGATCTGATTTTTTCCTACTGTCATGTATTGTAAAAATCAGCCATAAGCATTATACAGCCACCTGTCTGTCAAGTAAAAAATTTGTTTCATTCTACAAAGCGTCAAAGAAAGAAGAAAAAAGAAAAGAATTCTGTCATTAAATAATTATGCCTGCTTGCTGACTGAAATATAATGAAATGTAATTTTATCATCATGAATTCATTGATGTTGAGTTAAACAGATACACAGCCAACTTTTATTTCCATTTCTTTTCCATTTCAATAGTATCAAGAATTCCTTGGCAAGTGGTAAGGCTTATTACATCTTTACCGGAAAGATGTAATCTACTGTATCTTCCGCAGATAAAATATGGGTATAACAAAAAAAAAAACAACTAAAATACATCGTGTCAATAACTATACATGGAGCAACTTCAATTTAATCTCATATTAACATTATCCATGCTACACTGCTGATTTCATACACGATTTAAGAAACGCAACAATTTCACAAAGCTTTTAAAGAACTGAATTCTAAGAGGGCCAGTTTATATTTTTCTCTTCATGTCAGTCTCTGTGAACACATTTCTGAAATTCTTCTTTTACCATTATCCTGCTATTACATCCAGACATCAGAACAAATTGGACAGGAAGCACAAAACTTTTAATTTGCATTGCTGGGCCTCCTATGTGATGTGTGTTGAATAGTAGACAGTGTATCTGAAAAGGAAGATGATGATGACTGAACTCCTGCAGGATACAGACCAGAGACTTGTATAGTAATGCCAACATTAAGCCTGATCAATAATGAAAAACATTATTAAAATTTAAAATGTGACTGACTTGAATTTCATTAAATAGCCCACCCCAAAGGCTTCAAGGGTAGCAAAGCCAGACCACCAAGGATTAGCTGCAGAAATGCCACCATGGATGTTTAAGTTCCTGATTACATCTATAAATCAGGAACTACAACACTGCAATGACCCAGCACGCTCTTTGGTATCTGCTGTTTTTCTTTTTAGTGCAAGGTGAAGGAAAATCTAAAACTTGCAAGTCTGAAGAAGGTATGACATTCTCTGAATATTTATACTCTTGAGTAAATGCATGAACTTCCAAGACAACTTCCAATCAAGCAATAAGAAAGCAGATGAAACTCACTTAAGGTAGATATAATGCAATGTGCCTGAGAAAAAACAATCCTAATTGCATACAGCACCATGAAGAGAAATAATACCTGGCTCCTTTTAAACTAAAAGGAAATATCCCATACACGCTTATGTAAAAACAAATACTGTGATGTATAGCTAAGTCTTGCTTGAAACAGAGCATTAAATTTATACTCTCCAGGCACATATGATTTTATGTTCCCACTTATGAAAAAGCAAGGAGACTAGATGAAAATAATCCCATTAGACAACTGTTATGAGGTGCATCAGAAAAAAATCTATGCTACAATAGAGAGACACTGAAAAACGTTTAGTGCCAGATTTATTCAGATATAATGACGGACTCAGAGAATTAAAAATATTGGGATGAGTAGTAGTGTTTCTTGGCCATTTCTGATTCAGAACAGGTTTGCCCTGCAGTAAGAAACAGTGACTGGGTGATGACTTGGTGGGAAGAGATTAACATTAAAATGGACAAAGACAAATTAGCTGCTTCATATTTGTTCATCATTACTTCAGCAGCCTTTATTAGCTAACTGCACCCAACCACCTGAAGGCATCTATTGTCCTGATTTTCACTCCAGAATGTCAGCAGTGCATAGAACATGCAAGTTTCATACGCCAGTTCTTCAATACATGTGAGTGGCTGGTTTTTGTTTACTTCCTTGGACAAACCACACTTGCTTGTCATGCTAGTGGCCAGAAATAAGCAAAACATTTGCAGTCATAACTTATTTTTTCCTTTCAGCAGTGACATACAACACATCACATAATGAAGGGTGCAAAATAAATACTCAGGGTGGTCCCTGGTTCCAAATTTTTCCTCTGGAGAGATGATATGAAAGGTCTAATTTGGAAGACAGCAAAATCCAGATTAGGCTTGGTTGAATACTAATCTGGATTTGAAATGGTGGTTAGTATGCACAGAGGTTTGTTAACAAGTATCTCCTTCTACTTTAACCTATATTAAGGGAGAAATTTAAAATTAAAATTAAGTCCCTAAATTTTATAGCATCTTTTTCAATTGCTCCCAACAGCATTACTGCCAAAGACCCAAAAGAGACAAATATCCTGCAAGGACATAGGAAAACAGTTTCATCATCCTCTGTTCATACCTGTTGTAATCATGACCACGATATAAGGATGTGTAGATGTTGGAACAACAGTTTGATAACTTCCAGTTTTACCGAGATACACTGTGTTATATTAAATAGCTTTTCTGATTCCATTTTCCTGCATTTGAAAAGTGGATAATATACATCTATTTTAAATAGCATACTTAAATTTCACTAAACAATGTTTGTCAAATTGCTATAGTGAGCACTCTGTTGCACAGGAAAATTGAGAACCGGGAGGGAAATAAGTGGAAGAGCTATATAGTGCTACTGTTTCCACAATGAAACTAGAACCAGACCATGTCTCTTCACTCTCCAGTGTGTTTGCTTACAGCAAGGCTTACACATTTCAAACCAGTGAATAAAACAATAGTTCATAAACAATATACCTACATTCATACAATGCCACCAGAAATCCTAGGAACCAGGAGCATTAGGGTGTATTGTGCAGTCAGTTTTTTCAGCACTGACCCTGGGCTAGACCTCTGTTAGATGCCCATAAGCTGCTTAGCCAATGTTGAGAGGCACCTCCTTCTCTGAAGTATCAAGCTCCACACGTAGCAAGGCTCTCAAATTTGCTGTCATTAATTGCTCTTTGGATTCGCCCGTTTTTTTTCTGCCAGTTTAGGAAGACCTACATTCTTCTCTTTATTTTTAGATATTTAGTGTTCCTTCCTTCCTCCCTTCTCCCCCCTCCCACCAAAAAAAAAAAAAAACCAAAAACAATGTTGCGGTTTTGCTTTTGTTGTTGTTTGTTTTTCCCTACAATTACTGGCAGTTTAAAAACTCAATAACTTGATGCAAGCAAATTTCACTAAGCCAATCCTGCTCTTTTCCAGGTCTTTCCTCAAAGCCAGTACTTTCATGATTTCTCCTATGATATCAGAATGAAGGCATTGATGCAAGTCTTAGTTCAAAGTTCGGTTAAATAGAAATAACATCTTTCACTTTAATCTCATACTCCAATTTCATAACAAATACCTGCTAATCACTTAAGAGTAATCTTAATGTTATTTCACAGAAAATTACCCAGAGGTAAAACAAGTGTATTGATTTTACCGTGGAAGATGATTATAACCAATTCATTTCTTGTATCAAGCAACATGACCTCAGAAGAGATTAGACAAGTAGAAGTGGACAACCTTACTGTAGCCCATTTTCAAGCTGCATCATTTCTTTTCCTCTCATGCAGCTGGTTTGGCTACACTAAAGTTTGATTTTCTTATAATAAAGATTTTTGAAGCAACTGCTCCTTTTGGGGGAGAGGTATGATGTAGCTGCTGAGACCAGAAAGCCTGAACCTTTTGAAAATCATTATTCTGTATTTTATGAGACTTGAGACTGTGGCCAACTGACCCTGAAAGTTCCTGCCATCTTGCAAAGTTTAACTATAGATAATCTAGCTTTTAAATATAATAATTTTACACCATAACTTGAGGAACACCACAGCCATTCTTTTTGTTTCAATGTGGGAATTCACAGAAGACAACTAAGCTCTCTGGAGCACGGACTGCTTTTCTGTACCAAGTCATACTGAGGTTCTGTTCTAGAGGGATCTGCTCCCTTATTTCAGGTCCTACTACTATCTAATATCAATAATACATCATAAAACGCACACATTCAGTTATTTCAGGCATTCTGTTATTACAGTAATAGGGCACTGTAAAACATTTTCTTCATTGGGGATTAATTTTTAATACACATGAAAGCAATAGACTTCCTGTACTTCAGGGAGGAACCATGGCTTCTGTTACTATTTCGCAAACTTTCTCTCTCCATTACTACTTGAATAAAATCCTGACCTTTGATGTTAACTTACTGGTCACCTAAAAATAGATATCTGGTTGTGCTGTGCTATCAGTTGGATGACACCATTACCCAAGATAACAAGTACAGTTGCTTTGTCCCCTTCCTTCACATTGTGTAATTTCAAAAGGTCATTTACAATTGACCCATTAGTGTCACGAAGGCATTTGCCCATCCCTGTGCAGAATTATTATTTCTGGATTACACTAAGTGACAGAGACAAGTTCTTTTTCTCCAGATACATCAATACTGTTTTTGTACACAGAGCTTTGTAGTTTCACCATCAAAAACACCACCAGTTTTCTCATCTCATTGCACCTTACAAATTTTGGAAGAAAAGCTACATGGTAAACACATATATTCCAAGCATCTTCCCAACCTAATTTCGCACCTGAATTTTTGTCAACTTTAAAAACATTGGCAATTGGATAAATTTATTCTTATATTCAAAATCTGTTTGAACACCACTGATAGCAGCCAGGACATTTTACAGTATCAAATGCTCTCAAAAATTCATTTTACACACTTTTTAGTACACAAGCATATAATATACACCAAGGCTACCCATCAGCACTGTTAAGGACCGCATCTCCAGAGACAAATAATTCCAATTCTGATCTTCGATTATCATTTACTAAAACCACCTTTAAAGAAGTCAATAATATGAAAGAAATAAGAAAACAGACTTTCAAGAGCTCTCACAGCCAAATACTAAAAATTAAGGTGCGAATGTTTCTACCTTTTTAAGTCATTCTCAGCCACCTAATGCTTTCTTTTATCATAAAGATGGCAGTCTCCAGCCACTGAAACTACTTTTACATGGGAATAAACAGTTTTGGATATTTGTCGTTCAGATTCTTGGAGCCTAACAACTCATAAAGCATTGTCTTTGTTGACTACTGCACTACTCATGGGCTACGCTTATTTTGTACAGACAGTTGTGTTCATTCAGGTTTCTTATTTTTCTCCTGATATAAAAGATACATGTTCAAGATACATGATTTCTCTGAACATTTTCAAGTACGGAGAATTCTAGCAATGTGACCAGGGATTCTAGCAATGTGACCAATATTTTAATTTTCAAGAGTCAGAATTAATCATATTGCCCAAGTAGGTACAATTTGCTTCATAAGAAGCGCTAGAGAATGATGGATCTTACCCTGTCTGCTGCCACCAGCAGGTAAAACGTTGACATCCACATATTTTATGAACAAATGAGCTGCAGACTCCTTGTGCTTTGCACATAGATGGCATACTTCTTTGGTAAACCTGCTTAACACTCCCATCATTTTATTAATATTTTCATTTTTCTAATACTGAACAATTCACTAATATAATAAACAGATTCCATAAAGCAGACCACAGGATGCCCATGCAACTTGATATGCAATTTAAATTTTAGATCAAGCATCTACACAAACCATATTATCTTTATACATTCTAAGGAAATACTGGTATGAACTACCCTTTTTCTTTGGTTATATTTCAAGTATATATATGCATATATATATATAGATAAATAAATTCAGGTATTTCCAACTCAGACTTTTTCATCCTACTACCAATTAAGTGCGCAGTACTTGAAAGGGGAAGACTATTATATAAAGGCAGAACGGATAAACATTGTTCCCACTGCTATTTTTCACAGTTTTATTCTAGATATTCTTACCTTGTATGATCTGCAAGTATTTGTTAAAGAACATTATTATGATGGAATAGGGCATACTTCAAACAGTACCCTTCCATCATTGTTTTGAACATACTGCTACAAGTCAATCATGTCTTCAGTTTACATCTGCATTTCATTCACAGATATTTTCACACCACAAAAGCAAATTATATAGACAGGAAGATTTTCTCCAGGAATCTAGGTAAACACACAGCTATGAACTATACATATGCAAGAATGTGTTTAATATTTCACACATCCAGAGAAATATTATAATGGAAAACTAGTAAAAAGTTGAATCACTTAACAGCCATTTGAAAGTTGTGTGCATTGTACATGAAGACAAACTATATATATATCCCAGGTGGGTTTACAGTAATAATTTTTCTCATGTGAGTAGCCCAACTGAATTCATACAAAGTAATATGTTTCCCCATATATTTCCTAACCTCAAACAGCAAATTCTGTGTTTAAAATATTATGTATCTATCTGTTATAAGTAGATTTTAGTCTGGAAATTGGGATTGAAATTCCATAAAGCTCCCTCTAAACCAGATCTTCCCCTTTTTAGGTTTGTGACATTGACAAAAGAGAATATTTTTAAGATACTTACTTGTTTGAGAACTAGACCAATGATTTCAGAGGAACGTAAAAGGTTTAACTCCCCCTCAAAAATAAATAAAACCCAGCAGAATTGTTTTCTCAAGGCTATATAAAAAATTAACAAACATAAGCCTTTAATTCATTCACTCCTACTACATAATTTCAAAAAAAAGTCAGTTTTACTTTAAATATTTAATTGTATGTTACCATTAAGGGCTTCTTTCAACATAAATTAGAATAATGACTTTTTGACTCAAAATTTTGAATACTCCAGAGAGATAAAAAAGCAACTATGATTTTACAGACTCCACAGTACCCTGAATGTTTAATAAAATCACTTGGAAAGGCTCACACCTGAATTCTAGCCACTGTACTGAAGAAAAGAAAGTATATAAAAAGTACAGTTAAACCAGAACAACTGAGCAATCTCCACCCAAAGCATCTCAAGGTTCTGCTTAAAGCTCTTTCTTTGACAGTGGATGCCACTTCCAAGAAGGAGGAGAAAGTAAACCTCCCACTTGATTTACGATTTCTGTAATCACCATCAGTGTACAGAGGAAAAAACACCACCATGGCTTTCTCTTACTGAACACAAGAAAGTGTTTCTCCCCTGGGCATGTGGCCTCAGATTTAGCATGTGTTATTTACTCATGTATGTTGAGTAGCCAAGCCTTCAGAAAAGTGGTCAGGCATACAGGTAAGCCAACATTCTGCCTTCTTTCATACAGAATATGGAACTGGAAGGAAAAAAATAATAATCTTGAAATCCTGAATTGTAGAGTGATTGTGGCTAATTTAATTTGGACAAGATGTGAGATACATTCTTGTCCTTATTATCCTTCAGTGCTAACAGAAGAAGCAAACAGAAACAACCATTGGTTAACTGCTTGAGCAAAGTAGCAGTAAGGAGACAACCTGTACTAAATAAGTTATCACTGGATTGTTCCTAGGTGTGATTCATTAAAAAGTTATGGCCTACTTAAGCTAGTTTCTGGGTATATTGTTTTCTGTCCTGTGCTGTCCATGGATATTCATCTTGCTGTTTGGGAAATGCATGAGCAGCACCTGACCTTGATGACCCACTTATTCAGTGGTAAAGTGTGGAAGCTCAAACAAGCAGCTGAAATAAATTTGAGGGCAGTTGCTGGCACAGGTCCCTGAGGTTTACCTGTTCTAGGTCAGACAGCAGGGCTCCAGAACAGGGGAGAAAAAAAAGGAAAAAAGATCTGTGGCCTGTCTTGTAAATACAGAAGAGGCTGTAATGAAGTTCAAATATTCTGGAATCTAGTAAGAGAAAACAACAAACATGGATGTTCCAGCTGCCAGAAACTACCAGCAGAAATGATGGAAAATGCTGGAAATGTCTGTTCTCAACAGCTGTGGAATTAAGCACTGTTTATAGAGCCTGTCACAAATGATGCTATTTTTTCCAGAAAAATCTTGAAAGCAGTGAAAAAAGCTAAGAGGGAGGGAGAGATGAACAGCCTGTTGGGAAGGTAGTTTTCTTTGCAGTCAAAATCTGATAAAATTAAGATGAAATGGATGTTTTCTGCACCACTCTTCTTCTAATTGGTAACTACACCCCTTGATGATATTTTAAAAAGGAACAGATGCTTCTGGTTTAAACAAATTTATTTTGGAAAAGCAAACTGCATCATGGATGAATGGTTCTGTTTGTCCATTATGTTGAGAAAATTTGATTTTAAAAGGGTTACAGATGATTCTTTGTGGAATGAAAACTATGTTACTCTGTGACAGCTTAAAAAAAAGCTTCTTTAAGCTTAGAGTAGTCATTTAGGATGGACAGTGTCATCAGATAATTGCCTTTACCAAGCTTGTTCTTTCACTCCCTGATCAACATTTTCAGAAGGAACAAATCATGCTCTGATAAGGAACGTTTGTCAGGTAGGGATTTCTGCAACATGGAAAACACTTTCCCTCTCGCTAGTGCTGTCATTCACAGCACTGCTCATCTACATTCTTCATTCAGACAATAAACAAGCCATGTCAGACACCTTCACTCCATTACCAATTCTGCAGTTTGTTAAATAAGCAAATAATCTCTCCGTGCCATTCTTTTCTATCCTTTGACAAGCAAGGTCCTCAGATCAAAAAACTCTTTCTAGCATGCACCAACAGAAACAAAATGGAGCCCAATTTTATCTGGGAATTTTAAGCACTATGGGTAATAAATACTAACTTGCTGTAAAGAAAAGGGTAAAAGCAAACTAACAGCTGCCCTGAGCATACAGTACTTACCATCTTCCCTCCAGGCTACCTGAGTTGACCCTCTAGTAGCAATGGCACAACAGTGGCACACTTTGAATAGAGAAGCAGGAACACCTTATTTATGAAGGGCAACCCAGTTTCACTCCTGTTAAATAATTAAAATGGAAGACATACATTTGCAAAACAACAACTGTTTCCAAGGCTCTTTTCCTGGGAGAAGACTATCCCTTATCACTTGCTTAAAAAGTAACATGAAGTTATGAATGTAACTGTCAACTCCTCCAACCTTAACTCCACCCTCCTTGGCATCAGTAATTTTTTTCCTTTTTACTGTAACATACTTTGCAATCTGTTTGAACCAAACTGAGAATATGAGCATTCTTGCGTACATGTCATAAGTTACATCTAGTTTGCTGTCTGGACTGATTTTTTTCCTGGAAGTCATCTTTGCAAGTTTCAAAAGTAGTTTATTCCATTTAGCTTATCATATTCTGGCATTTAGCAGAGTAATTTTATCATCTAACCTGACTGCAAAGGGAAGGGTTTTCCCATATGTTTGATCACATCTGTATTCAGATTTGTATTTTGAAGTCTGTACAATGTTAACATGTATCAGGACCAGGAATTTCTTAGTTATATTTAGTTATTTCTTAGTTATATAATATTTTCCCTTCAATATTTTCATTACTTCATCTGGCTTAATGAGAATTTTGGCCTATGCTGAAGCTGTTCTGAAGAAATACCAAATCATGTGTTTAATTATATAAATTGTCCAGCTAGACTTGTATGTGATACCTATTTATGTGCCTAAGTACTTGGCCATATCGAAGCATTTTTATAGCTAAAGAATCACCCAGATTCTTCACTTCATTGTTGCCTTTTGAACTTAGATTTTGTTGGGTGAGGAGAATTAGAGCCATATTGTTTGTTTGTTTTTTTTTCAAGCATGTCACCTCATATTTTGTTCTCTCAGGTACATCCAAAGTGACTAAATACCTGTAAGCGAATTTAAAAGGGTAATTACTGGGATTTATTATACAAGTTGTTTAGTATTTGTACTTGACATTCTAGACAATTCCAGTCACTTGTAATGGAAGTGTCTGGGAGGATTATAGTAAATAAGCAAGTAATATGTTGCTTTATACAAAGACTAACAAATATCCATGATAGGAAAATTTACACAGACGTTTTACAAGTCTGGTACATGCAAATTTAGATGTTTCCTTCTTTGGGGTACCAGGAAAGAACAAGAACTGCAAAATAAATTCTAAAATTGCTTGATACTGTACTTTACTTATGTGTTCATTTTCAGCCATCCCATGATTGTGCTCTTGTATCTCTCCCTGTTCCTTAGTAATGAGCACAATGTTATAGTGTTATGATCTTAGCAGGGATTATACTTGATACTGTAACGTAGATAAATAATGATATCACAAGCTAGTTGAACATCCCTTTATACAAGCCATAACAGTATTTGTAACAAGAAGACAGTTATAAAATCTGATATTCAGTAGTTCAGCAGTAAGAAACAATTCCTTTCCTAACAGTTGCTTGCTGTACAAAAAGAAGGTCTGTAAGCATACGGCCAGTAAGTAACAGAAAAAAGGGTCAGTCTTGGATGGGTGGAAGAAAAATAGAGTAAAAATGTGAGTCTCAGAAGCAACTCTAATAGTCACTTCCCATAGATCTTTTTTCTTTGTTAATTTTCATAACAATTAACTATTTACTATATTTAGGAAGCATACCAGGTGTATAAAGTTTTAATTTGCATATATAGTTCAAGCTTATTGTGTTTATACTCATTCTGAAAGCTCCCCATGTGATTTTATCCAAGCTCAGTTATTCCTGTGCTTCCAACAGTGACATCAACAATTTGTTCAGACTGCTTGAAGCCTCATTAAATATCTGTGGTTAAATAGCTTTCTGTCCCTCCCCTTGTTGTGATGCTCATATCTATTTGAATTAACTTCTCAATCCTGAAGTTAATTTCTCAAATTCTTAAACCCTCCTGGAAACCAGCCTGGTATCCAGTAATTCTTAAGGTCCAACTAGTTTCCCTAGCTGTTGCACCCCATTGATTTGAAGAACCACAACTCATTCATTCAAACATCAGCACTTAAGACCATGCCCTTTTAATCTCTGATAATATTTGCATGGAACTGATAGCTATGACACAGGAGCTATAGGAAACCTGTGTTCTTCCAGCCAGAGACCATGCAGGGTATTTCAGAGCAGAGGCTGCTCTTACCTTGGAGACAGTCCCTCTCCACTATATCTTCATAATCCTTGCTAAAAATTTATTTCCTGCCTAGCACTATGAATTGCACCCGTGCCAGCATCAAGCCTTGCACAACTTGCCAGCAGCAGCAGGACGTGCCAGGAGAGGACGTGTTCTGTCCTCTTCTGCTGAGGTGCCCACCAGCTACAAGCATTGGAGCTGGTGCTGCTCTGGGCCCTCTCAAACACCTATTGGCAATGGAACAAAGCTCAAACAGTCCTATTACTTTGTGCCCAGCTAACACCTCTTGTTAGAGCATTTTTTTCTTCTGCTCAGCTGCCTTTGGCTTCTAATTATGTTCAGCATAATTAGAATCCTAATTGAATCGTAGACTAGGACCCTGCAGCCTTATGTCTTGAGTCTTGTCCTGACTCTCCTACTCAGGACAAATGAGAATCCTCCTTGCAAATTGTGTCCAGCTGGAGATAATCTTCATCAAAACTTGGGAGATCTATGTTTTCAGCGAATACCAAGAAACATGCATTCCTCAGATATGTGTATTACCTTATGAACAATTAAATATGTTCTGCTAATGGACAGATTCAGTTTGGAGAAATGTGGTCGTATTTCAGCTGTCTGAAATTCAATATTCCCTATTGTTGCTTTCACTTTTGGTTAAGGAATTTGCTGTCTCTTCAAATCAGGTATGCTGTCCTGTTCATACTCTATCCTGATTGCACATATAATACTGAAGGTGGTCAAGATGAGCACAAAAACACTTTTCAACTTAATTCAGCCTGAACTATTATTCAGAAGGATGAACAGTACAATAGAATATGTCGGAAATTTTGAGTAATATCTTTTAACAGAAACTTAAGATTTATTTTGTGTTACAAAGCTGTTGAATCCGCCAAAAATATTATCACAGTGACTTTATCATCTTTTCCTTGAATAGCAAAAGTTTCTAGATTAGTTACACACTGATCTTGGGGAGAAAGTGAATAACCAGCGTAAAGAATGAATGTTAGAGAGAAATGAAGAAACTAACATCACTGATGTTAAAATAAACAAACAAACAAACCAAGCCAGGGAGGAAAGCGTGCAAGGATTTGACAATGAAGTCTTCCATTTGGTAAATTACAGGCGTAGTTTTAGATAATTTTAATCACAAATATTATGTGGATATCAAACGGTGCAGATTAATTGCATCCTGGATGTTCATTAATTAATAACACTAACTGAATGTAGTTGAATAGTCATCCTACAAAAATGTCCCAAGTTCTAACTTACTACTTTGTACAGGAAATAAAAATGTCATACAAGGCTAGGAAGTCCCAACCCACACAGCAGAAAAGAGTTACAGCACTTCCACATATGCAAGACACGCAACCCTTTTTGAATTACACCAACATCAAAACTGAGTATTCTGAAATAACTCACTCACATAGTCCATGCATATGTGTCACCAAAACACGTAAAGGAAATACAAAAACGTAATGAACTGATAAATTCTGTTCAGTGCTAAACACTGGATGAACAGTGCTAAAGAAGTATCAGCCAACTTCAATTCTTTAAACATAAATTCACATTAAACAATCAGAAGGATGTAGCTGTGCCAAAGAAAGAGGTGAACTTTAGCATTTGCACTTACTCCCTGCTGAAGTTTTACTGTGTATCTGGTTTCAACCATCTTTGGTTGTTTGTGAAACCAACATTTTACATTACCATAACATGATAGCAATTGGCATTCTCTTTTGCCACACTAATGACTTTATTTTATCCTGATGTTGCCAAACAGCTTTAATCAGTATAGAAACTAGATTTTTGTCTACCAGAGATAAGGGATAGTGTTGAATATTAACACAAAATGTTAACTGAAATGCTAACTTCTTAAAATAATATGCAGCAACAGTCTTTCCCATCACTTTGTTGCTCTGAGTTTCTTTCTGGTGGAACAGATCTAGTCATCTCTAACAGATACAAGTAAGACAGGCTTGAAGACAGAGTATTAATTTCTCCAGTGAGGAAAGAAGAAACAAGCTGAAATAATGCAAGTTTTCCCATAACAACCTACCCACTTTTTGAAGTGATTACTTGTATTCAGGCACGTAGGCAGGGTTTCCTGTGGGAAGAGTGAAGGCCTGTTAACCCCAAGGTCATGCTTACAGCGAGGAGGGGTACAGCGCTGGAGCCCTCCTATCTCGACAGGATGTGTAGGGAGATGAGGGGAAAAAGAAAGATGGAGTTTTATATCACCATTTCTAGACAGTCATTTATTTCATATTCCCATCAAAACTAAGACTTTGGTCTCATCTCTGAAGCATGCCATAAATGAGATTCAGGGCATCTCTGCAACTGTTGACAGCTCTGGGATGGAGACCGTGCAACTTCTCCAGAGCAGCAGAACCCTACAGAAAAGATAAAACTCATCTCTGTGTACAACAGAACTTTTCCTTAGGCTAAGACAGACTGAGTTAATCCCACCACAATGATGCCTGGCCTTGCTGTTTTTTCAAAGGCAAGGCATACATTCTCATATATACAGTACTAGCCACATTTATTTTTTTTCCTCTTGCTTTTTAAGCAAGAAAACAGGTCTTCCACTACCTTAGTTCTCCCTGATGGAAGAAAGGTCAGAGAACACACTAGATGCCACAAGCAGGTATTTCCCCTGGCTAGTGACACTGAAAAACGCATGCAGTGAAGTATGACATCAGAACCTAAAAGAATAAAAGCAGGCTGCACAACTATGACATTTACTGCTTCTGATTAGGCTATGTTTCCAGCCTACTGAAAAGCGGGATGAGAAAGCACTCATTCTAAGGCTGTGAACAATTTTAGCTCCATTCTCTGCCGATATAACCCACCAACTGGTAATTATAAGTCAAGAATAATGTACATGGGTAAGATAGATGATTAAGCACTGTGCTAAACACTGACAAAGCAGGTAGCATTTATTCAATAAGAATCGAGCTTATATTAAAAAGAATTAAGAAACAGGTGGATAGCTGAGGGATTTTGGGAAGAAGCATTTGGTGGGGAATCAAACAAGGCTGTTTCAAGTGGCATTCCATAGGGATTAGTGCAAGGCCCACTACTATTTACCATTTTCATCAGTCGTCTGAAAGCAAATACAAAAACATTGCAGATAATATTTACAGATAGACTGCTGGAAAGCTGAAGAAGGATTGTTGAACAATTCTGTTACAACAAGTAGTGTTTCCACACCTACATGACTACAAAGAAGAGAGCCTCACTGGTGACTGAGGTCATACTTTTTGTAAACCAGCCCCATTGAATAAAACGTATTTTAGTCCAAGGAAATGTAGTTTCACACCCAAGATCAAGGAATGAAATGAATAACATATGGGGGAATCCTGACTCAGGAATAAAGGTAAAGGTTGCTAAGGGCAAATACAACATGAGTACTATATATTATGGTGTGAAAATCCAGGTTAATAGGATTTTTGGAACAAAACAGGTGCAAGGAATAATAGAAAAAATAGCCCTACTCCTAATTACAGTAACAGTGAGATCTATAATGGAATGCTGTGGGAAGGCATGGTGTACACATGAAGAACTGGCATGCATGTGGCAAAACCAATTGAAATTATCAGAATGAGAGAGGTGTTCAAAACTGGAAGACTCAAGATGTATCTGTTTAATGTATCAACAGAAAAACAGCAATAAATTTTCTACCAAGAGCACATGAACATCAGAAATAATATGCTTCCTATTATAAAGCAGAAGAACTCAGGTTCAAAGGTTGAAGCCAGTCAGGTTCAAATTGTAAAGGAAATCTCCCCCAGTAATGGTGATTTATTTTGATATTCAAGCTACTAAGAAAAATGTGGATTCTCTGACTGAAGCCGATCAAGAATGGAAAATGAGTTGACTGGTTGAGAGATCTGCTAATATCTAATAGCATTAAAACATAGGAACTATTTAGGAACCAATAAAGTGTCAGAAAAGACCATCACACTGTCTTCTGAAATTGTTTTTAATTGCTAAATCAGAAGAATCAATACTGAGTACAGATATACAAAGCCCTAGGTCATACCAGGTTTCACAACACTATGGCAGAGAATGCTGAACTACTAGGAAAATAAGCACCCGAGTTCCTCTGAAAACACCCTAGAGTTCTTGTCTTATTGTCATTACTGTGCTGAGCAGCTGAAACCATCTCCATTCTATCATTCCTCTCCCCACCAAGGGGGAATATCCATGAGTAAACACATGATGCTTTGTAAACAACGGGTTTTGCCATTTGGTAACATTGCTGAAATGTTTTCTTTTGCTGGAAAGAGAAAATTTCATTTCAAAGCATTTCTGAAGAGAAAAGAAATTAAAATGAGAAGCAGGAGTTTTTTTATTTTTATTTTTTAAGTATTTACCATTTTGTTGTTGTTTTTTTCCTCTCTGTATCTTTCTATATTTCCTTAGTTGGAAAGTTCACTGTGACCAATGGGGGAAAAAATGACCTGGATTAAGAATTTTCCTTGGATACAGCAAGCAAACACCCACATGTACTGTGTGTTAACTTTGCCAGAACCAGAGACAGTCTGGATTAGGAAAAAAAAATATTGTACACTTTATACCGTACCAAAGCAGAAGAAAATAGACCAATAAAATTCCAAGCACTACTTTTTCCACAACTTCAGAAAATAGATCATCAAAGTATCATCTTCAGAATAGCCTTTTAAGACTCTCTGCTGAAACACAGCAGAAACAACACAATTGGTAGTGCAGTGAGAGCCTGTTCTGGATGCTGTCGTTTGGACTCCATCCCTCAGTACATCACACTGGTTTGATTCAACCCATTAGTACTATGAAGTTCCTGACACTGAAAACAAGTTTCAAAAGGAGTGTTTATTTGTAATAAACTGTTTATAACTGCAGAGAATAGCTCTGCTTCCAGAAGCAGAGAGTCAGAAAGACAGGAAGTGCTAGTTTGCATATCACATTCCATGAAAACACTGACAGAGTAGAGACACCTCTCATTCCATTTCTTCTCACTTCTTAATTTAAGGGTGAAGAAAAAAGTTCATAAAAGGAAAGGAAAATGACTTGTATTGAACTTCACAGAACCTAACCTCAACTTTTCCATGAAGAAACTACAATTACACTTAATATTTTTCTTATTTTTTTCCTCCATATGGGACATGCTCATGGAATGCTCCTGTTCAGTTCTAAACATTTCTGAATGGACTCTGAAAATCCTATACTTATAATCATCATTTCAAAGGCATTGACATATATTCTACAATTACAGCAATCTTCTGGGTATCACTGCATTCTATGTTACTTAAGGTTTCATTCTGCTAGACGTTTTTTCATTTGACACAGAAGCACTTGAAAATTCACTGTCTCATGGAACCGCTCCATCTTTGAAGAGCTGCAGACTTGTTTATATAAATACAACTCCAGGAACAGCAATCCTGCCCTGTTCCTGTAAAGCTGCTATGACACACCATGCAATTGTTGTCAAATCACAACCACCATATATAATATAGGCTCAGTTTAATCCATTTCAGAATGAGAGATTTGTATCTTCCCTTCTATGCTGCATGAACTGTTTGTTGGATCTCTTCCACTGAGCTTCACAGAAAAGAATAGCAAAGCATGACTCATAGCCTCAAAAAACAACGTGACCCTATCTTGGGGGAAAAGTACATGCAATCTATACAAGATCTGAGCTGACACCAAGCAAGAGAACACTGGCATGGCTAAACAGTAAAATTTATATCAGCTGCCTTTACCGCAGCTTTTGTTTGACAATTCTGTATTACTTATGACACAACTGCAGGTATAAACAGCCCCGATGCATTTTGCATCCCAAGCTCAGAAGCTTTGCTCTCAAGTTGTCGGCTATGGCCCACAGCAGAGCTGCATACCCCCAAATAAGCCCCCACAGGAGTTGAAAGTGCGTGCCTGCTGCAGGCAGAAACCCTGAACTTACTGCAGACCCACGCTGCTTTGCCAAGTCCTAACATCTGCCATTGCCTGATTTTCCTATAATACTGGTATTTTCATCTGAAAATCCTTTATAGCCACCTTTGCCAGCTGTTCAGCTATCACTTTCAACACATCAGAATGTTATTTGCTCATTAACACAAGTTCTCCTTATCAGCTAATTTGCACATTTTAAGGTTCACAATGTATTATACCTCTTTAACACCATGCACCCATTTTTCCAATGTTCAGCTAAAAAGTGCCCTTAACACTGTAAACTTATTAAGCACTGCTTCCTCCACACACATTTCGCTTAAAAAATTTCATTAAAAATTTATGCAAATCTTCCTGTCTGCCTAGGTGGCTCATTAATAAACCAAGCATTAATAAAAATACATCTCCTCTACTAAACAGATATTGCAAACAAGTCTTGAAAATACACATTTTTATTCATGAAAAGCAAAATGTGTCAGAAAAGCTCTAAAATCTGGACAGGTGATTATTTCTTATCTGTGTATATTTCCTCTTTACGAATATTCCTCCAGAATGTTATTCTTACAGAGTTTGTCTGAAAAGGAAATTGTGGATGGTCTGTTCTGTCACTATATCTATGATAAACCTGTCACTAGGATTGATACTGCATATACCAAAAGAGGAAAAACTGTTTTCTGTACTGATCTGAACAAGCCCCATCATTTATAAGATGGTAAGTACATTATCCACCTTACATAGTTGTACATAGTTTGATTTGTAATGCAATGTATAAATCAAGGTAATTTTGCAAAGTTGGTGTAGAATAAAACACGTATAACCAAAATAGTAATTACTATAGTAAACTCTAGCAAGCTAGAGTGCTGCAAAAAGTTCATCTGAAGATGAAGCTGATTAAAAAGTCACATGACCAGGCTAACCATAGCTAGTTTGTATTATACATCAGCAACATGCATTGGACTGCCTCCTTCTCATGAATTCATTTATGTGTACATGTCTATATTCATAGAACGGTGTATTTAGAATAGAATTCATATATAGGTGTGTACCTGCATAAATGCATATTTGTTCTTGTGTTCAGGTCACTGCTTTTTTCATCCCTTATTCATTCCACCTTGGACATAACATGCTGTTTTTCCCACAATACTGCATCTTGATTACTGTATCTTGATCTGCAGGAAAAGTTTGTCCTTCATCCTTCCTCTAGACTGCTAATATTTTCTTTACTATAAACATTTAACCATGGTTTTTCCTTTTCCTGTGTAACTGTATGTGATGAAAAATATAATTTGTAAAAAAGCATATTACATTTTCAGTGTGGATACATTTCAGGTGTATAAACCAAGATACAAGTTTGGGGCAAGTCACTTCTCAAATGTATTTTTTTCACCTTATGGTGTACTTGTTCCAAGGAACATTCCAATACTATGCAGTATTGGAGAACTTTAGGAGCTCTGTTTTGTTGTTTCATTGTTGTTGTTTGAAACTTTTTTCATTAAAGCCCTACATTAACACTTTTTCCCCCCTCTTCTGCAGAGGGTATTACCAATGATTCCCATTTGTTCGCATTCTAAAGAACATGAGTGTGTATGAAGTTACCATACTGATAAGGGCCAAAAAAACTACGCTAATTTTGAAATTCAAATTCTTGTTTGCTTACTTATGGTTGGAAGAAAGATACTGTATATGGAAGGTAGGACTAGAGACTATCTGAAACAACAACAGTTATTTAAATAGTATCTTTGAAAATATCCCTGTTCCCCATCTTCCAGAAACAACCAAACGCCCAAAGACTCAACTTGGACATGTTCAAAATTGGTCCATTTGGTCCTGAGTGCTGGCCTGCACTCAGCTTTTTATTTGCAAAGTTTATTAGATCAAAAAAAAAGCATGGGTGAAATTTGTATGCTAAGTTATTTTTTTTTTTAAATAGGACCATGGCTCATCAAATGAGATTTTCCACAACCAGAAATTAAAAATCTTTGAGCAAGTGTCACTATATAAATGACTAGCTACAACAGATGTGAGGCATAAGCAGACATCCCAGCTCTAATTTTCATCCCATTTGCAAACAAATAATTCCTGGCTATTAAGAAGATAATTAATAAGAGTGTTTTTATTTGATACCACAAGATAAAGTGAACTAGAGAAAATAATTCAGTTTGCCTACATGCTACAATCTGAGTAAAAACAAGCAAGGGCAGTAATAAGAAAGAATTTAGCTTTCATTCAAAATTTCACTGGCACATATGCAAAAAAAATAAAGCTGAAAATGAATACATTTCTCTAGCAGTTACTTTTATTTATTACATGTTTTAACTGAACTCTTGTTTTCTAATGTAACTCACATTACAGTGTGAGTTACACTGAGAACAGCTGGGTTCTGTCAACTACCAACTCCATCAATCACAGCTAGCTCTTGTGGCTTATCACATAACCTCAAAGAGGTGAAGTTTGTTACAAAAAGGGGAGTGGACAGACAGGTTTTTTGTCTTGTTTTTGTGTAGTTTTGTTTGGTGTGTGCATGCATTTTTTTTTTAAACAAACTAAGGTTTGTGCCCTTTGATGCAAACCACTGTTTAAGTAGTTCTTTCAGAAACTCCTGTTGCAGAAAAATCAGATATAAATGTTTATAAAATACAAAACAGAAAAATTATTATTATAATCTACTGTTGTTTCTACAGTTTCAGTTTATTAGCAGGCCACCTGTGCTCTACAACAGAACACTTCTGATCAACACCCTACTTTTTTAATGTTGATGATGGACACTACTGGATACAACATGCAGAAGCAAAAATAGAGTTTAAATAAGTCAATTCCAAGCTGTCATACTGTGCCCTCAGTCAGAGATGAGAAGAGGTTAGTTATTACCCACACAGACAAAAAAAAAAAAAAAAGACTGGTCAATAAGCCATCCAAATGAGACTATCATACCTGCTTCTGGCTGTAATAGCATTTTGATGAGTAGCTTTTGATTAACCTGATATCATGAAACTATACAAAAATCACACAACCATGAACGTGATTTAAAAGTATTCCAACTCCCTTGAAAGTTTATGAGACTCAGAGCAAAGTACTTGGCATACATTAACTTCAGTAAGATTTCCAAGAGATGTCTGTTTATTCGGGTGCCAAATTCCAACACCTAGCTGCTAATTTGCATAAAACTAACCCAACTCTAGAGGAGTCTGAAATCCTTAGCATCAGGTAAAGTCTCTGAGATAGCTACATTCCAGTTCCTGATCACATATACAGCCACCTGTGTACAGTGCTCACCTGCTGAGCAGTCATCTCAGACCCCAACAGGATGCAGAGATTCTCCGGGGTCCTCCATATAGCACCTGCACCAGGAGATGTATGTGGTCAAAAACTTCAGAGGCTAAACAAGGACTATTTTAATCAAAGCTTGAACTTAAAAAAAAGGTGATAGAAGTTGCCTTCTTGGGAACTGAGATTTAAATGTCCATAGTGGGGAAGGAACATGAAGGCAGCTCTCCCACTAGATAGCTTATCCTCTGGTGACTGGCTTGCAATCTGAGCTCCTTCTCTCAAGCTGTTTCATCTGGCTATAATAACCAAATACACACTGTGTTATATGAAGCACAGGAACAACTCTTCAACCTAAAAGTTTAAACAACCCACAGGAGACTGAAGACTTGTATTTCATTCCCAAGGTTCAATTTGTTCAAATTATATTAAAGAAAAAACACAATGGAGATAGCATCATGAAATATTTTAGCTAACTTCTTACAGCTTCATGCTTAGAATATCTCCCTGGGAAATTGATTTCAACCAGTCATCCAGTGTGATTATCTGCACATGATGTGAAGAAGTGATCACCTCTTATTCCATGACAAAAAAAAAACAACTGTTCAATGCAAAGTCATGACTCTCTAAGAAGAGAGAAATCTAACTGAGCTGAAGAAAGGAGTTTGAGGTCATGTTTAAGTTACAGCTTTATTTTTGTCACACTGTTTTTGTTTTGGAAGTTGCTTCGTTTAAGCAGCTCCTTGCTCGATGCACTGGACTCCATCAAATATATTTTAAACCTCTGTGCCCCTGGAATTTGAGGTTATCAATTCTAGGGGGCAGGAAGGCTTTTGAAGTTACTTAGCAACCTTGAGCAATACTGTCTTGTCCTGTTCTCTTCTGCTCTCTTATTCTCTCCCATTCTCCTGCTTTGCTGCTCTACAAAAAGCATAGCTCAAGATAAACATTAGAAATTAAACAGCTATTCAAAATTTTTAATACTCATCTGCTTCTTTCCCTGCATATTATCAGGTGGTCCAGCAACTTAACATTTCCCATCACCCTGCCTCTATCATTCTCCACAACTCTTTCCATACCTAGAAGTACACTGTAGTATTACAATTAAGTTAAATTACAATTAAGTTAAAAAAAATCTAAGCAAAGACTCATTATGACACAAAAAATAATGCTGTAAATTTTTGTATGTTTTACTACCGTCCTGTTCAACAAAGTACATACATTTTGGTTTCTGAAAACCCTCCTACTGCTACCCTCAACCATGGTCATATCTACCAGAACTGTGCATGCCTCTCCACAAGCATTAGCATACCTCTGAGCTGAAGCACTGCCTTCTTTAGCCTGTTCTTGCCACCTGTAAAAAGCATCTGCTTTATAATCTCTGCTCCATTCACTTAATTAGTGTTTCTTATTCAGCTATCTATTTATCCTGTAGAACTATACATATCTGATGGGATTATTCTGTTTTAAAATCACTGCCTTTTTGTTTACAAGAGGAGTATCTACCAGTGTAGGCAGTCTGCTAGTATTTTCTTTTTTCTGCGTGTTTTGTGGTGTTTTTTTTTTTGTTGTTGTTTATTATTTTGACTTTTTTTTTTTTAACCTTTTAAAAACACCAGTAAAAATGCAATAGCCAAAAGGCTAAACAGAAGTGAATAGTGTGTGGTGCAGATGCTCTTCAATGGAAGGAACAATTCTTTCTTTCTGAATAGGATCGTAATGGTCAAACAGAAACAAGGGAAAAAATATGTAATTTTAAAAGCTTAGGCTGATTTCTCAGGCAGTGAAGTTTTTAGAAGGCTCTAGGCAAAATAATGTAGCTGCTTTAACTCTAAAAAGAAGAAACTGCAACTGCCTGGCTCGCTACTTCTGTGGACCATCCTGTATTTTCAGCTTCAATAAAGTGAAGCAGGTAAGAAAACCCTGATGCAAAGAGCTGTCCTTTGACAGTATACACAAGATACCCTGCACAGGCCAGAGCACAGGGGAAGCAAAGGCAACAGTCATTTGTCAGGGAAAAATCTGTACAGGAAATAGTGCTAGCAGGCAACTTGGAAAAAGGGCCAGGCATTGCTCAGAAAGCAATTCCTTCTGATAAGGCTAAGAACCCAGCTGTCAGCTGCCTTCAGCTGCAGACAAAGAACCACAGAAGTCACTGTTTGGGAGCCTCTGCCAGTTTCAGGAGAAGGAAAATATAGACCTCAACCGCACAGGACGACAGCTTTAACTGCTCTGCCATGTCCCACTGTACCTCAGGGACAGGCTGCCCGCAGGCAAAGGCCTGCAGCAAGCAGGAAGGAAACAGCTGGACATTGGGATGGCGAGAGCAACCCTGCAAGTCCCTGAAGTAATAACACATGGCATTGGTCCTCCATTAGCCACCTGTGGCTGCCAGGTAGGAGTTTGTGTTCCTCCTGTTCCTGGGTTTCAGAATGCTCTCTGAAATATGGATGCTTTTTCTAAATTAATGGAAACACCAGCTGAGCATGAGGCCACAGCATGCCAGAAATGCCATGGATCTTACTTCTGAGTAATAGATATATTATGCAAGTGGTAAGAGCAATGGGGCATATTGCAAAGATGGGAAGAGAAAAAGAGAATCATATATGCAAACAGTTTGCTAGCATTAACTTTGTGTTTGCATATATAAAACAGGTTAAGAGATGCCAATTTTTTTTCTAAGCACAAATAAAAAGACAAATCTGTTTGTTTAGATAAACAGAAGACTGACTAACATAGTTTTGACAAAACTTTTCGTAAGTTCTTTCCAATATACACAAAACCAGCATCACACTGGTCTATGTTTGCAGTAAAGCTTTAAGGAGAAAGCATACCAGACTTCACATAGCTGGTAAATTTTGCTCACACAAACAGAACTGAACCTCTTAAAAGCTTTAGCTTGCTTTCTTTGAAACGTACTCCTTCAGGCAAGAAATTGTGGGCCACCAGAGCACAGAGTCAACACACCAATGAAGAAAAAAAAAAAAAAAAACAGATCCTCAAACTGGCAGCATTTGGCTTCATACACAAATAGGTTATTCTCTGATCAAATTGCACCTTATCTTTATACCTATAAGCTGCTTGCATATAAATTATCTGCATCAAAATGAAATGTAAGACAAGAGACCTACATACATACAACTGGAATTCAAGGCAATAAGGATAGTTCATTTTATGAGCAGTTACCAAACAATCAAGATTAACTAATGAATTGATTGGGGGGGGGGAGGGGAGTGTAAAAGACTTCTGTAAGGGTAAAGGAACTAGAATACCACATTGTAGTCCCAATTAGACAAATAACAGGTGGTAGGCAAAGAAATTCTCTGCCAACTTCACCATTACAAAGATGCTAACAGATCCTCAACATGGGTTCCCTTAGGCACAGCATAATTCTTAAAAGCAGAACCACTTCTCTAAGTATGTTTAACCAAATTTCACTGGAGTATATCAAGTTTCTTTGTTTTGATATCTAATATTTCAAAAGAAGTTGAAAGGCAGAAAAAGGCAGGCAGAAGAAAAATGCATTCAGATTTTTATAGGAAAACTCCACCAAAAAAAAAAAAGACTTATTTCTTACCAAAAAAAATGAAGGTGTCACAAACTTGCCCATACATACACGTGTTCTTCACCTGCTATTTGTGAAATAAAGCAACTCAGCCTCCTCCTCAAATAGAACAGTATGTAGGGGCACGTGCAGAAAAGCTAACAGCCCAGCTGACAAACAGCTCTAACCTGATTGTACTTCCTTACTTATAAACGCTAACCAAACAAGTTTATGGAATAGCACAAAATGTTTATGGCAGTAGGGCATGAAATTCAGCTACTAGAATAACAACCTAGTATTTACATCAAATCTTCAGCATAAGGTTTCCTTCCTTTTCTCATCAAATCTAAAATCACAGACAAAAAAAAACATTATTAATTTAATTCCACTAAGTACTATTTATGACAATTGCTATTCTCATTCATTTTCTACTTAATCACCTATTTCTGAGAGCAAGAAAGCTTTTGGAAGGTCTGACTTCTGAAGAGGGTAAGGAGATTATATAATCAGCTTTTTTGCAACACCAATATTGGTGCTAAGTCTAAAGAAGAGTTATAGGATATCTGCACATGTCATGCTTGTCTAATGGATATGAATTTTGGAAGTTAGTTGGAGGTAGAGAATGAAATAAACCACAGGAACTATTTCAGCTGTATTTTTCTATGGAAGGTGGTTTGGGGGAAGCTATACAATCTGTAATGAAAAAAGGGTTTTTACTTCAACAAAAATAGACAAGTAATTTTGAGCTTAAATACTTGCATAAAAAGAAATTCTAAAGGAATTGAACATTCTGTCAAGAAGCACGCAGTCTGAGGCTAGAATGCTGTTTTGCGATACAAGAAACCTTGTGCTTTTTGAGCTGCTTTTTCATCTTTGTTGTTTACACAAAGGGATCTTCAAAACATAGAAAACTACATTCCTGCTCTCATTTTAGTGCTGAGCACAAAAATTAACTATGGAAATTTCAAGGAGTTATAGTTCGCCACGCGTTGCTAACTCAAATTTCAGCAACAAGACCATATCGCCTGACCAACTACAGAAGCAAAAAAGCATCCATGGCATAATAAGCCTCCTGCAATATCACATTCTTACTTTTTCATGCTGAAGTACTGTTTTCAAGTATTTTTAAATATGCTAAAACATTTAAAAGAAATTATCTTTTTGTTATTGTTATTAGCACTAGAAAAATCTGTATTTTCTTTCACAAGGATTTCATTTTTTTCAAAAAGGCTATTGCCTTCCCCCTCACACCCCAGGAAAAAAAAAAAAAAAAAAGAAAAAAGTTTAGTCTGAGGCATTTATCCATCTGGAAAACTTCGTGTCAAAATGATGAACTTTCATCAAGTTTTATACACCGCTTCACAGAGATAACCAGAAAAGTCTGCCTGCATATATATATATATATAAATGCTTTTATATCTTCATGTGACCATCCAGGCACAAGTAAACAGGTCTTGTACAGGTCAAAATCTTAGATTTTCTTATAGATAGATGGTATTTTTGCTTGACTGGGCACAACTTGCATATCTGCAATATTTTCAACATCTTAAGTATGTTGCTGCAACCTGGCCATTTCTACTCTGCACAATCACCAGATAGCTGCTGGATGAAGAATTAAACAACTAGGCTTTCTATTAGTATTTTGCAAAACTAAAAGCTAAACATACAGGAGAGTGAGAGACTTCAGAGTGGAAGAAAAGGAGTAAGCTCAAAAAAAAAAAAAAAAGCATAAGCCCCTTTGAGGTTGATCCTCAGAAACTATTAAGTTAATGGAGGCACACTGATTTGCTCCACTTGCAGAACTGGTTCAAGCTTGTCTTTAAAAGTGCAAGAGAATCACACTGAACTTTGTTCGTACCTGGACCTTGTTCCCAATCATACCCCATTCCTAGCTCAAATTGTAGTGCCGAACACGCATCGCGCTCCTGAGATTACAATGCTGCTGGTACTTCTCCTGGTAGAATGGAGAACTACCCGGATCTCATCTCCTAGTCTTAGCGGTGGTGATTTTTTTTGTCTTCAAATCTCAGAGTATTTGTATATACCTGGTTCTCTGTTCTGCATCATAGCTTTAGCTGCAAATCCAAGCCTACACACACCACCATCTTCAGCGGTTTCTCAGCACTTGACTCTTTTGATGAGTCAGAGACCACTGCTCTGGGTGGTATCCAGCCTGCAGTCTGAACATAATAGGTTTCCAGCATAGCTTAAGCATAGAAAAATCACTCTGGGATCACCATCATTGCACATGTAGCTATTGAACATGACCAGAAATATGCATATGCTGTCAGCATTTTCACCACTTAGATATCACTGATTATACTAGTGCAGCAATGTGCTATTTGAAGTGCTAGTGGCTGGTCTACACCAATGTTCCTGTAAATGCTAATACAAACACAGCTACAGTAGAGGGAAATAAGAAGAATTAAGTAAATAAAGCTTGAGATAAAAAACACTTATTCCCTCCTAGAAACAGTTTTCAGTGAGAATTAATTTTGGCTTTTATATAGATGTTATCCAAACATACCTTCTGTTCAACACAAACCTTTCTTACTGAAGTTAGTACTTCACCACACTCCAAGAATAAACATACAACAATAACTGGACCTGATGCCCATATCCACCATGCTGACAGACCCATAGCTGAGAGTATTTGAGGAATACAGTAACAGGGAGAAAAATTAGAAAGCATTAGTTACTGCAGGAAGTTAAGAAACTGGTAGGTACGTTAGTAGTTAAATTATAATGGAAAGCAAATCATGCTTTTTCTCTAATCTCATTTTGTTGTTGAAATTAGAGCCTGGAGAATTACGGCTTTCTACTCCTGACTTACAGACATTCAAGAGTTGAAGCTGGGAAAAAAGTTAGGTGCAGAAACTGCTGCTGTTAGGCAGAACCACATGCAACAAGTAGTGCAAGCAAAGCAGAAGGTAGGAATACAGGTCTACATGGTTGTGCATCCAGTACACGTGCTTTCTAAAATCAACACCAGCACTGAGGAAGTTTCAGAAAGACACTAAATATTAAGGCCACTATCACCCATGCCACTATTCAAATCAGGAATTTTTCAGATCTCAGTACCACAGGCCTACAGAACCACCGCATACTGAAAGGATGTGACAGAACCATTCATCTCTGGTTCCTAGTGCTTTCTGTTAAACTCACAAAACTTCCTATGGATTAATCTCTGTACAAGTCATCAGACAATATGGAACACTCCAAAGGAAACTCTTGAAAAACCTCTATCCTGTGAGTTCCAGACTGGAAAAGGAAGTGACATTTTGGTCACACAGTGGTGTGATTGCTGCCTTGGTTACCACCAGGATGGTTTCTGGCTACTGCAGGGTCCCTGCTCTGCTGCCAGTATAGCCGTTCCTGATTGCCGTTTATTATCTCTTATCCTGTTCTGTGGTCAAACTGGTCCCAGCAGTTTCTCCAAGCAAAGACTCCAAGCCTACATCTCAGGTAAATAAAGATCCAGCATTTCCTCTTTGCTGGAGCACAGTAAAATCACAGGGCAGAACTTCTCCACTTCCAGACAGAATAAGAAAGTTCAGTTACATTGCTTTTCACAAAACTCTGCTCCAGCCCAAACAAGATGTGCCTACAGGACCAAGCGTGTCGGCAACAGGAACAAGAGCGCTTTGAGAAAAGGAAGATGGCTAGAGGCAAGCTACTGCAGGAGCTACAAAGAGAACAGCCAACAAGTCAAACCAGCTCCTGGAGCAGCACAGCAGCCAGGGCTGGGCTGCAGCTGAGCGCGTGCTGCAGGAGGATGTAGCAAAACCAACTTGCCCTTTATCACAGTAAGGAGAGGGAGAGGAGAAAAGGCAACGCTGACAAAAGCTGAGGAAGCAGCAACCCAGAGAAATGCTGAAGCAGGTGCTTGGCAGCAAACAGGCAGCAGCAGAAAGTACCCACCATGATGAAATAGGACAGGGTTATGCTATTGTATCACACCTCCAATTCACATTCTACCTTAATTACAATTAATTTTCAAGGTCCTAAGAGAAATCTGTGGTCTTCCACACTGTTGCTCTGGCAGTAATAAGGATTAAAATCAGTGCTTTTCCCTTCAGCTCCCCACTGGGAGCAAACATATGGCTTCTGAGAGAGTTTGACCCATTTTCCATCTGCCAGTGACCAAACTGCAGGTGGTGAAGTGAAGCATTGTCATCCCTCTATGAAAAGAGGCAAAGATGTTCTCAAAGCACAATGAACTGATTCATTGAGCAAAGATTTTTAAATAAGGAAAAAACTTCAGTACACCAGAACTTTCTATGTTACATGTGTATACATATATACACATAGGTGCATTCATTGGGGTTTCATACAAGTTTTCTATCAGCTTGTGCTACAATAACCTTGTCCTCTGCAACTTTCATAATTCCTCTTATCCAATAGAATACAAAGTGTAAATTCTCCTACTGTGAATTTTCGCTTAAAGCAATTAGTTTTCAAGATTAGTATTTGTTTTCAATTAGCAATTGTTTTCAAGATTCTTTTTTGTCATTACTTCAGTTTCTTGCAGGCACGACATCTGGTTATCTATGAGGTGGATGTTCCAATCACCCATGCTGCACATCCTCAAGCTTGTGAGCTTAATTACTCCAAAAGTAGCCATATTCCCCTAGTAATAAGTCTCATTGATAAATACATTTATTGCCTTAAGTAGAGTACTCCACTAACACAGCATTACTGCTTTAGCAGCCTGAGCTCACCCTATTATGTAGCGCAAACCTATTAAGTCCATTTCATGTTATTTCAGGGTTCCTATAATGCATTTCACTATAAAAATGCCAGTGCCAGACTTGTCCTGGGACTCTTACAAATATGTATTCCAGGTTTTAGGAACCATGGAGCATTATTCTAACTTTACTTATTTATATCCTGATACTCACAGATATGCATCTTTTAAAAATATGCACAAACATACAACAAACATTTTAACCCAAGCCATGTTATCCAAGCTCTAACCAGCCACAGCTTGAATATTGCCCTGCTTGGAGCTTTCAGAATGTCAGTTCGCAAGAAGCTGAAGATTTGTATAATTTAGGAGCAAGCTATTAAAGGACCCTCCCTACTGATCCAGTTCTCCAACATTCTTAAAGGAATTCGCTCTTTAAGACCTCCATAAAAAACGCACTGAAACCTGCATTAATTCTATTGACAGTAATGGAAGTCATCAAGAGCTAAATGCCTTGTATAGATTTAGATTGCTAGCTCAATTATCAGTGGTTCTAATTCCAGACTGTAATGCATTTTGTGCCAGTTCCAACTCATTCACTGAGCAGCAGCCATTACTTTTTTTTCCATGGAATTAAACCAAGGATACCCTGAATGAAAGGTAATGGTGGTGAAAAAAATAAAGCAGGTGGCTGCAAGTTAAATTCCAGTTGTTCAGAAATTATGCCTGCTACTTACATTTTAGCAGAATTGAAGTTTGGTGAATGCCATTGTCTCACCTAAACCTTAAGAGAGCATAACATTGGAAACAATCCTTGTTACACTCAGTAGCCACCACAGTTATTTCTGAGATAAAGGGTTTCATTGGCTTAAGAAATTTATGATGGTAGCAAATCTCACAGAACCAATAGATAGTAAAAGACACAAGAAGTGAAACGGTGTTTTCTAGTATTACATTTTTCAAGTGAGACAGGTCAGAAATGCCACATGAATGACTCCCATAGTACTTCAGAATTTCCAAATGCAGAAAAACATAAAGAGAGTAAAGTAAGAAACAATTTCCCAGAAATTAACATCTCCAATTGTTTTGAAGCCCAAACAAGTACTTAGGCTAATCCACATATCATCCAGAGGATTTTTTTCCCCTTTTGAGAAGACTGATTATTTTGATACCAAATAGCTTGAAAAGACCAGTATCTTTTTGTATGCATTGAAGCTACAGACTTCATGTCACTTAACATCTCATCTGTTGACCCCTGAATTGTCAGAATTTTTTAGTTTCTTCATTGCTGATCAGAAATTTCTCAGAAGTTAGAAAATAACACAAAGAAAATCATTCTCCCTTGCTCTTTAACATTTACAAATGAACTTTTAACTCTAAGTCAGCGTACTAGGGAACAAGACTGATCAAAAGTGTCAAAACGTGGTATTAGCTCCGTACCTACATTTCTCTGAATAAAGTAGATTAAGTTCTTGTGTGAGCCAGACAAAATATCTTTCAGAATCTGTTTCTGAAAGATGGGGAAATTTTGAAACAAGGAAAATCTCTATAGCAAAATAAAATATTCGACATTTTTTGCCCATTTTCCTATCACTTAGGCCAGCTACTATGATGCTTTATAGCACAATCTTTCCTGGTGATTTCATATTATATATATATATGAAAGGAAATATTTTTTTAATAAAAAAATCTTCAGGATGAATTCAAGGCAGCAAATTCAACAGAAATATAATCTTCCATTGATATCATAAAAAAAGTATCATGAATCACTTCCATATTTCTAAAAGGAATAAACAAAATTATATAAGATGCACTGAGACAATTTAGCTGCGTTTAATACCTGTTAATGAACAGGTTGCAATAAACTTTGTCATAAGAAAATTTAATTAATGGGCAACATTTTTCAGTCTTGTTCCAAGCAGTTATTTTTACCTCTGAAGGAATAAGGATCTTTAAATTCTGGCACATAAATGCATTGAAAGAAATCCTAGGTCTTACTATGGATAGGTCTTTGGACAGTTTTACTAGTGACTTATGGTACTAGGTCAAAACACGTCCTCTCCAATATCTTACAAACAAGAGTAGGTTTCAGGCTATTGAAGAAAATGGATTACTCCCCAGAGAAAAGAAAAGCACTTGTCTATTTGCATACAAAATTTGCTGAGAGATGTATGCCTAACCTGTACACTCCAGATGTAAAAAACATACAAAATTTGAATCTCAATTTCACACACACAATATGTCTTATGACAGCATTTTAATTTATATCTTCAATGGCTTTAAAAAGCTACTTTTATTATGTTTGGGTTTATTAAGCATATTACTATATTTGGGTTTATTAAGTAGATCACTCAGTACAATGATCTAATAGTCCAGGAAAACAAGTTCCTAATAAAGGATGCAAAGTCAGCATTGATTAAATTGAGCTCCATGCCAGAAGGAAGTTGCTATTATTTTCAGAAAATAACAACAACTTGTATTAGTAGCTTGTGGTTCTGCAGACGCAAACAGTCTATTCTTTACATTTAGTGTTTTGGTTCTTGTAAAGCCAGAAAAACAAACAATTTTTTTTTCAGTTCATTTTAAAAATCACAGCAGAGATCTTTACAAAAGATCTTGCTCTGTAGACTGATGCTGGAATAAATATAGTACAAATCTACTGTTTCATGATATGTACAGAATCACTGATAACAATTAATCAAAGATAAAGGTTCTATAAATGCATGGAGTTTATTTTATCTGTTTTCATATTTATCTACTTACATTTTGGTTTATTCATCTGTAGCAAAGCACCGACATATAGGCAAAATTTATTGCATGTATTTTATCCACCGTTAAATATTCATTAGTTAATTGACTGAACACCCCCATAAAATTCAGTAGAGGATCCATCATTGTCTAAGAGTTCGTGTAGTATTTTTGACTGCAAAAACACATCTAAACAAAGAAGTGAAGAACAGAGGACAAGGTAACAAGCATCCTAATTTGCAGCATTACTCGAGTTTGTGAGCCTAATCATTTTAAACATATCACATCTACCTTTAAATTTTATCAAATATTGACAAGATTGATTGTTGCTAAAATACTTTTTTTAAAAAAAATAAAAAAATGGAAAGTTGACTTCCAGAGAACCGAAAAAGATAATAGCATCATCCTTTTAGCTAAGAGCTGTTCGTATCTTAAAGGTTACCGAGGGTATTTTAGAGAGAACATTGCTTATTTAGCTTTCTACATCACACCATTTCCTTCTTTCCACCCAGAAAATAAATTTTGTTTATGGTTTCAGCATGGTTCTCTGTTAACCTGTATAGCACAAAGGGAGATTGCAATATCTTTCTGGGTGGCAGCGATATGCTGATTAATTTACTCCTAATTACAGGCGACTACAACAATTTATTTTCTCAATGAATGGCTTCAAAGGATCCCTCAAATCAATGGGAACTGTGGTGGAAGCACAGTTGTTTTTTTGTTTTTTGATATATAACTATGTATTAAAGACTTAGTATTAATTGCAAGCTTATGTATATAGGCCTAAAAAGCTTTGTAATAGGATATGCAGCATTTCACTCTTAAACCATTCATCCACATCTGGTGTAGCTTAGCAGTGACCTAAAATCATTACCGTATGAGGGCTCCTTTCTCAGTTATGCAAAATGAACCTACTTAGTCCCGTTTTTAAACTGAGGAAATATCCACATCACAAAAGACCCATTAAAACATCCTGCAGAGTCTCCAAGGATTTAAAAAATGAGCTTACTTAGCTGAAGTAAAATTTATTATTATGTTCTTAAGTCGCTGCTGATTCATTTTCTGCATGCTGTAACCATACTGGATAATGCCATCAGATATATTTTGTTGCATATTGTACTTTAAACTTCTTAGGTTTATTCCCAATATGACTGGAAATCGTACATCATACCCATTAGATGGCCACAGAGGAATTTGCAATGTTCACGTTATTTTGACAGGAGCCGAATGGAAGTCAGCCTGTGGAGTCTTTGAGCAGCAGTTAACTTGTGGCCTGGTTGTATCAGCTGTTAACTCATTCTCCCTCGGCCTCCTACAGCCCACAGCAAGCCCCTTCAGCCAGCAGCAACCCAATTCCTCTTTTACTTGAGCTCTCTCTTACCAAACTTTCTTCCTTCTCCCTTCCCTTTATAACCCTCACCAGCTGGGTTGCCCCCAGCCACCTCCCTGCGTCATGTTGGGCAGCAGGGTGCCCGTGTGCCCCAGCACAGGGTTTGCCTCAAGCCCCTGCCCTGCCTGTCCAAGCACCCAGAAGGCACCTACTCTTGTGTTCAGCAAGAATCACTGAAATCTTTTCGGTAACCACTAGAACAAGCAACATCACACAGCAGACTTCTCTTCAAGGCAGAGACAGGAAAGAACTCGTGTCAGGAGACATTTCATCCCCTGGCTCCTGCATTAACAGAGGAACTTGGAAGCTACCATCCACTGTCACAGCTCAGAAGGATGTCATAAGTCCTTTCTTCAAACAACTGGCTTCTGTACTCATAGGAAAGGTCACACTTTCCTTTGGGTCCTATTTCTCTGTATACACAATGCAACTTTCTCACAGACTATTGAAAACACATGACCAATCAGATGGACTCAAAGCTGAAATTCCCTGTGTCTCTGGAAGAGCACAAGTTCCTTTGCTGTCAGGGTATTCATGTTTGCAAGAAATTTTTGGAGACAATCCTCTTTAAAAAAAAAAAAAGTAATAACAATAAAATATCTGACCTGTCAATAACTGACAGAGCAGCTATCTAGTAGGGCTGTTGTTAAAGATCACACAGGAGCTCACATCACAGACTGTGAATATCCTCTCACACACCTGACAGTGCGGGTCGTTCCTTTGCAGGCCTGCGCTCAGACACACACTGTGTGTTCGGGAGCAGGGAGGAGATACTTGGGACTTGTGTGCATTTGTATGACTTCATCTGCCAAGTCTCTTTCCAACAGAGTTCATAATAACAACACCAATAACCATAGTAGCAATATAAAACCAGTACCAAAACAGATCGCAAATACTGTGTTCAGCTTATTTGCTCTTAGGATCTACAGAAGT
Organism: Heteronetta atricapilla; assembly: GCA_011075105.1. Classification (NCBI taxonomy): domain Eukaryota; kingdom Metazoa; phylum Chordata; class Aves; order Anseriformes; family Anatidae; genus Heteronetta; species Heteronetta atricapilla. The sequence continues at coordinate 11,329,767 of CM021735.1, forward strand.
AGCCAACATCTACTGGACCTATTGCTAGGCACATCCAAAGTTGAGTTTAACTACCTTAGCAGATAGAGCTGTGCAACTTAGGACTAGTGCTTTTACCACCCACTTATTTTGTCACTGTTTTCCCACTTGTCATTAAATAAGACATCGTTCCCAGAGGCTATCATAAATAATTCCTGTAAATTCACATTTTAAGTTTGTAATCAAGCTTTAATTCAAGTAACTCACTAGCAACTGACGTGAAAATTGGTTTTCTGTACAAGAAACATTCTGGCATTTGATATTAGAAAGCTTTCACACTTCAAATAAGAGCAAAACAATATCAAGCAGACTAGCCCTTCTATGAAAAAAAAAAAGATAAAAAAATCAATGAGTTTTTAAATCTCATTTTCAAACCACAGAAATCTTACTTGGCCTTCCAGAAAATAAAGCCATTCATCTCTAAAGCTCTTGGCACATTCCTGAAAACTTAGTTTCAAAATGTTTCAAAAACTCAGCCAGGATAAAATATTCCAAATCTGGTAAAATTTTGGCAAAGAATTCATGTTGACTTCTTGAAAAAAAAAAAAAAAAGAATTTAAAACCCAGCTGTGTAATATTACTGGTGCTCAGTCCTTAACCAGTTTGCTAGCACATAAGAAATACTCCAGCACTCCAGAACATTACAGCAGCAACCTCAACTTCACAGATGATACCAACAACGTTTTTTGGCAGAAAACAGAGGAGCAAGTTTATTCCCAGAAATTGACAGCCACCAAGCCTTTTTTCAAACCTTTGAACCTCACATGAGACACATGCATTTCAAACTGTTTTTCCCCTTCCAAGGATTCTGCTTCCGTTCATTCACTTTACCACATAACACTTTCCTGAGGGAAAATAAAACAAAACAAAAAGATAACCATCCCCACAACATGAGAAGATTGCGGGCCTGACACTCATTGACTCCAATAAGCCTCGGATAAGACCCACAGGCTTATCTTTCCCTTAAGTGAAACACAAGTAGTCAGCAGGAGCAGAGTTAGATCTGCACCAAGAACTAAACACCTGTGGCAAGTTTCATTGGCATACTAGAACAAATCCAGAGAATGGCCTCAAAGATGATCAGAGAGCTGGAGCACCTCTCCTATAAAGAGTGGTTGAAGAATTTGGGTTTGTTCAGACTGGAGAAGAGAAGGCTCTGGGGAGGCCTTATAGTGGCCTTCCAGTGCCTAAAAGGATCTACAAAAAAGCCAGGGAGGGACTCTTTGCCAGGGAGCATATAGGGCAAGGAGTAATGGTTTTAAACTGAAAAAGGGTAAATTTTGGTTACATATGAGGAAGAAATTCTTTATTCAGAGGGTGGTGAGGCCCCATCTCTGGAGGTGTTCAAGGCTAAGTTGGATAGTGCTTTGGGCAACCTGATCTGGTGAGAGGTGTCCTGCCCATGGCAGGAGAGATGGAAGCAGAGGGTCTTTAAAGTCAATTTCAAACCAAACCATTCTATGATACATGAAGATGTATATCAAATTGATGATAAATTGAACTACATCAATATTTTCACGTATCTTCTAAAGAGTCATTGAACCAAAATTTGTTATTGAAGCAGTGCCTATTTCAACCCATATGAATCTAAGTGTGATCTGTGGTATTTGAAAGATACATCAAGGAAGAGACTGTTAAAATGCTGCAGACAAACTGCAAACTGTTGCTGAAGTTTAACCAACTTGGGAGTGTCCTGTTTACAAGTAACGCAACAATTCACAGAGGTTTAATTGACATAAACAATAACATAGTATTAGTATATCATTAAGTATTTTTAAGTATAGGTTTCCTATGAAGATATTTCAGGATTTCTTGAAACAGTTTTCAGAAGGAAATTTGAACCATTTCTACAACATATATTCCATATTCCATTTACCTATTCATTCTCTAGGCTTTGTTGAGCAGTTGCATTTCTATTTTAGCAAATATAAACTCATTTATTAAATGATATGTAAAACACACAATTAAAATTAAGTGCTTGTTTACTATTTGTCTGAACACAGAACAAAACAATAGCAAGAAATCCATTTTCATTTGGCCTTTTAACCATCAGTACAGTTCTGTGTGAAGTTTAAATTGTAAACAAAGATATTCACTTTTGGCTTTAACCAAAACTCAGCCTTTTTATTATCATGCAACTAGTAGTTATGAACCACAAATAAGAAGAGGAAAGCTTTAATAGAGTCTTGTAGCACAGGTCATTCTCCCTCACTTTCAGTAAAACACTTTGAAAGGCTGGGTTAAAACACACTCTGCATCCTGGCTCAGGAGATAACAACCTTTAAGGATGGTTTAAGGATATAGATCATTACCTCCCATAAAAGGGTTTAATCTACCAAAATGATTCTTCTACTGGATCCCTGCAGGGAGGAGGGGAATCTTGGACTTCCTTCCACTAGGCTGTCAGGTTCTGCTATTTTGCTGATCCAACAATCTTCAAATACCAAATGCTAATCAGCCCAAGACAGACTAATTATAATCCCCGAGGCTTTCTCCAGTCTAAGAGAATATTGTTAAAAAATAAATAAAAGCCAGAGCCCTCCCCACACCAGCATATTTCCTGGCTCCAAATGCTATCAAGTTTCACTTTCAGAAGCTTGCAGGTTAGGTGTGGAGTGGGAAATACCCCTTCACAGACTCAGGGTTTGCTGAGGTTGTGAACAACTCTGCGTTCACTGTGGTTCTCCCCTAACAATGAAAACACCAGACAAAGAATTGTTTCTCAGAATTGTAATTCATCTTTACACCCTTGATTGACTGCCCAGAGCCTGAACTTGTTAGGGATTAGTTATAACCCTAAAATATTGGTTTGTAAAAATGCTACAAAATCCTACAAAAAACTTTCACACTGTAGCAACAATTAGCACCCAACGAGAACACTGAAAAACACACAATTCAATTTAAAAGCCATTCAAACAAAGTTTAAGAAAAAAGTACTGTTAGAAAAGCATTTAATACTAATTTTAGGTGCTCAGACTATATTAGCTTGCTTTATTTATATACTAGACACACCCTTAATTTTTTTTAAAAAAAGATGAATATGTATCATATATGTAAAGATGATATGAATCAAAGCTACATGGCAGTACACAGGTGAAGGAAGACTAAACTGAATGAATTCTAAACAATACAGGTCAACAGTGGGGCCTACTGTTACTCTTTACCACTCTCGAGATGCCTTTCCTGTCATGTTGCTCTTCCTTGACCTATCAGCACACGAGTTGAAACTTAACATCCTTAGCTCACTTGATGGTTACAGCTAATCTGGTTTCTATAAATAAATACATATTTATTAGACTGGAAAGAGAGCTATCTCCAGAACCCTGGTCAGCCTAATCTGGAACAGATGTTAGCCCTGTGCATTGTACAACTCAGGTTAATGCACATCCATCAGTCATTAGCTGTTTTGGGTTGTTTGTTCTGTGACCAAAAATAACCTAGACAAAAAGGGTTTCACGCAGCTCAGTAACAGGCATTTTAATGAGTCAGCAATGGCTGAGAACTGAGAAGACAGCTTTTTACACAATAATTCTTCTCAAACTCAAATTATGGAAAGAAGCCCTTCAAGATCATGGAACAGCCTGGTGGATCTCCCTTCTTCCCCCCCAAAAAGGAAGTAATTTACTTTTGTAGAAAAATAATATGCACGTATGGCCTCAAGATTTACAGAGAAGTTGCTGCTACCTCTCTGTTAGTATGGAAATCACTTAAACACAGTGGAGATATATGCCCAGTCTTTTCAAACTTAATTGTGGAATTAGGCTTATATTTTCATTAAGCAGGGTTAAGCGTTTGACCAAAAACTACTTACAAAAAGTAATTGTGTTGCCAAAAACCAGCAGACTGACTTTTGGTAAGTCTTCTCCTGTGCAATCCTTTATCTCAGGATAAAAATCGCAAAAGCTAGATTCCTTCCTTTAGATTTTCACATTTTACTTTCAGCACCCACATTTGCTGCTCTTTGCCAACATTCCCTTGGGCCATTCTGGCTGGCATCTGCTACTGTCTTGCCTTGTATACACACATGTGCATAGTTAATTTGATCGTAGTGTCACCCAGCATTTGCAGAGTGCTTTACAAAGGGGATCAGTATCACTATGTCCATTCAGCAGGTGAAGAACAGGAGGCACAGGTTCAGAAACAATTTGCAAGGGGCACATTCACTATCAGAGCCAGAAAGAGACTCCAGGTCTGCTTCCAGTACTACAAGATGCTTGCTGCTCAAGCCTGCATTTCTCATTAACATTGCTTCTCCAACCAGCTAGCTGTTTTGTATGCCACCTTACACTAAAATTCAAATCAAGCAAGTCCTCATACTAATTTAAGTACATTTTCATGACAAGTATAGAAGAGAGAGCATCTGAGATCTCTACCTCAGTCCAACATTAATCTAGCACTAGTGTTCAACATAACTCACTATGTAGACCTTTAGCTTGCTAACACCTTCCTCCTTTCTCCACATCATCCCTTTAAAGGTAAGAGGGAACAATAGGGATTTAAGGGGGAATTTATCTCATTTGATCAAACTGACTACAAGTTGCAATAAAGGATGACATGGGACCAACAACTTAAACTGGAGACGCAATCTAATCAAAATAACATGATGAAACTGAGTAAAACAAATAATTACAACATGATCTGCGTAATTTGCAGAAAACCAGAAACAAGCCTCTCAGTTAAAGGGTTACTTAAAAAAATTATTACATCGTAAACAGGTGCCAAGCACTTGTAGGGTTAAAATTGTTTCCTTCTAGAACAGTCGTCACTGCTGCTGATACACCTCTCTTCCAACGTCATGCACAGAGCATATTTGGACTCCCCTTCTCCAGATAGAAGAAAAATGAAAGTCCCCTAATTTGTTTTCCAGGTTATCAATGCAAAAACTAAACTAGTCAGCAAAAACTGAACTGAGGTGTTATTGTTAATGACCTAGTAAAATACTAAGACAAAGTTTTGAGAAGGAACAAGACTAGATGGCACATGAAGGACCTATAAAACATAATACCCTGCATATTTTAAAATCTGACCCTTAAAATGGCAACTTTCTTATCTGCTGCGTCACTGCCTCAGCAACACCCCCTAGACATGCTGAAATCTGACAGATAGCAGCCATTTTTGCCTGAAGCTATCAGTTCGGTGTGGGTTTGTTTGTGTATGGCAATCAAAATCCAATTTATCATTCTCATAAGATTTGTTATGTTTTGGGATACTAGCAGTGCAGATTGGAGTGCAAGAAGGATACATACTTCTTGGTACAGAAGTGCCCTGGCCAGGGAATTGGCCTCCTCAGCAGGAATAGCTGTTTCTAAACATGATCTCACACTTGAAAATTGCAAGCAGCCTAGAGTAGCTACATTAAACAGCTTTGAAAGATATCCTCATTTGAAAACATTCTGTCAGTAGCACTCAGCTTTCAAGTGCAGTTCTCTGTGATGAAAACAAAGTGTTGAAAAAAGTCTCTCTTTACTTTTGTCACTGCTAACTAATATTTTGAGTTTCCTGAAGGCTCATCTTGCAGTATCAAATTAAAAATCATCTTACCCAGCTCTCGGGCAATATCTGGCTCCTTTGTTTTGGGTTTGTATTCAGTACAAGCTCTATCAGCCCTTAACAAATACCTGTCAGAAATCTGTATTGTTTGTCCTTTCAACAAACAATTACAAGTTGCCTGTTCAGCCTTATTTTTCAGGGGGCTCAGTTACAAGCATCTAAGGTTGCACTTTGCAATGCAAACCAAGCATTTCTCCTTACATTCCAACTTCCTACCTAACAAACCTAACATTTCACTAGGCAGGTATTTGGCTTTCGTAGGCTTTCTTTAATATCTGTTTTGTTGAAATTATTTTTACTTACTCCCTTGGCAGTAGTCTACCACTGCAACCTGTCAAACAGAGGACAAGCACTTATCTAGTTGGACAAAGGAAACAGTTTTACAACTTGTAAAACAAGTTCTCTATTTATTTTAAATAAACAGTGTGCAGAACTTTTTCTTCTCTGTTGCCAACTAAGCATAGGAAGCTCTGGCTTCCAGCAACAAAGGGGTAATTTTTTATTATTGACTTTGTTTGAAACAGTAAGCTGTTTGCCTGAAACAACTGGCAAGCAGGTTCTCTGCTTTTGAAAGACTAGAATGTCCCCAAGCTAATCATGTTAAGATGCATCCTAATTTAGATCAGGTAACAGTCTGAAGTCCCTTGAGCTTTTCTGCATCTCCAATACAGGCTAGTCTTATCCAGGACATTCAATTGGAAAAGCAAAAAACAAGGAAAAAAAGTCAACCCACAGAAAATCAGAAATAAGAAAGTGCAAAGACAGAGATTAAAGATCCTTCTGTTTGAAGAGCTATACTAGAAATAAGAAAAACAGCTGCTTCTCCCATGTCTACCAAAGAAACTTGGGCAAGTTACAGTGCAAATTCCACATCTATAAAAAAAATCAATCACAAAAACAATCTGTTTAAACTAAAAATTAATGCAATCTACTCAGGAAAGGGATCATATTTCATTTATATATATAAATAATATAAAATATGTATGCATAGCCCCTAGCACTATAAAGGTCCTTCTCAAATTTTGGTGCAGATATCTGATTTATTTTGTTATTTTAAAACATAATAATACACCCAAAGTCCCCTAAGCTCTCTAAAAAGTAGTTTATGAAAAGTTATACAGAGACAGTCCAGAGAAAATGCATTTTTTTTTCCTCAAGGGATTAAAAAGAGACAGCTTCGTATAAGAGCAATTTCAGTAGTAACATTCAGGAACAGAAAGCTGAAATAGCAAGATATAGATGAAACCAATAGGCAATAGAATTGAGCAGGAGCTGAAAATGAGAAATGCAAGTCCAACGTAACGTCTAAGGAGGTGTTATGGAGGTGGAGTCAATTTTAATACTGAAGAACTGACTTGGATATAAGTTTTTAACCCGGAGAGAAAACACTGTGAGAATGACACAGCAAAAAAAAAAAAAAAAAAAAAAAAGCATGGGGATGAACCCTAAACCATACAAAAAGTCACAGCAAAGAGGAAAACAACTTGCTTTCTATCCAGATACATGCCTCCTTTATTTTATCCGTACACCAAGCTAGAATGCAATTAATATTATTTTCTGACTGTGCAGCAAATTCATGTCTGCATCCTAATCCTGAAACTATGACCATATCCCATTTACAATACCATCACTACAATCATAATAGATATACAGTTTGACTGAAAACAGATCTAGTAATTGCAGTTGAGTGCTTCCTCACCTGAAAACCAGGACCTCTTTTAATACAACCTAAGGCTAAAAAAGGCTGTCTTTAAGTGTGTCAACTCCCCCAGGACGCTGTACCGTGGGGGCTGAGAAATCTATTTCATGGAGCTATTTCCTCCTAGAATTCACTCTCAGGTGAAAGATCTCTTTGCCAAAGAGACAGACCACATTTTTCAGTGTTAGCTATTTCAGCTATATATGCTCAGTATGCTTGGCGCGTGTAAAAAAGTTACTTGTCTTGCTGCACCCTCAGCGTGCCTGCCTTTCTGGGTCTGTGCTCAGCTTTGCGGAAGTCCAGCTGCCACACAGGGGGTCCTGTGGTTCCCCTCGCACTGTGTTTTGTAGTGCCTCACCCCAAAACAGTCATCTGGAGAGCCGACTACCTGTCCTGGCTGCTCTTAACAGTGCTAAAAGCTAAAGAGCTGACAAAGGAAGGTGTCATTACAATCCATAGGATTCATCCGCCGCCCTTGGCTTTGAAGGCACTGCTTACCATAGGACACAATGATTACCCCACAGGCTAGAGAGCATTTCACTTACATTTTAAAAATATCTTAATTTTTAGGTGCTTTAGAGATATTCACTCGCCAGACAAGAGAGTTCCTTGTTGTCTGGCACAAGGACTGAATACTGGACAAACAGCAGGAGGAGATGGCACTTTAGCCAAGCTGGCCAGGGCAAGTCCGTATCTGACGTGTGCCATGAGAATCGAGAGTTCACGCAGAGCGGAGAGGATTTCTGGCTTTAAACGTCTCGTCTGGAAGCGCCAGACATTGTAAACCACACAAAACTGATTTTTTTTTTTGACCTTGGAGGGATGCAAAGCTGAGTCAGCCTTGCTGGGATTCAGAGCACTCGACTCTAGGCATTAGAAACGTATGCTTCAGCCGTGGAACAGGAAGGGAAAAGCTATCCGTTGGTTGGTAGTTTTATCTTTCTTCACCACCCGCTTCCCTTTTCCTCATGAAGCAAAGCTTCACTGAAGATGTTTTAGGAATTAAGAAAAATTTGCTTCAGGAACACACATTTTGGTACTCGATTTTTGGGAGGACCTTTCTTATGTACTATACATATCACTAGCAGAACCACCGATGTAGTTAAAGTCAACAGAAAACATTAGATGTAAAACTGAGCATGGGAAAGAAAATGCACCACATGCCTTTTACATAAGAGAAAGGAATAACAACATAGGAGCCTGCTCAACAGACAGGGAGCCTTTAAGATAGGGGCAGCATATGCAATTTTTCTTATTTTTTGCTGCTAGAATCTGTCTTAATGAATGGCTCCTTCCAGCAAACGAGCAAAGCAGAAAGCACTTTCCCCCCCCCATCCACCAAAATATTAACACTGACATACAAGAAGGCAAAGATGGCTAAGGGATCGTCTTGTAACTAATTTATCATTTAGCTTTATCCTAGTAACAGTGTAATGTCTCAGACTACATACACTTACTTCACTACATAGCATAGGCCATACTTGAAATGCAAAATAAATATATAATAATAAAAATTCTAAATACAAATATAGCATCTTATATTTTTTTCTTTCCATTCTGACTAGCAGAACCTCCCCCTGAAGCTAGTAAAGGGAAAAAAAATAATCACATACAAGCACATCACAAAAACAAGTCAAGCTGTATTTCTCCCATGACACAGCAGTAATTTTTACAGAACTAGGACATGAAAAATGATTTATTTTTCTTTTGAATTCCTAAAGTAACTTTTAAGGAAATATTTCACTGGCATTTGGGAAGGCCACCAGTCCTAATCAATACCTGAGCACTTCCAATAAAGACTCATTTGCTTTGGACTTGCCAGGGATGAGTTTCTGGGCACAGCCCCATCCCAGACCTACTGTGATGACACACACCCACCACTGTTCTACTGCTACATGACATGCAGGGGGTAAAGTCTGGAGTAAAGTCAACTCATCTTTAAAGAAGAAAGAAGGCTTCCTTCCATTGAGGACATGCTCTGATCCCTGCTCAAGAGACTTTCTATCATTGTATACTGGTAAAACAAATCCACAGAGTATTAAAACAGTACCAACTTCCATTGCTGGAGTTGGGTTTTGCCACCAGCTCCCACAGCTGTTTTTGGAGGAATCAAGCTAATGCTTCTCTACATTCAATGCTAACCTATGTAGGAACCATTTTATTGATGCTATGATAAAATCCTTTAGCAAAGAAAAGATTAAAGGGTTACATCCCTTCAGTTCATTAGTATATGTCCATCTCCAGACACTTGTCAGTATGAAACTGCATGTACAAAGAACTGCTTACCACATCAAGTGTCTAAATGCAGCTATTGAGGGGAAGAATATATGCATTTTCAAAATGTTTTACCTTCTGTAAGGATGGTTCAATAAATCCAGTAGTGGAACAAAACTGAAAACACAGCTTTGCTACTGCTGAATGCAGTCTCACACAGAACTGTTCCAATTATGAGTATACATCAACAGGAATTGAAATTGTGTTACATCTGAAGTGTTTCTGCATTCTATCATACTCTGACTCAGGCAATCAGGTTTGCTTCATAGCAAGACCCTCTTCATCACTCCACACTCTTCCATAGCCTCCCACACCGACCTCGGTGAAATACTTGGGCCTATATGAAACTGAAGCATCCTCTAATCACAGAATCACAGAATTTCTAGGTTGGAAGAGACCTCAAGATCATTGAGTCCAACCTCTGACCTAACCCTAACAGTCCCCACTAAACCATATCCCTAAGCTCTAATCAAGGCATTCATCTGGAGTCAGAAGCAGCTGAGATGTTCACCAAGAAACTAATAATGTCATTGCAGCTCCATTATTAGCAGGTATTTCCCAGGGCAAATAATACTGTGAGAGAAGGGAGTGGAAGAGTAACAGGAACTTTAAATATATAAAATATATACTTATATAATACATAATAAAATATAAAATATTATAAAATATAAAGAATAATATAGACATAATATATGTTTGAAAACCAACAATTTTCTTCTTCATTATGGGGGGGGCAACCTACCCCCAGAGGTTTCATGGCAGATCATTTGTTCACAAATACTGTCAAAAGTTTTCCTCAACGTTTACCACAAGATAAAAACGTGGGAAGTCATGTCAAGGTTTGTGGTAATATAAAATACACCAATATCGATAATGGCATATTCTCAGCATTTCTTATGCTCACCCCTTATTAAGGGCTCCATGATGTTCCCTAAAGCTGGGAGCTCAATGCATTGCTCACCAGCTCTCTCCACACCTGTAATTGTGCCATCAGCTGTCCTGCCCTCCCTCTTGCTAACTCATACCTTCTGAGTTTGCCTGATGAGAGCACAGCAGACCATTGCTTTCATACTGTAGAACACCTCACTGATAAATAAAGCAACATCATCCGAATGTTCATTTACAAGCATTCGCTTTGTGTTTTTCAGTACGGGAGGAAAATTAAACAAAAAAGCAATTAATGTACCCAGACCACGCTGAAAATAGCACGAGATGCCGAGCAGGCTGTCTGATTAAAATATAGGAGCTCCATTCCAGCTTGTGCCAGACATGACCATATCTATCCCTATGAAAAATAATCAGATCTCATTATATTTAGCACTCCATACTTGATAAAGTATAAGGGACTAAAAGCCACAATAAATAAATACATCCCTAAAAGATTTGTAGTTGCTATTTTTTCTTGCTTCACTTTTCAAATATAAACTACACAGGCAGAACAGAGCCAGAGACCACTCCCTAATTCCTAGTGGACATATCGATCAATTAAAATGACATGTGTCTGGTCTTTTCTTTCCTTCTAACAGCAAGCAGCTGAAAGACTGAATCTTTTAAACATGCAAAAACAATTAACAGTGTTATATACCATCCAACAAGATTAAGTTAAAGCAAAAATCAGCCTGGCCTCCAGAAGCTAGACATCAATACAAAAATAAAATACTGGACATTGTAAAGAGTTACTAAATATCACAGGCATGTTTCTAACTAATTTACTAAACATGAAAGATACACATTTTCTTCCCATCTTAACAGTGGAAGCCTTTATGATTATTTATATTCTTATTTTATGAATAGCAAAAGCCCTCAGAATGTCTGAATCTTTGGCTGCATCTTTTACTGCAGTTGCAGCAGAAAAAAAGCCTTGCTTTCCTTCCTGTAATAGATCTGAAATTCACTAAGCTCTTACTACAGAGCATTATACAAACAGATGGAAAGACAAACAGTAGAAAAGCTAATAGCTACTGCACTTTCAGAACACCTGGTTATTGTTTGACAATCATATCAACATTTTGCTTTTTTAAGGATACTAACAGAAATAGGATAGTACTGAACCATGTTTTAAATCAGTACAGTGCCAGTCGCCAGCCCTGATACATGAAGTGTTTTCTAGACTATTTAGGTAATGGAAGGCCGCTGGAAATAAATAGGTGATATTCATGGTATCAAAAGACAGCAGGTTAAGAGAAGAGCTACACATCAAAGAAATACTTAAATAAAGAGACAGGGAAAAGAACAAGCTACCTTTACGGCATTAAAACTGAAAACAGCTATTCTTTCCATTTAAGCATATCAGATTGTAACAATTTCAATTGGATTGTGAAATTAAAATATATTCTCTGCTAATCTTCAGTGTAACATTGCAAATTCAAAGACAAGTCTAAATATTCAGACCGAATGCTTTTTCTGTAGGCCTTTGTCTTAGTCTGTCTGCCTGAAAAATAATATTTAGGCATGCAGCATCTTTTCTCAGCATGATTTTCACAAGGCAAAACCCACATATTCTCATATTAGGATAACCTCATAAAACAGGAAAAATAATGGTGCAATTAAGACCAGCGCAGCATTTTGCACTTACCGTGTCCTGTTCAAATCATCCTCTTTTGATGTTTACAGCACATCTGTAGGATGCAATACTAGGAGGTGCCTTGTGTGACCTGCTGCATGATGCTGTGACATCAGTTCAGATGATGCAGCTCATTATGGGAAAGGCTGCTGTTGCTATGGCAACCGGGATGTGAGACGAATCCTTACTGCATTTCCAGGGGAGCCCGAGACAATACGGAAGCCCTTTAAAGAAACAGACAAAATGCAAACAGGCTGTTAAAGTACTGTGCCACGGATCTGGGAGTCCATGTTCGAGCACACGCCTTTTATCAAGCAATGTTTTTGACAAATTATTCCAGCATGGTGATAATGAATCAAGATGTGCGAGCTACACGTGATTCTCATATTTAAAATTTAATATTGTATGTATCAATTTAAGGACAAATTTTGCCAGTCAGATTTCTTTATTTTAAATAAAGCTCTCTTAAGCGATAAAGTCAGTAGTTTGATTTTAACACCAGGGCTGTACAGACGATTGCTATTTTACAGTATTTTAAGAAGTGTGCATCTTCTCCCTGCCCCACCCTGCTCCTACATCCAATCTGTCATTTTAAAAAAATATCTCGTTGCCAGGGAAAAAAACACCCGGTACTTCAAAGCGATCACATTTTGCACTGTTGGGTGAATGACAATGAGTTTTTTTTAAAAAAGGCTTTTTATTCACAAGAGTGTGAAGAAGTTTCTAGCCAACCAAGTAAAAATCTCCTTATCATTTTTCAACTGGAGGGCGACCCACGCTCCCATCTGCATGCTGAGTAGCCAGCCTTTCATCTGCCCATCAGGCAGACAGCCCATGGGGGATCGAGAGCGGCAGAAAAGCCGGGTGCCCGGCGGGGCTCTGCTGCATCCCCACCTGCCAGGCACAGCAGGGCAGCCTCTGTGGGGACAGCCACCTCGTACCCTGCCCAGGGGCTGTGGTGGGAGGCTGAGCCTATGGGCCTCCCCTTCAGAGGCAGCAACCCACACCCGTCCCCCATCCGTAGAGGTGCTGGGAGGAGGAAAGGCTGTGAGCGAGCATTAAGAGGAGCTGTCTGGAAATTAAAATGCACGACCGAAGAAGAACCAGAACAGGTTTTGGCTACCCGCCAGTTCTACTTGGATGAGAAAAGTTTCTGGCAAAAACTCCTCTCCCCAGCCATGACAATCCCTTCTACGTGGTCAGAAAAGTTCACAAAAGGCTGGGCACCATGCACTTGGTATGCTGAGGCCCAGAGCGACACAAAAGCCAAACCTGACCCAAGAAGCCTCAATGTCCTGAAGGTGGCCGATAAATACCGCTGGCACCGACGGCAGCACGTAACACCATTAAACCTCGGTCTATAAACAAACTTTTTTCAGTCTTTGATTTCAGAGAAAACCACTTGAAGTAATTATACTCTCTGACCCACTTTGAAAGAAAAGATGGCATTCAAATCTTTTGATTAATGGTTGAATTCAAAGCTTCTCCACGAAACAAGGAAATATCTCAACCTAAGTAGCACCAAATCTCTTCACCCTGTACATTCCCATTTTTACACTCTTAACATTAATCCTATGCCAGTCCAAACAAGAAATAAAGCTCTCAAGTCAGCTTGCTAACAAATTGCTGACCCATAATAAAGTTTTACTCACAAAGAGTGATAGTTGATTTATTTCTAGATTGTTTTTTTAAGAGCTTCTTAAGTCCCTTAGGCCATAACCCACAGTTTAGCAGAGGACAACACTACTGAAATATGATTTAGGCTGGATTGACATAAAAGTTAGGAGATGTCATTAAAACTCTGTGAAGTTTACAGTTTGCTGAATGTTACGCTGTCCAAATAAACGGCAGCTTCCTGAAGCTCACATAAAGGAACCATTTCTCTTTTGCCAATTGCTTGTTGGCACAATTTTTATTACTTTTACTGCTATGGGAGCACCAAATGGGACCAGCAAGCTTTTGTTTATTCTTGAGAAAACAGACAAAAAAAAAAATCAGGATCATCATTGCAGCAAGCCAGGAGTAATAATCCAGTTGACATGGCGGTCAGGGCTCTCGTGTGGCAAGGAGGGGGGTCAGGCAGCAGCATCAGGGGAACATCAATCTCTCTGCCCAGGCTTCTGCCTATTTGCTGTCAATTGCAGACTGCCCGAGCCTGTGCATTCACAGATGCAAATGATAATATGGAAATGGAGGCAAAATTACAGTAATTTTCCTGACTTTTAACTGTTTGGCATTCTTTAAATATCAGTCTGTTCTGTGTTGGGTTGTTTATTTTTCCCCCCCCCCCCCCTCTCAAAAAACATCCACAGTGAGACAGGGCAGTGTCAGTCTGTGCAATACAGTGATGCCAAGAAGGCCCCAGGCAGAGCACAAACCAAGGATTTTCTGCATAGGTGCTACAAATAGTACTAGTATGACTTTATGTGAAGGACTGCAACCGCTAGATGCTATTAAGGAATTTCTGCCTTAGAAGTACCACAGGTAAGGCCAACAAGCTTTGCAACCTCTTAATTGCTTTGTTTCCCATTTTGTAAGGCTGAGACTCTAGAGGGAGAGCTGGGCCTGACTGCTCCAGCTGACTTTTTATGTTTTGTAAAGGGGAAAAAAGTGAAGACTATTTTAAAAAACACGTGCAGTTATTCACCCAACCCGGGATAGACATCTCTTAAGTCTAAACTTTAAAATTGCTTTCCATTCCTGCTTCTGGTTTGCTGAAACAGGAGATGGAGAGAGAACCCAACCCATCCCACCACCCCACAAACACCATCATTTCGATGCATCACCACCGGGTTTTCAAGCCAAAAGCTGTGCCTTTTTATAACAAAGTAGGAAGATTTTGTTCTACTTCTCATTAATCACATTTTTCCTCTCTAGCACAAGCTGCAATGTTTTACCCTTGTCCCCCCTGCAATCTTCTGATTTGAAGGGCAGTTTTATTGATTTTGATCTGAAAAAGAAAAATTCCATCTACTACTGCCATTTTTCCTCTTACTATCAATTTATGAGGATAACAATGTGTAGCACAATCCACATAAGTTTTCAATAAGCAAGCCACCCTATAAGTAGTCAGTGCCTTAACTTGATGAAGTTCTGTTTCCTCTCAATAAGACCAGTAATAAACCAGGGCCAAACCCCACTACGATTTATTTTCCGTTTAACTACATTCAAGAAAATGAATTAAGAACAAACTCACAAACACAGCTAAAGAAAGTAAAATGCCATTGCAGATCTTTTCTCTGCAAAAATCCAGATGTTTCCTTTTAGGGCTCCTACCCCCACACAAACAGCGGGAAATGGTCGCTTACCATTTACCAGCTACCCTGCCCAGATAGTCAAGAGAAGCACATTGAAGTACCTAAGGAAATGAGAACTGCATATTCTGAATTACCTGACAGACAAGCCAGAGGCAGGCTCTAAATTTAAAAATAGAGAAAAAGCAATACCATAATTACTGAATACTGACGCACACCAGATCAGTAAGTGTATAACAATACTCCAAG
This sequence comes from Heteronetta atricapilla, assembly GCA_011075105.1. Taxonomy (NCBI): domain Eukaryota; kingdom Metazoa; phylum Chordata; class Aves; order Anseriformes; family Anatidae; genus Heteronetta; species Heteronetta atricapilla. The sequence goes on from CM021735.1 coordinate 11,345,374, forward strand.
GAAGTTGTCATTCTCGTTCAGGAATATTTTGGAATCCAGTTCAAGAGCTTATCTCCCAGATTCTGCATGTGGTTTGCCTTAACTCAAACAACTATATATCACAGTTCCCATTCCACCATCAGAAGAGCAGAGGTCATATACATTGATAATAACTCTACCCCTCTCCTCCAAAGGAAAGAGATATAATTTTAAGTCTTATTGAATCCATTGAATTGACTCCATTAACTTAACGTTACATTGCAAAGATTAATCAGAGATGTGCAGCCTGCCTTAACTAAACTCAGTAAACACATCTACCTAGCACTGTAGGTAGGGGATGCTTTCTGCTCTGTCACAAGGTCATCCAGTTAGTTTCCGTTGCGCCATTCAGAGAGAGATGCGTGAGATCCACTGTTCTGTTATGCCTGGCATTGAGCAGAACAAGCAGCAGTGCTCCTGCAACTACACAGCTTGCATGCACCAGCCAGGACCACAGACGTTTCTCCCAGGTTGGAGCTCTTCATACCAAGTCAGGATCCAGAGGAGTTCTTATTTACAAGATGCACATTTCACACTGGTTATCATGGCCTGAAGGGGAATGGGGTCACCGGTTTTCTATCTGGGCATTGGTCTCCACAGAGGCCATGGGATTAAAAGACTGAAGAGATGGTTTGTTCTCTGTAAGTGGGGCCACTTTGCATCACCTTTTTGAAGGTTAGCAGCTTTGGAGGTGACAGTGCTTCTGCTGCTTCTTCCTCAAGAACATGAACACATCCAGTACAAATACCTGGTACTCTATTCAGAAACAACTTCACAATTTAAGAAAAGAGGAGTCAAGAACATAAAATAAACAAGGACAATAGTAATGCTACAAACTGGACAGTTTAAGTCATACCTTTTCTACATTCACATGGTAGAATAAAATTTTTTTCACTCCATCTTATGCTATATTTAAGACTCAATGTCTTGTGCCAGACAGCAAGGCAGCACCCCCATTCCAACACACAGAAAGAGTACAGCAGGGATGCAAGTAAATTCTGCCAGCCACTAATGAGCTGATGTTCTTCAGATGGAGAAACAAGTTCCAGGTGTTGTGGTCTAGCTCTGGACCAACTACCATAGTGCTAAAACACCTCAGGGCATAAAATATTGTATATTAGTAATAGGCTTTAGTGTTTTCTGTTTTCCTTTGGTCTCATGCCTTCAACCACCCAAGAAGTATATTATTAACATGCCCCATGAGGTCTTCAGCTTATTAAAGTAACATTTATATGGAAAAAACAAGTAAAAAGAGCTTGACAGTATTCTCTCAATGTTACTAAATACAAACTATCTGCAATACAGAGACCAGTCACTTCTATTAAAACTTAAGCTTTCCTAAATCAGTAAAGTTCAGAAGACTTACAACTTGCCTACCCTGTCATTTGCTACAATAGGCAGCACCAGAGGTCATCATCATGCTCTCACCACTGTTACAGCAATAGCTGTTGATCAATAAACAAACCCCTGCACATATCTTCCCACGTCTCCTTTCCATTTTTTATGGGTCTGGTCTAAACTGGAGAACTGATCACTTCATGTCTTGACTACTGCAAAATCTTCCACTCCAGACAGCATTCCTTTTCCAATTGCTCTTTCCCATTCAGGATATCAGCAATAAATTCATCCATCTCTGACTCATTTTACAGTGGACTTTAAAAATTGTATCTTTTCTTCTTTTTATTTGCACTTTAATCATTCTGGAAGACTTGGCATAATTTCACCTTACTGCTCCTATAGAGTTGACTACGTTTTGTTCTGCTAATAACTTCATAAACTGTTCCCCTTGACTTCGCTTCCTTTCCCACACTCTCCTGCCAACAAGAAAATCACCAGTCAAAAAAATCACTAATGAATCTTAACCTTCACTGAACTTCCAACAACATTGTCTTCCACAGCTACTGGCAAGCAAGGAGAGAAAAAAAAAAAACCCACAAGCTGATCATCACTGACAGGCTTATATACTATACTTGGCCCATGTATTTTAAAACATTGAATTTTCCTTCCCTCCCTCCACCACTCTTCCCCCAATCAATCCAAGATGCTTTTCTCCACTTGTTTCACACATTCATCATGTATTGGATTTTAGGAAAAACAGGCTAATAGCATTAATGCACTACACACAGACTGAAAAATCCATGTGAAAAGCTGAATAAGCATTTTGGCTCCGTGCTGCTGGGTTTCAACTGTTATTTGCTCTTGAATAGGCAGTGTGAACCTAGCTTATATGTACTTATTCCAGCTGCTGGTTTTGCACACTTACAAACTTCTAGCTTAGTCTAAAGCCATCACTTGGTGTACATATAAACACAGAGACTAAAACATAGAATTCATTTTCAGAATCTGAAGTCAACAGTCATTTAATAACAAAAATTCTTCTCTTAACAATGCTTTCAAAAACACCTATTCACAACAAGGCTGCTTTAATCTTTCGCAGCCTCTTTTTAAAATCCTAGATCAGTATTCAGTGAATTATGATTCAGCATTTAAAAAGAGTACGGTGGCAAAAAAAAAGTTTACTAGTGTAACAGAATACAGAGGTAGGGGTAAAACAAAAGAACATCAGGAAGAATACAGCAAGAAATACTAGGTAACTCCTAGTGATTAAAGGTTGCTGCAAGGTGCTAAACCTATACATAGCAGAAGCAATTAGCACAAGTCAAAGTATAATGAAGTGTTTTCTAAGAAGTTCGTGTTATATGTCAGTTTGATAGCGATGGAGAAAAAGAGCTTTAGAGAAAATGCAGAATAGGCCCAACAGCATATTACAAGCCCCACTCAGCTTATTATCACCTCATAACTAGTTTGTGCTGGAAGCACTATTATTTTTTTATTCCAGCAAAATCAAAAAAAAAAAAAATCACATTCCAGTCATCAACCCTTCTGCTGAAGTGACCTAGATACTGGGAGAAAACAAATCTGTCAATTTTTAAGGATGCAAGCCACTGTCTTAAATAAAAATAAAAAAAGCTGTAGCCATTTTCTTTTTCCCCACCTTGGCTGCTGTGTATAAACAGCTCTCAGGACACACAATTACAGGTATTTGGGAGTTCTGTGCAAAGATTTAGGAACAGCATAGGAACTGTGGAAGCAACCTCACCAAACTTAACAAATTACTCACTCTGTATATAAACAATAACTACTTTTGTTTACAATCCAAAGACAAATACACTTTGTTATATTACTATTACAGCTAGAGTTTCTTGCTACTGACTTGCTTATTCAGAACACCTACTATGCAGACACATGTTTATCCTGAAATGTGTTATTTTGTATACTGAAAATAGTAATTATTCCAATTGCTTTTAAATTAGATTTTATATTGCAAAACTCCTCACATCACAATGAGCATCAACTATCAATAACTAACAGATACCCTTCACCTATCAGAGTTTCAATACTATTTATGTAACTACCTCTCTACATACTGGAGAGAGTAACCACTGGCTGTGGTTATAGCCTGTATAAATGCTTTAGTCTTAAGAGATAACTGTTAAGTAACTATAACGTTATCACCCTGACTTACACATGCCATAAGCTTAATCTTCCAGCAAATTTGGGATAGTACTGCTCTGAAAACAAGGTCCCTAGATGAAAACTGCACATTTGATCTAAACCTGTCACTTGTTTACTACTTATGTGAACTCTGGAAGTATTCTTGAGCACACTAGCAAAAAATAAATAAAGCCACTAATGACTGAAAATCTGCATGTTTTCCCTAGCACCTACGCAATAAAGCACAGCAGAAATTTAATAAGCAGTGCAATTCACCATAACATAGGCTTACAAAATATACTCCACTTCACTCTAGCCCATCCAATGAACAGGACAGCTTTAAAACATACCCTAGACATAGCCAACCACAAATAAGTTTATTTTCAAGTTGATTATTTCCATAGCACATCAAGTGCATGGAGTAAAGCATTTGCAATGACATGGACAGCCAGGTTTGGCAGTAAGATCACAAGTACTTTCTTCCAGCTTTAAAGAGATCTGGTATGCTGTTTTATCTGTCTGTAGGAGAGGATAGCAGACACATCATGCTTTAGCTACCTTCCTACTTCACTAATAGTATAAATGAACATCAAACAAGGTATTTTCTTGACTCTCATGATTAGTAAAATTAGCAATTACAACAGAAAGAGGAAACAGAAAATTACTGGAAAAAGATAGGAAAACTTCAGATAGAGAATTCCTAAACAATTCCCATACAGCCCTCTGGTACCCCCCAAAATATATACCATTGGTCATTTAAAGCTCTGACTAACAGAGTAAGAAACAGCATTATGTGGGAACAAAGAGATCTCCCTGCTCATCAGGATTAGAACCACAGCTGTGAAAACAAGCACCTCCCTAACCTAGCTTAGCTCTCCTCACCACCTCCTCTGCCTCCTCCCTTTTACCACCTTCCAGGAGCTGCAAGGAAGTTCTCTGCCATAGCAGCTACCAACAAACTATCAGCCTTGACTATGTATGTCTCTGTGGAGCAGCTGCATTAGAGAAGTTGTCTTCGGCTTTACCCTTGCCACCCCGCTCCTGTTGAAGAAAAACTTCAACGAGCTGATTCAGCTGCTACCATAAACCCTGACACAGAGATGAGCAACAGGGAGTACAGCACAGCTACTGCTAGAATTAGTTGATCCTTAAGGTCCCTTTCAACCCAAACCAATCTCTGACTCTATAACTCTACTGTCAGAGAAGCAACTAAGGAGGGTGTGAGATGTGACAGAGAAAAGCTCCAAGTCTAGAGAAGAAAAGGACGTCAACCATGAGAAAGAAAGATTAATTTCTGCCTCCAAACCCCCAGAACAAGGCCAATCCAACTAGAGAAGAGAGGACAAAAACAAGCAGAAAAAAAACCCACAAAACTATCAAGTTACCAAAACAACAGTTGTAAAATAACAAATAATAAAATGACTTACCTGTTACCCCACATGTACCCTCTCCACCACCTGCTGCTGAAATGGCCGAGAGCTGGGCCTACGAGGGATCAATTGAGCCCACCTGCAGGCCCTTTATACTTCCCCTCATCTTTAACCCCAGCAATGGCGCTCTGGCCCTGGACAAACAGGTGCTCAGGATGGGCCAGCATAAATACGTGGTTTTTCTTTGTTTTTGTTTGTTTGTTTGTTCTTTTTTAAAAATATGGCAGCTTTATCAAGGCACCAAAATTTAATTTTTGGCTCTGTAGTACAAGTGAAGTAGATTTGCTGCTGGAGGGTGGCTTCAGCTATGTGCACTGAACAGGTTTGGTGATGTACAGGCAATGCTCTGGCTGTATTTTACTTGAGCAGAAGTCCCTTTAAAGTGGTGAAGTTATTGGGAGTTTAAGAAGAAAAGGCCAAAGCCACAACAAGGCACAGAGACTGAAATGGCTCTCAGATTTTTACATGTGTTTTCTTTAAAGGGTTAAGGAATTAGGTGTGCTTACAGAACTATGTGAAACAACTTGGTCAAACCTCAGCCACAAAGCTGATGTAGCTGCCCTTTCGTATTGCCAACCAGCCAGTACCTATATCTAAACCAGACAAACTGAGGGAGCTGCCATGAGAACAGTAGGTACGAGTTAGTTTTCATCCCTGTAGGGCCAGGAAAGTAAAACACTGCCCTAAGGTGACAGGGCTGAGACCTGAAAATGTAAGTGCTGGCTCAGATGGGGATGCAGGGCATGGGAGTGCTGACAACCACACTCAATCCTGCAGCCTCGCTGGGGGTCCCCACAACAGCTAGATGTAGTCCAGCCTCCAGCAGCACCTCCTGCAATGCTGCTGTGGTAGATGTCGGGTCCCCAGCACCAGCTGCTTTGCTCCACAGCTCCACTCCAGCCAGAAGGCAGGGCCTTCTGGTGCTGGCATGGTCACTGAGGCTGGGCCCCCTGCGGGCTCCCTGCAGTGTGCCTTCACTGGTCACAGCTCTGGGAGCAGCTGGCTCTGCACCAGCCTTATTAGCTCTGTGGTGCATTAGAGATACTGCATAGGCTCAAAATCTGGATCTCCCTGAAGACTGTACAGCTGCATTCACACAGCACAGCATCTGATCTAATAAAGACCTGAGCTGACTCTGCAGTATTACTTCTTCCCCTCCCAGTCTTGGATGGCAAATGAAAAAGGGATCTTATTGTTCCGAGACTGGATTCCACAGTTTTCTACATAAAATTCTTCAAAGGCAGCTGAGCATTTCATTCATCTTCCACCAAAAAAGATAAATCTTAATCCTTCCTTCTGAGTCCCTTCTTAACTTTCCAGCAGTACAGTTCTACCTCTTCCCTCACACTAATGAAACTTGTCAGCCCATTTAACTCACTAGCTCAGCAGAAAATGTTCAAATTTCAGCTAGATTTATTTTCTGCTAAATTAGTAAAATAAATTGACTGAGTGTAAACAGTTGAGTCTGTGCCACTCTTACTTTTAGGAGAAGCAAGCTAACAGATGGTCTCACCTCTCTATCCAAACTGCTTATTTCTCTGGCATATTTTTTGTGGGCTTGGTGGGGAAGAGTTCATACCTCAGTGACACAGAGAGTGCTAGATGCTGGAACCAGGGCTTGGAGAGAGAAGCCTGCCTGACACCGCTTTCCTTGCAGTTCTATAACACCTGTATATACTGATCAACAGACGTGCTTGTTCTGCCCCATCATCCATGTTGCTTATACCTCCAATTGATCAGCATCATCAGAGCACGTATTTGTCAGTCCTCTGTGTCCTTTTATTTTCATATTCTGCTTGGATTAGGTTTATCATTCTTGTGGGTTTTGTGAAATACTTGTCCATCCCCCACAAACATATACCAACAGATGTATCTGTTCAACTCAGACCATATTTTTGGCAAACTAGAGGATGCCATCTCATTCCCTTTATAAAATAGGTCAAGTTTACCTAGCACGCTGTTCTTCCATCCTCTTTTATTCTCATTCAATAGCCATAGGCCTTATGCATTGTATGAATTCAAAAGACAGAACAGTTATATTTCCTTGTGAACTTTTCTATGATACTTGTCACCAGAGTACCTGGAAGCTTCACAAAACCAAGCTACTTCATGCTCACAAAATCCCTCTAATGGGAGAGGTTTTAATCCCGCTTTAAGGAAGATAAACAAAAGCACAAAAAGATTAAAAATAAAAGTCTAATGGATTTTGTGTGTCTGATCTAAGACTTGACTATTTGAGAACACATGGCTTTCTATACCATGTTTTCTATTCAAAGCACAGCTGCTGTTGATTTCAGTTTCAGCTGTGAGCATTCAGCAAGCCATTCCCAGGGTGTCAAGTCAGGCCCAAGGAAAACAAGGAAACAACTATTAATGTGACAAAGTTTGGTTTAAGTAAATTGGCCAACATCATACAGAAGCTCTGTGGTAGAGGCACAAGCAAGAACCATTCTAAACTCCATAGACTAAATTATGGTTTTAAAAGGTTTTAAAAGGTTTTAAAAACCTTCTTTTCCTCACTGGCTGAATGATTTCAAACACAGAGGAGCAAAGGGAGGCAGAAATGTTCTGCCCTTTATTGCTTTCACTCCTCTGTCAGGAATCCTTCCTGGCATTGGGGGGGGGGTTTAACAGATGAGCATTATAATTACAGACTATATTAGAAAGCACTCATACAATAGGTTCAGTTAAATATTTATTCTAGTGTTACCTACCTTAGCCAACTCAGGCAGTTGTTTGACTAACAGTGACCTGGAGAATGTGTTTTTTTTTTTTTTTTTTTTTTTTTCTTAACAATACATGTAATTTTACGTGTTAAATCCTATGGTGGGTAGATTCATATCTCTGATTTAACTTAAAATAAAAGGCCTATATTATGTACAACGGAAGTGGCAAAATGACAGTTTAACTCAGGTACATGCATAGAATGCACAAGCCAAAGCTGAAGAGCAGACCCAGGTACTGTCTGGCCATGAAGTAAGGCTCAATGCTAATGCTGCGATACAGGCAGATGACTGACCTACAGTATAAGTGGTTTTTCTTTAGTAATCTTTGGAACACAAATACACAATAAATCTGAATACATTTTCATAGGATGAATATTAAGCAATAAATGTATAGAATTACTGGCTGCCAGCAGAAAGAGAGCAATTTATCACTTTTCTAATGCAAGGTAAATTAATACATAGCTGGGAATCTCAATGCATTGAGAATTATAAAGCTGTGCAGAGTTTGTGCTTCTACTTAAAGCTATCACTTATGAATGTATTTCCCATACAAAAAAACAACAACAAACAAAAAAAAAGGTAATTATCAGCTTTTGATTAAAACAAAATCTGGATTTTACATGTTTCCTGGAAACTTCTATCCAAAAAATGGTTTATTTTTTGGTTTAATTATTTATTATTCTCTGTATAAATTATTCTTCTGGTTAAAAACAATAGTTATTTTATTATACCTAGATATAAAAGAATAGAAAAGAACCACAATCAGTTATACATGTCAATTTATACAGTACAGGAATACTTGAAAAGTAAAAAAAAAAAAAAAAAAAAAAAAAAAAAAAAAAAAAAGGCTGTGAAAACATTAAATGAGAACATGAAACATGACAGCCCAGCCACGATGTCTGTACATCTGCCTCTTCATGATGAAAGTGATCTAAAAAAAGGGGAGGGAGGATACAGTGAGACAAGGCAGTGCTGCAGCATGGTCTCTTGCATGGATATTTCACTGGGAGCTGAGGGCATGCACAATGAGCGACTGGCTCCCCAGCACGCTTGTGGGCATGCCACTGGTGTCAGCAGCAAGGCACTGTACAAGCAATATAGCTTTATTTCTCCAAAGGACTGAGTTCACTTTAACAAAAAACAACAAATGCCTTTATCCTTCTGACAGTCAGCAAAATATCTGCAAGCTGTAATCCCTGTTGAGTCTTTCTGCATTATGACTTTAAGATAAAGCCTTACTTACCTGTCCATAGGCACAGCTACAGATTTAATCCACTCAGACGTTATTTTGTGACTCAGTTATTCCCAAGTTTTGGCATCTTGATAAATGCCATCTTGACCTGGACAGAACTATCATTTTGACGACTGTCACATCGCCTGCGTTTTTGTATGCCTCTGCTTTCCCACAAGTCTAAGGTGTTTGCTTCAAATTCAGTTCCTTTCCTAAGCCAACCCCACCACACCACCACCTTTGCTTTTCCATTTCCATATAGTCCTAAAGTGCAAAGCCATAATACCAGTAACAAATTCCATGATAGATTTCTTAATAACACTCATTTTTTAGCAAAGCTCCTCATGAGCATCTGAAAAAAAACTTTCTTTGCAATTTCAAAAATAAAAATAAATCTTCTTAAAAGTTTATTTTATTTATTCTAGGTATTCTGCAGCTCATAATGCAGAAGTATCAAGGTACCAACAGCCCATCACACTGATAAGTAATAGAGCTGAGGGTGGACATTTTTTCATTAGACCAGCTCACAGAGCTGGAAAATTAAACATTAGTCCTTCTTCATAAACATAAGCAAAGAGTTTTAAAGATATGTACAAGTTGAGAATAAATGCTTTCTAAAATCAGAGTTCAATATCTGAGAGAAAATGGAGCCCATAGTTTGAAGTGAAAAAGGGTGCTGGAGAGAGAAGTGATACAGTGGTTCTCTCCAATGGAAAAGAGAAAGATGGATAAATTACCATATATAGGACAAGAGGGAATAACTGGTGGCATGGAATGAAAATAAAACATAAAAACTATGTAACTTTTGAGTTCATGTTTTGAGGAAAGTTTTAAACTCTACTTACAAGATTTATCTACAGCAGACATTTTTAGGGCTCCCTGAGAGGACAGAGATGGAGGAATCACCTTAAGACATTTTTCTCCTGCTGAGAAATGAGTGTTCATCTCTTTTATTGATTGTCTCCTTTAATGATTGTGAGTTTATTCTGGAACGATATGGCTACTTAAATTAACCTCCACTGTTTTCATGAGGGCATTTTGTACCAGGATGAAATGCATTTAATTCTGGGAAGTTCATGTGTATCATCAATAGGTTTTAATGGTTCTGCCTGGAAGACACTTAGGTGTCATTTGTGGGAGGTGTTTATTGCTTTTTGATTACATTATGCTCTGTAGTCCAAGACTGTTCTGCAGTATAGGTCACAATTATTTTATTAATTTTGAATGCAATGTTATTAGAATCTAGGCTGAATGTTATTAGAATCTAGTATGTGATGAGAGGAGCAGATTATCAGTGGGATTTTTCAAGTTTAAGTTGGCATGTATTGAGTGTTGCAGCTGAATTTCCTAGAGCACTTTTTTTTTTCTGTTTGTATGGCATCTTCAAAACCAGGTTTTCATCCATGACAAGAACTCTGTGGTAGTATAACCACTGAACAAGTAAGCAACAGTAACACTTGTTTGTGACTATGGTTCATTTATTAGTCATGTCTCTCGAAACCAGTTACAGTCAACTATTTAATGCTAGATACTGATATCCTCTCCCCATTTTATGTAACTTAATATGCATAATGGAGTTCTGGACTGTCTTGTATTTGAAACACAGGGGTATTGCTACCTAAAAATAAAGAACATCATATAGGGATTTTTTGTTTTGTTTTTTACAAAAGACTGGGGGAGAAGCCCAGAAGCATGTACGCTTGGACAACATGCCCAGTATAGATAAGGATATAGAAATTATCTCTCAGACACCATGGCAGAATGCCATGAAGTCTTACCATAGGTAAGGATAACCAGGATGACATCGGTGGAACTTGGTGGTACACACAGTCAGTGGAACACCATGAAACCTGCAAACGCAGCAGTAATGGTGAGAAAACAGCGCACAAAGCTACAGAAAGCCTAGAAGTGAGTCAGTCACAAGCTGACTACATCAATGAGTAACAGAAATCTTCTGAGATAAAATCTCAGGGCTAAATGAGAAAAAAAAATGTAGAAAAATGAGTTTATATTACAGTTGGGTACTAGGAGGCCTCTTGCAGGTACAAAGCACTGTGAATAGTCATTTTATTTCTCAAAATGGTGACACTGGAAGAGATCAGAGAATCTCTGAAAGGCAAATTGAAAAACACTTCAATATATCCTCATTTAAAAATGGATATAATAGTGCAACAGAGATTTTTAGGCACAATTACTGATGCTTCATGGAGAACCTGGCTAGCAAACCCCTCAGAAGAAAGCGTCACTTGACTACACTGTGAGTAGCACATAGGGCCTGTTTCAAAAAGTCATGATCAAAATCTGTTCCGTAGCAGCAACTGTAATGCTATAATGTACAAAAACACAATGTCCTTGCAGCAGGAATTGGAGGAAAAAAAAAAAAAAAGTGTCATAGATAGATCAACTTCAGAAAGTTACTACATAGACAGCTTCTTAAAAAGAAGCTAAATAAGACATCTAAGAGTTAAATCTTTTTAAGCAAGTTGGAGACAACTAAAAGATACCTCTTTATAGGCACAGAAAAAACACATCATCTTTCAAAAAAGGCTATGGAAGGGCAAAAAGCCACTAAAGAGCTGGATAAAGAAATTTTTAGTAGCAGGAGGGCATCAATGAAAAATCAAAAGCTACGTCCAAATGAGGAATGTAGAAAAGACTATACACCATGGCAGTTCAAATGTGAAACCATGAAAAGTCAGCACCAAGAAAAAAATTGAGGAGAAAAGTTTGCACAAGCTCAAAACCAAAAATGAACTGTTATTTTTTTCTTCAACATAGCAGGAACAGAAAGCTTGTCAAGTGCCTGTGAAGCTAGTACATGACCTGGGTATGCTAGACATATGGAGAAGCTAAGACCATAATTAAAAGCTAAATATATTTTTCACTTCTTCAGTCACTGTGAAAGAGACACCAAAACTCTATGCAGGGAAGTCACCAGATGTGTCTCAAACTGAAACATGGAGAAGTTATTGTGGAACAAATAGGTAAAAGTTACAAAATCCCTACATATGAGACAGGATATTTTAAAAATGTCAATCATACTAGTGCAACTGGGAATAAAAGTGGGAATAAAAATGACTGACTGTCCTCCACCTTTTCCTAAATGCTAACTGCTTACTGGCTTTCATAAGAATGCAGGAGTATTTGACTTCTCAGATATTTAATGATTTTTTTTAGAGTCTGCATTTCAGAGGGCACTATTTCAAATTCTAGTAGAATCTGTAACATAACATGAGACTGCCAAAATTTTGCCTTTTAATCTCCCATAGTTTCTGCATCCTGAAGGTGTATGCAGACACAGAGAAGATAGTGAAGGGACTAAGGTTATCTGTGTTTTCCTACCTGAAAACAGTTATTTGTTTGTTTTTAGCAGTAAGCTTTAAAATATTTTCAATAGTAATGCAAAGAGTTAACCAGGCTCAATAACGCAGCATAATTTAATAAACAACCCTCTTGTAAGCTAGACTTCCCTGTAAAACTTTACAGTTTCTCTGAAACACAGATAGAGGGTTATGTATTTCTTGCATAGTGCATGAGAGACATTTTTTGTAAACTGAAAAGAGATAGGAATTCATAGATTCCACATCCTAGGGCAACTTGTGAAAATACTAAAGTTTCTACCTTTCAAAAATGTTCTTTCAAAAAATTGTTCTTTCAAAAAATGTTCTCTACCTTTCAGAAATATATTCCAGATGTATTTTTCTAAGATGTAGAAATAGCTGAACATTACCCACAGGGCCTTTTGGAAACTCAGAAAGAGAACAGAGAATTATCCCAAGAATCCTCCAACAAATTTTATGCCAGAATTTTGAGAGAGAGATCCCAGAAATGCCTTTGGGCACATCACCGATGTTATTTCCAGGCTAATTAAAGATGTATGCTTTCTTCCAGTGGGATGACTGATGTGGAAGGTTTAACCAGGTCTTGCCAGGAAAATGAAAATGTGTCTATTTCAATGCATCATCTCCTTTTGGCAATACGCACAGTAAATTGTACTTAGTCACCATCCAAATTTTCACAAAAGCAACAGGTATGCATAAGACCATGTAAGTTTTGAACCTCCAAAATGTTGTCCTATACTGTGTGAGATTCCACTCCATCAGTCTTTTCCTTGGCAACTCTTTCTCTGAAAGTATAAGAACTAGTGTTCCTCTCTCTTTTTGCCTCCTTTGCCTGCTTTTCTGAAGTGACCAAAATGTCAAAAATTCCATAATGTTAGGTGTGTTGACAAATCTGAGTGCAAGGCAAGAATAGGCATGCGTGTTACACGGGCAGAAGATGTAGCTCCACTGTGAAAGATGAGAACTGAATCCTTCTCTTATACTGGGTCATGGCCCCTTGAGGTTTTATAGCTCGTGGATGCAGAGGAGAGGTGAATCACAGAAATTTTGGTTGGAAGGAACCTCTGGAAGTCTTTGTTTCAACCTGTGGCTTGAATAATGTTGGGCTGTTGCCAACACAGGATCAGGGCAGCCGCAGCTTTGTCTAGCCATGTCATGAAAACCTCCAAGGATGGAGCTTCCACAGCCTCTCTGTGTTAACCTGCTCCTGCGCTACTCTACCCTCCTTGTGAAGATGCTGAAGGTTTATTTTTGGGTTTTGGCTGTGTTTGTCGTTGTTGGTTTTGTTTTTATCTGGATGGGAGTGGAAAGTAGGAAAATAACAAGATATCATAAAAATATAGGTGCGCTATATATGCTGCATATACTAATGGCAATTCCGCAGTCTCCCTCTGACTTCAGGGGAACTAAGAAATAGCAGTGGGAACTTACAACTGGCAAGAGTTTATGAATTACTGGTGCCGTAACAGAATAGTGAAAAGCAACTCGGTAGCTAATAGAGGGAGGAAGGACTGAAATCTCCCTTATACCGTTCTTGTAAAGTTGTCTGTGTAAAAGCAGAATAAGTTAAAATTCACTATAATTTCAAATACCTTTTCCTCTTCTCTTCTTTTCCTTTTTAGATTTGAAACCAATCTGACAAGCAAGTCTCCCCAGACACTGCTCCCTGAGCCTGGGACACCAGACGCATCAGCCTGAATCATGCTGCCTCCAGCCCTCCGAGTATTTCCTGCTTCTGAGAGAGAGCAGCTACGTTCTGACAGCTTCAATGGGAGGTGTCAGCCGGTTTCCAGAGCTTTCAAAAGACATTCTGTCATTCCATGAATGATATCATTGTATGGAACCTCTGAGATAATGAGAGCATGAACATCATCCCACAACACCGTTTGGCTCAAAGACAGGGAAACATATGGACATTCCCTCTACACAGATTTTGCAGGGGAACGTAGGGAAAATCCTACTGTCTGCAAAAGACATTTCTTAGCTTCATTTGCAACAGCCTGAATGCTTTTAACAGTGGACAAGATGGAATTGGTTGGCAACAGATTGCACATCTCAACACAGAGTTTCGCTCTGTTTAAGCTTTTGCATAGAAGCGTGAAGGAGGTGAAGTCACCACAGGATGTGAAACACACTAAAGCTTACTAAGGGCATTACACTGAAATAGTTGCAATGAAACCATCTCACATTCATTGAAAGGCTGATTTTTCCCCTTCTTGCCATATTGAATGAGACTATCTGATCACTTGAGTCTGGATTTTAGCCTGTTCAGATAGAATGACTCACCTATAGACTACCACTCTACAGCAGAGCATGATAATTATTTGGATGAAATTGGTCTGCAACAAAAAAACTAAGCTCACAAGTCCTACACTGAAGATTAACCTGCCCATTTAGAATCCTAAATGTCATGAACAATTCTTTATTCTCGAACTTTTATTTTGCAAAATACCAGTTAGGACCTAGCAGAAATTCGGCCAAATTCTGACACTGAGTTTCAACCACCACTTTGTCTCACTTTTCAGAATAGCTTTTCTGAGTTGTTCTATGAAACAGGTTTTATATTTACACACTTATCAAAAGGTTTTATTCAGTAGCTACTACTTTATTTGGTTCAGCCACTGCCTTCAGGCCCAATCACAGCTCTTCATAAAAACTACACAGGGAAAACAATAAAACCCAAACCTCACTGTTTTCTTTCAAGGAAGGATATCTAGCCCTCTGAAGGAAAGAAGTGAAGGTAATACAAAAGACTAAAACATTTTATACTTTACCACAGGATTGCTCTACATATGGTATATATTAAAATTCTCAGAGTTTGCATATCATATGTTATATGAGAGCAATAAATTTCCTTAATTGGCTGAAGTGTGAATTTTGAGAGAATGGATATTTTTTTTTGTAGGTGTTTAAATGTAATATAGAAATTATTTTTCATGTTAAAAGGCCACATGCTCTAAGGCAAATTCCTTAAATAAAGAGATAATAACATAACTTTCTAGCATCCAGCATTTCTAGTCTGAGCAGGGAGAGTTCAGCAGGTTTTAAAATAAAGTATTTTGAATAGTATATGTGAAAATGTGTGGAGAAATCATTTCCCTACTACTTGCATTGCTCATTCAACAGGGAAATATTTTAATGTATATGAAACACAGGCTGTAGCCCACCTAGCTGCCTACACTAACATGATGGAGAGCCAGCAAATGCAACCTCTGTGATACTGCATTGCAGCACTTTATTTAACTCCTCTAATCAAAATATTCTGCTCAGGGTTTTAGATGCGCTTGGCTCTCTGAAGGATCTGGACACATTCCAGTGTAAACTTTTTTTTTTTTTTCTTTATAACATAACAGGAAGGAGGAGTAAACAGACAAAATAGAGAATAACTTTCCTGGTGTGAATTTGCAAAGTATTTCTTAAGTATTAGGCCCCGTCCAGCACAGTACGGAATTAAGGCTCAACTCTGTTGATCCATCAGATGTCCAATTCCCAATGATATTCTGTTTATTTACACAGACAAAACACATTTTTTCCCTTGGTGACATAGGCACGGAAGGCCTGTGGAGGTACACAGTATACCTCTGTAGCAGTCTTCCTTCTTTGTAAAATTATCTCAGCCTGAAGCAGCTGAATTTTGAGTGTAGTTTCAAGGAGTGAAAAACAGATTTTTTCTTTCTTAAGCACAGATATCTGTCTTGATAACATCATCTATGCAGAACTACCCTGAGTCTCAGCTTTTGTATTTATACCTCAAGGGAAGGAGAGATTTCAGAGCTGATAAAAGTTGTTACAGGCTAGAGAGCCGTAACATACAGCCAGACCCTCCAGGGAGTGGGAATTGCCTTCGTCTCAGTTATAAGACCTTTTGTGTCTGCTTCCCTTGTACAGCCCCCTTCAAAGCTCTTTGCAATTAACTTGCCAGGGCTCAGCTAACAGAATGAAATAGCATCCAGGTACTTACCACAGAACTAATCCTCAACAGAGCAGTGGAATAGATAAGGATGATAATTAACAGTCACAGCAATTAAAGCAATTTCATGTTGTGATATTCATTCTCAGCAGAAAGGAAAAATCGCATACATTTCTCCTGACTGACTGCCAAGATAGCTAACATGACTGAAAGATTTAATACAGAAACTTGCAACACAGAAAATCTGCCTCCTCTGTTCTCTAAAGATGAAAACTGAGTGACACAGGCATCTAATCTGTGTTTTCTTCTGCTTTACTGCTTTGGCCTATATTGAGTTGAAAATATCATAAGACACAGCATGCTAACCGATTTTATTTTTATTCTCCAATATGATTATGTTCACAACTTGTATTTAACTACATGTTAAAACACAGGCAAAAGCTTGAGACTGTGTTCTTTGCTACATCTGGCAGTGAAATGTAAGAAGAAAGCCAAGTGAACTGAAAGAAAAACTGCCAAACTGAAAATGCTTTCCCCATAAACATTCCACAAAGTGTTGGTCACTTGCTACAGTTCTTGGAGGAAATCCCAGTAGATTTCTGTCACCCAGAGCTGTGAGAAGTCAGGGCATTGCACAGTGGAACTGGGAAAGGCACCTTTGTGGGGATTGGAATTACACAGCTAATCGAAAATGAGATATAGATACTCTTACCATCAATATCTATGCTGTATCTTTTGCTCTTATCAGGCAAAAAAGACAACAAATAAAAGAAAGATAAACTAATAAGTTTATTTCTCTGAAGAGAAATAAAGTTTCTTTCTCTGAAGAGCCACAGTGGGAAAGAAAGCCAAGCTAGCAAATAAATCTTTCCTGTTTTCTTCTCTAAAGAGTATAATGCTGTCATTTAAAATTGTAAATTGTGTGTTTAAACTTGAAATAATTCAGAAACTCTAATAATTGATAATATAGATATGCAATCATATAAATTCAATTAAAAAGAAATGTTCCACATTGTAATCCATAGATGCACTCATATTGAAGAATATAAATGTTTTGTAGAACTTGACTGAAATAAAAGACTTTATTTGAGGACTTTAACACACACTGATTGATCTTATACTTCAGAAAATCATATATATTCTCATGCATATGAGGACTCTTACTCGTGTCAATAGCCTCTTTTAACATGCTTTTAAATGGGTTAAATTATTCACAAATCTATGAATCTGCAGCATCAGTCATTCATTCCCTACAACTTATCTTGTTAGGTATATAACAGGTTAATGACACTTTTTGCCTTACATATCCCCATTTCCCCACTCTTAATTTTGTTTAGAACAGCATATGACTGACATGTCTTAATGTATACCTAGCACAAAATGAACCCAAATTTGTTTAGCATGTGTCATTCTAACGGTAGCAAACACAATAAATATTCATAATTTTCAGGAAAACTTTCCATTTGAATAATCCATCTTCATAAAACACTCTAAATCAGAAGGGCTTTTTCTTTCCATTCCTTGTTCAAAGTGTTCGCATAATCAGCAAACATACAAAATGGAAGTGGGAGTGGACAAAATGGACCTTTTCCACTTCCTTGAAGCTCCAACATGGGGAAGAGGAAAAGTTGGGTTCTGTTTTGTACACAGCAGAGAAGTAAGGGAAGAAGGAAAATGCAAGAGACAGTCCTCAGCTGACTCTTAAATGCCAGCATTATTTAAGTAGGATTTCACCTACTGTCTTGGTGAAGATCTGAAATACACATTGCTATGTACAGTATATAACAAAGAACTTAAAGGTTTTGCATATGAGCAATAGGGAACTTAAACATAGTCACTTAATTTCTGATGTGTCAGGAGTGAAACAAATCATGTGTTCAGATGAAATTCATGTTTGGATAACCTGGTCACCCTTGGCAGAAATTTTCCTGTTTGGCAAATGTATAATTTCAGTGTCTACATACAGGCTAGAGGCTCAGCCAGGAGCAGAGAACAGAAACAAATACCGCTCAGTACTCACCAGCGTTCAATGTGGCCAATGAATAAAGAGGCTGGTGCATCTCTTAACTGCATGTACTATGATTGAATTAGAGATCAGGCAAGGTAACCTTTTTAAAATAAACTATAGAATCATAGACTGGTTTGGGTTGGAAGGGACCTTAAAGACAATCTAATTCCAACCCCCTGCCCTGTGCAGGGACACCTCCCACCAGACCATGTTGCTCAAAGCCCCATCCAGTCTGGCGTTGAACACTGCCAGGGATGGGGCACCCACAACTTCTCTAGGTTGCCTGTTCCAGTGCCTCACCACCCTCTGAGTAAAGAATTTCTTTCTTGTATCTAATCTAGATCTACCCTTAGTTTAAAGCCATTCACCCCTCTGCTATCACTACGCACCCTGACAAAGAGTCCCTCGCCAGCTTTCCTGTAGACCCCCTTTAGGTACTGGAAGGTCTCCCAAGAGCCTTCTCTTTTCCAGGCTGAACAACCCCAACTCCCTTGACCTAACTATGAAGTTACAGGTCCAGGATAGGACAATCACATCAAAACATGTTGCTCAGAATGGGTGAGTCATGGAGACAGGGAGGGCAGGGGGATTGGTGTAATAAAGGTAGGGATAGGGTGTGGGAAAAAAAGGGGGATGGGGGCAATATATGTGGTAATAGTTTAGTACCGGTGCAAGTGGTTTAGGTGTTAGTGATGTGGGCTGATGTCAGCACTTTTAAAAAATAAAAATAAAAGGCTTTTGGAGAGAGTAACAATTTTCACTCTGCTACAGGCAGTTCCTAGATGCATTTATGAAAGACATGAATTTTAATAACTGTCTTCTTTTCAGTTTCATCTCAACAGTTTAGTGATCCTTCTCCACAAGGTGGCAGAAAGACCACACAGTTGACCAATAATGGTTCTAACCAACCTCTGTCTTGTCACAGTATTACCACATTAAAAGTCCTACCACCCAAGCAAAATAAATCCTGAAACAATTAATTCTGTGCTAATTGGAACAGTGCAATTTATCCATATGATATAACAAAGGTTTAAGGAAGAAGATCACAAACAGGAGATTAAACTGCTTAGTCATCATGACCTACTCAAACATTGTTATGCAAATGAAGGCTTTGCACATATGCTGTCCAGTAATTCCTCTGTTATCTGAACGGAAATGGATATGAAAGCAATTTGGATAAGAAAGAGGATCATATTTTAATATAAACAAAACCAGCCTGGAGGGCAATAACCTCACGTTGGATGAGTTATCAGATACTAAAGCTTCAGAAAAAGAAGCTCAATATAAAATGGCTTTTAAAAACTGTTTCAGCATGGGTAATGAGAGCACGGGGCACATGAGGGAAGGCCCTTAGGCCCCTGCCGCAGAGAGCCGTGCTCTGACCATGCAGCAGGGCAGCACCCGTGGGTCTGTCAGAGAAGAGCAAGGTGCTGGTCATCAGCTCCCGGGGAGCAGGACATGGATTCAGGATTAAGCATGAGGCTTGGGATCAAGGCTCTGTGCAGCCTGGAGCAATTTGTGAGCTCGCCTCCATGCCCAGAAGGCTGAGGTGTCCTCCTGCAAGGAGGGGTGAGGCCTGGGGCTGAGCCCGAAGCCTGCTGCCTGGCTCACTCACCACAGGCTCACTCCTTACGCACAGGTTTTAAGTCACTTCTCTGAACTAGAGGTTACATTTGTTATCCTCACCTACATTTGACTAATCTGGCTATAACCGACTGTAGCAGATTCAGAAGGAAAGCAACTCTTGCCCAAAACCATGCTTTTGATAGCTCTCCCCATCTTATCTCTCTCAGTGTCAATCTGCCTTCTTCCACCCCCCCCCCTTTTTTTTTTTTTTTTTTGTCTTTTACAGCAGACAAAGGAGACGTTTTACATTTACATAAGAATCCCTCTCTGCTTTTGTACTGATCCTCCCAGGTTCATCTGCACCTTCAATCAATAAACAGCAATTTCCCCTTCGAGGATCAGCAGTAGGAGTAATCCTCACACCCTGCAGAAAGGCCTCCAGCCCTTCTACACTGTATGAGTAGCTGGCCTTTTAAGAGGCTTAAAAAAACAACTTATGAAATATCTTTTAGTGGAACCGATTGTTGTAGTTATTTCAGAAAATAAGAAAAAAAAAATGCTAGAAGTAAAAGATAACCAGAAGTCAGGGCAAAAGCCAGTTAAAACAGACAGAATTGTTAAAGCTGTGATGCCAAGTACACAGCGCAGTAATGGCAGTAAACACAGTCATGTGCTGAGGAGGCCTAACATGACCTTGTCTCAATGACAAATATCCTCTTCAACTTGTGAAAATGTCCATGTTTTTGTTGAAAAAGGATTCCAAAGTCTGTTGAAGCCAAAAAATCAAATTACGAAGGCATTTAAAAATCAGCTTAAAGCGATTAAAATTTTTGTGAAGTGTAAAAAATGGGATTTTTAAATCACTTTTGCTTGTCAGGAAGAAAGTACATCATCTGACTGAATGTGTTACCCACATGCACATAGAACAGGTACAAGAA
Source organism: Heteronetta atricapilla (assembly GCA_011075105.1). Taxonomy (NCBI): domain Eukaryota; kingdom Metazoa; phylum Chordata; class Aves; order Anseriformes; family Anatidae; genus Heteronetta; species Heteronetta atricapilla. The sequence continues at coordinate 11,366,037 of CM021735.1, forward strand.
GCTGGGCCATGCAGTTTGACAGCTTCAGTGTCCACCATAGTGAGAACAGACTCACCAAGCACCATCCCTGCCTCCTGTTCTGGCCCTACAGACTGGGTAAATAGGTTTGCAAGAGGCTGGCCTTTTTAGTGCAAGCCCATCAGGCTTTCAGAAGCATCCCAAATTTAATCTCCATCCTGTCTAAGCAGCGTCAGCAAGCTGACCTGGGAAGTAGGATTGCTGTGCCTTTCTCCCACTTCTACAGTCAGGCAAGCCAAATCTAAGCTAAAAAAATAATTCAACTGAAACACATTAGTACGTTTGGGGTACCACAAGCAAACTTTTAAAAAGAATCCTTTACTGGATTTTGGTTTTTCAGTTTAAAGCAGCCAGTGTCTCCAAGGTAATTTAGTGGAGTTTAAGTATAGCTTCTGTTTATAGCGATGGGACTATGCTTCTACAGAGATATTGCCCTACATCTGAGAAAAGCCAGGGCAATTAACAGCATTCTTGTCACAGAAAAAGAAAACACATTTTAAGTGCTTCTATTTCATGTATGAAAAAGATGAATCTTATTCATGACCTAAGCTGGAAAAAAAAAAAAAAAAAAAAAGTGATTCTGTTGCTGAAATTCAGGAAATGAATTTGTCACGCTGATGGTTCACAGGTTCTTCATATGGCCTCAGGTGAGTCATATCTCTGTGCCTGAGCTCCTACCTGGGAAACAGCAGTGACGGTGTATCAGATCTATTTCATCTGTGCCTTTCTCATCTATCTAAGTTGTCTTCTCTTTAGGACGGGAACAAATCCTGAGGCCTTGTTTTTTTCTTCATGGAAGATGGCTAATAAGGCATACATTAATAAAATGCCTGCCCATGCTCACACTAAACTATTTGCTACACCACAAAGGACAGAGGAAATAAAAGCAAGTAGGCCTCACACAGGCAGTTTAATGGAGGGAATTTCTGTCATTCTACTTTTTCTCTGATCCTCAAGAAATTTTGTGTAAGAGCTAAGAGTCAGGCATTTCAGAGTAGGCCCAGTGTTCCCTGTCCATGAAGATACCATCTCTAGAGCTTGCTGGGTCTATTAAGAAGTCTAGCCAAGCAGGATCAGTATTGATTCCCCTTGCCTATCTTGCAAATTCTCCCCTTGATAAGCAACCCCATGCAGTACCAGATGGATGCTTGTTCCAGCTGACAGCTTTTAGGCTTTCACACTTCCAGAACATGGGGCATGCAGGAATGACGGAAAGGAAGCAGTATACTTGCTTAAGTCCTCTCGCAGAGATCTTGCATAGTCTTCTAAAGCTGCCTGGTTTTGGTGCTAAATACTTGAGTTCCTCAATAAGAACAGCTTGTTCCCTCCCCCAGACAAATGCGCTGGAGGGAACCCTGCAAATAGTTCCCAGCTTCCGACAAGGAGGTTTTCACTATACAGGGGATAATCTACTTTGCAAAGCTACTTGTAATAGTTAATGTGAATCAGGGTGGTGCAGAGAAAATTATGAATAAATGGGCTTCAGTAAAATGAAGATAAGTTACTGGAGCAGTACACAAAAGGAAGGCACTTTGCTGCCAAGCTAAAATACCTCAGATCTGACACAGCCATTACTGATTATGTACACACCCCCATTACCACCTTGTCCACTCTTTGCAGATGTGAGCATAGCTTTATGCGCTCTGTATCTCCTACTTAGCAGCTATCACTTAGTGTCATACCCAGATAAATTGTACGCAGTCCTAAAAGCAATGGAGTCAGGAACCTCATTTGCAGGTATTTTTTCTGTGGAATCTTCACAGATGATTTATCCCAAATTAACCTGTTTAACTAAGTGTAACAGGGACAGCATGGCTACATCTTTCTTCTTCTCATAAAGATTTTCTGAAATTAAATCAAGATGTAGTTATTCTTTTTTTTTTTTAAAAAAAAAAAAAAAGTCCCAACCCCATCATAAACTGTGACAAAACTTATCAATTGTCTAAAAATATGAAAGCATTTATAACACTGCCTATTCATTTGCTAGAAATATTGGAAGAAAAGAAGAAGAAATTAAGGCAACCAGGAACCTAGCAAATTCTATAAAATCACACAGACAGGAAGAAAATTTGCTCAGTGTCAAATCTTTAGCTCAGTTAAGCTCTAATTGCATTGTAGTTTAAGATGGAAATGACTTACAGAGCTCATCAAATTTATGTCACTGCAAGGGCTGTCACGGAAGATGTATCTGATAGTAAGCTGAGGATACATTTGTTCTTAGCAAAAAGGCCAAGAAAAAAAAATCTATCTTCTTCCTACATCCATCAGCTGAGGCAAGAACACATAACTGGTTTAGAAGATAAGGCAATAACTAATTCAGTCATGTGGAAAGAGCTGCCATGAAATCCCTCCCACCACCCACAACATTTTTCCACCCACATTGTTTGTGCTGCAGCACAATCCCCACCTAAACTTCAAGAAACTGAAATTCATCTCTTGGCAATCCTAAATGCTTTGTTATTTCAACCCACGATTCTTTGCTTCGTTGGCGGCATAATATGTTAACTACAATGAAATCACTACAGGCCTAATTCAAGACCTTCAGATGTCCACAGCACCAGTCACTTGAAAGGGAATCCATCCTTATTAGAGGAGAGAGGATTTTCAATCAATAACTGTCAGCTGTACATTTTCTTAAACATGCTGTCAATAGGATTTCTCTCCTTCCTTATATCAGTCAAATGCTTTTCATACTCACAAATGTGAGAGCCATTTAGTCACTTTATGCATCTGTTTAGATTTTAGTTTCTCCAGTGAGAATGCCAACAAGGAGGCCAACTTTCACTGTGATTTTTCTGTTATCTGTGTACACATGTAGTAGAAATTGTATTGAGACCACAAACTCATTTCACATTCTGTAGGTCACTGAACAGCTGCTCGTAATGATTTTTGCTCACTAATGACCTAGGTTATATTTGAATCAGTGCCCTAGAGGTGAAAAACTCTGTATTCCATTACTGATCCCCTGAGTCATAAAGTCCCTTGAGATTTTTTTTTTTTTTTTTTTCGAGGTGGCTTTTGCAGTATTATTATTATCTTATAAAAATTAGATGTTCATCAAGCTTCAGTAAAATGCATAATAAACAAGCTGCATATATAACAGACAGAAGCATTTACATTAAGTGACCCTCAAAAAGTGGCAATACAATAGAATCAACACTATATAACAGTCACGGGAGTAGAAAGCAGGAGGCATGCAATCTATGGAAAGGAAATACTCTGTCAGGAGAATGTAATTGTATAACCAAACAAATGAACAAGATATTATTTCTGGCAGTCGAAAAAGCCTTAGTAAATGAATTATAAACTTGGCTTTTAGCCCCATCCTTAGGTAATATTCCTATATATAATAGTCACATATTTAAGTAAACATGGCCATTTCTACTGAGGAAATATATTTCTTCTATTAAAATATTATACATATCACTTGCCATGCTACGACCTCCCATGTGCTACACATACACATAATTCTCCCACTCCCTGTGAGGGATTAATTAAGAGAAGTACCCAGGCTCTTAGGAGAAAAAAGAAAAGAAGAAAAAAAAAAACACTATTGTAATTCTTAAAAACAGAGACTTATGTAAGAAATGTAGCAAGGGGTTAAAAAGGCAGACATAAAGTACTTTGGTGTCTCGATGTACCGCCAGTGCTTTTCAAATATTAGACTCTTCCTACCTGCTGTGCTTAGCTTCAAAATTCGGCGCTGCTACAGGAAAAGAAAAAAAAAAAAAAAAAATGTTTGCTTTTTCATCCATGTACCACATGGCTTTCACTTTCATCAAAACACAGCAAAAGTGTCACAGGGGAATCATTCCCTTGGCTGCCTGAGCACTTGTGATCTTTGACCTCTGCTGGAAATGGATTCCAGGCACACTTCTGCCTGACAAGTGAACCGTGTAAAATCTTGATGAGGTGTGTATTTTGTTTTGTTTGATTATTAAGCCCTAAAATCAAGGCAAAGCTTTGTCTTACAATGAAAAGCCCACTTGCTTTATCTGTGCTTTCCCTTTGCAAATTTACTGACCTAGAATGGCAAATGCTGTTTTCTACGCAGGTAAAAAGCACATTAGTACATGAAAGTGGCATTTCAGCGAGACACAAAGGGCACCAGCTCCGAGCGCAGACCTTGTGGCAGAAGAGGAAGGCTTAGAGCCATGACGTCATAAATCTCAGCAACTCCTGCAATGCACTGAGCGCGTACCCGCAGCATAATGAATCTGCTCCCTGGAGGAAGAAGCTTAGGAGCAGGAGGAAAAAAAAGATTATTTTTAGCTAAGGGAACCCTTTGTCTTACAGCATTAAAAATCCTTGAGTTGGCTTCTCACAATAGAAGCCTTGTGCAGTGCTCTACTTTTAACTCGTGGAGTGCTGTAAAATGTAACAATTACGGAGCGAAGCACAACCTTGTCAACTTGTCTGTTTGCTTCTTACTCTATGTCCTTCTGGCTTCAGTTAAAATTTTGCACGTCAGAGCTTCTGGTTTTAGCTGTAAAATTCAAAACTCTTGTTTTTATCCACTACCAAGTTACACATTTTCATGCGTTATACAGACCTCAGCAATAGGAGCAATAAGCATCGTTTATTACCCTGACAGGTTTAAAATGTAATACCTAAAATTAATCTGAAGGTCCATTCCCATTTGAACATTTTATCTAGAGAGACACAGATCACCCTTTTCCTCTAATGCCAAAGAAATTTGATTCTACATCCATTAATAATCCCAGATGTCAGCCATAGACAACATTTTCATCAATCATAGCATTAAAGCACTGACCAAAAGATACACCTATAAAAGAAGAAAATACACTTCCCACTACTTTAATGTCTTTAATGTGTTTTCAAGATTTTAAGCCATTTTGCTGAAGGCTACTTTTAGTAAAGTGAAGAGACAACTGCATATACATCCCAGCTGCAAAAATGTTGATTTTATTTAGCAAGGAAAAAGAAGTCTCACAACATGTTTCAGCTGCATCCTAGATATGCCCAAGTTACACACTGGGCTTTGTAATACACCTAGCTATTTGCTAGCATTACATTTGGGCTAATCTGGATCAATTTTGACCTGACCTTGTGGAGTAGCTGCAACTGCCTGTTCTGCTCCATGTGCAGGCTGGCCTAGCACAGTGCTGTTAAACAGTGTGGCAGGGGTATGTGTACATCATGCAAGTCAAACCTGAGGGGACCTACCCAAGCTGCCTCCAAAAGCATTAATTCAAGCACCAAAACAAGACAGACACATCAGTGCAGTATTAGTCTGACTAACAAGCAGGGCTAATTAGTCTATATAGCAGCTTGTACTAATGAATTTCAATGAAAATGGGCTAAATCTAATTACCTAACAGCTTTTCTGGATAAGAGCACATACACAAAGTGTTGCTATGACTTTGCTGGTACACAGCAAGTGTCCATGCATTTAACCTTTCGCTCTGGTTCGTACCAGTGCCATTCCCCAGCCATACCCATGGGGCAAGCCTCCGACAGGCTGTGGGGGAAGCCATGCGAAAGACGGGAGGAGGAGGCTGTGGAACTACTGCAAGTGATCCCTCACGTTAGGACACTGCTGGTGAATAGACAAAAGAAGTTGCACTACTGACATTGTGTGGGGCTTGTTCTGCACGTTACTGACTGCTGGTTAGGTCAAGCCCCTGCAGGGCCTACACCTGCAACATGGGGAAGCCCTCATGGCACAGTAACTTATGCCTTATGATGACCCTCACCGTACAAGACAAACACCTAGCATTGAAAGTAAGTGGTTTCAGCTCCCCATCGATATTTATAAACCCTATATCAAACATGATGTGATCATCCATTACGTTTTCCTCATATTGCATCAGGATTTATTTGCTTATGATCAAGAGTCTTAACTCAGCATCCCCAACCACTGTCAACTTACGCTCTCTTTGATCTGCCTGCATTTACTACTGAAATACTGAGGAACACTTTTTAACATTTTGAAGTAGCCAAGCAATTGAAGTCATATTTTGGTATCAATAAGACTCCTAAATCCACAGCAGAAGCAAGACTAATGGCTAATTATATTTCTTATTCAGGCTTGTAAAGACAGGTGAATAGAATACCTAAATTCCCATTGACAAATTTGGTAGTTAACCTTTTAAAGGTACTTTTATTAATTCCAAGTCCCTGTCTGTCCTATGGATGTCTGCATAAAACTATATATAAATCTTATGGTCCTAAATCACGTAAGTTCCTTTGAATTTCCTTCCCTTCTGTTGCTTCTGTCAAACATTTCTAATGCTCTTCTCTCTCTGGCATAATTTTGTAAGAGAGTCTGGCTGATACTTTTCACTGGTTATGTCTTTCTTCTATGCTGAGTTATTACTTCAGAGTTATACCTGGCTTTGTACTGTGAAGTTTACCTTCTGTAAGGGATTCAGCTAGATGAACTGAAAGCACTCTGCCTTCCCAGGAATTAGCTCTAACTATTGTATATCCAAATGATGTAACACTTCGTGATGTCCCTGTTTGATTGTCTAAGGCCCTTAAACTTTAGAACATGCAAATGCAAAATTAACAACGTACTAATTAGCAGTACTGGTATCATCATGCCGTTTATGTAGCTTCCTAGTGGACCAAGACCCCCTGTGGTAGGGGCAGAACTAAAAGTAAAGGGGCTGGGAGGAAGGCTGTTTATAGTCATGTTAAGATTAAGCCGTTGGCCAAACAGCTTGGAAATTTCAAGTCCAAGCAAGAGACAGGTCAAAATTTTAATTTTGACACGTATGGCTTACAGGGTTACACGTAGTACTGCTGAAGTTGAGTATGGCAAGAAAGTAATAAGGGAGAGGCAAAAGCAGGGTTGGGGTAGGAACAAGGAATGAGGGGTGAAGAGGAGCTGGGTACTGGGTTCCCAGATGGTAGGAGGAAGAGGATGTGGAAGTGCCACAAGTGATCCTTACATTAGGACACAGCTGGTGAACAGAAAGAAACAAGCACACAGTGGTTGTTCTGTACATTACTGGCTTTTGATTAGGACAACCTTTTAAAAATAGACATGTGAAATAATGGAGGTAGCAATCAGAGTAACTTTGTTGGGAGAGGAGGAGAGAAGCATTTGCCATGCTCCCCCTATCAAACTCCCCCACTGTGCTGGCCCACATCATTAGCAGGTCTTGGAAATCAGAGGTCTCTGGTAAACCAGCTGCAGCCACAGGTTAGGATAATCTCATCATGTACCCACCACACACATATGATGGTATGCCAAGGCTTGCCGTATCTGTTCGACAATGGCAAGTCTGTCACATGGAAACCTGGGCTATCCCCACATTTCTATGTGCTGTTGTTCCAGATAAACAAACCAAACTGTCCACAACTGAAAGCCCAGTAATGTTTCTTAAGACTGGTCCAAATTTGCTTGCTATTGCTTCAAATGCAGAATAATTCAAATAGTGGATAGCCCTTCAAAGAGCTACTTTTCAGGAAATTGTTTCAGAGCATGCTAAGCTACTGTTTTCATAAAGAAATTGGTGTTATTTCAGAAAAAAAAAAAAAAAAGCAGATCCTTGCATGCAGTATGCCCTCTCCCCATCATCAGTGTACCAGACAGCAGTGTACACAAGGACTCCTAGCCTTATTAATAATCATTAGTTAGCACAGTAATTAGGAGCTTGAAGTGCTAATAAATAGCTGCCATATGTGGTCTTATTCCCTTGCACTTTCTGTAGATAATGGTTATTGCTACTGATACCATATATGTGCTAATTTACAGCCAATCTAAGGAAACCGTAAGAAACTAAATATATTACACAAAAATGTCCCGACTCAAATCTTATGGTCTCATCCTTCTCAGAAAAAGCATCTGAAATCTGTTAATAACTTGAACTTTAGTTGTGCCTTAATGAGATAGAGTCTTGATCCTTTTAGAAAGTGAGGCAGCAAATTCAAATGTTTCTAAAAATATAGACATTGCAATTCATTTTGACCAAACGCTTTCTTGGCATTCAGTTCAAACAACAATACTAATGAAGCGTGATAATCCTTGATGGTACAGGATGTTTAAGGATCCAATTAATATTAACAGGCAAAGACTAATCAAGGGTTATGAAGAAAGTGCTGTAAGTTGGTCTAAGAAAGATGAATCACGTAACACTTGCTTGAAAACAAATCCTACTCTGATTGCCAATAATTAGACTTTAATAGGTAGGCCCTAGTGCATGTAGACAGATTTTAGAGCAGAACTGGGTACAGCGAGGGAAGAGCTGAAAAGTAAACGTTTTTCAAATCAAAATTTCCTGATGGAAAAATTTTAATTTTGTAAAAATTTTAGAGTTTCTGACAAGGAAATTGAATGGAAAAATAACACAGATGACTGCATCCAGGATTATTTTTTCTTTATCCCTAAGAAAAACAAGGCACAAAAACATGTTTTTATGAAGAGTCGATGCTACGTAAGAATCTGGAGAAACAGCCTTTTGGCCTTGAGATTGGCACAGCGGATGAGAATAAGTTTACCTTGGGAGAGAATGTTTAATTCTGAAGAGTGATGTACTCAGACAGATGGTATGTTCAGTGAAAGGGCTATGCTTAACTGGACTAAAGAAATAAGTGTGGGCAGTAAAAAAAAAAAAAAACAAATCATCCTTATATTAATTTAAAAGATCCTGAAAAGCAAATCAGAAGAAACCGATGTCTTATTGAGGATCACAAAAGAGGATGTCCCCTGTAAAGCAGGCACACAGTGAAGCAATAATCCTGAATGGAACACAGTTACTAAAATGCTGTCCAGGCAAACAGGAAAAGATAGAGTGTTTGACAGCCTTCTTCATTAATGACATGCTAACATGTAAAAGAAAGAAGAAAGCAAGGTTGCAGTATAGGTCCAGGGGCGAACAAACAGCACTGAAATTACTTCCAAACATAATTGCCAGGATTTGTATCATCATTGACAAAGATTTTAAAACAAATTGTACTAACGCCACTGAAGACTTGTTTATCACTAGATATGACACAGTTGTTTTTACAGACTCTATAACCAAATAGTCACTCTTTCAGTAAGGGAAAAGAAAAGAGACTGGCCATATAAAATGATTTTGAGTTGAACAAGCATGAGTTTATTCAAAACATCGAATATAAGTAAAATTCAAAAACTTCTAGTGTTTGACAATTTCCATTTCTACAGGGCACACATGGAACATAGTTAAACCTATTGGACAAGGAACTTTATAGACATAAATAAAGGTGACACCAGGAATTTTTCTACATCAAAGATGGGCATGGTTCCCATATGTTGTATATGCATCAAGGAAAAAAATAATCTCTTATGGGATTAAGCATACCAGCCCCAGCCATACCAGCCCCAGCTACATAAACAGCAACTATTGGTAGGCTGGGAAGGAAAGGGAGGCCTGGGGAAAACAAAGGCCAGGCTGTCAGTCTCCAGTATCTTGTCAGTATAGCTCAGAGAGCAAAATTGACAGGAACCTTGCCAGCAAGTAATTTGGAGGCAAACTTTCATTTCCAGAGAGCTTCAAACTGGGGTTTGTCTGGAAAGCTCCTCCCAGTGAGAGTTTTAATGAGATAGGATTTCCTTTTCTGGCCTGCTCTGTTTCTGCCTTTGGTCCTGAATCCAAACTGTTATTCAGCCCCTCTGCCACATTCTCCCGTTTTATGTATGTATTCATAATAAGGCTTAACTTCCCATCAGGCATGTTGTTGGTTTTTTTATAAAGACCTGTTGGATATTTAAACAACACGTCTCATTTGCTAACAGTCATTGCTAGCTGAAGCAGATACCTTTTCCTTTGGTTAAGATAATGTGTTTTGTTTTGTTTTTTCTCTAAAGAGAAGAAGAGGGAGATATTTGCTCATCTCTTCCTCATTTTCTCTTCAGGCAGCTGTGGGCTATTTATCTTTTTGTGCTATGGACAGTCTGCTTTAATGGACCTTGGAAAGTGGAGTTCTGACTGAAAAGTACTTCCTTTCTTTGTCTGAAGTGAATAATACAATGTTTTAATTTTGGAGAGTTCTGGCATCAGTATCACAGTACACACTGGGTCTAGGAAAGCAAACAAATAAATGAGGACTGGTTACATCCCATTTGCTAGAATGATCTCTCTGGGTATTTGGCAGTAAGAATGAAGGATGTTCGCCTGGCACCCAAAATGAAGTGGAGTTGATTCTCAGATAACTTCCAGTACACGGCCAGTGATGACTTTCTAATTCCCCCCAGCTGCACCTCTGGGTGGGGGAAGACAACGTCTACTCGTGCAAAGGAAAATGCCTTTCTCTATTTATCCATTTCTGAGGATTGTACAGCCATAGTCCAAGACTGCTGACAAACAGGTAAGGACAATGAATAATTGGTATGATACTGAGCGTTAAACAACTTATCTTATTAAAAAAAATGTTACCCTTTCCCTTATGACACACCATTTCATTCTGTCTTTTCTCTATCCTAACTGATCTGTGTAAACAAATGCTAGCCTTGGCTAGATAGAACTGATGAGTACTTTAAGAGATCATGTATATTTCAAAATTTGTAATAACTTTAAACTGATATTCTAGTTCACATTGAAAAGGCAGAGAATTCACTTCTGGCATTTCTTTAAAAAACAGGGAAAAAAAAAGTGGAGCAAAAAAACAAAGAGGACGGTACGTTAATATGAAGAGAATATTAGAGAAAGAATCGTGCAAGGATATAATGAAATCATACACGTACAGAAAAGAAGAGAATGCTCTTTGTTTAACAGAGGCAAGCAGTAACTTTCTCTCAGTTTTGCTCTTTTTTTCAGTTGTTACTGCTAAAAAGTATTATCTGTGCTCACAGTCATGAGATAAATAATACCAATCTTTCAGACGTCTGTTGCAATCTTGTGATATAACAAGTTGTAAAACACAGCTACAAGAATGCAGGAAATATTAATCCTCATGTTTCAGAATAACCACTTCCAGGGGTCTAGAAGGTCAAGACGACATTTCCTGCATAGTGCAGGATTGTTCCATTGATTATTTCAGACATTTCCACCTTAAAAAGCCTTTGTAAAACCAGAAAACAGACAATGGAATGACTAACTACCCTCTTGCAGTAAAGAAACTCTTAATTTACCTCCTGAAAATTTGAACCATCAGATTTCTCAGAAATATAGTTTGGTATTTTTGTTTTTTTCATTTTTTACTGCTGCAGATCGATGTTGGTAAAGCTCTTAAATAATAGCGCTGTCTGGTTCAGAACAAATTAATTCAAAGATTCATTAATTCAATGTAATAAATTTAAAGGCTTTAAAAATAGAAAGGTTAAAAAAAAAAAAAAGATGGAAAATATTGTAGCTGAGGCAGAGATTTAATGTGTGACATATACATCTACCAGAAAAAAAGAAGTGAATGAAAGGAGGGTGTTGAGACAGCCCTGAAAGAACAAGAATTTACAAAATGTTGCATACGTTCAGCAAGGGAGAGGTGAAATTAAACTGCCACACCGAGCAGGAGGCAAAAAGAAGAACCAAGCAAAACATGAAGGCAAAAAAGTGCCAAGCTGCATATTGTGGAAACAGAAGAGAAAGAAGAAATAAGTGAGAAAGAAGAAATAAGTCTTGCAAATCCAAGAGATAAGGACAGCAGTAGGAACATTTGAGTTCTTTTTTCTATCTCCTTGAATTATGATATGTGTCTCATTCACGTAGACATCACGGGCCTTTGTGAAAACTTGTGGAGGATAACAGTAACTCGCACAAGGCGGAGCAAGGAGACTTTGCTGATTTGCATTTCTAACTGACTTAGGAAGCTCAGCTGCAACATCCTGTTCAGAAATGCAGAAATCTTATCTGTATTCTGATGGGATGAACAGACACTGAATAAAAATTCAGGGAAGGGTGAGACAGCCTTACAGCTTGTGTTTTCGGGAGAGCAGGGCCTGGTTACAAAAGGCTGGCAGATTATGCAAGGTATGGGAGCTTTCAAGAAGAAAGCTGCTTTTATGGATTGATCACAGCATTTTTTTCTGGCCAAATCCGAGGTGATCGTTAAGTTTCATGGGCTCTGGTTTTGTATTTTTCAATGTTTAAGTTTTTAAAATCCATCAATGGCAATATAAGATGCAACTGAATTTGTTCACCACAAACCAGATTTGTGATCAGGAAAGTCAGTCATCCATATTAACTAGTAATCCTACCAAATTTTCCAGTATCATCATGACAGATGCTGTGAGCCACGTTCTTCCAACATTATTCTTCCAAAGCAATTTTTCTGCAAAAATCTTGTTGACTTCAATGGATAAGTCAGTTGTATTCTCATCTCTGGCAGGAGACCTGATTGCAATTTTTATTATAGGTAGAAATTGTTCCCCTGCTTCTATCAACTAACATTATCCGTCAACCAAAGATTTTTCTCTGAGAGCACTTTCTTTTCCTGGCAATACTACTCATTGCTTACATCAGGAAAATGTTCTTGGGAGCACCTGTGTTATTCTGCAGAACAGTTCAGATAAGAAGGAATAAAAAGGGGGTGAAAAATTAGCAGTTCCTCTAATAGTGCTCCCTTCTGGAAACAAACCTCTTCCCAGCCTTGTCCCAGATGTGCCACCAGTCTTGCAAATAAAGCAGCAGTAGGATGCAGGATGGATTATTTTGAGATCATTTTCTAAATCTTTTTCCAGGAAAGAGAGAAATATTGGAACATTTCACCTACTGCATTTTTTTTTCTAAAATATCTTGCCAAGTTTTCTGCCTTTGAATATACATGTGTGTGTGAAAGAGGATTCACCAGCTTCCTCTGAAACTCACCTGATTCATCCCCCTCTATTGAATGAGTTTTATGTGACGATTTAAGCTTTGTGATTTTGCATTTAAATTGTAAGTGGAAGAGAAGATGCGGTAGCAATAAAGTAAGAGTGGTACCACCAAATCTGGATGGAATCAAAATAAGTTTTACAGCTGAAGTAAAAGATAGGGGACAATGGTGGTCAAGTTTCCTACTGAACTAAACGCTCCTGCATCACCCTGTTCCCAACCTCCCTGCAAGGCTACAGCTGAGTTACCTGAAAGATTCTCTTCTCTCTTGATATAAAAGGCAAATGGAAGAATAAATACAGTTAGATGGCAAGTGAAATAGGAAGGATAACATGAAAGTAAAGTAGCTACTCACAACCCATGAGTTTTATTTTGCTTCCAAATACTAATTTCTGAAGAGGTTAAAACACACAATCACATTTCTTTCACTAAGTTTCAATCTGCTGCTGCAGCATTCACATACTGCAAATCTAAATAATAGCAGATTCACCCTCTGACAAATAATCAAATCAAGACTCATCCTCTGACAAAAACATGTTGAAGTAAGAGGCACGGCCTGATTTCAACAGGCCTCTCAGGAACCTAGGCCTGACCTCAGGCTGCGATCTTGCAAACGAAAATCATTTTGAAGGGCAAGGATTGCACATTCAGACGACACATGAGGTGACAACTACCTCTTCCTTATCTCCTTGAACTCACTCCCTCTACCATCTACAGTCCAAAAAACCCTGGAAGCACCGAGTGCCAAAGGCTTTGCCCAGATGGATGGCCGCAGGGAGGGAGTCCATGGGTGGCTGGCCTGCAGCACAGGAGCCCGCCGGCACCCGCCTTCCCAGTTTCGCCCCTTTGTGAACGCCTCACGCTCTTCTACGCCCCCTCCAGCCGCACAGCTGAAGAGTAGGGCAGAGAGAAAAGCAAAACTCCAGGAAGGAGCCTGAGAGAAGCTGCAATTAAAACAGGCCTGGCCAAACGCCAGCCCTGAATACCTCTAGATACAATAGGTCCTAAACCTAAATTAGGCCAACTGCCAGGCTTGGGGATGCGTGCACAACCATAATCTCCCAAGAACAGACAGAGGCAGCAAAGTGCAATTAAGTGTTCTCAGTTCACCAGTCAGTCAGAGCAATCCTCAGGCACAGCAACACTTGCCAAACATTTTCTGCACACAACACGAATGACAAAAAATAAAAGATTTGATGCAAGTCCTATCGCTTTGGAGAAAAAGAAGGAGAAAATCTGAGATCTGGGAAGAGAAATACTAAAACACGCATATGGACAGAGCTAGGAAAAAAAAAATCACAAAAGCACAATTTTAAAACTTTTTTTTTTTTTTTTTTTTCTGTGGACACATAACTACATATGAATGGCACTGATTTACCTTTTGGTAATGAGGACAGTTGCAAAAATGTTGGCAAACAGGCAATGTGAAACAAATTGATTAAGAAAACCACCCAGCAATATACTTTGGCTACAATTTATGTTTGTTGGATTCTCAGCTTGTACAAGACAGACTTTCTGTAATCCCCCCCTTGACACTACCACCATGCTCCAACTTATTCCCCTCATTAGGCTCAGTTATTCGCCATCTGTCTGTGCAAAAAAGCCAGTCTGAATATTATTTCTTCATCGTAATGTGGAAGCAATAATGAAACACATTACACGAGAAGCAAGCTGGAATGAGGATACTCCTCAGTCCGAAGGAACAAGAGCTGGAAGCAGTATTAGGGCTGCTGGAGTCCAAGTCCTGCCACAGCCCTGTGCCGGGAGCCAAGCGCAGGAGCTGCCAAAGAGGGAAAGCATTAAGTCACAGCCAGCTCCGGTTGGGGTCAAGAGTCGGAGGAATAGAGAGTTTTAGTTATGAATAATGCCACTGCAAAGAAAACAAACCCTGCAAACATACACCCAGGCAACAACCAAGGCCAGTCTGGGTAAAAAGGGAGATGCTACAAGGCAGGGCTCTTGCTCTCTTTCACATTAAGCAGAGCCAAGATGCTGTTGGAATAACAGGACTTATCATCTTCTCTCTACCGCATCCCCCTTTCCAAAGCAGAAAAAAAGGCCAGGATGGATTAAGACCAAGGGCTGTGGGTTACCGGGGCACACACAGGAGCAGCAGTGGGGATGCGCAAGGGCTGCAGATGCCAGGGCATTTGGGAGATGGCTGCAGCCCCAGAAGGGGCCAGCACTGGTCAGCAGCACAGCGCTGTGCTGCCCTGCGTCTGGGCTCAGAGCTGGAAGGAGCCAGAGCAGAGAGAGCCACCCGCACCCATCGGCACCTCAGCCAGCTGCCAGCATTGCGGGGTCACCACAACGGTCTTTGGTACTGATGGTCTTTTTGTTTTCTTCAGTACATAATTATTTACATGGAGACCCTCGTAATAAATGAACCTGAGGATGTGGAATCTCACCGCATAATAGCTGAAAATTTAATCATTATGCAAAGTTGTTGAGCTACCAGTCACTAACCCTCTTAGCAAGTCAGAGATAGCAAGAGAAAGCAAGAAATAGCCAAAGATTTCTGTGTACCCTTTCTCCCATCCTGCTGAAGAGAGAATCACAAGGTATTCTTTATGTTTTCTTTTTTTTTTTTTCTTTCATGATTGACAGGAGTGAAGAAAGTCTCCCAGAGGAGCACATAAATAATTTAAATGGCACACAGAGTGGTTGCCAGTACCCAGCAAAATTCATCCCTGCTGTAATTCTGCTTGGCTCTATAGCACTCCTCCTCCAAAGCAGATAAACTAAATGCATACGAGAGAATAAAGAAATAATACAAAATGCCAGCAACCCTCTCTAGCAGGGGGTTACAATTTGTCTTGATATAGGATTAAAATCTAAACTGTATTTTCAGGAAGGTTATAAGGAAATGATGCACTGAAGTGCCTTGGGATCTTTGGATGGAAATCACTGCATATATTCAAAGTCATTGTTAACTAACATAACTTGCATACCATTACTTTGAACACAGCCAATCCAAAATATATGTAAAAGACATTATGGGAGTATTTCAAATCAGGGCACCAATCCAGAGCATATTAAAGTGTATGAGCTGCCTTCCTGTCTCTAGAGTTTTTAATATGATGAATGCTTGAACTCCTGTTAGCCTTGTTACAAGAGTTATGATATAGTGACTGTTCATCTGAGCACCAACAGTCCATTGTAAACCAAAGTAAAATGGATACTGCCCTTCAGTGAAAGCCAAGACTTGGGTGTTTCCTTTCTTTTCTTTTTTTTTTTTTTTTTTCCCTTTATTTAATGTCATTTTTTTCCTTTCTTTTTTTTTTTTTTTTTTAAACAAAAACATTTGAGTTAAAGTTTTCATTTCATCACTGCAAAGAAGTTAAAAAGATCTTTGGTTCACCTGCTGTTGTAGACATAGAAGGCTAAATTACTAAATTATTCAGAATGGCATGGTTTTTGAATCATTAGGAATTTAAGCAATTCTTTTTCCTGCAAACATTCCAGACAACTAAATAGACATTACACAGATTACTTCAGAAGCTGAAATTTCTTTACTTTAAGGAAAACTTGGTTTGCTGCTGAAGCCCAAGGAAAACCTAAGTTATTTATTTTTGCCTTTGAACATCATTCCAGCTACTATCTGAAATAAGCCTGTGTTGGGGGAAGAAAGAATATATCCAGCTTTGTCTATCAAAGTCAAGGCACAAAGCACAAACATCATTAAACTTTTCAAAACCTTTGTCAGAGGTAGATATGTTCTCTCTGAGGGGAAAACCAAAATAAAAATGAAAAACTACTCCTGCTTAAATTTCTTCTATGGGATTTTACCCTTTAAATCTTTTAAAGCTCCCTCCTAATCCACAACTAGATAGGCATTTCAAACAACTGAACTCAAGGACTAAATGTTTTGTGGTTTATTTTACACATGAAATCATTTACTTAACAACCAAATCACTTTTGATATTAAGATTTTTTTTGGTATGGTTTCTTAGCACTATCGTAGGTGTCAAGAAACAGATATTTTTCCAGTGAAAAAATACTGCAGCCCATAACATAGCCCATTGCTGTGTGCCTTATGAAGCGAGATTTAAATGTTCCTGAACTTGAATTAGCTGTGCATACAGAAATTAATGGGGCAGTCTATAGCCATGTATTC
Source organism: Heteronetta atricapilla (assembly GCA_011075105.1). NCBI lineage: Eukaryota > Metazoa > Chordata > Aves > Anseriformes > Anatidae > Heteronetta > Heteronetta atricapilla. The sequence goes on from CM021735.1 coordinate 11,382,912, forward strand.
TATAGATGAGGAAAATCATCTTTCAGAAAACTCCGAAAAATGAAGCTGCTTCTCAACCAGCCTCTGCTAATGGTCCTGTTTCCTGGGGCTGTCTGGGGAGAAGAGCATTCTCCTCACTCTGATACACCCACATCACTTTGTTAACTCCATTAGAAATCATCTTTGCTTGATTCTGTGGTTCAGTGAAATCTTACCCAGGTCTTGATGGTTGTGTTATTATTTTTGTCAAGTGGAGTGCCTCAACATTTGCTTGGCTTGTTCTATCGTTGCTCAAGCTCTTCATGCAGATGCGTGTGTGCGTGTGTAAAATACGAGGGATCAAAGAGCGACATTCACCTACAAATGCAGTGATGCAACTGAACACGGACCTGGTATGTGCATATGGTGGAAGCTTAGAATTATGTACCAAACACTGTAAAACGTTGAATCTAGCACAGATAGAAATTGCCAAGTACTTCAGTGAGAATTTTAGCACAGCAAATGCTAAGGAATTTGCTCTTTTTGAAAATCCTATAAAACAAATACTAGATGAAACAGAAGTGATTTTTACAGGATTCATAGAACCTGCTTTACAAGTATAAAGAACATGTACTATTTATCTGCATGTGAATGTAATTAAAATTCAAAGCATTAACATGAATAGTAAGAATAACAAGAACTTTAATAAGTCCCCATGGAGCACAGGCTAAGCTGGTTTGTTTGACTAAACTCCCTTTCATAAATATAGCTGCAGTGGAATTGTGCACAGAAGAACAATAAAGCAGAGTAATTACCCAAAAACGAGAACCACATAAAGGTGAACAAAGCAAAAAAAGTATGAATAAAGGTAAAGCCAATGTACCAAATATAAATGAGAAATAAAGATGGCTGTATCAGCATGCAGCGAGAAAAGCAGCTACCCAAGCGCTGCTGTCTCTCAGCCTCTACCTTTATCTCCTGCTTCATACCTGTTTCATGTCACAGAACCAAGACAAAAGCAATAAAATAACTTTTGAAGAAGTATAAAATACATACCCCAATGTTGTACCGACATGTCAGCATGTACAAACTGCTTTTTCCAGATGACAACTGAACAGACAGTAAAAAGAAGTTTCCCTGCATTCCACCTCTCCTAGAGCTGCAAGCAGACCAGAACGGGCTGCTTGTTAGACAATAAGTTTGCATCAAAGCACACAGTCCTCTCTAAAAGGAACATCTTTTAACAATCTTTTAAGTCTTTCAACCAATAGTTTTCCAAACGTACTCCAAGGACACAAAAGAAGTCAGTCACTGCAATCGCTGCTTTAAGAGAAGGATTTGATTAACCATCCAGAACGTATTACCTTGGGACATGACAGGCTTACATCTCTCTATCTCCACTGCATGGATTTTCAAACTGTTTGTGAAACAGCTCCCAAAGGGCTGTATTACAACACAGTTTTAAGGCACATGGAAATGAGTGATAGTTCTCCGGTTGTTGGAGTACTCCAACAACCATTGCTCATAAAACATAACCAAGAGGCCATGTGGTGGTTTTTCTCTTTCATCCTATAGTTAATTGGCTGCAACGCTCATTTAAGACACAAAAGAGTTGTGTCCAGATCCAGTCTCCTCTTGAGATGTTTTGAACTTTTGTGTCCTACGTCCAGTGATGGTGTAGGCCGCTTTAATCCCTCTGTTCAAAACTGAGCTTTGAATCCTTGCATCAATTAATATTTATGTGCATAACACTCCAGAGCAGGGACAGAAAGGAGTGGCAGTGACTTGGGTTTTTTTAATGTTAAATATTTTAACATGTTGGAAGTCAAAACATTCAAATCTTTTCAACATATAGTAATGTGTGTATGTATAGATACAAAACGGCAGTAACAATGTCTGCACCAACAAAAACAAAATTCAGTATTAATATCAATTATCGCTGGTGAATTGCACTTAGGCAACACTGGAAGTCTTCTAAATGGAAATAATGTGCTCAGACACATCACTTTATTTTCTTTATAAACAGCTTTTTACAATATTTAATGTCATCAGCCTGTCTCCTTACACTTCTGAATCACAGCAGGTTCCTGCAGTGTAAGAACCTTAAGAATAATAAAACAAATAGCTTTCCTATTCAAGAGATTAGCCTCTAGCACACACAACCATTACTTTCACCATAATACAATTCATGAGTAGTTAAAAGAGATGTAATGTACAGAGTGGCCTGTCCATCATGCAGGCCTGATGCATTAAGTCTTTATATTTCTGTTCCTATGTATTTGCTGGGCTCTAAGGTTCAACAGTGAACTTAAACATGTCTCACAGCACCTTTTTTTTTTTTTCTAGAGAAAAAAAAAACTCTTTCCAAAGGCTAACTCACAGTGAAGATTATTATTTTTATGTGTTGTATTAAACAGGGATATTACAACAGAGTCATTACTCAACACAGCATACAAAAGAGCCAGAGATATTTTAGTGAAGCATTTGCCTCCATTGCATTGCTGACAGAATAAAGAAACAGTAGCAATGGCAGCTTAACATTTGTTTTCATAAAGATAATAATTTAACGTGGCAGTAGTGAGTCTCCCACAATACGTGTCAGCCACTAATAGAAGAGAAGCTGCTTTCTTTACAACGCAGGCAAGGAACTCTAGGCACAGTAAGGACACCCGGAGATAACAGCAAACACAGGAATATACATGAGTTCTGTTTTATGTCCCAGCTCCTGCCTATGCTTATTTTCTGACCGTGAACAGACTCAAGCAAAGACTTTTTTTTTTAGTTGACAAAGAAGAGGAACTAATTTAGAGGCAGGAAAATACTTAATTCTCTGGTTCTCCTTACAGTCAAAAAAATGATGCTTAGAAGAACTCTCAGCTTGAGTCATATGTGCACATCTAAGACACACAACAGGGCAAAACTTTGGAGGAGATACATCTGGATGACGTCCTGTGCATAGTTTCAGGAAAAGAGTAAGGAACTGAGAACCCTATGAACAGTGCTGTCTAGCAGATTATGCTCTGCCTACTTATGTTAATTGAAAAAATTATTTTAATGTGAGCAAAGCTATTACCCATCCTTCCATAAAACTGAATGAACTAACTGCATTCTAGACAGTATAGAGTAGCTAAATGGAACCTCATGAAAACAAAAGTCTCATTAAAAATGAAATGTAATCAAATAAATATGAGACTCAAAAAAAATGAGCCCCCACTGGAATGATTCATAAGTTTCCATCTAATCCAGTGTTTTATTAGGTTTGGTGGTGGTGGAAGGGGAAACGACAGGGCTCTGTACTGTAGGGTGCACAGAAATTGGCCACATTGAGAGACAGAGCTGATTAATAACAAATCTGAGATGATGCCACATGTAACTTACTTCTGTGCAAATGATCATCACAGATGAAGAGAATGCTATACATACCCCCTATTGAAATTTTAATAAAACATTCAATACAATTATTCCAGAGACTAGCCGAGGGCTGGTCTAGCTGTGCAAGTTACTGCAATTAAAACTGTCTGTACAATCATAAACAAAGGGTAGCAATGAATGTCAGAACATCACGCTGAAGCTTTTATCCCAACGTCGCATCCCAGAGAAGCATATTAGCCCCATTTTATTTAACAGCTATATTGATTAATTGAAAGCAGCATTTCAAGAACAGAGCAGCGTGTTGGTCAAATTCTGAAGTGATAATACATCTCCTGAACCGTAACTGAGAGAGGAGATGCAGAAAGGTTACAATATTGGCAGAACAGAGATTTTTCAGCCAGACAAAATACAAGCTAATCCATCTGTGAGAGAAGAAACCGAAATGAGGAGATGAAATACAAGCAAACATTGAGGGGAGCAATGCGGCCGGGGGAGATCTGGGAGAAAGCGAGGGCAGAACAGTGGCGTGGGCACTTGGCACTTGTTCCCTTCCCAAAACCAGAACCAAAGGGAGGGAGAGAAAGGAGGCAGGCGTTCAGATACTGGAAAGAAAACGTGCAGATCACTCCAATGTACACTTCAGACTGAGAACTGAAGCTGTTGGTAGTGGATGCTGTGCAGAAGATTTATATCAGCGAGGAGAATTTACAAACGTAACAGTCTCAGAAAGTGCTCCAAGAATTTTCCAGCTTATTTTGCACATTTACAGGCAAGAGCAAACACCACTGACTGTGAGTCATCCAGCAGCTTATCAGAGTTTAAAGGTGGCAGCTTCTGGTGGTGAGACAGTAATGGGGATGAATACTTGAACATACTAAGGAATTTGCAGGAAATCCAAAGGAAAACAACAACAACAAAAAGTCATTTAGAAGCTGGAGTTATTGATTTCAGTGATGAGAGTTACGATGTGCAAATTCAGTGCCACACGGCACCTTATTCTGTCTTCACTGGGAGCACACTAACGCGTGCTTCTTGGTTCCCAGCCATACCCAAACAGCATCTCAGCTGAATACTGATGACATAACTGAGACAGAAAGAGAACAAATTCATCTTGTGCTAGTACCTCAACAATAGACACACCTGCACGTTGGGGAGAACCAAATCTAATCTATAAATGTATAGATACACATTATGTTGTGCATGTATGATTGCTTTCAGCAGTGGCTTCAAAATTACGGGTCCTATGGTTATCCCAATCTTTTGTTAATTAAACCCTTACATTCACACATATGGCATTTCTAGAATGACAGACAATGCATGGTACAGCACGTATGCATAGCTCTATCTATAAAGTATCAAGGAAGTTACAGAAATATCGTTCCTAGTAGGGTATTTTTCTTAAAGCAATCCTATCAAGTTATTACCTTCTACAGATGTACTGTAAGTCGATTGCTTTGTCGTTTAAGAAGCTGCTGCTTCCTGATTTTGGCGTGCAGTGTCACCAGTAAAGGCTGATGGGAGGGACACGCACTCCCAGACCAGCACACCCTGATGAACGTTGAATGGCCACATCGCTAAGAATTGTGACGAGATGGCACGTGCTAGGCTGCAGTGCCATGGATTTAGCTTCCAGTGAACGTAAAGAAAGTGAGAAAATGAAAGGAGCACAGCTGTGCATTTAAAAAGCCAAATCACAGATTTTCAGACCAGGGCATTTCTTCTAGAAATTAAAGGTTTTTTGTTGTTCTTTTTTTCTTGTCATTGCTTTTATCTAGACCTGGAACTGATGAAGGGAGCCATAAATTTAATAGTCAACAAACCTTACGGAAGCATGGCATTAAATCTTCAATTAGCATGTACTAAATGAGATCTTTATTACGGAATTCAGTGCCAAAAATATTTGCACTGTTTATACAACAGCACATATCCCTTTGCAGACAAAGCTAAAAATGCTGCAAGAAAATCCTTATCCTAAAATTGATAGAAATGAGGAGTTATAAAATGTGAATTAGGTATGCTGAGAAACGGGAAGCATTTTAACATTGTGAATACACCGAAGTAATACAGAAGTGAAGACATCTAACTTACTTCACCTAGCTATATTTCTCTTGAATGTGAGAAGCATCCTCTAAAGAAAAAACATTAATTCTACAAGTTTCACTGAGTAAAACAATTTAAATATTTTTAAAGCAAGACATCCATGATGGAAAAAAGCACCTCTGAATTAAGTATCTGCGCTTTAAGAAGAGCCACATCTTCTACTTGCAACCACTTAATTCAGTAACCATTTTTAAAGGCTGCCTTTGCTTTTATCCAAGGCTGACTGACTGTCTCTTTTGTGTTTTCTCTATCATCCTTCTCAATGACAGCACTGGATCACAGAATTGCAGCATGATTTAATAGCTGGTATCTCAGGAGTGACAAATAATAAAAACTCCTGTCTCTTGGCTTCTTTGAAAGGTTGAATCGCAGAAGTCCCACACCAGCGTGATCTCCCAGGCACTCGGGCACATACTGGGAAGGTGCCCAGAACCAAATGGGCCCCACGGCGCCAGTGCCCTCTGCGGCAACGTGCACAGAGCAGTGCAAGAGGAGAACCCGCCTCTCCTGAGCTTCAGGTAAAATCAATCCCCATCTCTGAAAGATACCATTTACAAAGTGTACACTGGTAAAGTATAAAGTATTAAAGAAGAGGGTTTATAGAATACAAGCTTCAAGGCTAGTCAGCCTTACACATTATCTACAGGACGCGAGAGATATTGTACTGCTGTACTTTGTGCTAGTAAGAGTGGTCAGGACTGCCCCGTTTGGACCATCAACATTAAGTTATAGTGCTGTAAAAGACAAGCCACAAAAAGCTACAAGGCTTATAAACATAACGTGTTAAAAAAAAAACTTACAGGAACATGTTACTTTGACAAACAGAAAAAGACAACTGTGGAAAGCTGTGAGAAAGAAATAGGATGCAGCAGTCTTTCAGCATCTAAAGGTCACCATAAAGCTGACAGTGATAAATATTCACGGTGTCCACCTGCAACAGAACTAGAAGAAATGAGTTTATCTTGCAGTAAAGATTTAGTTTGGCTACCAGGAAAATCTTCTTTTCCTCATAAGGATACTGAGCCACTGAAATAAGACATGGACAAAGCTGTGGAATCTACCTCACAGGTTTTGAAGAAAAGTATAGAGAAATTTTCATCAGAGAAACATGAGCGCTCAAGGTCTACATTCATACAATAGATATACAATAGATATACTTTGCAAAAAAAAAAAGGGGGGGGGGGTGGTATAATCTGAGCTACTGTCCATATATTGGCAAGCTTTTGTTGTTGATGTTGTTGTATTGTCCTGGTGTGGCCCCCAGAAGCACTGCCAAAAGGATAATGTCAGATGCCAAGTAGCATGAAAAGTTTCTTGTCCCCAAACCTTATGAGGTTGGCTATGAGACATGGGCGAGCTGTCATACAGCAGACCAGTGGGGGACAGGAGTCAGGCAAGGTCACTCCTTGCTGTTGGCTACCTTTATCATCTGGGGAAGTAGGAAGGTCTGTAGGATTTCCAGTAGTAAGCTTTCTAAGAATATAATTTCCAGTTCTTTTAACAAAGGAAAGGATGAGATCAGATCCCTAGACTTGAAAACACCAGTCCATTCACACCTGTGCATTTTTAAACCTATTTATAAAACAACTCTTTTTCAGAGGCAAAAGGAAAAGGGACTTCTTTCTTTTCTTCTCAGTGCACATGTTCACCTGAGGATCTCATGCGTGTACTTGATCCTCATTCTTCCATGCCTGCCACCAACATGGAATAGGGCTGATTCCTGATTCACAAACTCCCACATTTTTCAGAAGTAAAATCACTCACCTCAACTTTGTCCCCTGCTTCCTGAATACCAAATACATGAATAAAACACAGGGGTTCTTCAGAAAGCAGGCCTAGACTAAAAATTTGTGTACTTACAGAACATTTGAGTTTTGGTTTCCAACACAACGTGGAAAACTCAGTATGTTGTGCTATATATAGTGGAATATGAGACATTTGGGTACACAGAAATTATAGATTAATAAATACAGGAAACTACATAGTGTCAGAAAGCCATTTCATAGCTGTGTGTACATGCACTTATGTAAGATTTCCGTTCATCAAGAAGAAGCTGCCCGTGGGGACTTCACAAGCAAACAAAAATGGTAATTCCTTCCTTGCCAATTGAACCTTGACCAAAGCAGGCTGTACAACACTTTCATCTAAGGGGAGCTTTGGTTTCACTTCTAAGGTGAAGGAGAGAAGTATCTGAACAGTAACATCAGTAACATAGGACTTGGTCTAACTTTTATCAGGTAAACTCTCACCAAAATACCTGCTAGTTTGAGCTAATACAGCTGTTATGGTGAGTTAGTATGACTTGTGCCTGTGTAGAGAACTTCTGTTTTAAAGGGAGCTGTGCATACATCAGAAATGAGAATATAGCAAATGCATCAACACAGGTCAGCTACATATTTCTAAGAAATGGGGTAGAAAATGTGGCATTTATACTCTGCTACAAAGCACAGGCTATGAAGGTCATTCTAGTAGTCAGGTTTTTGCTAAGAACAAACAGAAGACATGACTTACATGCTTTGCCTATTGCACCTCTCTGCGGAGGTGCTCGCAGACGGGACCCTGCTGTGTACACGGTGCTCCGGGCATTGCAGGTGCAGCAGCGCCAGTTGCAGCTGAAGAGAAACCTCCGCCAGTTCTGGCAAAAAAAGGTCACCCCAGTTGTTCCTTAATAAGGAACAACGTCAGCTGTCTACTTTAATATGTCCTTAATAAGACATCTAAATCACTTTTACTCACCCCCAGAATAAGGAGTAATCCAGGGTCTCCTATAATCAGATATCTCTGCACAAGAGCATTTGAAACTACTGAAAAAAAATATAGTAATTTAAAAATAGCCTCACTATGCCGTCATGTATAACATACTTAAGCAAAACCATAAGAAAGAATCTGTTCGTTAGTCAGGAAACTGTGATGTCATTAGGAAAACTATCAATAAAAGGTTCTCTTCAACGTGGATGCCTCACTGTTATTTCCAGAGGACTACTTAGCTAATTCTAAAACGTTCTTTGAATACTGAATTGCCATTACTCGTTTTCATCCAAGGAACAAGTAAAATGTTGTTTCCAATCCAACAATAAAAATGCATATTAGGGTGTGGGTTGTGGGTTTCCTTTTTTTTTTTTTTTTTTAATTAAACTGTCTAGATTGCAGTTTTGGCTAAAACCAGTATATTTCTGAGAATCTTTGTCAGGGTAGGAAAGTCACTTATCAGACATGAAACCAAAAGTTTCCTTAAGCAGGCGTTTATATTACAGCTCTCGGTTCTTACATGGAAAGCTAGGTGCAAACTGTCTTCAGCGTCTGCTCGGCCTCCTCGTCAAGCATGAGCTGGTGGTGGTGAAGACCACTGCAGTGCTAGAAATGGTTGGAACATGTCCTCATAATGCAAAGATACAGTTAGAAGCCACTGAAAACACTGGAAGGGAAAAAATACCCATTAAAATTATTTCCTCCAATTTTAGTTGAAAATTCACTTCAGCAGGTAGCCAGCCATATGGGCAACATTTACCTGGAAGAGAGCAATTTCTTGGGTTTTGTTACTGTTTAATTTTTTTATTTATTTCCCCTACCACCCTCTCCTTTCAGGACAATTCAGCATAGAAATTTACCCCACCCCACCCCCCAACAAGTTCAGAACATACTTTTTACTATTGTTCAGTGCAAGAATAGCTAAAAGCTTCCTTAATCAGAACATCAGAAGGGGAGAGTGGGAAGATCAGGCTCCTAGAAGTTGTTAGCTTTTTTTTCTTTAAATTTCTCAAGATTAGCCATCCTAGGGCCCTGGGCACCTGTCCCGTAAATTAATGCACAAAGATAAATAGCTGCCTGCAGACCTTCACCTCAGACCACTCCTCCTTGGAAAGTTTAGGGAGGAAGAAAATAGGTTTCACAGGAAGCCCAGAACTTAACAAACCTACATTCATGTAGTGCGAAGGAGGAGAGGTGAGATCTAAAGCCAAGTACTCCCAAATGAGAATGCCCTGCAGCACGATCTCTTCATTCGTATTGAGGAAACTCTAGCTGAGCAGCAGCTCTCCTGGTCCCTGGGGTGGGGAATAAGTAAATGGAAAGAAGGAAAAAAAAAAAAAAAAAAAGGATATATCTCAGGAAATCAAACTCAGCCTTTTTACAGAGCAGTAGCTCAAAAACACCTTTATGGCAGCCAGTAATTGGAGTACTGGAAGTGTGGCAGTGGTCAAAGTCCAAACGGGGCTGTGAGACCTTGCCCCTCTGCTTATGAGAAGCACGTGGCCTCAGAGAAAACCAGAAGCAACTAGATCCTCCCCATACTTTGAATACTAGGATGCGGGCATCAATGCCTGCAGAGTCTTTTAGGGTGCCTCTCATGTCAAACTGCTTGCTCATTTCCTCGCTGGGTCAGCGCTCAGCTCTGACAATCACATTACACGCACACCAGTTCACCTGCCTCCTACAGAAAAAAAGCATTAGTTTCATTCCAAGAGGAAGAACAGCCATGGTTCGGGGGATAATTTATTCCACAAATCACTTACTCTGCCACGGACAGGCTTCCAAGTGATTCCAGCAGGATTCATGTCTCCATGTGCTACTTTCACATCCTCATTAGGTGACCTGGGTATTTACTGCACAGCGTCACTGTCATGCTACAGAAATACACCCCTGGCAGATACCAGAACAGCCCTCATTTTTCTTACGAGCTGCCCTCTTGGAAAAGATAACAGAAAACAAAATAATACTTGGCAGCACCAAGTACAAGCCTAAGGAGAACAGTTTGACGTCTACTTCTCTAGAAGCGCCTCCGGCCAGGGAAGCCTTGTATCCTGCTACATAAATCCGGCCAGCTCTGAAGGGATGGGAGGATGGCTTAGAACTGCAGATCATGGCGGCAATGCCAATCAAAACTATTTTATGTCAGAAAACAGCAACAAAAGATGACTCTCAGGGCAACATGCTTCAGAAAGGGGACACCAATGAATGAGTTAAAGTTGTTACGTATATCCCCATTTCACTTGTACTGATTTTGGTTGACAGCCACATGCTAATCCATGACCCTTTTCGGTGGGGCCGAAACTCCCTGTCAGACACATGGAACCTGTGCCCTGAGCTCTGCAAGAGCAACACTGGCCCCTGAGGTGAGGTTAGAGAGGACATCAGAGAGGAACAGACGGTTCTCATCTCCCCCTCCCTTCATACTATTGCTTGAAGGCATGAAAGCTCCCTAAAAGCGAACCTGTAGCACAGAAATGGGACCCAGTGCAGGCAAACATCACTGATATGCTAAGAATTCTTAACATTTACCCTGCATCCTTTTTAAACTGTCTCCTAAATGCTCTTTCCGGCACTCTTTCACTAAACACAGATTAGGACTGGGAAAGGATGACAGCGATGTCCACCCCACAGCAATGTGCATCTCCACACGTGGACAAGGGTCACGTTGCCCTGGGTCCTGCAGAGACAAAATCACAGAGGAGCACACACAAACACGTGCAGACCAAATGGGATACGGGGTATTCCCAGGCTTTTATAAACCTTACGTGGAGCCAGAGTGTTCTACAGGAGGCGTGCTATTATTGTTATAAACCGCACATTTTGACTTTAGTTAAAAAGAGAGAAAAGAAGCTATTAAGTCATCTGTGAAATGATAAACTTTTCATCTCTAGCACAGTTAAATAAAGGACATAATATCAGGCTTATTTATGTGACCACACAGGATGACAAAATTAAAATAGTTAGAGCTAGACAACTCACAAAGAGGGTAACAAAATCAGATACACCTGTTTATATTCAGTTTTCAAAACTTAATATCTGAACTGTAAGCAATAATCTGTAGCAGACTCTGGCCACCTGAACCACTGCTATCAACATCTATTTTACTAAATTAAAAAAAGGTATCTGTGTACACATACACATTTCAGTAATGAACCACAGACAATTTGTGCTTCAGAGTTTTTTTTTCTGTTTATAGTAAGTATTCTGATATAGGAAGTATTTTAAGGAGTAGTTACTCAAGACTTTTTTTTTTTCTTTTTTTTTTAATAGGTTTTTTGATCCCTTCTGCATTCCCAGCACTCCCCTGGGGTCAGCAGGACCAGGTAAGCACGGTCCCTGCGGAGCCAGGTCGCACCATCTGTAATTCCATGGCAACTTGTTCTGTTCCGCAGATGCTTCACCAATTCTCTGCGCTCAGTATCCATTTACCATCCACCTTCAACTGAAAACTCATCATTCCATACATTTTCTGAATGTAATTAAGTAAAATCCTGCAAGAGCAGTTTAGGAGCCCCCGACAATTCTCAGCAGCAGCACAGCTCAGAGAACTGCAGGACAGCCCGTTTGCTGTCCCTTCAGCTCTTCATTTGTGAAGCAGAAAAAGATGGACTGTGATACTATAATTCAGGGGAAAATATAAGCTGCAGCCACATTATTCAAAGCTTTTGCTCACATGAGCAGGCAGAGGCACTCCTCGAGCCGGTCTGTGTGCCCCTGAAGCAGTGACAAGGCCGTCCCAGGAATGCTCCTCAACCACCTCGCTTGCTCCGTGCCTGTGACAAGTCACCGCTAATGACAGGTAAAGCCCACACAGAGAGCCAGGGCAGGCATTAACACGACAAGATTTGCATAGTTTTGCATCTCAAATATCTACGTGCAGTTTCCTAGAGATCAAATACAGAGACTACCTAAAAATACCACACAGTCTTGGCTGGAAATACCACCGTGAGACTCCCTTCCCATCTTCTCTTAATTCAACAGCTTGCAGGAAACAACGGCCTTTCATCATCATTGTACTCGGAGACTGAAAAAAAAAAACAAAAGTTACTGCACTGCAGGCATTCAGCGACAGTATTTAATTCTCTATTTTCTAACTCACAAATGAGAAAAGGGGACAAGTTATTATTAATGTACTCAGGTCTGTTAAACCCATAAGAACACCAGCACATGGGGTAGGCCCCAGTGACATTCAATTCAGCAACGCAAGCACCAGGCCCCCCACACACTGCACCTAACAGGAAGATGAGAAACACATGGATAAGAGCTCCAACACGCACCATCCACATCCTTGAGAAAGAACTGTCAATAAAAAAAAGTAAGCAGTTGCTTTCACTAGCCAACACAACAGATCAAATTCATCCCTTCTGATTCCATGGAAACCCTACACATCACTTGAAAAAAAAAAAATCTGGCACAAATGAAGACTTGTTTCACGTGTTGGTTCTCTAGGACAGCTGCTCATCAGAAGATTGGGGTCTGTCGTACAGCCCCAACATGGTGTTACGCCACAGATTCAGCTGAGATGATGTCTTTAGATACAGCAACCTAACTGAGAGCCTCACACTGAGTTACAGGTAAAACGCATCCTATTAGGGATTAAAACATTCTAGTACCTGAGTGTTAAGATTTACAATAAAACCTGAACGCTGTTCAGATTTGAAGGCTGGCAGGAAGTTTTGCAGTTATTTCTGTGTTATTATTACTCAAAAGACACTTTGAAGAAACAAACTAAGCATAGGTGTTGCATGCACAAGAACTAAAAACAATACGACTATCAAGATTTTTTGGTTTTTATCAAGTTGGATTTATCCCATACAGTCAGGAGAATGACAACCAACGATATAAAATGCTGAGAAGTTAAAGCTGACCTCAAGATGCAGTTTTTCCAGCAGGCTTAGAAATTCTATAGCAAAGAAATAATTTCAAAAAGAGCCTTTTTATTTTTTAACCATTCCTCTAGCACGGTAGAAATCGGAAAAACTGATTTCCATAATCACAGCCTTTCTTGCTGAGCAGCTCAATCAAGTGCAAAACCTAAGATTTTACACAGAATTTACCAAGCACTGAACAGAAGAACAGAATGCCCTCCGTCCGGCCACCTGGGAGGTCTGTGTCTCCACCCTGACGGAGGGGACATCACATACAGAACGGGGTGCAGCATTCAGTTCACATTGTGTGCAAAATGCTTACACATTTCTGCAGTTTGAAGGAAGTACGTGAGGTCCAAAAAGAGAGACTCCTGTCTTCCCCAACCCACCTCCCTCCCTCCCCCAGAAATTCCTTAAGCATTCGATGCACTCAGTTTAGCAAGATTTACAGCTAAATTTCTCTGTGTATGTGAGAGAGAACAGGGTGCTTTTGCCTTCAAAAATTTAGCAGGCAACTACACTGAACATTATACACAGTAAGCATCTTAGTATTTTATTCATTGCATCTTTTATACAGAATAAGCTTCACTGATATTTAATCCACTGCAGTATTCTGTTGATGTAGCAACAAAGGATTACATTATAAACAATGAACAAAATTTTACCTTTAAGAATTTTTATATATATGTAATTTTTTCAGTTGACAAACAGCATCACAATTACTGAAAAAAAATGAAATAAGCATGGAAGCTAAGGCCATATTTTTTAGTCTCTAATTGATAAATTTTCTGTATTTATCATAAATATTAGAAGCTAAATGCCAGCAACTAAAAATAAACATATCTATAACTTTCTAGCAACCAGTATTCAAATAATGGAGAAAGCGTACAACAAAAGAAGTTTCTTTTCACATCAGTTGACATCTGCAATCTATTTACACTATATATGTTAAAATTCCACAAGATCATGAAGGGTAAGGAATTTTAAAACAATCTGTTAACCATTTCTTAAAATGGCGCTTTTATAACTCAAGTGTGGGTCTTTAAAATCGGTAAAACATTGAAAAACAACACACTGCAGAATGCCTATACCAAAATTACATTAAAAAAAAGACAAAGTACTCCATAAAGTGTCACTGAGATGCTCAACTGAAAATAATATACATTTGTATTTTATCAAGATAGATATTACTGTAAAAATGCTCACATTTAAAAAATATAGTCATTATTGTTTGTATTTCCATTAAAACTAGAAGGGACTACATGACCCAACGTATGAGGAGTTTGTATATAATGACACGCTTCCTCACTTTATAGCACTAACAAAAATAATAGAGAAAGCTCTATTGTATACTTAATAACCATAGTCTAATTTCCTAGTATCCTTTAGAAGCTTTACTCTGTGGGTGTATGTGCACGCAAGTCTGTGCACACGTGCCTGTGTACATAAACACACACATCTCCAAGTGCTTACACACACACACATCCCCATTCCTGCATACAACACCTGCATAATGCAAATCCTATGCAGGAACTCCGCCATGTGACAGCCAAGAGTCACACGCTGTGCTTTCTTATTATTTTTCTTCAAATGTTTTATCTGGTAAATGCAATAACACTCTCATATTTGGCCAAATGTCTTCGTTTTTAGCAAATCATGAAATATGTGATTGAGCCATAACATCACACATGAGAAGAATGTTACTGACGGTGAGTTCAACGTGAAAGCTCATGAAATGGAATGTCAATTACTCTAAAAATTAGTATTCAAAATTAGATAAATATTATGGTAAACACCTTGGACTTTCTATAAAGTTTAAAATGTAATTCACATTACAAAGACTGAAGATACCTTATGTATAGAACTTTTAAATATGGATATGACTGGTATTTATTTTTAAGCTTACTTCTATTAGAAATAGCCTTGTTTCCTGTACAGGTGATGCTTTGTCTATACCATATATAGTAGAAAAATAAATTCTTTAGCAACCTAGAAATAGTTTATAAAACTCTTGTAGTTTCATTTGCTTTGCTAAACATGCCAATGTTAGACTGACAACTATAAATAAAAGCTATATAGGCAACAGATGTAAAGTAGAACAAGTTAAGAATACTACAATTTACAGGACAGACTTTATTGTACTATTAATTCCTGTGTGCTTTGCAATAGGAATAGGGTTGACTTTTCTTTTTTTTTTATGTTTTCTTAGAAAAGATAATTGCAAGAATATAACACAATATCAAGATAATTTATAATATACATGTAACTTAAGACAGCAGCCGAGTTATGGTATCATAGTAATCTAGAATGATATTCCAAGTCATAATTAGAAGTACAATACCTAGGACATAAGTGAGAGGGAAAGGCAATTTTTATTTTATGAAAATGGAGCAAATCAAACTCTTAAGAGCCTTAAGTCTCAAAATCATCTATTTACTATAATACATACAAGACGATCTTAAATCTTGTTATAGGTGAAGATTACAACAGTGACCATCATAAAGCTTTTTTTTTAAAAAAAAAGACTACACAGAACATTCTAGCAGCTGAATGAGCCAAAACTGTCGTCTTTGCAAACCTAAAAAGGTGTATTTTGAGCATGGAAGAAAAAAAGCTGCTATGAAGTATCACACATAGTGATCACCTATGGTCTCCCCTTTGCTACAATTTGTAACCTTCTAATTTTTTTTTTTTTAACCACTAACAAAATATTTAACCAAAAGATCTATTTAAATTAAGCAGCATTCTTTTACAGCAAAATTGGTACCAATGTAAAAGGAAAATAAATGACAAAAGAGATCATTAAAAAAAATGGTGCAAAAACAAAAATCAGTCATTCGAATTTTTAGTACAACATACCAAAGGAAAAAAAAATGAATACAAGTTTGTGATTTTATATATATACAAACTCCAAAGAAGTTAATCGTCAGTACCCAAAGTATTTATTGCCATGTATTAGCAATGCATTTTTTATATCTTTAAAGGGTCACATAAAAATAGATTTAAAGAATAGATTAATTGAAGTCCTAGATTAAAACATTGTTTGGTTTAGAGAATTTTACTACAACAAAGTTCATGTTTATGTATGAAAAGTTATATAACCTTATATGAAAATGCCATGAACTATTTTCTAAACACTACATGTATTCCCAAGTGGGAAAAATTAAAATATCTAAAATATATTAGATTAAGTTTACAAGACCATCAATGATCTTTCAAACATGCAGTTGTTTACAGAATTGAGTTTTACAAAATGTTTAGTTCAGGAATGGAACATAAAGAAATAAGTAGGCAACATCAAAACTTTTGTACAGTATTTGAAATTCACTTTTACAACAAGCATGTCCTTGGTATTGTGCTGTAAGAAATAATAAGCAAGTTCACCCACCCTTAACAAACTGTCCACAGGTTTACTTACAAGTAAAGATGGAAGGTGAGGGACTGTAAAATTCTCAACAGTGCATTTTGCATTCTTTCATAAACCATCCTAAGCCTACCGTCACATAAGTAGCCAGGAGATTACAAAATAAACTATAGCTGGGCTTTATTTGTTTACACAGAATGCTTGAATGTGAATAAAATTGCCAAAAATACCATGTTAAATAACAAAAACAGCCATAAAGCAGGCTGTAAGCATTGAATGTTTCATAAATGTAATTTTTTAATCATTAAATTTCTATAGAAAAAATTTTATTCACAATATATTGTGACAAATTGTCACAGGAATGATATAGTGATTGCAATAAAGTATCATGCAGCAGCAGCTTTGTACTTTATAGCTATTTTTGCTTTTAAAAATTAAACCTCTCCAGTCATGCTTACCACATAGTTTTTATCTGCAGTGTGTACAAATGAGGAACACAGTACGGGATAGAACAAAAAGATGTCCAATCAGCTGGATGAGAATTTTTTTCATAAATATGAAGTACATTACTGTATCCTGAAACATGCACGTCTATAGCTTTTCTTTACTGTCCAGTGCCAGGCTGCCTGCAATCATCTCCTATCTATATAATACCAAGAGGGTCTGCTGGTAGTTGTGGCTGTATCAGCTGAGGCTGCAGCGGTGGCGGCAACTGAAGAGGTACCATTGGCTCCACCATCTGCACCGTGTTGGAAGGCGGTGGCTGACACGCCACTGGGTTCGGTGGTTCTACGATCTCTCCGTTGTAAAAGAAAAACTGACACTGTTGGATGAAGGTCTCTATAACCGACTGGTGGATTTTGGTAGTAGAAAGAAACTCTCTGTTTTCAAAATCGGGTCTCATCAAAGTAGGCCAGAAACAAATGGACAGGTTATCGGCAGTCATAAAGTTGGTTTTATATTGCTGACTAACCCTGAAATGAGAACGACATGCACAGAAATTAATTAAAATGGTATGCAATCAACCAGAAGTATTTGAACACACACCAACATTTTGAAGTGACAATAATAAACTATAAATTCCTCAACCAGCCACAGGCTTACATGTGTTAGAAAGTCAAGTAGATTGTCTAGGAGAAGGTCAGAACACGCTTCTTACTGCAGTACAGCCAGATATGGACCAACATTTACGATACTCAAAGAAAAGGGGATCACATTAGATCATATGTTAAGAAAACACACAACCAATAATACCAAGTGTTGATTACAGCACATCTTGGCTTTTTTTTTTTTTTCATGCTGGCCAGCAAACGAATTTGCCTCAGCTGTAAAGAACACATCAGTGGAAATTGGTTGGAGCAGGCGCCCCAGTCCAAGTCATTTTGAGGAAGTCTAGTAGCCTATGTAAAGCTCGGTCCTCTTGTTGCATTACTGCTAGTTAATATGGAAAAAAAAAAAAAAGAAAAAAGTACAAACAGAAGACTTCAAATGAGTATCTAAATTACTTTTTAATGCAAAATGGAAGCTCTCTGGTAACGGGTTTCAACAACCATTCAGGAATAACAAAAGGAAAGGGATGGATTGCTTTAATGACTGTGGATATTCAAACATTCAGCACGTAAAAACAATTAAATTGCAGCAACTGTGTACTTGTATACAGTTGTATACAATTTATTTAGGAAAATGGCTATTACTTTTATTGAATCACAACCTTGGAGAAAAATGATTTTTTAAAAATCTTATTTTGTTACTATGCCAATTTTTGTCACTGTATATATGCACTCAGAAGCCTAAGATTGTACAAAGGAAGCGGAAGGAACAGGCTCAATATTCAGCTTTATCACCCTGTCCTTACTAACTTGCAACTTGGACCTTTTCCTCCATTACAGACTCTTCCCTTGGAATGGCAATTCTGCTGTAATTCTCTTTCTCCCATTCTATTTATTTTGGTATTTAATATTTCTAATACTATGACTTACCACAGTCACACTGCTCCAAAATCTCTATTTTGCTTCTCTGATGTAAGCAAGAAGCACTGCAACTCCTGTGATTATTGCAGCATTCTTCCAAAGCAATGTCTAATCAGACTTGGTTCACTCATCTGCTGCTTATTTAAGCAAGCACAAATGAGCTAACTTACTATTTCTATGCTCATTTTCTTCTTGTAGTCACTTGCTGTGCTTCACAGGATGCTGAATTAGGCTGAGACAGGATATCTATTTAACATGCCAGCAGTAGCTACTGCAACTGTAACCAAACTCTGATCAGGAAGTTAATAAATATCATATTATTAACTAGTAGGAGAAAAGCAAAACAAGTCACCTGGAAGTATTTTTGCAACTATTTTATCAGCAAAATTAACTATTAATATTATTCCATATACACTTTGCACAGAAGCTTCTAAACAAATGGCATTTGAGCTTTAAAGAATAAAAATATTTTAAATATATAAAATACTAAATATTATAAATATATAAAAATATTAAATATTGAAGAACAAGTCCTATGAGGAGCAGCTGCGGGAGCTGGGATTGTTCAGCCTGGAGAAGAGGAGGCTCAGGGGCGACCTTATTGCTCTCTACAGGTACCTCAAAGGAGGCTGTAGCGAGGTGGGGGTTGGTCTGTTCTCCCACGTGCCTGGTGACAGGACGAGGGGGAATGGGCTTAAGTTGCGCCAGGGGAGTTTTAGGTTGGATCTTAGGAAGAACTCCTTTACCGAAAGGGTTGTTAGACATTGGAACGGGCTGCCCAGGGAAGTGGTGGAGTCACCATCCCTGGAAGTCTTTAAAAGACATTTAGATGTAGAGCTTAGGGATATGGTTTAGTGGGGACTGTTAGTGTTAGGTCAGAGGTTGGACTCGATGATCTTGAGGTCTCTTCCAACCTAGAAATTCTGTGATTCTGTGATTCTGTAAAGTTATTAAAAGTGCAGAATGAAGCAATAAAAAATAATTAAAAGACATCTAATATCAGCCAACATAATTTTAGGAAAAAAAATCCATTCCCTATGAAACTGCAGATTTGCCAGTACAAGACATGGGAAAGAGTTCTATGAAACAGAATTAATCTAATACTGTCCAGCTCCATCAAAAGGAGGAATTCTTTCCCTGTTCTCTCTCCCTACCACGTGCAGGCTTCTCTGCTTACACTCGTTACATTTGGCACCTGTCACACCCCTCTGTGAGCCAATCTGTTCAGTAACACAGCACAACACTACCCTAGCAAAGCAGAGTTTGTTTGTTTGTTTCACTTCGTTTTTATGTTTTCCCAATTAATAAATTCAACCTCAGTTCCAGATTTCCAGAACTTCACAGGAACAACCAAAAGGGAGACTGTGGAAATGAGATGAGGAAGGATCTGACAGGTTGCTACTTTGCCTCAACTGCCAATTAATGCACAGGTTTACACACCAGACTAGTATAATCAACACTGGAATTAAGAACATCATTCAACATTATTCAACATCAAGACAATCTATATAAACCAGGATAGTTTAAAAAATAAAAAATTCTTTAAGCAGGGATCAATCTGACTGCCATAGAGATCAGTTCCTTAGTCTATCACTACCACACATCAAGAAAAAGAAGCTTCTCCTGGTGAGTTCATTACTATTTTATGAATTACATACAATTCCATGAAATATGTATAAAGTTCACAAAGTAATACATTTCTAGGTCAAATTAATTCACTAGAATCTCCTCAAATGGTTTGATACCACAAAAAAACACAACAACAAAAAAGCTCCGAATTCAAAAGTTTGGTAACAAAATATGTCTCTTACTGGTTGGGGAACTGCATTTGGAAAACCGTTCACTTGGGAAAGAACTGACACTAAGGAAGAGAAAAATACAAGTTCCCCCAAAAAGGTGAACATCATGTTGAAACGTAGAAACAAAAGAATTTCATGATACAACACAATACCAGATTATGCCAATGAGCTCTTGCTCTCAAACCAATGGTTGGGCTTAATGATGTTGAAGGCCTTTTCTAATCAAAATGATTCTATGGACTTGGTAAACATTATTTTGATGACAAGAAAAGGTTCAGAAAATGAATGAGCCTAGGTTTGGAAATTTACCTCTCTGCAAAGAATGGATTCACTGAATCAATTTCCCTAGGTTGGTGCTGTATGAACTACAGGAGAGAAACAGCGCCTGATGAATTCCAGAATACTTGTAAGCATGATGGTTTGGTTGCTTCTGACATAAGCTCTTTTCGGGCAGAAGATAAACTAAACTAAAATACTCTGCGCTATGAGTAACATCACAATTTCATCTAGAAGTGACTAGTGAGAGTTGCATGAAAAATCTGGTGTTAATAAACCTGCCAAACAAGTACGCTATCCCACTGGGAACACACAATTCTTGGATTACAGTAGACGAGACAAAGGTAACTAAGATACAGTTGTTGTGCAGAAATAGACAGAAACAAAAACTTTAGTAACTTGTCAGTGACTATTTTGATGATCAGCAAGAGCAGACTGAAAAAATTTCTGACAGCTGGCTGTAGTCCATAGATTGAAAAGCTGTGAAAACCACAGTAAACATTACAATTATGGCTATAAGAAAATATTTTCACTCATTTACAATGCATGTATAGTGGTAATTATAAAGGATAGGCTTGTATTTTAGCATGCGCATTACTTATTCCAAATTGTGTGAGGGTACACAAATACTGCCTCTCAACCTGTTTTGAATAAATCTGGTCCAAAGGGTATTTGGATACCATTCCTGAGTAAAAAGTAATTCATATTACTTTTATTTTATAAATATTACATCTCCTACCATACTTTCCCCATACTACTTCAGAATCTTCTTGTAAGCGCTTCGCAAATGTCTATTCATCTTCTTTTATAATCATTCAAAATGAAAATGAAGAGTCTGTATTTCAACCTTGCTACTTTTCTTGACCCTACCCTATTCATCCACTCCAAACTCTTCAGGCTGTATACCCTGTATGCCCATGATCAGACTTGAAAAGCTGTACAACCACATCAGAAGCACACTGGGCCATATTAACTCTTACATATAAAGGGAGCCATTATAGAAGAAAAAATTAAAGCCAGTGTCAATACAACACCATCCTGTTTCAACAGTCTTTAAAACTCACTTTTACTTACAATTAATCAACCACAATTAGACAGCTAGCACCCTATGTATGGTACTTAATCACACTAAAGAAATATTAATCTCATTGCTGCTATTTAAGGCATTCTCATGGTCTTTTACACCTAGAGTCACCGGGACGCTACTTGCATTTTCTGTTTCACTAACAAAGTACCTACACTTGTGGACATACCAAAATAGTATCATTCACCAACCACTCCCTCTTAACTATACAACACATTTCTCACTCTTCTGACTTAGGAAATAAAAACTAAACACTGAAAATAGCAGTTTGTAAAGATAACCCTTCAGTCATGTAGAAGAGTGTTTTAGCTCATTTAATGAGAAATTCATCCAAAAAACACATTTCAATTTCAATTATATACTAGCAGTAAGTCACCACTATTTAATCTCTTAAAAATAAACAGAGACTATAAAAAAATAGTTACAAGAAAAGGTCTGAGTTTCTTTTAAGAACCTGTAGCTACCTCCATACATATGCAATTGCTTATGATCAGGCAATTCTCTTGCTGAATGGAAAGCACCTGCCACTGCAAATGAGAAGAAAAATGACAGTCTCTCTTACTTAAGCAACCATTATTTGTTACTAGCAGCCTGCACATACATCAGTCATCTTTAAAAGGATGAGAACGGACTGGAGAGCAAAGGCCAATATACATCACTTCTGTTCTCCGTAAGCTCTGTGAGGAATGTATTTCAGTCATCTGTGTATGTGCATGCATTAGAACCTATTCAGGATTTTTTACAATTGTATTTAGCTCTTTTACTTGCAGCAATCTGGGTACTTGATACTGCAATTAGACTTTTGGTACACAGCTGTGCTATGCAAACAGGTGACCAGCTGATGAATTCTGACAATTGCAAGACTGACACTATTTCACTGAATCCACGTGACATGCAAGTTTCTATCTGGTCCATTAAGAACTACTGAAACATTTCAGGTGACTTATCTAATATCTGTGTCAAGTTTGCGATGTTTTGTTTTACCTCAGCACATCTTTCAAGTCTGTAGTACAAAAATGCATGGAATACGTATATCTAATTATATGATTCTATCTATTTTAGGGCTAGAAAACAGAATTTTTATTTGGCAAAACTGCAACGGAAAAAAAAGATGCATTCCCCTGCAAAGGAAAATGAGTAACTTCATAAAGCTTAAGATATAGTTGTAATTGAGAGAAGGGTAAAATAGGTGCCTAAATTTCAAAGCTTCTCATATATTCAATGAAAATAAAATTGTAGGTTGGAAAAGAACTTTAGGATCATCAAAGTCGAGCCATCCACTTAACACTAAAATCTACTGCTAACCCATGTCTCTGCATGGCACGTCCACATATCTCAAATATGTCAAGGGACGGGGTCTTCACCACCTCCCTGGGCAGCCTGTTCCAAAGACTAACCACCTGTTCCAAGAAGAATTTTTGCCTGATACCCAAATTTAAACCTCCCTGGTGCAACTTGAGGCCATTGCCTCACATTCTAGTCACTTGCCACCTGAGAAAAGAGGGGACACCCTCTTTGGTACAACTTCCTTTCAGGTAGCTGTGAACAGAGATGAGGTCTCCACTCAGTCTCCTCTTCTCCAGACTAGACAACTGCAGTTCCTTCAGTCTCTCCTCATAACTCTTAATAACATAGCTGAAACAAGCTGATTTAGTGGATTTCAGAGAATACACTGTTTTAGATGAATAAGAAAAAGCTAGTCTTCTTATACTTTATGACTGCATATTGTACACTTGCACACATAGAGGGTCAGAGTAGATAGTATACATATACATCTATCTACGAGTATTATTTTAATATTTATTTTTTTTTTAAAGAAAGCCATTAAATTTCCATGCAAAAGGCAAGATTTAGGATACAAACGTAAGCAATTTACCACTACTGATAGCTTTGTTCTACATTTTAGTCATTCAGTGGGCATTTTTAGTGCTACATTTTAGATGCTGATTGAAGCTGATTTGGATTTAATGGGCAGGGAGAGGGGGAGATCAGGCCAAATGACCTCCATGTTCCTTCAAACCTGTATCAGCCTATAACGTTAATAGCTACTTCCTTAGAAAAGAGATCTGCAACAGTTGTGCAGATTTGTTCGTTCAGCCTGTGACATACAACAATTAACAGTTACTAATACACTTATTTTTCAACTGTTACAAGTTTTAAAAAATAGAAAATATTAAACCTGTTTAGATGCGTTATCACGTATTTGAAGACATCATAGTTGACTGGGTGGAACTTCTTCACAATTTCCTTTAACTCATGCAGCCGTTCTGTCCTATCCAGGATCTCTATAGAAACAAGGGACATTTTGTCATACATTTAGAAAGAAATTCTGAATAGTGTTGCTTTTTCCTACCATAAAAAGTACAGGTAAGATACCCACAGAGAAATACCAAGTGGGAAATTATTTAATAAAATTCCTATTTACATATACTTTAAAATGAAAAACTTTTTCATCATGGAGAGGCAGCCACCTAAACACAAAAAGATTTTTCTGTATTTACACGGATTTATTTATTTGTAACAGCAGACCATTAGCAGTTGATTAACTCATTGGCTTGCAGGATAATAACCAACAACGCGACAGGGTCATGCTTGCAAAATGTTGTGACAATGTAACTAAAAGATTTATACAGACCCAAGTTTCACAAAGATTTGGGTTATGGAAGACTTTAACAAACTTAGAAAATCTTAAGCTTACCAGTCAAAAAATAAACAATTATGAATAAGCCCGGTGCAGCTATTTTAAGTATACTATTTCAAGGAGAACAGAGTTTTACACAGGCCCAAGGAATATTAATTTGGGTTTAAAAGAAGAAGCAAACAACAGTAAAAGGACTATGGAATAAAATAATGAATTATGAAAATTTAGAATAGATCAGCGCTACTTCTGACACCAAATTATATATAGTGAGAAGCTGATATTGGTTTAAAACTTGAAATGAACTCGTAGTTGGGTTCAGATAGCTCAGGATCTATCAATAACAAAATTCCAGAATTTACCAGTTTTATAGTAGAAAAATGGGGAAACAAGACTCTCTTGCAACCAAATTGTTGGCACAGGTGTGAAAATCTGATGAATCCATACTATCCCACCAAATATTCACATGCGGAAGAACACTAGCTCCCTCTCTCAAAATTACATTCCACAAGTTGCTATTGTACTTAAGCACATTTTTGCCATAACCCACTGTGTAGAAAGGTTTGTTCCAAAAGAAAGACTTCAATTCTTATTTAAGCTTGGTATGCTACGGTTAAGTAATATGCAATTATCAAAGCCTGACCCACTCATCTCAAAAATCTTAAACCTAAATGAATAGAAGAAATGATTAGGGAAAAAAATAACAGTTCTGCTAAAACACTTTTGAAAATACCACTAAAATATTGCAAACAATACGTTCTGCAGAATGTACTTCCGTTCCATGATATCTCCTATGTGAAAAGGAATACAAGCTCAACTCTAATTTGATGTACCTTAGTGCATAGTACCCTAGCCTTAAAGTAACATTAAATGTTTCAATGTACCCCAAATAGAAATGTAATGGTATCAATTGCATTGGAAAACAGTAAGACCACCTATATCGCATATTCTAAGCTAGTGCATGTTTTGACTGAAGTTTAACTAATCAAGAAAAAAATAAAACCTAACGAGAAATATAGTAAGCAAGGGATTTTCCTGAAAAGTACAGCAAAAGTATCAAAAATAAGTGTTTAGAGTTGTCATACAAAAATATAAAATTTCTAAGGGAATATACTTAAATCAAGTCCAGGCCCAAGCCTTAGGTTTACACTAATATTTTCATATTTTGAACAAAAAGCATTAAGAATATTGGATGTCACAGCTGTATCCTGCAAAAACAAATAGCAGTGCTTTTCTAAAACAGTTTGCTGACACCCAGAAATTATCCCAAGAGAGACAGATACACTTTAAGAAAAGGGAACAATTTAGTCATATTTTCACTTAAAGCTTTTGAAGCATTTGTAAACACAGTTAACCATTTCATCTTACATGGAGTTCAAAAAGAATTTAAAGGACATCTCAGATTTACCATAATATTCCATATACATGTCAGATTTCTATAAACTACTTTGAATGGAAGCTATGATGAATTCAAGGGGGGTTTCGCCCACACACACACCTGCTTAACAACTACATAACTACATCAGATTTCCAAGAGTTATCATATGCAGCACTAATACAGAAATTAAAAAAGGAGATGCCTCCAATTAAATTTCCTAGGTAAACTGAAAATAATAGGCCACAACTTATTTAGAAAAAAAGTAATGTAACAAGTTTACTTCACCACATAGTTCAATTACTTTGAAAGAACGTTAACGAGAAATGGGTACACCTAAGCAATTAAAAAAATAAAGATTAAAATCAATGCACTTAGCCATTCCAACTACAACAAAGTAAATATTACAATAAGGGCAAAAAACGTGAAAAAATAAAATCAAAACAAGATTATTACTTACTTGATGTTTCTAACAACTCTTGATGTAAAGAGTAAGGAATTAATGGATCTGGCAAATCTGCAAAAAAGGCTTTCAGAGCCCCAGCCACAGCATTGACTGTCACTTCCATAGACTCTAGACTGATATCATGATCTGTAAGACAAAATTAAAGGGCACTGTAAGTAAAACCTACAGCTATCCTTCATAGCATTTTATGAAAGCAAGAATTTATCGAAAACGCTGGAAATGAAAATGTTGCCAAGTATTTGTCAAAAACACATGATAGGGTGAATCAGTGGGGAAGATACCATCATTTTGACACACATGAAATCAAATTTAACAAGTCTGACAGTACTAAGAAAGCAGATCAGAAAATTAAGTTGTCTTTGTTGTCTGTGTGGATCTAAATGCACTTCTAGTTGACATTAACTATTTTCTGATAATTTATTTTGCCCAGGAATGAGTTTTAAAATCTATTTCCCCAAATTTTGTTGAAAACCGGCACAATTTGCAGAGTTCATGTAGCCACATGAACAAGATCCCAAAGCCTTTAAAGCAAAGACAATAACACATGCAACAACAACACAGTGATTCTACATTGCCATATAACCTACTGCTAGATTCATTGTAAAAGTCATGCTAGATAATTTTAAAACTCTTCAAAAGTCCACTCCACCTGAAACATCATTTAATTTAGTGACATCTAGCATTATATTCAGATTATCTGAAATAGCACAAAATGAGGCATTAAAAAAAAGTACATTTATTCTCCTTATCATCTAGGAGGAATTTTTTCATCTATTTCATCTATTTCACACAGATTAAATTTCATGACTAATATCCAAGAGGGCTCTTAAAATACGATTTTTTTTTCTTTTTGAAAGATCAACTTTGATCATAAATTAAATGAAAAAGCAGAAAAAAAAAATAATGCTGACCCTTCTCAATACACCCAAATGAACAGCATTATCCACTGATCATATTCCAGTACATTCCGGCATGAGAAACGTGGTATTACAAATTCATTATCAAGACTCACTGTTAATCCATATTATTCAGAGGGCTTTCAATAAAATAATTATCAGAAAGCTCTACATTTGGGGGATTTGGGGGAGGGAAGTGAATGCTTTAATGCCTAGGACTGGTAAGCACTTCAGACTGCAGTTAAACTCATTTATACAACTACAATAGCACCTAGAAATTCCACAAGCAGCACTTAAAATCAGTTTTAACTGGCTACAAGATTGTATCCCATCCTTCACTTACACAGGGCTTCAGCAGTTACAACTTGAACTGTACCAGTATGATCTACCAGAGCATTAAGCACTCAGTACTACAGAAAGCAGATTGAAAGTGTGACTCATTTACACTGACTGCATCATCTTATAAATCCATGGTGAATTCAAGTTGTTTTGACTTTAAATAATAAAACAGGACATTACCTTGATCAAACTGTTTTTGAATGTTGTCTTGATCTGTTTTATTACCACTGACACGGTACAGGCCTTCAGTACACAATCCTTAGAAAGAGGGAAAAGCAGTTATAAAACAAGGTTATGTACTACAGAGCAAAACAGAGCCAGTCATAATTATTTATTCAGAAACCATAAGTAGGAACATAAATCTAAGTGCCTAAACAGTAACACGGTAGTGTAATTGTTATCAGAATGGGAAATACCAATTGTCTTTTGATTACAATACTCCATTTAGTTTAAGTCAGGAGAAAAGTGTTAGGAAGCAGAGGTTCTCCAGGCTGCTCATTATTACCTTGCCTTACTATGTGTTCCAGAGTTGTCATAATTCTAGCAGCCACCCTAGGTAAATAACATTACAATACAGATCCACACCTTTATTATGAACACACAAACACAGGCACACACACACACACAGAATCGCTCGCTCCACTCCATCGATTATGCGTCCTATCACATCACTATCTGTTTTGCCCACAGCTACTCACTAAACAGAAGCATCCAGCCTGTTAAGCACAGCTACTCGTAATCTTTTTCTTTGGCGATTTGGAAACCATTAAGGAAAACAACTGGTTCACAGTCCAGAGTTCTCCATTTTTACAGGTGCAAGATTATCCATATGCTACATCTCCGTAGCACTACCTGCTTTTATTTAAAAAATTCCAGTTTTAGAGCTCCGTGAAGTTTCTTGGCTCTTTACCATCACAGCCCAGTAACGGAATGCATTTTCCACTATCAAGTCCATACAGCAACTCTTCGGTCACACCTCAGTCTCAGAGCAGGTCTATTACCAACAAACACAAGGAATCCTGCTCACACGCTCTAAATAGTGAACATACTTAACTACTTCATACCACTGGGAACGTTGCATCAATTCATTTGGCAATTATCACTCTTCTAACTCCACTTCTCCTCCTTAATGCCTCCACAACTCAGACATCTCTTTACTGGCCTCATCAAGGTTACCTTAGTAGCTTCTGAGTATTTCTTCTTCAATAAACCTTCCATTTAACTTTCCAAATACATAGCAAAGAATCTTTTCTTGTAATTATTTACCCAAACTGTCCTTTCAAAAAAGAGAGCATTATTCGCTGTTTTCCTCAAAAAGCACCAGGAGATACAAATTGGTGGCACAAGGCAAAATGGGGGATTCAATGATTTCCACAGCTGGAGGGGGTTTCAAACCTGCCTTCAAAAACGTGCCTCAAATGCTGTCAAACAGAAATACTTTGTATTTCTCTTGCTGAATTTGTAAATAAAGGAATAAAAGAAAATTAAGAAGTCACCGGTAGATAAGAGCAAGCTAGGATCATTTAGTACAGAACTCTCAGTTAGATCCCCCACAGCCCCAGGGTACCCTGTGCTTTATCCAACTACCATTCCATTTCTTTCTGCACAAAGGGAAATGAATCTGCTTCAATAGCATTTTCTGTAAAGTCTGATTCAGTCGCTGTTTAGTAAGAGAGTTTAAACCTTGAATACTTGGACTGGGCTGCTGTGGAGCCAGAGATGCTCTGTGGTAGTATCTGATGTTTTTTCCCCTATTTCACCACACAGTAGACAGCTCGTTACTCAGACTACAGCTCTGTGATACTTGAAAAGCTGACACAGTACTTCTGAAAATTTTCAGGAGATGCCTACTAAATTTAGGCATCTTCTTCCAAGAACAGCAGCTAAGTGCTGCAATTCTGGATTACGCTAACTAAATTTGTCTCTTACATTCCTCATACAAAAATATTTTTTCCTGTTTTTATATTCTAGAAAATAACACCTCATGAAACAGTTGGTGAGCTGTCAGTATGCTGTTCTTCTAAGGTACACACAGAAAAAAGCTTGTTCTGTTTGTGTGCATACATGCACTTAGAAGTCCAAGGATGTGACTTTTAAGCAATACTTCAATTCTCTGTTTTTTTGTTGGTTTTGCTCTCTGTTGATACTATCCAACCAGGTCTCTGAAATGTTTGTTACATCAAGATATTCAAGTATGACGCCGTAATTCACTCATCTAAACTTGACAGCTCTCCTTCTGAGGTTAACGTGGTCCATGGAGGGACCAAAGTCGACCAAGGCCTGCCCAGCACTATATCCCATTTCCACACCAGTACGCAGGGAATGCCTGAGAGGAGAGGTAGGAGCAGCAGGAGAGGAAATGAGCAAGTTTTCTGTGGTATATCCTCCCATCTTCCTATGAATGCTTTTGCATAAGGAGTTGTAATCACCATTTGGGGATTCGTCCTCCACTAATTCATCTAAAATCCCTTTAAGTTTATTGTGGTCTTTACAACAGCTCATGGAGCTGCTTCACAATTCAGTAACATGCAGAACGAAAACATACTGGTTTTATGCTCAGCATCTTAAGTTTTCATGTTGTTTTGTTTTTTAATTTATAATTTCCCTTCCTCAGAAATTTTCTAAGCTGACCAGTTTGGTCGTTCTTGCACCAAAAGTTACCATTACTGTCCTGTGCTGTATCCTCTCCAAATTCTTTTCTACTCTAAGGCAGATTGATCCAAGCTGTAAGCCCTATTAAAGCTGCATGCATAGCATGGAATTACACTATAGGATCGT
The DNA here is from genome assembly GCA_011075105.1 of Heteronetta atricapilla. NCBI lineage: Eukaryota > Metazoa > Chordata > Aves > Anseriformes > Anatidae > Heteronetta > Heteronetta atricapilla. Next base: position 11,412,943 of record CM021735.1, read on the forward strand.
TTTTCCCCATACGCTCTCTTTAATTCTTTCAGTTCTTTTTGCTTCTTTGACACCACGTATTGAGAGTAGATGTTTTCAGACAGCTTCTCTGATGATTTTAAAGCCTTCTGCGGAGTGACAACAGCTATACTAATATTTAGCCTGCCTAAGAGTCACACAGTAGCTGCCAACTTGGCATCTGTAGCCAGGTTCTCACTCTCATTGTACTGCCTCCATTTCTGAATGCGTGCCATCTCATAACAGCACGCCTGTTTCTCCCCAGTCTAATTCCTTCCCCTACAGTGACCAACTAAATTTTTCAGGAGTCATTTGCTCCTACAGCAGCCAAGATGATCATTCTCAGAGTTAACCTCTGTAAATTTTGTGATCTCTGCCAGTCCATAATTTTATTCCACGGATTGACCTAGCGTACCTCTTCTCAGCCACTATGCCAGCCAGACTACACAGGGCTAAAGGAACCTCCACCTGACTGAGCCAGACCCGTAATTTCAATATACACCAAGAACGTAGGTACCTACAGAGCAAAGAATGCAAATTCTTTTAAAGTAAGAAAAGCCCGACACTAAATTAAATGATGTAAATACATTTTAAATTCTACACGTAAAACATTCTAAATCTGTGCACGGAAACACTGGCATTTAAAGAATCATGACTTTTAATTCACACACTCCAGAACAGAACCAAAAATCAATGTTTGCCTGATTTTTCAATAATTTATACATTATTGCAAATGTTCAATAAAAAGGAATCAGTATAAAGAAAATAAGCAGTACTTTCAGGAAGACTGAAAAATAGGAAGTTCTCATCCAATGCTGAATTAACAGTTCTATAATCTTCATTAACCAACTATTAAACAAGCACTCAACCATTTTATGAACTATTACTCAATCTCATAATTCATGGCCAGTTCATTTACAAAACAAAAAACAACTTCAATTAAAATGACATGAGAATAAGCAATTCTCTTTTTCTGTGCTTGCCAAAGCAAACAGGCACATTCTTTACTTCATTAAAAATGGGCTAGATCTGAAGATACTGTAATTTTGTTTGGTCACTGGGCACGGAGGAAGGTAGGGGAATAAGAGCAGCAGCTAACCAGAAGTACTGACATCGTGGTCTTGTCTGTATTGTTTAGAAATTCTTTACATAATTCCCGTGATGCTTCCTTTGAAGAGATACCTTAATTAGCAATACAGCTCAAGTGCACAACATGTGTTTATGAATATTTCAAAACATATTTGTTTACAGCTTTTAATGATTCTCACACACTAATAAATTAACACGTGTGCTCCTCCCTCCATCCGTCTGGTAGTCAGTCTTCCTTCAGAAGAAAAAACTGATGCCTGTTTTCCTCTCCTCTTGCGTTTCGACAGAATTTCCTCCCTGCTGATTAATTCCGAAGTTGCAATGCCCGAGGTGAAGTCATCACAGATTTACTCTGGTTGGAAGGGGCCTCAGGAGGTCATCTACTCCAACCTCCTGCTCAAACAAGGGTCAACGCTGAATTCAGATTAAGTTGTGTAGGTCTTTGTTTAATCTGATCTTGAATACCTCCGAGGACAGAGAACCCACTTTGAATAACCTGAACCAGTGTTTCAATAAGCCTCAGAACAAGATTTTCCCCCATCTAGTAGGAACCTCCGATTTTAATGACTGTTGTTTCTAGTTCTCCTGCCATTCACGTCAGTCAGTGCTTTAGCCCAGCTCCATCACCTCAGCTATCTCCTCACAGGTATGAAAGAGCTGCTTTCTTTAGCCTTTCTCTCTCCAAACTGCGCCAATCCAGTTCCCATTACTTTTCCTCACAGGTCATGAGCGCCAGACCCTGACCCTCTTTCTGCTAGACTCACTCAAGTTTGTCTACACCTTTCTTGTAGTATTTCAGGTGAATTTCAGATGAAGTCTAAAAAGTCCTGAGAAAAGAACAATTACTTTAAGTTACTGCCTACCCTTCTGTTGGGTCAGTCCAATACATCCTCAGCTGCCTTTGTTAGCAGGATGCGCTATGGACTTGTGCTTGGTTTATCTGCCACCAGGACCCCCCAGATCCTGTCCAGCTGCACTTTCCAGTTGCATAAAGTCAAGCACTAAGTTTATTAAATGGCAAACTGTGCTAGTATTCATAATATTAACTTGATGCCTCCTTACTTGGTAAACAGACTAAAATGTCATTTGTATAATGCTTTTCACCTATCATTTAAAAATGTACACCAACAAAAAAAAACATAATGCAAAATAAAGCAATACTTAAATATTTAAAAAGCTCATATATTAATATGACTAGTTAGCATGAATAGGTTTAGCCAAAAATATTAGAAGTCTAGGAAAGCTAAAATAAGCAACAACTGTGTTTGGTAACAGATAAACAGAACTTGAAAATAAACTGGCAGCATATAAGACACCATAAAAATGTCACTACGTAACTATATCAAAATACTCTATGAACTTGCAATAAACACTAACTTTTTAGACTTAAATTTTAGAACAGAATTAATATTCAATAGATATCTTTACCTTGTTTTGCAATTATAAAATTCAATCATGCCAACAACATAGAGATAGAAAACATTAATTTTGTTGAAAATAAGGATTTAATTAGCCTTCAGAAACCTGTGTTCCTCTCTCTCAAACCAAACTGACCACTTTTGAGTCTGGGTAGCTATGCAAAATTCATGTAATACTAGAGAACTCTGAAGAAATACACTTCTTACTTTTCACATGGCAATTCTTAAAAAGAAATGCACAATCACAGAATTCATGCTATTAATATAGTTAACAAACAGTTGAGCTTCAAAAATTATGCGAACTCTACTGCCTACACAAAGAAAAAACAAGATGTATTTTAAAAAGTAATGGTCTACATAGTTGTAGAGTAGCAGCCCTAGTTTTGAAGCTACCTAGCTATGCTTCCCTGCTGTGAGCATTTCCATAAATCTGGTTTGCAGAACACCACTGCTTATTTTAAGTGATGTAACAAAATGACCTTCTATTCATTCCATCAGGAAAAAGCAACAAACGCACCACAAGAACGGTATCCTCAAACCTTCTTTTAGAAACCTGCAGCTGAAAATAACTACTAATGTCAAAAAGTCAATTTCTGTAGCTGCCCTCAAAAGCAAATTACAGAGCGATTTAAGGTGACAAGTAAAAGCATACAAACATCAGCAGGTTGTGCCCTACGTGATACCACCAGTGATTATAAAAGTACTTACACAGTCTGTAAAAGGTTACAGGTAAGACTGTAATATCTTTACCAGAAAAGTAAGTTTTCCTGAACACGTATCTTTATACCGAGATGTTTAGGGGAAAGGTTGATAATTCACCATTATCAAGTTACTTACCTGAGAGTTATTTTTTTTTCTATCATCTCATTCAATGAATCAACAAGAGCGAGCTCTGACAACCAACCAAAGATTACTCATCCCGCTATAATTATAATGAATTCAAAAATGAAAGGCTTGGATAGAGGAAACATTTGCCTATAATCATGGACAATATATGAATACCCACATAGAGTTTGTTTATAGTATTAAGGCAAGTTTTCCTCCTTCCTTACCCAGAAATGTCAGTATTATTACATTTAAGATAATCTTACACGATACCATACTATTTCTTTTCATCAATAGGTTCCAACAAAGCAAAAATATTATGGGCTATCCCTGCTTTGTGGTATTAGCATCAACAACAGTACACACTGCTGCCAAACTGGGGGTTCTAATACATACTCACTACTTACTAGGTCAAGCATTAAACACTTCACTCCCTCAGTTTCTACTTCTAGTGCTATCAAGAAAAGTTTCCAAAGAAATTTGCGCCCTTCATCATCTTTGAAAAGCAGAAATTATTTGACTCCATAGAGCAAAATCAGTCCAGAATAAAAATTCTTATTGGAAAATATCAACCCAAACAGGAACACGTAGAGTACCTTCATGCATATGTATCTACACATGTATAACTGAAGATAAGGGACCTCCAGCAGATTTAGCTTTACCCTGACAGGATTCCTATGGCACCTTCCAACAAAAAACTTGTTCAGTTAGAAAAGACTAGAATTTTCCCCTCTTGGATTTACTTTAATTTGTCCAAATTATTCCTCTTCCACTGATAAATACTCATGTTTTTAAATGTGAGGGTATTCCAAAGCACCACGATAAAACAGAAGAATCCAGTGGCATTTTCTACGTGCTGTCAATTCTTTATGGTTTAAGTTGAGTAAGAATCTTCAAGAACAGCTTCTGATACTATCTGAGCATCCAGAGCAAAACAGAGAAAACTCTGTTCTACACTGGGTACTTTTTAGCCTCAGTCACAATTCAGAAAAGTGGGTATAAAGCAATGTCTTCTATAATTTCATGAGGCAGGGAGAAGAAACATGAAAATTTGAGATTAGCCCTTCAATTTAAGGTTAACAGTATCTTCATAAAAAACTGTAATTCAGCCACAATGTAAATTACATGTGGTAATATAAAGGGAAGGAACTGAACTCCATGAACTTCAATGATACTATGATTCTAAGTACCTTAAAGGGAAGCTAAACAAATCTGTCCTCCGTAAAACAAATATACTGATTAGCTTCATTCAAGCAGAGATGGAGAAGACTACAGATCTTGATTAAAAAGAAAGATGATGATAGTAAACATGGGTATGTCTGATGAGTCAGTCAGTACTAACATTAGGCTGACTTGCTAAGAGAAAGCTGAAGTATTGGAGGACTCCCCAGGGACAAGCAGCTGATACAATAGCTTTATCAAACAGAGCTGGCACCGTTCTGGGCTCCAGGCTGAAGCTAATAGATCTTGACTTGCCTTCTGCAGACTAATCATCTCCAAAACTGTATTCATGGGATTTTCTACCAGATAGTCCCAAAGTCAATGATGGGAGTCTATTTCAGCAGAGGACTTGAAGGCAATGCAAGTGAAATTTTAATTTCCCTTGTAGCATGCTTCTCTCGAAGAAGGCAAAAATAGGTTCTATCACAAGAGGAGGCTGCATGAAAACTGTGCAATGCGTGGTTAGAATCTCATCAGGTATCTACAGAATATTAACCTAATATAAAAATAACACACACCAGTGATAGAACTCCCACAGCCAAGTGTGAGAGCTGAAAAGAACAACCAAAACTCCTTACACAGAATCTGAAGCAGAAGGAAAACTAATTCAGATCAAAAGTAGAGGCTTTGTTCCATCTTTTCCAAGTGATTAACAGAACCAGCAGGACCAGTCTTCACAGTCACACACAAAGCACACAGATGGCTCAAGGTTTGTGCTGCATACACATATGGCCAGAATTAAAATCCTCCAGCTTTCAGTACCTGCACGGCAGCAGACCAGGAAAACCAGCATACAAGCAATACCTCCCCAGCCACCACTTCTGAGGAGCCCCATGCATTCTGAACTCACCAGCAGCTTAACTAAACACCTTATCCTTCAAAGACAAGTCATTAGAGGAGACAAGAAGTGTTAGATCTGCTGGGTGCTTCAGTTACCTGATGATTATGAGGAAAAAAGATGACCATTCATGTTTCCTCTCCATTACATTTCTCTCTCTCCCTCCACAAACTGGTAAAAATAATCCTTTCAGAGAAATACTAGATTTTCTCTTAAAGGTCTCCCACAAAGTCAACAGATAACAGATGACAACACTTTCAAGAAAAAGGAACTTCCTTTAGATCCAGATCTATAATTTTGGGGTTTAGAAATATTCTTACAAAGTTACACGTGCTCAAATTTAAGATATTAGTTCTAGATTCTACAGACTTCTTTTTTTATAAGTCATTTGTTCTACCAAGACACTGCTGGCAAAACGTCTGATCTAAATATCTGTATATAGTAGGTGTATGCAGCCATTTTTAAAGAATATAAATTCAGAACATGACTCTCCTTTTTTTATTTTTGCCGCATACAACAGCAAGCAAATTATATATTAGATGATCTATACCACTCTATTACTCCTTGCTCTTCCTTCTCCTTCCCTATTTTTTTCCAGGTGAGGAGGGCAAAGTAAGAGGGATGAAAACACTGCTCTTACCTGCGGGCAAAGAATCAATAAGAGGTAAAGGTTAAAGACAGATATACTTACATCTCTGACTCCCAAAAAGTCACTGTCTGAGGTTTCACCTATTTTTATTATTATTATTATTATAATGCGCTACAGAAGTCGTCAGAAGCAGCCATTAGGTTTACTGCCAGTAGTAGACCTTTTGGAAATGCTTACTGTTCTCATACATGGCAATAAAACTGAATTTCAGAAATGAAATTCTTCAGTTTTATTCTTGCTAAAAGTTACTGTCATCTTACAGCTAAAATTGTATTACAGAACAAAGAAAATGTTAACAACAGGTGCTGTTTCACATTGCTCTCAACAATATCCAACAGCAGGCATCCAAGGGATGTTCCTGCTTGTGTTTCACCACCAATTACTGTTTTACCACCCTTATGCCTTCATTTGCTTTAAATGTAGCCATTTAGCATTTATGCAACTTCAGAGCAAGCAAGAGCTTTTCACAGAGTGAAAATTAGCGCTCTCCACTTTTAAAAACAGAACAGAAAAAACAAAACTTAACCAGAGATAACACCCAAACCTCCAAACAATTTCTCTCTCCAAAATGTAATCTTATGTTGGACCAGCTAACATCATTTCATTTGCCTCATGGCTGAAAGCCATGACTAGGAAGGCACATAAAAAAGATGAGAAAAAGAAAGGTGAAGCTTCACCTTAGTGCAAAGACACATTAACATTGTACAATAAGCTGGAAATTTGGAAATGAAATAGATGGCTTAGTATTATTAATGTAGAAATACAAAGTATTTAGAAAGTAAAGTTTTCTTCATAACAAGTTAAAATGCAAGTCCAGGTTAACCCCCAAAATAAATAAACAAAAGTGAGTTGATTTATTAAACAATATCAAGTATCTGTTTTCTGCGACTGGTAAAAGTAGATTTCAGAGCTTTTCAGTTTGTTACATAACATACAGTGTCAAAAGTGAGACATGCAGGATGGAATGCTGCTGGGTTAAAAGTCATTTGGCATTACAAACTCAAGTCTTTTTTTTTTTTTTTTTAAACTACAGGAAACATTAAACTTTAAATGTTTGTCAATAACGAGTGAATTTTTTGTGTAAATAAATAAAAAAGACAGAACACGTAATAAGCATATTATTTAGAGAACATAATCTATTTTTTAAAATGTACTTTACCCACAATGAAGTTATTTATTTCTGGGATAGGATTCTGAGAGTGCTTTAAAACAGAAAACAAGAAGCATTGCTTGGTATGCAAGTGGGAAGTCTTTCCTTCATTAAGTTTCCTGTCTTACCTGTGTCTTCAATGAATTGCACACATTTTTCAACAAACAGAGGTATGGGTTTCTCCAGTGTAACCAGGTCCTGCAGGGGCATCCCAAAGTAATTACTTTCCCAGTTTCTACGGATTGGAGGATTGAATGCCTTAGCTTTCTTTTTCTGCTACAAAAAAAAAAACAAAAAAAAAACCAGAATTATTTAAGTAATAGTTAAGTACTATTCAAGTAACATTGTAACTCATATTGCAACCACTTAGTAAAAACAAAAGGATCACACATCTATCAGAAAATCAAATTCCTCTATAGCAACCTGAATACAAATGTACTTTCAAAATAGCATACACTAGAGAAAGAGCGCCTAATTTCTAAAAGATTTGGTCATTTTTGCATCATAAATATTAACTTTCAGCACCCTTCACAGAGGAATCCACATGAATTACAATTTAACCAGATTTCTTTCAAAATTTGTAGAGTAACAGTATGATGTTTCCTATTACAAGAGACTGTCTTCTGCATGCCTTTCAGAGAAACTAAGCAGTCTTTATATTTCAACTATTCTAGAAACATGATGTATAGCAATAAATTGCAGAGCAAGAGTTGCAGGCACTAATATTAAATATGACTGCTTAGTTGCATGCACAGGATTTTAGCAAAAAAGATGTCTGCATTCAGCCCAATCTTGCAAGGCAATTTTCATATCACATTTTCTTGCTTGTTTTCTCCACAACTACCTCCAACCTTCCCCAAGAGACACTTTACACTGTTGAATTAATAAAACCACTTTGGATAATTACAGATATATTGTAGCAGATACCACATTTCATCTCTGAATGTTGATGAAAACATTCAGAGATAGCCATGTGAATTGGCCAGTCAATTGGCTGTAGAGTGGCAACTAAATGTGGTAACTGAATGAACATCATCATCGTCAAACCTAGCATTCTATTAAGTTTATGCACTGTAAAAAACAGTAAAAAGCCATTGTGTTTTCACATGAAAGCTCTGACATACTAAATGCTGAGCGAAGAATAACAAAACACACAAAATACAGTTCATAACAAAGTTAGCAGTATTTTGTAATTTATAAGAAGACATCTCACTATAAGACAAAACACACCACTGTTTAGTTTCTTTTTAGTTTTCACTTGGAAATGTCTTGAATTTCAACCTCTTTGTGCAAAAGAATGAGTTAACCTCTAGACTCTTCCACTTTTATTTTATTTTCTTTGCCATCAAACTCGTTTATTTGGGCCTTACAGGCTACCTATAACTTCAGGTGAGAAAGGCATGTACTCATCGCTGACTTACTAAGTAATGGCTTTAAGTACAACTTGACGGGGGAAGATGGAAACTCCAGCTTCAGTATTTCTCCATCACCCTGCAGCACTGTGGAACCTCTTGAACAACTGGTAACAAGACCTGTTAATCACAGCCCTTCAATAGCCTACTTAACGAGCAAGGATTTTCATGTGGAATGTTTCTAGGACAGTTTCTGCTCCTTGAAATTGCTAGCAAAGTACCTGTGATTGAACATGGTAACAAAAGACTAATAAAAGTTTAGGATTACCTTTCAAATTTGGGATTCCTACAAAAGGTGCAGCACTTATAATTTAGAAGAAGGGAACATTTACCAGCAAATTCTTCAAAGTATTAGAAAAAAAATGCTCTCCAGCAATTTGTTGCTCCCCAGTTTTACATTAGTTGATTTTTCTTTTTTTCTTTTTTTTTTTTTTTAAAGGTTAGATAAAACTTTAGGATAAACTTCCATGGTTAAAGCAGACATCTGAAAGCATTTTTTCGAACTGTCAACTCTGCCTAACGTCTATTCATCTTGGATAAAATACAGTTGGTTCATCCAGCATATATACCTTCAGATCAGAAACAGCCTTTTATTCTTTCCTTCTCATTGCCACAGGCCCCTGCTTTTAAGTCTCCAGCACTCAACCCAGTGCACTGGCCATTTTCTCCTTAGTGGTAAAATATTATTTATTTAGGCAACAACTACACACACTTCTGATGAGAAGACGCTGAAACGGCCAAGTTGAATCTAAAGAACATGTAAAACTCAGCAAATACCTCTGTCAAATGTTGAATGTAAGATAATTTTAGAGATGCTTGCATTAACACAGTAAAGAAGGCAAATGAAGTTGAAATTACTGCTCTTTCAAGGCGGTCAGTGCACATCCCCACCACCTTAGAATAAATGGAGTATCACCAACCCTTAGACTAGGTATTTCAGACCTAGCAGGTTTAAAAAGGCAGACTCTCTTTGATAAAGACATAATGCTAGCGTAACATTAACAAATTTGGTTAGAGTGGAAAGCTATTTGGTTAATGAAATAAATTCGGATGTTACAGAATTTCTATGATAACAAAAGTAATGAATATTACCTGTGTAGAATACCTGGATATAGTATGAAATACCAAATATGTCTCAAGCTGGAAGAAAGATTGTTTTTGCTAATATATGTCCTGTGTTTAGAAGAATGGGTTTAAGAGACTAAGATTTGAACTCTGGTATTATACACACTCAAAAAAGCATAAAGGTTTCATAGAGAAACTTCCTGAAACAATCAGTTTCATCTCTAATCTGGAAAGTGAGAATTCATCTAGAGAATTTAAATAAAATTAGGACAAAAACAAAAGTTATCCATAACCTGAAGCCCTTTTTAGCTGACCTAAACATAGAGAGTAGGAGAAACAATTGTTGGGGGCCTATTCCATAAACATGAAATCAGGATTTCATACGGCACACATAAAACTACAATACTAATTTTATCAGCTATTTCCCATTATGTGTCAATTTCCTCTCTTTGCTGTCACATGTATTAAAATCTCTTATGATTTCCTTGTCTTTTGGTAGATGTGAGTGGGTAATATCTTGCCCAAAAAGTTGCATCGTTTCTAACATTTTTAGAATTTGCTGGCGAGATGATGGTTTTGACAGTTATTTTTAGTTCCATAGACATTTCAGCCAAATACACCTACTCACCACACTACAGCAGTCACCGAATACTGCAAACAGTGAGCACTACTCTAGGTACCAAGACTGTTTTGCACGTTACTCCTAAATCATAACGAAGAACTAACAGGTACCAAGCCAGGGAAGACAAGAAGCAGCATAAAAGCTTGTTAGCTAATCCTGGCAAAAAGCTCAGACCACTGTTTCCATGTGCAACCGTTTCGTGTCAGTAATTAAAACACCATGAAGCTGAAATCCTCAGTTTTCATATAATTTTTTGGTTGTTTTGTTTTTAATAATTTATTATTGTGCTAAGACTGAGTTTTTCACTGTCTCCATGTGTTCTACCACTTGCATCCTGCCAAAGGCCTCCCAGGACAACTACTCTTCATTCCCTAACAGAGGTTTATGCCAAACCTCAAGCTGATCCTTATGTTTTGGCAAGAAAGCATTCCAACTCTGAGGAACCCCAAGCTTTCCTCAGGTTGCTGATACCAAAAGCACTTACCTGCAATATTGCTTTAATTACTAGTTTAATCACAGGAACAAGTGTGTTCCAAAAGGCTAGCTGAAGTCCTCCTAACAAGCTAAACGTGAAAACATTTATTCTAGCACCACGGAGCATCCAACTCTCAATGTTAGAACTGATTGTATAAAAAGCATAAAAACATGAAAACACAGATTTAGAACATACTCAAGATTAACCTTCTTGACTGTAGGTACCAGGGAACCAGCTAAGTGGTGGCCATTCTCTAGAGACACTAGTCAGAGATACCAGCCAGGTGCGAGTACACTGCACTGAAATATTGCTTTTCAAAATTAACTTAGAAAACAAACTGCCCAAACCTATCAATCAAGGCCCTTTTATTGAAGGGCTGCTTATTCTAGCAAGTCCACTCTGCTCAAGAGAGACTCTTCTTGTTTCCCCCCTCACTTCCTTCCCACCAGAACTCCCTTCGTCATTTGTTTATCCGAGGGGAAATTCAGCCGCTTCTCTTCTACCTCCCACACTTGGCTGCTACTTTTAATACAAAGGAATTTTTCTGCCTGCTTCATTTGCAATCAGCCCTAGGGTCATGGAGGGCAGAGTCAATATTTTCAGAACTATTAAAATAGTTCATAAAACCAGGTACCATGAGCAGCATTCATTTTATAGGTTTAATAAAGTATTTGTAATCTCTAATTCATGACTAGCTCCTCAGAAGCCATACAAAACATGAATAATGCAGACGATGGTCCCCAGCACGCCCTCTGTCTCTTCCCCTTGTGCCGTTTTTGGAATTCCAGTTTGTTACACCAAGTTTTAACTGCAGAGGCTCAAGAAGGCACGTGGCTCCAAACATGCATTTTCAGAGCGTTAGATTTGAATAGATGAAAATTGAAAGCACAGACTTCAATTCTTCTTGTAATCTGAGTGGGAAAAAATAAAATTTTCTCTACACATTGCAGTCTGTAGTAGACAGTAGTTTGCTAAATTAACCACTGAATTAACAACAAAACAGCTGAACAAAAATTTAAGTCAATCTCCTCCTGGTCACAAGTTTATCACAGTCTTACCAAAGCAGAGATCAACAGATAGACAGTTCCTGACACTTTCCAGCAATGGTTTTTACAAATTTTCATACAGTTCTGACATTATAATGAGAGCTAAGAAGTTTAAACATGGAAACCAGATGTCAAACCCATACTACTTATATCATTAGATAAGGTGAGAATCCATCTAGGTGCTATTGGATTTATCTTGCTGAAATATTAAGACAAGTTTTCAGATGAATTTGAAGTAAAATGCATCTTAATCACCTCAGCGTGAGGTGAAATGGAAAGGCAGTAATTTGCAGTCATCTTTGTTCAATCTTGCTTGCAAACAAGTTTACAGGGCAGAAATTTTAAGTGCTATTTTTCAGATTTAGTTTAGCAGTACAGTTGGAAACTCCAGACACGCAAAAAAATAAGAATAAAAATCAAAAGAAACAAAAATATGATCTATCCTTGAATAATAAAACTATTGACTATTATTCAAAGAAAACAAATAGTAAAACCTTATCAGGTTTAATACCATTTAACAATGGTATGTCAAAGAATCGTCACAATTTACAAATGCAGAACTAGAAAAGTATAAATAATATAAAAATATATACTAGAAAATAAATTTTATAATTTTTATTTTGATTATTTATTATTAATTATATATTTTTTATTATAAATTAAATAAAGTAAAATAATAAATAAATAAAATATTATTAACTGAAAAATTAGTATCTTCAATTTGTTACCAGGTAAGAAGGCAAGAAGCCTGCAGAATTTATTTCAAGATAAGGATTTGCCTTTCCATTTGCAAAAATTTACTCAAAATATTTGTTGTTCTTGCTACGTTGGGGAGGAGTGCAAAACAAATATGCTTTATGAGAGGGGAAAAAACAGCACAGCCGAAATTAGGCACCAAACATATCTTAAAGGGGTCACAAGGATAAGAGTTCTAAATGACATGAGTAAATTTTTAATACTCATGAACTCCAAAATAAAAATAATTAATAAGAGTATTAATTGCAGCTACAATGAATAGCTACAGATTTCCATACTAGACAGGCTTCCTGCTGTACAGAGAAGTACTAAATTAAGGCTAGGGTCAAAATACTGATTTTCAATGGTTTAATTGACAATTAAATAATAATTGATTGATAATACTGATAAAACATCAAATATTGATATAGCAAAAAAAATACTGTTTCTATCAAACATGTTTACACATGAGAAGAACATGGTTGAGACCCATGAAACCCAAGGAGCACCGAGGTTGAGGCCTTACATATTTAATGACATCGATGCATCAACTGCCCAACAATTGCAGTTGGGGATTCTCGCACGCATTACGGGGTTCCTTCTGTCTGCGATGTAAGAAGCCTTACTCCAGCAAGATCCTTTTCCTCCAGGAATGGCCACTTCCCTTTCGTGTCTTGAAATTATCTCTTGCACCATACCTTCACACTCATCAAATTAAATGACCACAATTAATTTACTGTAGAAGGCTGCTGCTGCTCATGAGATTGTGTGGAACACATACTACCTTATACAACACCTCGGTATTGTAGCATTAAAGATTCTAACCCAGAACAGTACCTACTTGAAGTTCCTGTTTGTACTTTTTGCAAAAGAGGGACAAATGAGTACAGGTACGCATCTCAGATGAGAGGTCCAACTAGGCAAGATGGAAAGAGCTAAAGCAAAGTTGCATTGAACATTGTGCTTAGTTTGTCCCAGGTTTCTGAACATGGGGAAGGGAAAAAATAATTAAACAGAAAATGCATGTAGACATAAGAGAAAATTCACTCATCTTAACAAAGAGTGGCAAAAAACAGGCACTTGAAAGCTCTGGAGCAGCCCTGGCTATTATACATGCAGACCCAAGGTTGAGGGGCTGAACCATCCAGGAGTTAGACTCAACGATCCTCGTAGGTCCCTTCCAACTCAGGATATTCTATGATTCTGTGACTCTGGTTACTAGATCGGTGAAACTACGTCTGGTAAGAAGGCACAGTTGTTTTTCCTATTGTTTGTCAAAACTCACTTCCTCATTCCTATCCATTCAGTTGTAATCTTTGACAACTAGGACCTCAGACTTAACAGGTCGAGTTTTTGTAAAATAAATAAATAAATAAAAATAAAAATGTTTATAAGATATTTGTACTTTACAATCACTATATTTATGGCAGGAATAGCCACACTTGTATCTTGTGTTACCATTACAAACAGTCAAATAGCTCAAAAAAAGTATCAGTAAGGGCTTTAAGAAACATTCAGGAAGTAGTACAATTTTTTTATTCATGCCTTTCATGTTCATGGGGTCGAAATTCTCAAATAATTCAGCACATAATCTGTAAATACTGGTAGCCTAATATCCCTCACACGGCGTACATAATGTTCAAAAAGAAAATATCATCTAATTCTTCAGGTATTGTAAAACACTGCTAGCCGCTCATCTAATACAACACATGAAAATACGGTGAATAAGTCACAAAATTAATAAAATTGTGCATCTCTTGCAAAAAAAAACAGGTTTTTGAAAAGAGTGTATTACTTACAAACTACAATGAACTGCAACTACTCCAACAAAATGCCAGTTGAAACAACATATGTAAAAATGCTGCTTATTAAAAGTAGCAAGCATTCAACATTCCTAGACTTGGAATACTTATGAGCATTTTAGCTACAAAGATTTATTTGCTTTCTCCATCATTACAATAATTTGTATTTCTGCTATTAGAGACTTTCTCTAATTTGAGAGCAACAGCCCTACACCACAATTTGCAAGCGCAGGAAAAAAGCAAGAGGTACATCAGAGAAAACTCAAAACTACTCTTGCACTCCTTAAGAGCCTTACCCACTACAAAAAATCAGAACAGCCTGAAACTTGGACTCCAGCTGCCACGGACAGCCTAAAGCAACGGCAGAGGCTTTGGTAATGACAGCAGGGGGTTGCTGACACAATGCCAGGAAGAGAAGATCCTCTGATACCTAGTCTACACAGTTCAAACATAAATATCCAACTCCGAGGGACTCTCTGTCAACTCAACACAGCTGAGACAGTAGGAGGATTATGAACACTATATTTCAATGTCAGTGTAGCAAGATCATTTCAATCAAAAGTATATAAATTATTGTTTTTTAAAAAAATGTTTCCCCCCAAAAAATAACTTCAAAGTATTTTTAACCATATGATTTTATAGCCACAAGACATCATTATTTATGCTTGCTAGGAAGCCTTAAGAAAATTTAGTGCCCTTTAAATCGGTCATGTGTAATTCAAATCACAGCTGCATCCTAAGAATAGCAAGTCAGATTTTAATCCAGTAGTAAAATTTAACTCTCTGTTCCGTTTGAGCAAAACTTATTTCTAAATGCTATTCCAGTACTGCCAGAGAGTAGGAAAGTTTTTAAAAGACTACAAATGACAATATTAAGAAGGTCAACTTATCTTCATACAAGAAAGAAAATATGTAACTGACCAGAAATATTCCCAATTGAATATTAAGTGGGACCTACATGCAAGAAACAATGACTGTTGTCAAAAATTTAAATCTGAACCATAAGGAGTATACATCCAGTACTTACATCATGACACTACCTAAAATATGTAAATACCAAGCATAAAGATCAAAACAAAATAGTCATTTTTCAAGCAGAATATCAAATCATTACGTAGAAAGCCACACTAGGTAGGCATTTTGTTCCCTTTGTTTGAGTAGAGAACTGTACAGGTAGCACAGCTTCCAAATTGATTATTTGCTTGCCTCCACTTGGAAAATGCATCAGTCAGTATATACACTATACAAAGTTTCCTTTTCATGTTCTTGTTTCAGAGTTCCAGGTTCCTGGTAGACAACTAAGAATTAAAAAGAAACCACTCCTTCCATTCACCAGCCCTTAACTTCATTCCAGCAGCCAGAACTGCAAGAACTGAAAGAACCAGTTCTACCCAGGAACTTATAAAGCAGTTTGGTGTTGTGTGTTTTTTTTGTTTTGTTTTGGTTTTTTAATAGATGTCATGATTAATAAGGCAAGATTTTTGGACCAAATTCTGCCTTCACTTACTCATAAAGAAGGAAGTGAAACTGCTTATGTGCATACAGAAGGGAAAAGAGCTGAAACTTGTTATGCAGACAATCCACCTCGTTCCCTCAAGTTTGCAGGTTCTAAACAAGCTACGTAGGAATCTTGGACAAAATGAAACAGTGCTACATCAAGATTTTAAATCAACTGTATCAAAATCAGGTGCAACTCTTGCATGTTTTAACTCTTCCCTTCTTATAATGCACTAGAAGTGGGGAAAAATTATATATACATACGCGCACACAGTTTACCGAGCCATGTCATATCACAAATCAGTCAACTTACCTTCTTATCTTCTTTTCCTTTGTGAGTTTTCTTTTTCATTTTTTTATCATCCAATTCTTGATCTGATGTAATAGCAGGATTATCTATTCCACCCTTCCATGTTTCGACAGGCGAAAGCAGCGGGTCTTCTTCACTTCCACGATGCCTCCCTTTTCTTTTAGTTTTAGAGGTGGTAAAAGCCTCATCGTCACTTGCATCCGAATGCGTTCTCCTATAGTAAGACTTAGCTTTGCTGAACAGTGTCTTAGACTTATATTTGTACTTGGAAGGTCTTCTCTCCCCGTGACTTTTAGACATTCTGTCAGAAAACCCATTTTCTTCATCACCCTGGGCATTTATAACAATTGAATTTCGAACTTTGATAACGCGATTCTGACTGTCATCCGGAACTGCATAGATATCATCTGCAAAGCCTTTATGTTTGAAAATAGTGTCAATAGGTTCAGCGTAATTGTCAGATTGGTCTATATCTTCTGGCGGCGCTGCAGGCACCCGAGAAGGTTGTTTCCTGGGATTTTTACCAATACCTGCCTCAATTGTTTTTAGGAGGTTAGGATCCAGTTTTTTCACATTTGTTCTTGGAACGAGGGGTTTCGGTTTTATTGGGGGAGGCACTTTATGGTTGCGTTCGTGGTCGTGACAATTGAGGGGCGTACTGTGGACAGGATACTCATTTCCTTCCAAGTCCAATCGGTACTTTGAACGCTCACTGGGCGTCGGGAGTAACCTCACATCGTCACCAATCGGACTGTAAGGCGGTGGTCCCTCAGCATCATCCTCTGAATCTGGATAGTTATAGTCAAGGGAATTTCCTCTGGGAGATCTTGAAAAAACATCTTCACTTGCATGTGTTGTTTCCCTTGTGCTGTCTGACATGTAAGAACTTTCAATCATGTTTTTCTTCTCTAACACATCACTGAAGAACAATGTGAAGACCTCAGTTTGACGATGATACTGAGATAATGAATACAAAGCTGTAAATTTTGCAGTAATCTCTGTCGCTATGTGCTCTCCTTCAGTCATGAGTTCCTTGATTGCTTCGTTCTCAAAAAAGTCTGCCTGGCTGTCTGTAACAGCTACTAACTGGACAGGAATCGTATCCTGAACTTCAGAAAGAAACGCGCGAAGCATCCCCATGGATGCCTTCCTCTTGGCGGAATAGACCAGTATATATCCGTGAACGAGCTCATCTTTCCTTACACCAATCGAAGAGTGGTACGATAATATAGTGATTTGTATGCGGCGCCTCTTTTCACCTATTATTTTATCAAGCATCAAAGAATTGTTCTGGCCAGCCTGAGCAGCACTACAGGAGTGAGAGTCAAGGAAAGGTGACAGAATGAGATCCACACTGAATGGATCACCACACATGGCACACATCACAATTCTTAAGTCAGCCTCTGACAGATCTTTAATGGTAGGAACAGGACTTACAACATCAAAGTGGTGTTTAACTGCTTCCAGTACTCCCCTCAGAGCTTGTTTTATTTGTGTCTCGTTAAACTTACGTGGATAGGTACCAGCAGGCACATCTACGAAAGGACACTGCAATTTGTTGGCCAGCTGCTGTCCCTGATGTCTCAAAATAGGCAGATTCTTGCTAACACTGTCCCTCTGGTTAGCCAGTATCAACGTGAATGGAAGATTAGCCATATACTTGTCTCTCCTTATCTGAGATGCTTCAGCCCGTATTTTTGCAATACACTCCCCAATGAAATTCAGAGATTCAATGGAGTTAAACACACAGAAACAACCATGTGGTTTGAAGGTAGAGGTCCACAACTGAGTCAACAGGTATGGGGATTTTGCATCAACAGGCCTAAGATCTAATTCATATATTTTTCCATCTAATGCATATTCATCATCAGTGGATTGTGTCCGAATTTCATTTGCTAATTCTTGTGCAAGGCCATCTTTGCCCAAAATGAAAAGATTAACCTTGTCTATGTTGGCACTATCGTGGTATAAATTTGAACGGCCATGATCTAGCTGCAGAAGGCTGTTGGCAAGTAGCTGCTCTACTTTAATGTCCATGCAATTTTGGCCACTGAGACAAGTTTCTTTAGTTGGGTGATACACAAATCCTATGTGTTTAAGCAGAAGAGATTCTCTGTCAGGGGCAAGTTTCTGTAAAGCTTTGTATCTAGGCTCTTCACTCAGAACTGCATGAATTTCACTCATTTTATCTGAGCTTGGCGTTGCATTGAGATCCAGGTCATAAAACAGCTCTGAATGTTCAAAAAGCATTTCCTGAAACTCCTCTTTGGCTTTTTCAACAATCTCCCTCTGATGCCTACCATACACTTCCTTGCTGTCTGCATCGGTGATGTATTTGAATGCCTCGTCCTCCATTACAAAACATATAACTTCTTCCCACGGCTGTCCGGGTGAAATGAACTGGATTTTCTCAAGAGTTTTTTTGAATTTCTCCTTCATTTCCACCCTCCTTTTTTCAGATATAAGATGCTGCACGTGGTTTTGATAAACCTTTTCTGCCTCTAGTGTAGTGAGAAGATCAAATGGAATCCTTCTGTCATTCACTTTGTCTATATGGTCAGTTTCATCCCAAGGTGTTTTTTCAAGCACTACAAAACAGGACTGGAAGTCAGGCCTTTTCTCTATCAACTTCAAGGCTTCTGACCAGCTCATATGTTCAATCTCATCAAGATTTGACAGAAGAGTATTAAGAGCTCTTGGCAATGCATTAATGTATTCTTCTTTTCTTTTTCTAATATGCTCCTGTTTAAGCTGCTCTATGTGTTTTGAAAACGTATTTTTGGCCTTTTTCGTTCCTTCCAAATTTATGTACTCTTCATAATCGGGGTGGTTTTTGAGTTTATTACTAACGGTTTTCCAAGTGGCATGATAGTCTCTCACAGTTTGGACGAGTTTTTCAAACTTGTCTGTTGCTGTAACAACTAGCTGTCTTTGCGTTTTATATGCATCCAGATAGGGGATGATTTTAGGTTTACCACGAGTTTTATCCATCATTTGTACCAGTGCAGTAAAACAAGTCTCAACGTTGACATTGAATCTTGCCGATGTTTCCACTACCACAAGGTTTTTCTTATTTGAAGCAAACGCCTGAACTTCTCGCAGATAGTGATCCACGCATTCATCACATTTTGTTGCTGCTATTATTATAGGTTTTTTAGACTTTGATAGCTGAATGTAGAGATTATTCACAAATTTAAGTTGATCATCGAATTTCCTATTGCATCCTTGGCTTACATCAATGCACAGTAAAAAACCATCTATGCTTAATTTCCCTTCAGGCATTTGTTTTTGCTCAAAGTCTTGCTCCAAGCCTAGCTGATCTGTGCAAATGTACATTAGTTTTTCTGCTGACTGCAGTTTGGAGGCAGCTGCACGTTTTATATAGGGTTGTAAGTTCGTACTCCGATGAGGCAAGAAAGTCTGATCATCAATGAACTCAGTCTGTTCAATAACATGAATTCGGCACTCGATTCCATCCTCACCACTTTGCGTTACGTCACCCCAGTACAAAAAGTGATCATTGTTAACAACTCTTCCTCCAAAGTCAATTGTGCTAAGCACAGAGGTATGCTCAGGATAGTATTCATCTGCTTTTGAGCGAACGAATCTATTGCACAAACACGACTTTCCAACTCCACAGTTACCTTTATCCTTTTCAGTTCCAGACAGTCCAACAACACTAACAGCATAAGATGGGGGACGTGGCTCTTTGTTTTTTGCCATCATAACTTTCCTCTCATCCTTCTGCAATTATCAAGGTAACTGTATGTGGTTTTCATTCTGGAAATGTTCCTACAAGTTTGAAATTGTATATCCACGGTTTCAGAAAGAGCTTTCAGTTGTTCTTGCTTCAGCTCGTCCTTGAGAGAACTTCAGATACTCAGGACGAGGAAGATCATCTTCCTAAAGGAAAAAAGAGGAAAAAAAGTTAAAGACTGAAGGTATTTCCCTTCTACGATTCTTAAGAGAAACGTTAAAAGCACTGTTACTTGCTTACTCTGAATTGTTTTCTCTGTATATGAAAATTCCGCAACTAATTTTAATGTGATCTTGAACTCAGAATTAACTCATGTTAATGTTATTTGTATCATAGATTTAAAAATAAACAGCTTTTAGACACAAATCAATAACAGTTCATCTGTTTGGATACGTGATCGGCATACATCTGAAAAGAACAAATTACTGATTTCTTTCCTAACTTGCGAGCACCAGAAAGCATTTGCTGTTTTCTCAGAATTCATCTTATTACTTGGGATGAAGGGCAAGTCAAGTTTTACAACAGCTGGTTCTCACTAAGGATAAGTACAATATACATACAACTCTAAACCCAACCAAATACTCACATACACATACTTTTACTCATGTTCGTACTTCCACTGGAAAGCAGGCTTACCTGCTTGAATCACGTTACTTTTGTGTGCATTTGTAGGTTTGGTTTGAGGTTTCAGTAAAGAAACTTTTAAAATAAGAAGCTGTAAAACCAGGAAGTTGACAATGGGACTCAGCTGGTAGCTATTCTGCAGAAGTAAACTACTTCATTTGTATACGAACAGTAAACTATTTTTAAGGAAAAGTTTCTAACCTGAATTGTACTGAAAAGCACAAACACTGGCATACATATACTAACATAGAAAAACAGACTTAACTCTAAGGTTTTTAAAATTACAAGTCAATCAGTCCTTCTGTGTCTGGCAAATACAAAAACTTAGAATAACTGTAAAAAGAAACTCTACCTACACACAAACTTCCACAGAATTATTACAAGGTTCCAGCGGTTTGATTGAAGCTGACATCTGGTGTAACAAATACCATTCATCTTTTAATCAGAAGATGCTGCTTGCATACATTTGCGGTATGCAAATGGAAAGATACTTTAGAAACAATTACACTACGCACAGAACATAAAAAATGAATAGCTGAATGGCCAGACCCAGCAGACTATGATTAGGGCCGCTAACTGGCGGTGTACCCAAGGGGTTAATATTCAGTGCAGTACTGTTCAACATCTTCCTTTATGACTTGGATGATGGGGCGGAACGCACGCTCAGCAAGTTTGCCGATGACGCAGCTGGGAGGATTGGCCGATACACCACAGGGCTGCGCTGCCTTCCAGAGGGACCTCAGTAAGGTGTGGAGAAGGGCTGGCAGAACCTCGTGCAGTTCTAGAAGCTGAAGTGCATGTGATTGAGCAACAAAACAAGCTGCCCAGAGAGAATGTGGAGCCTCCCTCATTGGAGATATTCAAAAGCCATCTGCACTTGGTCCTGGGCAACTCGCTCTGGGTTTTCCTGCTTCAGCGGGGGCACTGGACCAGCTAATCCCCAGAGGTCCCTTCCAACCCTAATTATTCTGTGAATGTATGTTGGTAATACTGCTTTCTTCTCATCAAGAGAATGAGAAAAGTAATCACATGGCACCATAAATGGAACACAGAGATTACTTAAAATATTTGCTTTTACATTTGTGGAGTACAGAGTAACAGCATAAATGTACCTAAACATATGCAACTAAACCTTATATGAAGGAAAAGCCGTAAGGAGCATCAACAGTGAAATTTTAGTCTCAGTATTATTTACTCTATTGTCACTCTTAAAAACAGTTTGTTGTTTTTTTTATTAAATAAAAAAAAAAAAAAAAAAAAAAAAAAAAAAGAAAAGTCCTGTGTGGAGCCAGAAGCTGGACTCGATCCTGGTGGGTCCTTTCCAACTCAGGATATTCCATGATCTGTCACCCAAAAGGCTCTCAAAATCTGCCTCAATACAAAGTCACAAACATTAAAACATACTTGAGCTTGATGGCATGCAGTAATAAAAGAAATATTTGTATCACATTGTAATATGAAGTGGACTTTCAATACTTTGGCTATAAAGAATCAATGCCTGGTCAACAGTTTTCCAACTTAAAGTCTAACGCCTACAAATAGAAATCTGAAGTTCTGATCAAAAGCATATTCTTTATGTAATGAACTGTAATAAAGTTCACTGACCACAATATAGAAATAATTATATGCAAAAAAACAGCTTTCAAGTATGGAAATAGTCAAGAAAACTACATTTTAAAATATTTATTTTAAATAAACTATGAATTTCATTGCAAAACAAAAGGGAAAATAAAATTTTTTTATACTTAGTTTTCATATTGCAAGAAGTGAAACATGATGCTTTTTAGAAAATTTTGTTTTAAATAAATTTACACAAAGATGTTCAGAAAGAACTTATTTTAGACTGTTTAGTTTTTTTTTTTTTTTTTTTTTTACTTCTTCCACTGTGTTTTTATATCCGTAAAACAGAGAATTCAGAGCTAATAGAAAATGGCTCTGGAAACAAAAATACTTAGTAAAAGCCATGTTTATATTACTACAAATAAACCCAGTGTTTTGTTTCCAAAGCAAAGCTCATCATAGTAGCATCATTCAGTCTACTAGAATGAGAAGTTCAGTCACCATTTGTGCTATAAAATGTTTTCCATTTACCACAGCACAATACAGATTTGATGTGGACTACACTAGAACACAAGAATCTTCATTCACAGGATTATTTCATTTAATCAGGAAGACACTGTCTATTTGCAACTAGTTCACAAGAAGCAATCAATACTTTCAGCTACCCTACATCCTCACATAGCAAAGGTTCTTCCTCCTCTAGCAATAAATGTTTTAAGCAATCAATATATTTTTAAGAGACTAAGTAGAAAGAGTAAGGTGAAATGGGACACTTACAATGCAAAAACAAACACGCTAGCCTCTCATAAAATTTCTGACATGGAAGACTCTCAAAATAGTGGGATCCAAATCGCTTAAGATATTTAAAACTAGCTTTTTTTTTTTTAAACAATTTCTGTTTTGCACTGAAAAAGCCAAGTCATAGAATGAGATCTATTTTAATTAAGTAATAAACTTGATAAAAATCTAACTTCATAATGGCTTCATATTTAATACGTAATCATTATTGAATTGCTGCCTAAATGGAAGGTTTTTCTTTTTGGTATACTACTAATTTAAATGCAATGTACAATTTTGAAACTTACACACAGAAAATACACAATAAGGTACTTTTCATTACATTACTTTAATCTTTCAATCTGCTTAATTCCAGTATAACAAAATGAAAATACTCTGAGTCCCCTCCCCCCAACTTTTTCCTTGTTACAGATTCAAAGGAGGGGTTGTTTGTTTTCTCCAAGTTACTTCAGTCTTTGGACTGAAAATAATAGAGCACTTCTACATGTAAACAGAAGGATTTTGACGAACTATGGAACACAAAACGTATGACATCACTGCAGGAAGAATCTGACCTTTGACAATCTTGCTAGAGGATCTCACCTCTACAGGCTTTTAGATTTCCCAGTGTAGTTTTAAGAAAATACAGCATATCATCTTGTATTTATTCATCCACCTCTCCCCTTAAACACAAAATTATGAAGACCTAAAGCCCAAACTTACCCTTAGGAAAACAAGGTGCAAAGCAAGATGATTATCCTGCTGTGATATTTCTGCAGTGATGTCACACATTTAAACAGTGTCCTTCAGTAAGTCCTTCCCTGAGGGATCTGAAAACAAAAGTAAGATTCATTAGCAATTTCAGAATAATGAAAGCAGGAGCAGCAATCAGAAAAGGTACAACTCTTAACCTGCGCATGAGAATTGTTTCCCTCATTTTAAACCTATAAACCTAATGCAGAACTCAGAGCCCAAGCTGGATCTTCCTCTAAACTTAAAGGGCTTAAATCCTCTAAACACAGTTATTAATACTTGGAACAGACAGAGGACATAACTCTTCCTGAGGACCTGTGATTTCAGAAGTTCAGCTTGGTATTTTAACACCTCCTAGGCTGCAGAAGCCTCTTCTGAGAAGTGAATAGAGTGTCTCAGACCACACACAGAATATGAGATACAAAAATCACTAATTACGGACAGAATTTGGAACTCTAAAATATCTAGAAAATAGTTTTGCAAGATTAAGTCAGTAGAAACAGTAACTGCAGAATACTGAATGAATAACTACAGAAACTGAATGTATGCTCAAAGATACACAGATAAGTTTTATTACTAAAAAAATTACTGAGTACCTCAAAACCCTTTTACCTGAAAAAAAAATAAAATAGAAGGCATTTCTAAAGTTAATGATTTCATCAACTGTGACAAATCAGAAATTGAAAACAATTTTACTGGAAGATGGTGAATTCTCAACTAGGATACTAATTTATTAGTATAACCCTGGTACATGTTGATTTTACTGCATGGCTGCTGCTACAAAACAATCAAAATTGGGTCTCTTCCACGGAACTTCTTCAGTTTGCAACCACACAAAAGCAAACTTTGGGTGCCAGGTCAGTGCTGCATATGGTAACATAAAGAAAAGGAAATAAACTTAAGGCACTTGGACTGGAGCATGATTTATGCCACTTTTAACTAAGGAAAGCTGTCATTTTTAAATGCAGCACCATGCTGGAAATGTGCTAAATATAACATCAGGAAAATATGGCAAAGGTTTTTCTTGTTTGTTTGTTTGTTTGTTTGTTTTTTTGGGGGGGGGGCCTTACAATTACATTCTTCGTAATTCTACTTGGCTTTGGGAATAATACACATAATTGAAGAAGTTTAAGCTTTAGTAATCCTTCTTTTGGACAAAGTAAGTAATAAGCAGGACACCAACACCACATCAGTGCTGCAGTTCTCAGCTCGTAGTACCAGACACCACAGTGATTAGCTAGCATGCTAGCAGTCCTGCGTTATGCCTGGCCCTGCTTCAAGGCTCACCTCCGTCATGCCAAAGAGCAGAGCAGAGGCAAGCCACATCCCTGCCCTTCCCTCCCAGCTGCGTGTGGCACTGCCTTGCGCCCACGGGAGCCATGAACAACGGAGGGGCTGCCTGGGCACCTGGTGGAGCCGTCAGGCTGCCAGAGGGAGAGGTGTCCCTGCCCGCACACAGGCAGCTGGGGGCACCAAGTACTCTGCCACAGGAGAAAGCTCTTTAAAAACAGGCCCCACATGACCTGCTAGAGTCACTTGTGCCATTTATTTTCCATTAAGTCTCTCAAAGTCTTCTGAGCAGAATTCTAAACTTTAGCACAGGATATCGTATTATCAGCAGCTAATAAATACTAAAATACTATCGCCCATCGCTGTTCGGTGATTGCAGCTGCACAGGAAGCTGCAGATGGGTCCATAGGCAAGGAAACCACTTACACACAAATACTTGGAGTATTTCTGAATACCTTCTGAAATTGCTCGCTGAACCTAAAAACGTTTGCTGTCTGCAGACCTAACACTGAAGCATAAACGTTGTGGCACGAGAACTGCTCATGCCCACAGCAAACTAAGCAGCTAAAAACAACACTCACTGACAGGGAAAGGAAAAAGTGGTTCCCCACAGTCCTCCACTCACTCAAATTTTGCATAGAAGCAACAGTTAGGGACCACTAATTTGTAAGGGTTACTTTCAATTATCATCGTTTTGTGATAGTGTTTGTAAATTAGGTTGCCAAGCAGAAAGCAACAAAAAAGCACGCCATGAAGAGCCGGGCCGCCCCAGCCTAGTCTGCTTTGCGGGATGTGTTGAATACACCACTAGAAAATTACTGCGAACTCCACCGTGGATCACAAAGTCAATTCAGACACATTAAATGTCACGGAAATAGCTTGTAGGATGAGTTTTGAATGCATACCTTTTCCAAATATCAAGGACCACGACTTTAAGGAAGGTACAGCTTTGGAATCAGATTACTACTGACAAAGTTTTCATACAGATTCAGCCCTCGTTTCACACTTTGAGAACCAAAATTTAGCATTAGAAAATATTTAGTATTGTATCTGAACTCCCAAGACCTATCAGCCCATCAGTTATCATAGCTCTACCCAAAACACAGCAGAACAACAATTCAACCATTGTCACTCAAGGAGCCAATAATAATATAACGTTGATGTAGCTCAAGGTAGCTGAGTTATTTCTCATTCAGTATTTTCCTCCAGGTATCTTTTTTTACTCTAACAAGCATAAAAGAGTATCTTCAAAACAGTCCTTTTTAACAAACTAAGTCAGGTCCAGAGTACACCAGGACGATCTCACCAATAACCTTAATTCACCAAAGTCTGCTGAGGCCCTCATCACGCACCGCGTCCCGTTATCTGCACTACCAGGCCAATAGTCATTTCACAAGCACTGGTAAGCTTAACTAATTACCTGTACTTGAAATCTGACTTAAAAATAAGGGTGAATTCAATGCTCCTTGGTAAAATTCTGCAAGTACCGGTCAAAAAAAAAATAAATCAAGAAGACTGCACAGTCCGCACATCAGGAAATAAGCTCAACCAGTTAATGGCAATGTAACAAGGGATGACCTGAAATGTCTTCAGTAGCGCCACAGACTGACAAAGGAGCAGAGTTTGAACGGCAGGGTGATTAGTCCTGCTAGGTAAGGATGAGAATGGATTACCCCAACTGGTCTGGTATTCATCTCAGACTTGGTTACCACGATGTTCACCTGCCATCCTTACAAAGTCAGATCCTTCATACTCCTTTGTATACAAAAGCAATCAGTTTATAAAAAGAGCAGAAAAACTGACTGCCCAACTTCATATTAAAAAGTCAATGCAAAACTGGGTTTAAAAACAGAAGTTCAAAGATCTTACTATGTTTAGTAAATTTCTCCTATTAATAACAATACTTTGAAGACCTCTGGTGTATTTCCCAGAATTAAATCAAGGCTTTTATTTCTAAATTCAAAAGAGAACAGCGCTCCTCAGCTGGAATCCAATATTCCAGGGGCACCTATTAGCATTGCTGCTGTTAGGGAAAGAAAAAAAAAAAAACACTGCACAAATTAGATCAAGGTAAAATACACAGGTAAACTTCAGAAGCTCAAATAATCATCGCTGCACAAGTCTGAACTTAGGCCTCTCAAGTGACTTATCTACAGATTTCTGAATATCTGAGAGCATTCAATGCAGGTTCAAAGCTTTCAACAGCAAAGTAAATAGTACAGGTTTACAGGAAAAATAGACTCATAATCCTTTTTCCACGGGAAAAGCTACTGAAGACATGCTTAGCGTTCACAGCGGTTTCTCTGTAAATAACCTGATCAGGTAGCCTGCACTAAGTTATTCAGGATAAACACAAAAGCACTGAAGGAAGAAATCTTACAGAGGGAATCCAAGACAGAACTGATAGAAAAAGAAAGAAAATGAGGCAGATGAGGAAGGAGGGAACAAGGTAAGCAGAGAAATGGGGCTAAAATCCATCTGCTGCAAAGAGAAGTTAAAATCCTGGCAGAGGTAACCTCAATGAATTTCACTGATCCACTCATCTGGATCATTTTGTGTTATTTTGCTTGATGGGGAACCACCATGCAGAACCTAGGTAGTAACACCCTTAGTTTGGAGACTTCAATCAAATGGTAGCTTGGTGTTTGACCTTGTACAAGCCAGATGCCTAAATTCTACCTGTGCAGACTAAGGACTCTTCTGTTTTAAGTTGTTCATGAAACGAGCAAATAAAAAGCCACGTGCAAGAAGAAAATCATATATTGCCTAATAATTAGCTAACTTACATGAGCTAATACTACAATGTAAAAACCGTACGTGTTTTAAAAGCTGTGCATGTAGGTATTAGTTTCACTGTTTTAAAAATGCAAATTCCTCTGCAGTGCTTGTGTGTCAGCTGATAGAGTATTGCAAGAACGTGTGGGAACTGTAACTGAAAACCAAAGAAACAACTCTAATTTACCATAAAATGCAATGTGCAGAAATAGCCACAGACTGATTAATTCAGTTTCTGGTAGGTGCTAATGATTTAAAAAGCACAGTTAATACCTGAATTTAAGATAACTTCACTGCAATTCCTTCAGTTTTTCCTGCCAGAAATTTTGAGCTCATTTTTCTTTAAATATCCCATTAAAATCCACAGATTTAAGGAAGTGATGACAAGGTTCAAACAATAATCTGTAAAATTAATACGCTTACTAATTCTTTTTAAAACCAATGGAAAAAAAACCAACAATATTCCACCTCAGTTACACTGACCTCTAGCCTAGGAATTCTCAGGGGGGAGGGAAAAAAACGAGAGTACCGTGCCTCCTTTAAGTTATTACTAACACAGAAACAAGGAAAAAATCTTGGCAGTCCTCACCCACAATTCTCAGTGTTGTTGGAACTACCTGAAACTAAACTTTTTTTTTTTTTTTTCTCCTCATAAGCGTGGCTAAAGGCTTTCAAAACAACGGGAAGCTTAGGTGGAATAATGCGTTACTTACTTTAAACGTGCATTTAAAATGGCCAGCCAAACGCGGAGAGCCTGCCCGGGCTTGGTGCGCCTATCCCAGGATAGCCATGCCTACAAAGCCCCCTAGCGGCCGAGCGGCTCAGGCAAGCCCCAGGAGTTCTCGCCAGCACGGGAAACTCTTCCCGACCAACGCAGGCTCCCCTGAGCAGCGGCAGCCTTTCATTACCGCGCAGCGAGTGCACAGCACAGGTTTTGCTCTCGTAGGTACGTCATCTGTGGATGTCATGCCTTCAGTCTGCAAACCAACGTGACTGTGCCGGCAGGACCTAATACCGAACGTTTGGCTTCACAAACTTCCATTCTTTCAGTAAAGGTCGGACAGTATCATCCCTGAAGCACGCCTGACGTGTAATTTTAAGGACACGCCACATGTTAGCCTACCAAAAACAATGACGTGGAGCGTTTTAAAGTTTTATGCAAAATATTCTCAAAGGATGCCAGTACATGGGGCTTATCTTCTGTTAAGAACATACCTTTGGAAGTCTTAAGGTACTGTCAATCTCTCTTTAATATCTTTATCAAACAAAAGTAGAATTAGTTGTGTACCATCTACTCAAATAACAACTCCCAAACTTATACAGAACAATCTGTTATTATGATCGGTGCGTCTTTCCTACAAAGCTTGCACAAGGAAAAACACCTATAGCTTCAGGAAAGCACATTTTATCTTGAATCTCAAAAACGTGCAGCATTTGATTGCTAGTGCTAAATATAGGATGGTAAAAGCAATTCTGTCTGACCATGAGGTATTTAATTGGATTTTGTTACACATGCAATGCCTTACCTAAAATAAAGTCCAGTATTGGTAAGCAGCAGGCATTTGGTTGCAATTATTTTTATTTTGAGGGGTGGGGGGAGTGCGACGACACAACAGTGGCAGCCACTTCCTATGGGGATACTTTAAAAAAAAGGCATACTATTTAAGTTCAATATTTTTCCAAGCTTTAAAATGACTTGTTACAAAATACACCAAGCTAGTGATAATGTAACAAATACTTAAACAATTTCTGCTACTTTAAGTGCTATAGACTCTTTAAAAAAAAAAAAAAGGTATCTTACTATATTGACATCATGCTTTGAGAGCTCTAGTAACACTGAGTTCCAGTAGAATACTATAAATAGATTTTAGCACTTCTTGAAAATAATTTTCAAAGAAGGAACAAAAGAAGGTAAACCCTCATAAAAACACACCTGGATGAATATTTGCAACACCCTAGTTTTAGATACATACTGCAAGTTTGAAATAGAAACGTGTTTTTTTTTTTTTTTTCCCTGAGAAAACATGCAACTCTGGTCACTGATGTCACTGCTGAAAGCAGCTATCATACCGAAGAACCTCAGGAAGGTAAGACAGCATGACAGAAAAATGCAGCCTACTAATTCCTCATTCATTTATGAACTAAGTATACGAGTACCAGTGCTGTAACTGGCTCCAATGCACAGGTTTAAAATGGACGTTCAATTGACCAGCAAATGCTGTTATCTCTTTACTGCCTTTACTCTGCAGTGTAGAGTTTTTAAATTTCTGTCAAAGATCTTGATTAAGAAAAAAGAAATCCTCCACTTATCCAGCATGACACTAAACTAAAGAATAGACACATACCCCCACAGGCCTATTTTGGTCTAGATTTAAAACGTTCCCCTCCTACTTATTAAGGAAATATTCCGCGTTGATATCAAAAGCGATACAGGAGAGGGCAAAAGGGGGCTACAGAGCAAGGGTGGGGAGGATTCTGGGGGGGAAGGTGACTAGTACGTCCTCCTTCTCTGAGGAAACAGTCTATTTTTAAGGAAAATAGTGCTTTATACTCCTTACGTCCTGTATTTTCAACACTATGGCGTTCTATCTGTGGTGCTTTCCTTGGGTGGAGAGAGTCTAAAGGTTATGCTGGTTGAACGGATTCAAAATGCTTGAGAGCTGCAACACTGCAACTGGCTACCCTATATCAAAGGCTTACAATCCACCTGGTGGAAAAACAGAAACGCACACACATCATTAGGCGAGCGAAGTTTTCTTAAATTTAGCGTCGAGCAATATCTGAAGGTGAAAGGAAGGAGGAGGAGAACTGACAACTGTTCAAATTCACAGGAGAAGCAGGAGCAGGCGAGTAGAAGGGGGCGGCGAGGAGGGAAAGAAGTACGGAGAAAGGAGAAGGGGGGGGAGGAGACGGGCAGCGGGAATGGGAGAGGGGAGGAAGCCGGAGGAGTAGGGGAAGGAGGGAATGAGGAAGGAAGAGGAGAGGAGCGGGGAGCTCCCTTCCTGCCTCCCTCCCTCCCTCCCCGGGGAGCCGCGGCCAGCTGGCAGCCGCGCACGGCAGGCTCGGACCCTCCCACGGCCCAGGCCTTCAGCACCTGGCCGGGGCCGGCCGCCCCGCTCCCTGCCCTGCCCTGCGCGCTCCCCGCTCGGCCGGGCCCCGGCCGCAGCCCGCAGCCCCTCAGCGCCGGGCCGGGCCGTGCCGAGCCGGGCCGCGCCGCCCCCTTCCCCCGCTGCCGGCTCGGGGCCGCCGGCCCCTGCCCTCACCTCTGGCCGCCGGGATCCGGCTCCTCCGCGGCGGTGGCGGCGGCAGCATGCCCGGGACGCTCTCTCCACGCCG